>VXBT01007668.1:1167876-1819445 GCA_013400235.1 Oriolus oriolus
TCCAAAAGATTGAAAAAAAAATAAAAGAAAAAAAAAAAAAAACAAAATGAGTGGAAAGAAAAGAGTGGTCCTCCACTATTTACTGCAATTACTGAACAATATACTTTTGTAATAGTTCAAGTGGATCAGATTTTTGGAATTGCCAACCTTGTAAAAATATCTTTTTTTGGCATAGGAGAATTCATATCATCTTGGACCAAAAGCTTTGGACAACAGACCTATTGTTTTGGAGACCAAGCTAACTGAAGACATTCCCAAGACTGCTCAATTTTTCATTCATTGCCTCCCAGAATCCCAGATGGCTGTATATAGTATGATCCAGGGTTTATTTATTTGAACACCGTAAAACAAGAAAATTTTAAAAATCCATGAGCTGGTCAAAGACTGAGAAAATCAACCATTTTCCTGTGAGACAACACAAGAGAAGTAGAGCTTTGCCCAAAGAAACAAACAACTTTCTGTTATCAAATATCACTCAGAACTGAAAAGGTTGGCAGTTTTTCTTTGTTCAGCTTATCTTAATTTAAAGTAAGCTTTTTAAGATGAAGCTTTACATGAAATATCTATCATAAAATTTTTTATCTGTGCAGTTCTGCACAAGCTGGAATAATGCTGTTACCATGCACTGACGGCCTCATCCCACGCTTCTACCTGGGTCCTAGCCATTTAATGTTGGATGCTGCCACAAAAAGCACAACAGCTAACCCAGCTTGCTGCTGGCTGCACTCTGTCTTTCCTTCACAGAACATTTTCTGCCTTTTTTAACAAAGAATCTTCATTTAAGAATTTGGGTTCCAGTCATAGCAAGATCATTATGGTGTTGCCCTCACGAGTACAAGTAGTTTCTTGGTGTATTTTTTTTCTGGAGAGGCTTCTTCCAGTTGAGAAGCACCACTCTTTCTCTTTGTGACACAGACCAAATGCAACAAGTCAAAATTCATGAATCACACAATGCAAAGTATATCCAGAGATTGAATGGGAGGTGTAAGCTATGTCAGCAGTTACAACAGACATTTTTGTAAACAGTCAGAATTAAATTCTTTAACTGAGAGAAACATATCCCATACTTATTATAATCTGCTTAGTGTCAAGAGCAATTGCTTATCTGCAATCAGCCTGGCTAGTTGCTTACATGGTTATATTCCCCTGGCTAGGCCATCCTTTTATGCCAGAATATTCTGAGAGTTATCACTGAGTCTTTTCCCAGCATGTATAAATTCTGAAATGTGCTAAAAATGAAGACTTAATCTAGATTTTCCTAGACTGAAACTGGATGTAGGAATCTTAGCTAAAGCAGTACTTTTTATAACAAACAAATTTGGAAACTCTTTTCAGGAACAGAAAATCCTGTGCTCTAGATTTTGAAGAGTTCCATGTTATATAAAAACTTTTAGTAAAGCATACTATTTTTGGAAAATTACTGTTCCTCTTTGGATGCTTGAAGCTTTTGTGGTATGGAAACTGATGCATAGAATTGCTGCAGAGTAAAATCTGGCATGTATGTTGGAACATTATGGGTCCTAATACTGAAACAAAGAGTGTCAAATAAAAACCAAAACAGATCTAATACAAAGGAGAAAAAAGAGACAGTGCCTGTAATTATTTGAAAAACTTCAGAGGTTTAGTTTGCAATTTTACAGGTTCACAAAATACATCTTTATGTGTGAACTGACAGATTGACACACTGAACAAAATCCTGAGATTGGAAAAAAGGCAAAAAAATGAAAGAGAAATGCAACAATAGAACATCAAAACTTCTTAATATTGTGAAAAATCAAATGCCATGCAGAGGCAGGTATAGATTTAATGCATAATATTGCCATATTTTGAAACACAAGGTTATAAATATTATGTGTAAACACAGAGTTCAGGTATTTGCTTTAATAAAAGACTTCCAGTGTGCCACTGTATCACAGAATCATAGAATATCCTGAGCTGGGAAGGGACCTACCAGGATCATCAAAGCCCAGCTCCTGGCCCTGCACAGCACAGCCTGAAGAATCACACCATGTGCCCAAGAGCATCGTCCAAACACTTCTTGAACTCTGTCAGGCTTGATGCTTTGACCACTTCCCTGGGGAACCTCTCCAGTGCCCAAACACCCTCTGGGTGAAGAATCTTTTCCTGATACCCAACCTAAACCTCTCCTGACTCGGTTTCAGGCCATTCCCTTGGGTCCTGTCCTGGTCACCAGAGAAAACAAAAATCTGTACTTGCCCTTCCTCTTTCTCCTGTGAGGAAGTTGTAGACAGTATCAGTACAACATTTGCGATGTTGGAGTTAGAACATGTGCACATGAATTAGTCTGGAATATAGTTCCACAACTGGATAGCCCTAAATTTGAACATCAGGTCATGTACTGTTTTTAGAGAAAGTCACTGCCCATGTCATTACCAGGAAAGCATTACCAGTAAAGTTATGTGTAAAAACTGGCTCAAAGTGTTCCTTTATCACTGTCATTTCAAGATGTTACTTGCTTTGAAGATTCCAGAAATTCACCAGGACAGTCACAGTCAATTGATATCACAGAAACTCTTGGTGATGGATACACAGAAATTTCACGAAGTGAGTGAGACAGAAAAGGATGTTAATCCAGTAATTCATACAATAAAGTTAAATAGCAAAAGGTATCTTCCCATGGATCTCAGCAGTAGACTTACTGGAGAAAAAACAAAACAGCAAAAAAACATGCAAAAAAACATACAAAAACCCCACAAAAATTGGTGGAAAAAGCCTCTACTTTTTTAATTTGATAGTACACCAACATTTTTACTGGGTATAGCGGAGGAAAAATATATAGGAGGCATAAAGGTTGAAAGCCCTCAGAGTCAAAATGTGATGAAACTGAATTGTAAGCATGATGAGGCCTAAGTGATACTTCCAGAGGTAAGTAGGCTCAATGTATAATTGTAACATATTTTAAGTTTTTATCTGGTTCTATAGAGGTGTGTGAAATGTGGAAAAGAGTCAGCAGGCAAAGGGAAAGGCTAACCCCAAGTCCATCTGTTTCACATACAGATCTGAATATCTTCCCTCCACCTCCTTTTTAAAACAAGTGTTTTAACTTCTAGAATAATTTACATAATAAATGTTGGCTTCTCACTGGTGTAAAAAGAAGGCTGCTAGCTAAGGCACTCAGCTCAGAGTGGGAAGAACATCCCTTCATGAAGGGAAGAAGCATGAAATTGAACTTCTAACGTCCAGGGAGACAATGAAGGTGATGTGTCTTATGGTGGTGTTTTGGAGTGGGTGGAGGTGGAGGAAGAAGTAGACAAGAAGTGTGGCTGTGATAGTTATTAGTGTTTATGCATATTAAGGCCAACTGGCCAAATTTTTGAAAATTTGCTGCTACAAAGACATGTGGAGGTTGTTCTAAGGATTTAGACAACATTATGCACATCCAGTAAGAGAAATGTGGATACTGCAAGTTTCATACGCAAATTCCATATTTTTGTATCTAAGTATGTCTGTCTCAAGAATCTAGTCCTTATATTTGTCCTGATGAAGCAGAAAGCCTGTGACTGAGTACAGAACTGTGATCAGATATATGAAACTTGGTGCCTTCCCCATTGAATCATTCATCTTTTTCTTTTCCAGGCATACTCAAGTTTGAAAGTTTTCCTCTAGAGCATCTCTGGGGCATGCTTCGTTTTGCAATTCACAACTCTGCTTGTGAAGTAAATACCAATAAGTCTCACGCCGAGCTTATAAAACCTTTGCCTGGCAGCACGTACAACAGCTTTTTTGCTCTCCTGCACTGCTCTGTCTACATTCTGTAACCTTCACCCAGCACTTCTAGACATGTGAGGCTGGCTTGATCTTCATCTGCATTCAATCTGTTCTCATTCTTAGCAGAGCAGGAATCACCGAGGGATGCCAGCTATTGTGTGCCTTTTGTGAAAGGGACATATGCCTCCTAAACTCGCTTAAAATGATTAAAGACTTTTTCACATGGTCCTGTGTTTTAATCTGATCATGGGATTTTGCATATATACCTCGACAAGTTGCAACATTTTTTTCATATTTTTTTTCTTACCATGCAAGAGAGTGACTGTTTAACATTTTATAATTAATATAACTTACTTTGAGACTCACTATCATTTTACCCTTTGGTCTTTAAGTGATTCCTTTAAACTTTAAAAGAAAATTATTCATTTTTCTGTTTCATATTGAGAATAAAAAGAAAAGGATGAAGAATTGGCCTCTCTTCATCGAACTCTTTTTCTTTTGTACCTTTCTTTCTCTAGTGATTGATCTTTCTTTTGTCATCAGACAGCTCTCTGATTAATTGCTTTGGCTTCTCTCCACCTATTGTGTACATTACTTGCATAAAAAAAAGAAAAACTAAAATGACAATTAGGAAAAAGACAGGTTTCTAAGGTCATCTTGTTTTTCTTACACATATAAAAGGTAACATGAAAGTATGAGTTGCTTTGTGTTATTGTTCCATAATAGTCTGCAACATTTGTTGCTATTTTTAAACAGATTTTTTTAAATAATCACTTGCTTGAGGAAACACAGACGAAAAATAGTGTGTAAATGCTAAGACACTGTAGCACATTAAAGAAGTGAAAAACTTATTGTATAACCTGCTCATTGCCTACTCTGCTGTTATTCTCCAGAGAGAATTCTCCTTCAGTGTTTTCTGTTTTACTATAATGAGATTATATAGCGATTCAGGATACAGACTTCTTCAGTCTCTCTGTTATTTTCCCTCTGGGGTTGTCACTCATGTCAGTATTTTCAGATCACTGCGGACATGATATTTGTTTATAAGTGTATTTGGATATGTATGCATGGATATGTGTTTATTTGCAGAGAGACAATCTTGAGAAGTACAGATATTAGAGACTGAAGAAAACATAAACATTAAAATGATACATTCTTCTTGATTTAATCTCACAAAGGCATTCTTAAATGATGAATGCTTACAATTCTTCCTGAAAGTCATCTTGCTTACAGTTACCTCCATGCTGACTGCCAGAAGTCACATCCTCAGCAGGCTAAATTGGCATCTCTCCGTCAGTAACCACAGAGTTACACCAGAGGACAATCTGTCCCTGCACAAGCATAAATCATACAAGGACTAATTTTCCTTTGTCTTGAACCCAATATAGTACACAGCATGTAGGAAATAATGATAAAGAATGAGCGAAATTCTCACTGAAATCCTAATGGCCAATGTTTGCAGGTAGAAATTAGTAGTCCCCGTTTACAGTTCTGAAGAATTAGGTTCAAATTAAATAGAATCAGAGAAAAATAGAAATAGACAGAACCATAAAATAAAATCAACAGAAAGCTCCACAAAATAACAAGATTTTATCTCCAGGAATTTGTTTTTAGACAAAGCTCTGGACAGAATTACCAGAAAAAGTTATTACCTGGTTGCTTTCCTACCACTTATCTAGGGCTCTCTGGTGCCTGAATAAAGCTTTAACCTTACTGATACAGACTCTACTAAAAAGCCCTAGTGAATGAATTGTATGTGTGAGGTCATGAGGTTACAGCAGCAGAAATATTTTCGAAAAGTGGTGGACTGGTTACTAATCTCTGTATCTAGCTAGGCATTTGTAGCACTGCCTGCCTTTGCTTCCAAAAGTGTTCTATTTGGAAGAAGGGCAAGCTTATAAAGCGGAGGACTGATTTGAACAGAGCCAGTGAAAGTTTTAGTTTCAAATGACTTGACACCACACCAAATGTCAAATGTATGTCTTGGTTGAATTTCGTACTGCAGCAAAAAAAAAAAAAAACAAATTAACAATCAAACCAAAAGTCCTCCATCATGAAAAAACATTTGATGGCCAGAAACAAATCTGAATCAGCCTCTGAGTCAAGTTCTGTACAAAGTTGCACACATAAAGCTCTACTTGGAGTTCTGGAATGTAATTATAATTAAGACTTCAAAACATCTTTTTCATTAAATTCGGAGCTTAAATTGTGCAATTTATTTGCATTTGAGATAAAAAGAGATGCATATTTTGTATGTTGGAATTAGATTTGTGGAAGCAAAAGCTCATTCCCAGTGGCAAATATTACTAAATCCAATTCCAGTTATGAAACACTAAATTGTTTTTTAAGTGTGAGCCAACTCTCTTAATAGGCTTTCAATATTAATCCTCTAATGTTTATTGTTTCTTTACTTTCTAGAGGTTATGATAGAATGGATGAACCAGGAAAGCCTGAATTAGATTTAAACTAGAATTCAGTGTTAAGAATTAGAATTATCTGGCATGAGATTTTCAGTTTAGATTTAATAGGGTTAAAATTATGGCTGTAATTGTAGACATATTTCTTCCTAGACAATATAGGATTTAGATGAGCTTAGAGGTCTTAGACTACCTTTCATATTAGACTTCTCAATATCAAACTATTTTTGAAAGTTTTTGGTGTAGTAATGTTCAGAAAATATCTGCACTCACACATTCTTGCGCAGGATCTTGCTGAATAGAACAAAAAAATTATATTTTTAAATCTTACATTTGACAGGGCAAACAAAAATAAAAATAAAACACCAGAAACTTCAATTCAGCCCTTAGTTTACGCAGCACTGGCAGACATAGGAATGCCTGAGTAGATCAGTAGCAACCATAAAATGTAATGCACCAGTGCCATGTGGTGTGGTCTAAATGGCAAGGAAGTGGAGAAAAAAATTCCCTTTACCCTACAAGTTCTGTAAACCTGTGGCAGTATGAACCAGATGCTTTTTGGAATGTGAATAGCAGTTTTAAGAAGATAAGGTAGATACCATTACAGTCAAGAAAACAGAGATTTTAAGGTCTTTATCTGCCCCATTTTCTAATAATAATTAGAAGAAAAAGATCATAGACATGACATTTAAGGTTTTTTGCAGGTATATATGGTTTATCAGGGTGTAAACATAGTTCTTTTTTGAGAGAGAAGCCTCTGAAATCTCTAAGTTTTGCGGGTTCTTCAGGCTACTAGTAATCTTTCTCTGATCCAGAAAAATTCTCCTTGTACAGATGCTGACTCATATACAGGGTTAAAATTATTGTGGTTATAATTAAGCACGTATGTAAATGCTTTACTACAGCAGTCTTCTGTACAAACCAGCTCTCTGTCTCTGGCATCTCCATTGATGAGTTGTGCCAAAAATGATGCTAATTAGAAGTAGAACTGCTTCATAAACTGTAGGAGAGTGTACAGAGGGCGTTCAGAATTTAGTACAGCAACTTGAACAACTTCATTCATTCAATGTTAACAACTATTTCCCACTGAAATTACATGAAAACTGAAAAAGATCCATAAAAATGCAACTCCCAATTGCAGTCTTTTCCCTGGTGATACTGAGTATCCTGCCTTTTTCATGGGCCAGGTACAATGTGCCTACAGCAGATAGGCCTGCTCCACTCTGGGATACTCCAGCCTTTAAACAGGCACTTTAGGAAACATGGTCAAATAAACCTCCATAAAACATGACACAGGAATTTGGAATAGCCTTTCTGGGTGTTTCTGCTATTGTGGCCATGCACTTACCCTTAAATTTGTCCGCTTCTTGCAAAGTACTGTTGAGACTTCAGTAACACATTTTTCATAGGTCCACACCCAGTCTGTGCAGAGCAAAGGAGTAAATACATCCTATGCACTGACCTCCACTTCCCTATTCAATCATCAAATTTTATGGAATTACAGAATGTTCCAAATTACATGAGCCAGGAAGAGAAATATCACGTTGTCTTTTTCACTTCAATGCCTAGTTGCGTCTGATCAACTGGTTTGGATTTTTCCCCAAATTTAGAGAAAACATTAAAGAACATGGATTGAAACAGCAGCTGGAACACGGGTTTTTCAAATGCAAGCTACCACTCAACCCATACAGAGACAAGAAAACTAGAAAATACAACACTAAAGTGCCCAGGCTCTGCTTCTCCATCCTCAATGGACTGTCTTTCCTAGAAAAGAGAGAGTTAGAAAGACCTTTCTACACCTAGGAGTACTTCTGATCTCTAAGGTTATATTGTGTTAGTGCAAGTTTCACTGCATTTCTTCTGGTCTCTTTGGTAAATATCATCCAGTCCTGCTGGTCTACTGCTGCTGAATTCCCAAATTGCTCTATAATTTCTTCTTTATGGACTTCAATGTCTGTAAAGGCTACACAAGAGAAAGGCCATTGGAAATTGAATTTTCCTGCTTTCCAGATTAATAAATGCCTAAATAATATCTTCCTGAAATGTCAATTCAATTGTTGTTTATCTTTACATCTATAAACAATTAAAAAAAGATACAATCTATGACAGTCCACCTTTCATGCTGTTGTAATTTCACTTTTTCATGGGTGTAAAAACAGAAGCAAGCACACAGTCTGCATGATTTTTTCATCCTCAAATCACTAAAATTATATTAATGTAAATGGATCTTCTTCATTTTTGTTGTAATTTTCACAGCTTCATTTTAGGTAGGCTCACACATAAAATACTGAACATATATGATCTAAAACAGGGTAAAGGACAATGAATTTACCAATGAGATTTGCAGGAGCATATGGCTAGAAAGTCGGATGCAACCATTGAAAGATTAGAGTCAAATAATCTGTGTTACCTCTTGAAATCATTCGAAACCTGCTTTGATCTGCTGCTGCTGCAGCAGCCCATTGCTGCCAGGACACAAGCTAGCTAGTTTCAAAATGTGCTGAATATATTAAAAAATGCTACAGTAATGCATCTATATACCTGCACGTGATTATACGCAAGTGCTTTTCCGTATCATGTCTCCTCTACGGTACAAAACCCTTGCTCTCTTTCTAGAGCAGAACATGATTCATAATTTCTATGGATCAGACACCAAGGGTATGATGAGACAGACACATATAATACACAAATAAAAGGTAAAATAAATACCTCCAAATGTGAGCGGTTAAACATAAATACACCTAGGAAATACATCATGTTGGACTTGAGATTAAGTAGTAACTCTTTACTTTTTAACTCTGGGAAAAAGGAATGTTTATTTGAAACTTGGCTTGGGAAGGGGAGTGAATGAACGCACATCTGTAGACATTGAAGTTTATTTTCATTTGTTTAGGAAAAATGCATCTGGTTTATATGAAGAACAAGAATCTGGCCTATAGGGAAATATTTCAGAAGTCCATAACATTTTTAAGAGTCAATCCCGACAACAAAAAGGCTAAGCCTAGACTTGCATAGACGAAGAATACTGGGATTCTTCCTTAATTACTAGCTCTCTCTCTTTCTTATCAAATTTTGTTCTGAGAGCATCAGTAGTCAGTTTGGTGCTGGGCCCAGGATGGATACCCTGATACAGAAAATAAAGCACAGAAAAATGTTGTCAGTACTTTGTCTTTTTCTTTCTCCCTTTCTTGCCAGTCCACTTCCTTCTGCCTTTTCTCTCTGACAATAATGTGAAGAGCAGAATATTTTTTGACAACATGAAAGTCTATTTATCCACCTGGTTCGTGCTTGCCCCTCATGTTTGGGACGGATTTTCTTCTTGTCTTCTCCCTTGAGTTCCACCCCATAAAAAGGTGTATATAGCTAATTCAGAAGGATGCAGGGAAACATCTGTAAAAACAGCATTTTCTCTCCTTGGAGGAGACCAGGCTCACTTTCTAGGACAGTGTAAGTTTTCAAAAGTTTAGGTCAGAGGTAATTTTCCTGACAGTTCTTTGCGCACATGGGAGAGGAGAGGAAAGAGGTCAGAGGAGTGATGGGATGGAAATCAGCAGACAAAAGAAAGAAGGGAGAGACTGATACATATGAGAATAGCTGTCCTAGAACTTTTCATTATTCCCCCCTTGCTCAAATATTACTATATTTTTAAAAGAATGATTGTATATATCTTTTAGACAGAAACAGATACCAAGCAGCATGTGATTAGACAGAGAAAGACATTCCAAGAACACTTAATGGATTGGCAATTAGAAATAGTGAACACTGAACTAAGTATCAAAGACTTTCTAACTTGTAAACTTGAGCTGTATGAAGTGATCTGACGGGCAGTGAGTGAAATTCTCTGACAATTCACCTGCCATATGGTCAGCTGAAAAGGTGATAGAACCTTTTTGTATTTAAAAAAAAAAACAACCAACAATTAATTGGAACATAGAAAGCACTCCCCAAATAAATACTGTCCAGAAAAATGCAAAAAATATCCTAGTCTCAGAACAACCGAGTTCATAAAAAGTTTTTAAAATTTCTTTAAGATTTCTGCCAGAGATAAATAACATTTTAGATATTATTTTTGAAGTGAGCAAGTAACTGAAACTGAATTTATTATTAGGAAAAAGAAAATCTAAGATCTAGGTCCTTCCAAGGATCTAACTGAAAGACCATTCTTCTGAGTTTTAGATGCACAAAAAATATTGGAAAGAATTATTATTGCAACAATGACTGATAAAGAGCTTCTTAGTAAGAAGGATAACAAAGTCAGTGCAGGGTACAGGCATGGCTGTCCTTCTACAGGTCATGTAACGATAGGGTGGATGATGTTTAGGATGTTCTGTATATTCCTTTTTTTTTAATATTAAAATACCCTTTGAAATACCCTCTCTTCTTAGCTGGTCTGTGAGTTGCTTGTTGCATTATGCTGATTATATGTGCTTTTACTGCCTTTAGCAAAATCTGTGACCATTTTACCATAATTTTGGTAAACTCTTCTTAACTGGTAGCTGCTACTGAAATAGCATGGCAAAGTGGTATGCAATCAAAAACAAACCCATGCACCAAATAAAAAGTTCTGTTATCAACTAAGAAGTCTTGCATTCTATGAACTTGTATCTTCTGGCTGGCTCCATTTATAAATGAATGAAATTAAAGCTTCCAGTGGAATCCACATATTTTTAGGCATCAGGAAATAGTGGGGCAGGGAGGGAAGCAATGGCTTTTTAAAATTTCAGGAGTACTGAAATGTAGGAGACTTTTATTTTTTTGACAGTGAAGATTGCACGTGACAGAAGAACCTGGACTGAGGAATAGATTCTCTCCTGTAATAAGGTGTGAGGTCTACCTGAATTTTTCTCCAAAGCTAGCTCATTTATAATAAAGTTTTCCCATACTGACTCTCCTATATCTTACATGGCATGTGCTCATGCCAGATATTTTCCTTCTATGGAAACCTGAGTATTTGGGTACCAATTGTCATGAGGTGTGTAGGTACCAACACATTTGAATGTTGATGCAGCTGAAATTGAGAATGAGTTTGAAAATTGCTAAGAACTTACAGACTTAACACCTATTCATACTGAAACAACATGATCACATAATAATCCTTATTCCCACAGGAACAGAAATTACAAAGTAATTTTTTTTTAATGAGATAGCAACTGTATCTGGAAGATACAGATTATATGTGTTACGAATTAAAATGCATGCAGATTGTGGATCTACTAATTTTGCTAAAATAGAGGTTAAATGATTATGCTTTTACTTGGACCATTCATACTGTTCATGGACTAAACAATATATTCATTTTGGCAACCATCTGAACACACAATATGCTGCAAAGTAATAAATGCACATAACTACATATCCAACATCCCAAATTAATTGTCATAACAGAAATCTGGAAAATGATATACAAATATACGACAAGTAAGCATACTCTTTGGAGGATTTGAAACAATTCCCTAGGCTTTTTTATTTCTTCGTTAGGACTGAATACATAAAATCCCTTGGTGTACTTGCATTAAAACATCTTTGGACTTTAATGATGATTATTTTTCACACAGAATTTGAGACTCCCAGAACGAACGAAGATCTAGATTGTCCCGAGTCAGCTATACAACTTGTACCTTTTGGTCTTTCTCTATTAATAAAAGGCCTCTGACATATTTTCTGTGCTGAAGAAAACGAGAAAGAGAAAATAAATACAGTGAAGAGTAAAGGACAGGATCTTGGTGTGCTCTTTGAAGAACTGTTGTATTTCTAAAACTAAAAGTTATTTTCTTACAAGGTCTTTCCAGTCTCCATTAATCATTTCTTTAGTTAAATCTGCCTGTTAGCATATTTCTAGCTGCCACTGCATGCTCCAAGCAGTTTCTTTATGCAGACCATGCATTTGTTTTTGACAGAGGTTGGCCTTAAGACAAAATCATCCATTCAAATCAATAACCATCATGTAACAATTGTTGACTAAGCCAATGCCTTCTCCTTCAGAAGAAAAATCCAGTGGGAATGCTGTATAATTTTAAATTTGCTTTTATATCAGGACTCATCTTTGTAATTCTGCTCTGTCTCTCTCCACCTTGTGGTTGTTTGTTATCATAGCAGTTAATTATTTCAGGGCTCAAGCTGAATGCTATTGTTTCCTTGCATGTAAATAAAACATTTAAGGATGTTATTTTTTTCCATTAAGTTATCTATCTGCTAGCTTTTATAGCTGAAATTTATATTTGACAAATTAATTTTAGTGGAATAACTTTTTCTGTCTTGTCCAGGAAAGGACAACTGTGAGTTACAACATGCTTAGAGCTTTCCATATCATGTCAGATAAATTTTCTTTGTGACTCTGTTTCTTGAGGGCTCAGCTGAGAGCACCTTAAAAGCATGATCAATGATCAGAAAGCAGCCTTCAGTTTATTTTCTATAAATTAAATTCTGTAATATTTAAAAAGAGAAGGAAAAAAAGAGATTTTGTAATCAAATACAGAAGACTGCTCCCACTCCCCTTTTCACAAAGTTCAAACTGGAGTGGATCAACAAAAGGCCAGTTCTGATTATTGCTGTGCTTAATTTTAAATCTAAGTGTCTAGTGACAGCGTAGGTCTAGGTATTTTGGCTACCTCTGTAGCTCAGAGAGAGCTCATACTGTGAGTTAATCATCTGAATGCTGGGGAAGCCAACAGGTTCATCACCTAGATCACAGCTAACACTGGAAACAGCAGTATGTTCTTAATCCCACCTGCAAACGCGAGTGCTACATCTTCAGCTGGAAGCAGGACTTTGTCTTTAGTTGCGATTGACATTTATGTCTGGACTCTGTCATGTACTTAAATTATATTTATTCTTTAAAAAAGATAAGAAAATAGCGATTCTTCGTTTCATTCAGTATATGAATAATTAGCTGACAAGGTTTGGAAGACCAGCATGTGTCATTCACGAGACTCTTTTGATTTTAGAAAGATGAAGCAGATGTCATCTCATTCTATGCGGTTAATATGCTTTCTTGTTTTCACTTATAAACTGGAAACTTGAACCTCACTCTAGAGCCCAGAAGTCAAAGCCTTTGGGAAGAAAAAGAGAGACCTGGAGGCCCTTCATTAATATAATCAATAGTGAATATTAAAGTATTCCCAAAGTGGAGCACCTGGTCATTTTTGTCTCCCTGATGAATCCATCAACCATTATAATTACACTCATTCTGTCCTCTGTGCCAAATGAATGTGCATCGATCCCATGTAAAGTGGGATGAGTTGAGCTTAAGAGGGAAAAAAAAAAAGGCAAAAGCACTTCCTTTCCCTAGACTTCACCTCTGTGTGGCCATTAGGGAACACATATCCACAGGATGCATGTATTCCAGGACCAGAACAGCTGACTCCCATAACACACACTTTTTCAACGTGTCTCTAAATTAAAGCTGACAAAGGAAGGGATAGGGTGACCCCAGCTCCGTTTTTTCTGGAATCAAACTACTCTCAGTAATTTCTGAGAAAGCAAACAGAAACCAACCCTGCTGGTGACAGAGGCAGAAATTCAGGTTGTGAACTCGGACACAGCTAAAGCATGAATTAGACCTGGAACTTGTCAGGCTTACCATGATGCAGGTCAGGTGAGGAGCGGGTTTTTATGAGTAAACACCCTCTGAGCATCTGCAGTAACAAATAGCCATCTAGTTCTGCACTTTATTGTATGCTATTATGCAAGATACTCAATCAGTGCAGGGTTTTCTCCCCTTGATTAGGATCTCCTGTACTTCTTCCTATGCCTGTAATTTGTGGCTGGTTTTCTTCCCAAATAAAAGCTTCACAAGGCTATCAGTCATGCAGGTTTTCTGGCAGGTGAATCATTAATAATTCATTTTGATGAGAGCAACCATTGCCGTGAGACAGCCTCACGAGGATTTCCAAAGGACCATTTGGTAATAAATATTCAACAATTTGTAATGTTTAGTTCTGAGTCATGTCCCAGTACCTATCAATGGCTGGACGTGTCCACTGTCCATACATAATATCCCCTATCACCATCATTTAATGACATCGAAATCATGCATTGCACCATCTTGAAACAGAAAACCAGCAGATTTTTAAAGTCACCTTGTCAACTCTAAGACTACACTTCAGCCTTGTAAGTCCATAAACTCTCTTTAAATGCTTATTAAAAATTATAAATGATGTTTCTACTTCAGTGGAGCCACTCTCATTTACAGTTTAAGATGATTTGGTTCATTATTTGCAAATTCAGGTGATATAGAATGGAAAAGAAAAATGACAGTGGTAACAGCCAGCATACTCTTAAAAGGATAAAAATGATAGTTGGGAGGCATTTCCAAACCTAACCCCACACTGAGTTTTCAAATTAGGTGGATTTATAATCTAGTGATAGGTTGGTTTGTTTTTTTATTTTTATCAGGTAAATTCATATGATTCTTGTCAAGATCATTCTGCACATTTATTTCTAATAGAAACATGACAATTATGCTTATACCAAATATATGTAAGGATATGAAACAACAAAACTTTTTAACAAGTGTTTCAATGTGTCATTTTTATGTGTTCAAATCAACCCATGATTGCTGAGAAAGAGATGAAAATTAAATGAATATTGACAATGCCTTTCTCATTTTAAAGAAGCCCACACAGACAGAGGAATGAAACTTTTGACTGCCGTGTGCTTCTTCAATAAATGCCAATGCTGATGACTTGGTAACACATGAGTGCCAGGTGGAAGCGAGTTTGCCATCAGGAAGGTCACGGAGAAGAATAAGAGGTCATAGTCACTACAACCAAGTAAATCTTAGTAGAAATCAGTGAACTTCTTTTCCATCAACCTTCTTTGTTTCTCCTTTTCATGATGTGATAGAAAAATTATAAGTCTCTTCAAATGAGAATGACAGCATGAAGAGCGGGATAGAGTGAGGATAAGGAAATAGCTGTCAAAGCTGCCAGCGTAAGGCGTAAGAACAAAATTATTTTGGATGTCTCTGATACTGAAATTATGATTAGTTATGCTCCCATTTAAACTCTCAGGAGCACCACTAATACTAATAGCGTGATGCACCCATCTGGGGAAACAATGTAACTGGAGTAAAAGAGATTCCTTATATTAAGGATTTATATTTTGTCAGATTTGAAAATTAATTATTAGATCTACAAAATCTGAACTGGATAACATTCCTATTAAAAGATTAAACAAAACAATTTGCTTGACTAATTTTTTTTTTTAATGAACCTCGCTGCTACCTAAAACTTCACAATCAGTGAAGCAATCCAGTTAATAAAAAATGTTGGATTGCTAGTCACAAAGACTGGATTGATTTTCCTTATTTTAACCTTATGAAAGTCAAGCTGCTTGTCCGGGCTAGTTGACAAAACTCCACCTGTAGCCCATGCAGGGAGAGAGACACCCCTAGAAAGTAATTTATCAACTGCTAAGATTCTGTCTGAGATACCCAGGACAAGATGTCCTTAGGACATACTTGTCTCTTGGCACTTGAGAAAGCACAAATCTCTTAGGTGTTATACCTGATGTCTGAATGGTTACTGTTAGGTAAGTTGTATCCTGCCCTAAGATCCCCAGGGGGTTTTGAGCTATTAGGGACTGCAGAGGTTTCACAATGACTCTACACACAGACTTCTGTTGGACCAAAAGGGTGAATCACTCACTACGGACCTATAAAAAGAATTAGTATAATTTTATAAAGAATATCTATACATGACCGGAGAATTTCCTAATATTCTTATATTTATAAGACTCTTATTTCAGGCCCTCTCATGCATTTAGTATATAATGAATCAAAGCAGTTGTAGACACCAGAAATCACAAATCTATTGATGCTTTCTTTGTAGTGAATCCTCATTGCCTAAAGGTTTTTGACTGAAAAATTATTTTTCATCTAAAAGCAAGCTACTATGCTTCAAAAGGATTTACTGAGTGGAAGAATAGAATCACAGAAAAACGTTGGCTGAAAAAGACCCTTAAGTTCATGGAGTCCAGCCATTAACCTAACACTGCCAAGTCCAAACTAATCCATTTCTGTAAATACCTCCAGAGGTGGTGAGTCAAAGGTAGCTATCGAGATGCTAAAGAAGATGCCTAGGAAGGGATTACAGCCTTCTCTGGCACTTCATTAACTGTCCAGTGTGGGCTGCATCTGAACTGCGTGACCTAGTCTGTCTATGAGAAGAAAGTTGTGCTAAACTCTCCTATACACATTCTTCTTTCTATACAGGGCTTCACGTGGCCCTAAAATTTCTTCATAAAATGCCTTTATTACCAAAAAAATATGCTGCAAATAGAACTACTATAACGGAAGCACATTTTGACATGTCTTGGGGGACAGGGTACTGAAGAGATGCATAAAGTCTGTTTAGTTGGCTGTGATGGCTGAAGTTCCACACTTACTAGCTGATCATTAATATGCCTTTAGTCTGAGAAACCGTATCTTAGGGAGAAATCGTATTTCTCACATATATACTTTGACATGCTGCTGTCTCTATTTATTCTATTCATTTCATGTGCTCAAAAATTTTGCATTTCTGTGGTAAAGCTACTCAAAATGGAGATCTGATATCTCCTGAAACAATATGACTCAGTGTGAAATAAATAGAAAGGAAATAAAATGGTAGCCCACATCAAGTTCACCAACGTGTTTTGACACTCTTAAAGGCAGTAGGTAACCAATGAGCTCTGACAGCTACTGAAAAAACTGTAAATAAATAAAGAAAATTAAGCAGACAGGTAGATTTAATAAAAACCACAAATTATCTTACATCAAATCTTCCAAATATAGTTTCTGATTTATTTCTGATCCTTAATAATTAATATAATCACATTAAAGTTATAAAAAGCCTTAATTGCTAGAACTAATTATGTCCTTGTAGAAAGAAAGTCATTCATGCAACCATCACAGAGCAAGGAATCAAAAAATAAGATCCTAAAGAATTAGTAACTCTGGCATTACATTAATATAAAGTTATAGGACAAAACATTTCTGGGTACCTGGAACTGAAGGACATCTGGCTTATGAGGGTATCCATTAACAACTATTCAACATAAACAAACAAACAAACAAACAAATAAGCACCAGCAGACAGAAGAAAAATACTAAATGAAATACCTAGATGCAGACACTTTAAGAAATGGGAGATAAGAGAGACAGCACCAAATCCCAGAGCTCACAAATTAGTAAACAGACCACTGGAGCGTAGCCTTAGAGAGCTTAGAGTCTGATAACACTAAGGAAACAAGATCATCATGGGTCTCACAGGCAAGATAACAAACGTGGAATATTCAGAGGAGATGGAGAGAACATGGACCTTTCCATGTGAGGATTAGGGGAGGGGGTACAGGTGGGGAAATGAAAAGATCAAAGTGTATTGGAAAATCTGTCCAAAGTGAGTGTGGGAAAATGGAAGGGAGAGGATAAAAGATGCCAGCTGCATTAAAGCAGGATTTTGGCCCATATGTCCATCTGCTTGTGGTGGTTTTACCCTGGCTTGATACCAGGTGCCCACGAAAGCTGCTGTCACTTCCCTCCTCAGCTGGGCAGGGGAGAGAAAATATAACAAGCGGCCCACGAGTTGAGATAAGGACAAGGAGAGGTCACTCACCAGTTACTGTCATGAGCAAAACAGACTCGACTTGGGGAAATTAGTTTATATTATTGCCACTCAAATCAGAGTACGATAATGGGAAATACACCTTCCTCCCACTCCTCCCTCCTTCCCAGGCTCAACTTCATTCCCAGTTTCTCTACTTCCAGTGCCACAGGGGGACATGAAATGGGTGCTGTGGTCAGTTCATCACACGCTGTCTCTGCCACTCCTTCCTCCTCAGGGGAAGGACTCCTCCCACTCTTCCTCTGTGGTCCCTCCCACAAGAGACAACCCTCTATGAAATTCTCCAATTTCAGCCCATCCTTCCCAAGGGCTGCAGTTCTTCACAAACTGCTCCAGTGTGGCTCCCTTCCACAGGGCACAGTCCGGCAGGAACAGGCTGCTCCAGCATGGGTTCTCCACAGGGTCACAAGTCCTGCCAGCAAACCTGCTCCAGCATGGGCTTCCCAGAGGGTCACAGCCTCCTTTGGGCATGCACCTGTGTTTAGGCATTTTTCCTGGACAGGCCCACAGAGCCAGGGCCCAAGGGACCAGCAGATATGTCCATGAGTTGTGAAGGTGAAGGCATCTGTGTGTTTGCAAGCAAGCTCCAGCCTCATTCACCTGAAGAGGAGCTGCAGGGTCAGCCCTCAGTGCTGTTCACAGTGATGAGACTGCTGCTGGTGCATTTATGGCCTCCAGTAAAGGCACTGCTCTCTCTTTGTTGATCATTGTGTATTTGTGTATTGTGTACACTGTTGATGCATGTGTATTTGTGCATTGTCTGTGTATCTGCATCTGTACAATATGTACTTATCCTTGTGCTGGCAGCACACACACTCAGGAGCAGGAGCAAACAGACAAGAGAGGAGTCCTCCAAATTCAACTTCCCTAAACAGTTAGAAAACTGAATGTCCTTTAAATGCAACGTTCAGAGAATTCAATAATTTTTGAAAGATACTATGTGCTCTGTCTGTAAATGTTCTAGAAAAATTTACATGTGGATTTTTAAATCTAAACTCAGATTGTTTTTAAAATCTGGGTTTGGAAATGCTAATTATAGCCATAGACTTAAACCAGTAAATATTAAAGTAAATTAGAATAATTCATATTATGTACTCAAAGAAGCAGACAAAATCTAAATCACATTTTAAAATGTGATTAAAAACACATGAAAATCAGGTGAATTCCCTAAGGAACGAGGAAGGACAGACATTGTACTTATTTTTAAAAAAGAGGTAAGAGGTAGGACCTAGGTGCATCAGCTTAGCCTCGATACCAGAAATATTCTGGAACAGCTTGTTAATTAGTTTGGATGCACCCTGCGGACAAGGTGATAGGGAATAGCTGACATGGATTTGTCAAGGAAAAAAAAAGAAAAGTCATATCAAATCAATCCAAGTTCTTCCTGTGGCAGGGTAATTGCCTAGTGGACAAGGGAGAAGCTAAAGATTTGATATATCTTGACATTAGTAAGCATTTTCACACAGTCCCATTTGGCACTGTCATACACAAATTCCAGAGAAACACAGCCCAGCAGTAATTGTCACATGGAGGGTGCAAAATGGTTTGAAAAGTTGAACTCAGTCACTGCCTGATGGAGAACATCAGATCTGGAGAACTTTCCAGTAAAATTAACCAATATAATTAACAACAAGGTAAAACCAATTACAAAATGAATAGCAGAAGCCGGTACTGGTATAATTAATAGATTGAATAATTAATTAATTGATAGCACAAGGAAGGCTTTCTAGGGAGTTTGTTGAGTCTTTGTCATTAGAAGCATTTAAGAGTGAGTTAGACTATTGTGTGTTGGAGATAGGTTTTCTGAAGTTCAGTGGATAGGTGTGCCTAGACAGATGTTTGATGCTCCCTGTGCCTTGATGATGTCTTCACTTCTTTCTTTCTCCTTGGCTCTGTCGCAGCTTCTGACATTACTTTGGGGTGTTCCTTTGCTTGCTTCTTACTTCGAGCCTTTCTGTGTCTTGAAAAAAATCATAAAATCCTTGCCATCTAAAGGATCTAAAATAGAGGCACTCTCTGCTACAGTTTAGAACGGCTTTGGACTGAAATCACTGTATAAGCACAAAGTTTTCTCATTATGTGACAAATAAGTTATTTGTGCCATAATTTTCTAGAGATAGCTATAAGTTAGAGTTATCAGTCTGCCTATTGTGTGTGTGCATGTATAGATGTCTTAAACAGAAAGATTGTATATAATTTCCTTTAATTATATTTTTGGCTATTAAAAGCCAACTGATTGCATTTTGTACCACATGATCAATGGTGTTAAATCACTTGCATTTCATTGCTGAATATTTATTTTTGAGATTCAGTACTTGAGGCTATAATAGATTTCCCAATTCTAAATCACAAAATTATGTTCTTCCTAAATTACAGTGTAACTTGCAGCAGAGGATGCTTTGTGTCCAAATATAGGGTTTTATGTTTTGTATGAACTGCAAAAGCATTCTGTTAAAGATAGTTTTGCATAAACTTGCATTTGTTTTACTGTACTCAGTGTGTTTATAGAATAATCTATATTTATGTAACACCCTTCCCACCCTACACACATGAACACAGTGAAAGAACGTTCAAATTGTGAAGTCAAATATTTCAATTCTGGAAACCATGGACAGCTGAAATTCTGTGAGTTGGAGGTTTTCTGGGTTTTTGTGAATTTGGTTTGGCTGTAGTTGTTGGCTGTGGGGTTTTTTTTAACTCATTTACTAAATGAGAGTAATTGGGCTGTGTCTGATCACAGTCTCATAATATTCTTCTGCTCTTGAGTGTGTTCTTGAAGCTGCTCTTAGCTGACAGATAAATAGACTTGGCAAACCACATGAAAACTGTAGAGAAAGACTTGTTTCCTTGTAATGAAAAGGAAAGCAAATGATGTCAATAGGTGGCTTTGAGTGATTACGGCACCTATGCAGACACATTCCTTATATCACGTGTACTGAGGTGGCTGCTTCCAAGCAGCTGCCTGTTCAGTGCACAGACACCCAGAATCATCTTTCACCTAACACAGAGATGAGGTTCTCCCTGTAATTAGGGTAGACTGTCAGAATATCTATGTAGAGGCTTTCAAAGGCATCCTACTTCTTGTGGTCTACCCCATGGTGCTGGGTTTTCTTCCACAGACCAATGTAGAAGAGAGAAGGAATGTGAGATAAAGGTAACTTGAGTCTTAACCATTGAGTTAAAAATAACGCTTTTCCCCCCTAATATGCTGTTAGCTCATAAAGCAGCTCTCAGCGTGGTAGCTCACAAGTCACTTCTCCAGCTTCTCACTAGTTAGTTGATGGATCAGGAAAATATGTTTTCCAAGGAAACAATTTCCAGCCATTTTAAGATGCTGTCATTTATCCCATTTGAACTTCTAGAGGTGCAAAGTCATTTTCAGTTAAGTGAAACCAGTCCTCAAAGTGTTCAAACAACCTTAAAATTAAAGTGTTTAAGTAATGTAAGTCTGTGATTAAGTAAAGGCAGTTTTTACGGGCAGGAGCATTAGCAACACTTGCATCTTTGAATCATAAGCCTCCTTAGCACAATTACTCCATTTATGAATCTAATGTGAGAGCATAGCGTGTGGAATCCAGGTTAGTAGAACAACCAGTAGAAAATCAATATCACGTGACAAATATTTGCCCTTCAAATAGCTTCAATCCTCCCACTCACCTAGAAACTTTACCCTCTTTTCTTTGAATCCAATATCTTGCCTTCCTGTTTAACAGGATTCTTATTTGGGCCCAAACAGGGGGGTCAAATAAAGTACAACCTTCAGTTGGCTTCTTCATCAATCTGTGTCTTGGTTCATACTCTTTGTGGAAGATAGTCTCTACGCTGGTTAGCCACTGTTAACACCTGAGCTTCTGGTGTGCGTGGTGGCCTCTGGTTCAAATCCTATCTGATTTCCTAAACCAAAGCAAACACTTATGCAGTTGTTTGTGTCTCACACCTAAATTGTGAGGCCTGAAAACCTACATAAGAGTGAAAGTTTGAGACCTATTCCTGTGTGTGTTTTCCCAGAGCAGGAAAACAGAGAACTGACCATACAACAAAAATAACTTTTAGCCCAGCATTTTCAGTCCTAATGGATATACATGGATGCACATTCTCTGTTATGACCTGCCCCTGAAATGGGGTAACTCAGGTTCTTTTTAATAGATCCCTTGGGCCAGATTAGAGTGAAATGACAGTGAATAACTGGTGGTTTTATAGCTATATAATCTATATATTCATGGCAGGTTTATTTTAGAACAATTTAGTTGCAATTGAAAGGAGCTGTGTAGCCATTTTGATTATTATCTATAAAAATATAATACTATAAAAGTATAAAATATTAGAATTTAAGGAAAACAAAGGAAAAAGAAAGGATAAGAGCACATAGTGGAAAGATATCACCATCTGTGGATGCAGTGACAAGACTTGATTGCTGCAATTTTCACGTCTGTTGGTTGAGGTGATGGTCGCAGTCTTGATCTGTTGGAGGTGGAGGAAGACCACAAAATACAAAGTTCAATGGGTTATGTGCACCCAGGTACAGGTGGGAACGCCCAGGTACCTCCCATGGCAGTGGAGTTTTATACTGTCTGATGTAACACTGTGGATCATCCACAGTCCACTGGTGGAAGGCCCCAGAAGTGAATCTGGGGACCCTTGAGGGGTTTTTGGTAGTTTATGAGTCCTTCTAAGACATGACAGCTGCATCTCGTGCCAGTGTAGTCAAGCCGGTTATGCCCCATCAGAAGGGATGAACACCTTCAGGCCTACATGTAAATGTCCCGATACTTCTTCCCGGGGGGAGTTTTGCACCTGAGCCTTATCAGGAAGACATTGACATGATGAAAAGCATTACCCCATCCCACAGGATGTATTTCTTATTGTCCTTTTCCTTTGTCTGTCTCAAAACCCAGCTTGTTGTTAAGTAAAGGTCAGTTTATCACGGCTGTCTTCCAGTGGTGGGAGCGCACCCCCTCTGCATCTGGGCTGTTCTTATGCAGATCAGAAGTTTTGTCACCACACAGCCAAAAATTCTCCTCATCCCTTTCAGTCACAGGAGGTGCAAACCTGGCCAGCAAAGTACCCTGCTGTTTTCGCAAATGGCTGTTTATTTGAGTTATTAATGTTTAACATTTAGTTCTCCCACGTTCTCTGACAAAAAAAAATAAAAACAAATTTTTCGATAATCACCGTCTAACTGAAGGCTCTGTTTTGCTGAAATACCTGAAAGTCAGTTGCATGGATAGTTACATCAAGCTCAGTGAGGACACGGTGAAGAGGTCGTAGAAAAATTCTTGTCTCTGATAGGCATCATCAATAACTTCAGGATCAGCTACACATGAAACACAATCCAGTCATACTGCTGTTGTTCATGTTCTGTACACAATTATTTCCACTCAATTTTTCACCTCTGCTTAAGCCCTGATTTGTCTTGCCTGTGTTTATGTACCTAACAGAGGTACTTCAGCTGGAAATGTAAGCATACTTAACAGCTAAGGAGAGAGAAAAGGCACCTCCACAGAGGTGGAGATAATAATTCAGAATTAAGATGGTCTCAACCCACCACAGAGGCTTGTCTCTGTCCTCTGACAACAGCCAGTGCCTACAGCAATCAGGGTCCCAAATTAGGTCCTCAGTTAATTGGGTCAATCAGGATCCATCTGGGACTTTTTCTTAAATTGGATTTACCATTGCTGCTCTCTTTCTTTTTGCTTCTTTTCTACACTACCTGAGCAGTAAATTCTTACACTTGATTAGTTTTTGCTCTGTGCTACAATCTAATATAATAACACAGTGTAAGCAAATAGGTAGGTGATATTGTACTGTGATCCTAGCAGACTTTCTAAGCCAATTAGGGTCAATGTAGATCAGTTTTACACCTGCAGGGAGTAGGGGTAGCCAAACACTAAATGATTCAGAGAAGCAGCAGAGAGTATGGTAGCAGGAACAATAGGACTGCCTTGGGTCTTTGTATTAAGTTAAAAAATGCAGTGGAAGAAAACCCATGTATTAATTTAAACAATACAGTGGAAGAAAGCATGCATGAGTGTAAGACTTCAGCTTCCTGGCCTATGTAGAAATGCTGATTTCAACTTGCAATATCCCTAGTGGCAATAGCTACCCACAGGGTGTCATCTTATCTTCTGGACAGCTGTACGCCTGCAAATGCTGACTTGTACTTGCTGTATTGGCAGGGACTGTGGGGATTAGGCCAGAATTCACACATGTGGTTGTTAAATTCCTAATCTGAACCTTCCAACAAATGTTGTACACATATCTTCAACACAGAAGGGACAATTATACATGAATATCGTGCTTCTGTTCCAGGAGGAATGTTGACACTAATTCTTCTAAAAAAGGAATGAGCACAGGGAGTCTGCTGACTGCAGTGCAGGTGAAATCCATAAACGAATGAGATTCTATCTCTACAGGAAGGAGAAGTCAGACAGTAATGATGTGACAGTAAGCACCAATCGCAAGATATCTGGGAAGAAGAGGAGCAAGGGTTAAATCACAGATGTGGCAGTTCAACATCCTTTCTTATACGTTACATATCAGGTGTCATGTTCAAATACCAGAGAGATAAAAAACTGTACAAAAATGTGTGCAGGAGACCTCTATACACCCAAATGCTTGCTCTCTCTCTCTCTCTCTCTCTCTCTCTATATATATATATATATATATATATATATATGTATTTTTAAAGGGCGAACTGAAATAATGTTATGGAGAAGAAAAAATTAATTTCTTGGACTAAAAAATAAATCTGTAACACATTGCCTCCTTAGTTTGTTTTCTGTTTTCCTAATCTGTAAAATAGGAATGATAGTCTCACCCTGTTGCCCACTATCCTCACAGTGAAATTCCCATTCAGAGATTTTAAGGCCAGAGGCTCAAACAGTCCAGTAAAACTGATATTTTTGTATGGAAAAATTTCATTCATTGCTCTTGAATTTAGCCTAATAATTGGCATTTGAATAAACAGCAGCCTCTCACAAAAAAAGGTCTGAGCTTTCTTGGAAGACTATAAGACATGGAGTCTGTCTTCTCTGATAGCTTTTGATTAAAAATAAATGTCTCATTTCCAGCTTGAATTGATCTAGCTTCAGTCACTCTTTCTGGAGATGTGTTTCTTTCGTAGTCTGTAAATCTCACAGGGGTAGCACAGTGGGCCTTGAACTCAATACCACTAGATAGCCATGTAATAAGAGCAGGAATACTTCTTCATTTTACTCAGCTGCAGTAATATTTGATGTGGGAAATGTGGGGGAAGGGTTTGTTCTAAAGGCATTTGGCTTGCCAGCAGTTCTCCTCAGCCTACCTTGAATGTATTAATGTCTCCACTTTCGGTTGGTAAAGGGGGAAACAATGATGTGTCACATCACAGGGCAATTTGAGCCTGTTCATTATAAGTGTACAGGAGATTTCTTCTCAGCAGTCCTAGCATGAGAACACAGTGCAATCTAAGAGCAACAAATCACTGCAATAACCCAATGGTCAAAAAAATAATTAATATAAAGAATAAAAAATCCCAACAATTTTAATTTATTTTTATCCTTTTAGACATAAAAATGACATTAAGGCAGAGTCATTACACTGTGCTTTTCACCTGGTAAACAAACAAATCTCTCCTAATAGTTTTCAACACTTCCTTTTCTATAGCTGAACTAGTTTATGTTCTTTCTTCTTGATGGTTTGTTGGGAATTAAATGATAGGGTAGACTTATATACCCCCCCTGTGTATTATAATACAGGTATGTTGACAGAGGTAGATTAATGTCCATGTTTGGCACAATGCCTCTATGCCACGCAAAGACTCATGCTTTAAAAACAGAACCAAAAAAACCTCAAAACCAATCCAAACCAAGCCAAACCAAACCAAATACCCCTCAGACTAACATGCTGCAGCTTTTTAAGGCATGCTCTTCTGTCAGCTCTGCTACTCTACTTTGTAAAATAAGGAACAGATCTGGACTTGGGCATTACTGACTTGAGTAAATATTTGGGTAAAAGTAGGAAAACCTGAAATTAATTGACCTCCAGTTTGATCTCTCTGGTCCAATAATGTAGCTGGATGATAGCTGCTGAAAGGAAAGGAGAGGAACATTTTTACTTCCTCAGACAGAAGAAAAGAGGTAGGTGATGCACCTATAAAGCTAGGTAGGGCAAATCTTCCCTTGCTATAGAATATATAGCCGTGTTCCCCAGGGTCAGTATTGGCCCAGTCCTGTTTAATATCTTTTTCAATGACTTGCACTAGGGGACTGAGTGCCCCCTCAGTCAGTTTGCAGACAACACCAAACGGCAGGAAAATTGATCTGCTGAAAGGAAGGAAGGTTCTGCAGAGAGATCTGAACAGGCTGGATCAATGGACTGAGGCCACCCATGTGATATTAAACAAAGTAAAGTGTTGGGTTCCACTCTTCAGTCACAACAGCTCTGTGAAATGCTTTGGGCTGGAGAAAGAGTGGCTGGAAAGCTGCCCAGTGGAAAAGGACCTGGAGCTGCTGGTTGACACGGGTTGTGTATGAGCCAGCATGGAAGACCAATGGCATCCTGGCCTGGATCAGCAGTGGTGTGGCCAGCAGGACCAGGGCAGTGACCGTCCCCCTGTACTCGGCACTGCTGAGGCCACACCTCCAATCCTGTGTTCAGTTCTGGGCCCCTCACTGCAAGAAAGACATTGAGGGGCTGGAGCATGTGTCAGGACTCAAAGAATACAATTAAAAAGTCTCAAAACACTCAGTCTCAAACACTGTCAAAGAAGGAAGTTCCTGTAAAATAAGCCACCACAACAGGCACAGGTGGCAAACCGGAAGGTGCTAATTTCAGGCCTAAATGAGGTGAAAGGTTTGGAATTAGCACAGTGGACATAATACCACTGCACAGAGAGTGGGAGAAGCACAGAGGGTTGGAACAGGATGCCAAGCCTGGTGAGGCAGATCTGGGTAACCTATTCAGAAAAAAATTCCCACTATGGCAAACTGTGAAAAAGGAAGCAAGTCCTTGTACACATGCCATGCCAAGCTGTGGGAACAACATGTATGCCTCTGGATACCCAGGACTTGGACTGTATAAAAGTGGTATCTCCAGAAGAACACTCTGGGGATCCCCACCACTGAGCAGACCAGAAAAAGAAGGGCTGGTTGGACGCTGCAGGAATCCATGTGATGGTGACTATAGTCTGTCTCTCTTTCTCTCTCTATCGTTTTCTTCCCCTCCTCTCTTCCTAGTTTACTCCCTCTCTCCCTCACATTTACTGTTGAATAAAATCCCTGCTATTGACTTTGGCATATGGTCTCGTTTGCACCTAATTCAGGCAGAGACATCTTTTATAATCAGACCCTAACATAATTTCAGAAGTGGGATGATAATATTAGTTTTGTGTCAGAAGTGGGAGCATAACAGCCTGTCCAGAGAAGAGCAATGAAGATGAGGGAGGGTCTAGAGCACAAGTCTGATGAGGAGCGCCTGAGGGAGCTGGGGGTGTTTATCCTGGAGAAAAGAAGGCTCAGGGGGGACCTTATCACTCTCTACAACTGTCTGAAAGGAGGGTGGAGCCAGGTGGGGGTCAGTCTCTTCTCTCAAGTAACAAGCAATAGGACAAGAGGAAATGGCCTCAAGTTGTGCCAGGGCAGTTATAGATTGTATATTAGAAAAAATTTCTCCCCTAAATTTCTCCTTTACATTATTGGAACAGGCTGCCCAGGGAAATGGTCCCTGGAAGTATTTAAAAGATTTGTAGATGTGGTGCTCAGAGATGTGGTTCAGTGGTGGTCTTGGCAGTGTTAGGTTAATGGTTTGGTTCAATGATCTTGAAGGTCTTTTCCAACCTAAACAATTTTATGATTTTATGTTTCATGTTTTGAAGTAGTGACAGATTTGTTAACAGTTAGAAAAAAACCAAACAACCTCCCAAAATGCCCTTTAAAGTCTTCCTTTTTAGGTTGTCACAAAATAAAAACGTCATTGATTATGACCCTAGTCATAGGCAGTTAAATTAGGAATGCTTCTCTCCTGCTTCTGACAATTTATACCACAAGTTACAGTATGATAACATTATCCCTGAAAGATACTATATACGAGAGCTATATAGTGTGAGCACATCACACTATCCTGCTTTATATATTTCTGTCTCAGGAACAAGTGCATCCCTGATGAGGACTGAGTCGTGTCACACAGTTGCAGAAGACAAGAGTTCATAGAGCCAAGCTTTACCAAGAATTCCAAGAAGTATCTGAGAATTAGAACATAGTGAGTCATTTTAGCTATGAAATTATTTTAACAACACTTGTTTTTGGAAATGTTTCTAATGAGTATTTTCTCTGTCATAATCAAAAGACTATTGTACATTTTCTATTTCTACTTTCAGATGTTTTTATGATTTCTGTGTTTTTTCTTTTCTTTTTCAATAGAAAACTTTTCACAAAAGCTAAAATTCTCGTCACACATATAAGGATGTTTATTGACAATTTGAATTGTTGTTTTTCAGAAAATCTTGGAGTTGTTTCTTTTTGTATTTTTTCAAGCTTTAGTATTAAAAAGTCTTTGGAAGATGAACTAATAATCTATTTATTGATCACAGTGTTTGAAAATGTGGAAAATCAAAGCTAGGGTTTTAGAAAACAAGACATATCAAGAAAGTGCATAAGAACAGCTCAGCAGCTTGTAGAAGATGATTCCTGACATGTCTAAAATACCAAGGAACTACTTTTTAATACAAATTAAAAAAAGAAAAACAAAAAAACCCCAAAAAGAACAAACAGAAAAAAACCCAAAAAACCAAAACCAAAACACAAACCAAAAAACCTCCAAAAGCAAACAAACAAACAAAAAGAAAACCCACAAAAAGCAAAAAAATCCCCAAACCTGAAAGCCATTTGGAAAAGCAAAGGAATGTCTAAAAAGCAAAAAACTAATTTGAAATTAAACACTTAAAGGTCTGCTCAACATATGATTCTCAATAATCCACGTATTTTCTTATTTACTAGCAAAAACCTGCTTTTCATTCTTGCAGATGCAGTGATAAAGCACTATCTAAGAGTGTGGCTACTCCACTTTCACAGCCATTTGTTGTGGCAGAGTTGTATTCCAGAGAGGTACAGAGGTGCAAGACTGCAAATGGGTTAGATCTAGTCATTCATTCACACTACACTTTGCAGTAAAGAGTTTCCATCTATTTCATAAATTATGGGTCTATTTCTCATAAGGTCAAAATCATCCCCTTTGAACTTATCAACAGCCTCCTCTCTTTCTTGAGATTAAATTGCCAAGGATTTATTTAGTGGGGTGCTGGAGTGGAGTACTCCAACACTCTCTGTATTCTCTCTGTTAGCTGTCTATCTTTAGTGAACCCAGGCTGATCTCACTTTGTAAAAGTGAAGTTACATTTTATGAAGCCCATTATTTAGAACTGTAGTTAGGATTTTTAGATCTGTGTTTAATAGTGAAACAGATCTGCAGGATTAACATACCATTAAAACTTTTCAGGTGTAGGCAATAATGTGATAATAGCATCTCACAGAAATAAGAGGCTCATCCCCATTTGACAGTCCATTAAATATATCTGCATCATTATTAGTAGTATTAAAATTGTGATTTCAATCACAGTTGTTATTCACTGTACTAGGACCTGTACAGACACACATTAAAAATACTGTACTACAGTTAGATTATAAATCATTCCAATATCCATTACGTAATCAGTATCAGTAAGTTAATATCCATCAGTTTAGTAGTTAAGCAGTGAATTGCACATACCATAAACCTGATGCATTCACAGAGAAAGCTGTGCTAGGTCTTCATAGCATTATTACCCCAAGCTGAAACATTTTCATAATTTCTGAAGCTGACTCTTCTCTGCTTCCCCCTGCCCAATTTTCTTTCCTTTATAAACACTTCAAAGTTGCTTCATGTTAAAATGCCTGATTTTCAAAATTAAATCAGGATGAACATTTTAAAGGGGAATGTGACCAATTGTCAAATGCAAGGCTCTACATACAGACTTGACCACCGACATGAGAGAGGCAAAACTGTACAACTCCCTCTCCTGTGGTATAATTCATTGCTCTTAAAACTCAGGTTTGGAATAAGAGAAGATGTTAAGGATCTGATATTGCTCAAACTGTCACTAAGAATGTGGTGGATTAAGTTACAAAGCACCACAGGCAAGTGGCCAAAGCAGAATGTTGATGAACTGAATGGAATTTGCCAGGGGGACAGGTACATACAAAATATTGTTTATTTGGGTTTTTACATGCTTGGAATCTTTGGGGAGTTCGTGAATTATCTTTGCAGCATTTCCTGGTAAATCTCTGCTGTTACATAAACTGAATCAAGGACCAAAATGGAGATAGGTGTACACCATTAAAAAGGTTGGAATACTGCTTTTGTTTTAGTTGCATCAAAATAAGATTGATTGGGCCTTGAGACTCTACACCCAGAGAAATTCAGGAAGTTCAATCTGTCATTAAAAGATTCACTTGAGAAGTACTAAATTAGGAACTGTGATGCCAGTAATCGTGTAGTGGTCATGTAAGGACATAAAGCTTGGGTGAACACTTGGAAATTATAAACTCCATTCCCTTTCTGCCACACGTAACACATATAATGTTTTATACTGGTCACAAACACAAAAGATCTCTCCCTCTGACTCTATATTCTACTTAAGAAGGAAGAATTAGTACTGAGCTCCTCGAGTACAGACTCTTCAACAGAGGAAAATATCCAGAGAAGGGAGAAATACTTCTCCTATAAACTCCTTTTCCATAAATCCTTGTACAAGTGACATGAAGAAAAAGACATACTAGAAATCATAAGGAAGAGTATTCACAAAATAATTGTTCTCAGAGTCACTGGATTGCAGAAAGGGCATTTTCATCCAATATACATTAGAGTCACAGGGTTGCCTAAACTGGGATTGAAAGAAGACTCATAGATCGAATTAGTGACTTCACAAGTAATTGTCTTGCCTTAAAACTGACTCCTGTGCATAATATTGCTCTCATTTTCCCCACTGACAATTCCGGTTCTCCATTTTGTATGATAATAAAAATGCTTATGGCTCTCTTGGAACCGTTTCAACTCTGTTCTACCTATGAGTTAAAAAGAGATTATTGAGAAAGACCTTCTTTACAATTTTTCTAGTCTCAGGAAATCCTACGCAGCTAGTGATGTCACTCCCATGGAGAAGAAGAGATTGAATTTATTTTACTGACTTCTGAAGCATGTGGAGAGAAGAATGACTGAAATAAAAAAAAACATAAAAAACCATTTTGGGGGCTTAATAAATAATGCAAGAAGGAATCTGCAGCTGCTCTGGAAGTGGGTGATTTTTGCAGTAATTCCCTATGTTCTCTCTTACATATAAAATTGAGATAAAAATCTGAAACTCAATTAGGTATATAGTAAAGATGATGTACTGAACTCTGATTTTGCTTCTATTCATATTAATCCCTATTCATGGTCTTTTCAATGTTTAATCTCCTTTACATTATTAGACTTTCAATCATCTATGATTCTGCCCTTAATTTATTTTCTATTTGTTCTCCAATTTATTTCTTTCCATGAGTACTTCCAAGATGTTTTGTGAATTAAAACAGAATAAGAAAGGAGAACCTGCCTAACTCACCTAGATTTATGTAAATGCCCAGTGGTATGGGTTTAGAAATTGGAGAAGCAATTGTTCTATACTTTAAGTACAGTTGCTTTTACTGTACTGCTTACTTCATAAAGGAGTTATAGAATGGTTTGGGCTGGAGGAAACCTTAAAGATCATGGGAGCATCATACAGCTGGCACAACCTGGTCCTGAAGAGTCTTAAAGAACCTAAATGACAACTTTATGGGTCACTGGGAGATGATTCTCACCCTCTGCTCAGCCTTGGTGAGAAAGTTGAAGTGCTGTGTCCAGATCTGGGCTCCTCAGTACAAAAGAAACATGGATATACCAGAAACAGTCCACTCAAGGGACATGAAGATGATTAAGAGCTCAGAGCATCTGTCATATGTAGAGAGGCCGAGAGAGCTGGGACTATTCAGCTGGAGAAGAGAAAGCTCAGGGGGATCTTAAAATGTCCCCAAGTGCCAACATCCACACATTTTTTGAACGCTTACGTGTGGATACACTTAGATAGTGTATGCAGTGGTCAGAGATTTACCCAATTAGAGAAAACCTGCAGGACAGCTTCACAACAAATGTCATGGGATTTTTGTTTATATGCTTCAAATATAATAGTTGCCTTTTTTAAAACTGTTTCTTTTTTATTTCCAGTCACCCAAGCATAACCAGACATGTGTCCACTTACAAGAGGCCAGTTTGTAAAGCTCTGCTTTTATTTCAGTTTGATCAAAAATATTTTAATAAAACTTGCCTTTTCAATTAAAAGGATAAATTCTCTTTGAGATGAGAAGCTTCAAAAGTGTTGCCTATGGAGACAGAGCTGTTTGCCTTTAAACTGCAACATTACAAGGACTATAGAAGGCTTTGGATTCTTGCTGGGCTTTAAATCTTGGAGTATATCATAATTTATTTAACACTACTTGAAAAGAGCAGGGGTTGTAGAAAGTGATATTAATTGTTCCTCCTTTCTTTTAGGTTCTGTATTTCAGCCAGAACTATGTTTGACAATGAAAAAAAATCAATAAAATCTCTTCTATAAATAAGCACACTACAATAAACAGCAAGTCTGTTGAGAAGGTCTGAACATTACATAGAACTCAGAAGTACAGAGTTAGTGTTAATATACGGGGGTATGGATTTGTATGCTGTGTGAGTTGAAAATCCATTAACCTGGACTGGAAAACACATTCCTTATTCCATAAATATAAATATAAAATAGATAGGTTTATAATAAATATATATGAATATACATTATATAAAATATATAATATGTATAATATTTATATATTATATATTTTAATATTATATATAAAACAAATATATTTATAATAAATATAAATGTATAAATTTCATAGTATAAATACAATAGAAAAGTAATTCATATAAAGTAATATAAAGTTAGCTTATTGTTACCAAAATGCTCATGCCAGTAAAAACTCTTAATCTGAACGCAACTAATGTTGCGTATGATCTTAGTATAAACAACTGTGTATAGGAGTGTTTCACTTTACCTGGACTATTACACTCATAAACCTCTAAAACACAGATTTCTGTAAGCCACAGTATTTTCAATGTAATTCCTAAAGCTGGTCAATTACTATTGCTCTTCTACAATCAAGAAGTCAGATGTGAAAGTTTTGGGCAGATAACTTGGTAAGACTTTCTGCTTAACTCCTCTTTAAGAGCTAGCTCAAAAACATGGACTTCTGCTGATTGTTTAACATAGTGCAGCTACTAAAAGATTATTAAAAAAACACCATTGTATGTTATGTGCTTTTCCCTTTTTTTAGTAATTTTTTTCTTTCAAATTCCAAGCTTGATCTCCTTTTGCTGTATGACAACTCATCTCATCCAATATACTTTAAACAAACCTTTGATTTTGCTCTCTCTCCCATAATTAATCTATGTGTCTGTGTAATTTTAAGAAAAGAGCAGTGGGTTTTCTTTGTTGTTATTGTTGACTTGGTTTGTTGGTTTTTTTTTCCCCCCTACAGAACCTTATTTTGCCTTGTTTTCTTGAAAACAGTGTGTTTTCTCAGTGTGATCCATCATACATTGATATTTTATCTGTTTCCTCAACAGTTTCCCCTGGATTATTGGCCTGGATTCTACAAGTCCTTTTCTTTTATTCTTGTCATGGCTGATGGACATGTGAAAATCATGCTGCAATCCATTCGTACTATAGAAGTCTCTCCTTGATGTTTCATAACTGTGCACGTGGCAATCTAATAAAAGCTGCAGATTTGGAAGTGATTAAAAAAAAAAGGTCTTTGTAGCGACTCAGTTCACCTCAAGGGTAATTAATGAATTTTCAGTAAATATCATTAAATTAGTGATGAACTTCCAGCTCACTTCTAATTGAATTTCACACTATTGCACACTCACATTGTTGCAAATTTGGAAATCTCTAATTAAATTGATGGTGATATTGCAGCAAACTGTTGATGGCAGAAGAAACAGCACAGTACTTGAGATCAAGATCTGTGTACTAGAAAAGGCATTTAACAACTTCAGTTTTTCGCCAAGCAGAAATCACTTTGCACGAGATGCTGTTTAGAGGCTAACACACCTTGTTCATCTTGACCAAACAGTAGAAGTTAACAGTGATCACTGACTTTCAAATACTCGCCAACAGTGCTACATCAGACATTGAGTTCAGGTGAGGATGGTTTTCTCAGTGTAAGTGTGTAGTGGTTTTGTTCGCATCTCTTAACTTTTATGAGATAAAAATTAGAAGAAGGGCAATAGCAGGCTCAAACCTTAAAGAATAAAGAAGTTTATTACTAACAGAATTAAAATTAAAAAGAAATAATAAGAAATTAAAGCAAAAACCCCCTTTTCTCCCTCCAGTACCTCCCACTTTACTCAATTTGCACAAAGGACAACAACATATGATCTAGGTCAGATGCAGTCCTAAAAGTCCCTTTCATATTGGAGGGAAAAGAGGTCTCTTCTGCTTCCGCGGTTTCCAAACTGCTACTAGCAAACAGAATCCCGCCCAGAGAAAAATAATCTCTTGCTGTGTAAACATCTCTCTCTCTCTTGAATATTGCCATCATGAGTCACACATGGGGTAATTTCTTTTTAAGGATAAGCAAATTCCAGCCTGAAAAGCAACAGCTCCACAAAATTTTTAAAAGTCTTTTACAGCTCCCAGGTGGCCTGGCATGGTCACATTTCTTTTTCTGCAGGCTGCACATAGAATTTCCTTCCCCCCCATGTCTTAGAGAGTGATATTACAATCTTTTACCACGGCATGCAAGAAATCTTTTTAAGCTGCGCACGACAAAACACGCTGCGCCCTCTTTGCCAGTCCATCTTGAGCTCCAACTCACGTGACAGAGTTTCTCTCTGACCTTGAGGCCTCCATGTTTGAAGAGCTGACCTTCTTCTCGGGCTTTTACGTTGAAGAAAGGCCTCATTTCCTTCATGCTGCTAGGGTTCGATTTCTTTGGGTATCGGCTCCCGCCAAGGTCTGCACGGAGCCACCGGAAGGGGAGGGGAGCTTATCAGCTCTTTAAAGCAGAAACTGCTCCGGGTGGTCTCGGCCATGCAGCAGTTTTCGTGTCTCCCAGCTGCCCGCGGTTTGAGGGGTTCTCCAGCAGTCATCGGCACCAGGGAGGGGGCGCAGGGCCCCAGGCCAGCCTGCCAGATGCCCGGTCGGGCTGGCTCCTCCACTCCTCTGGCAAAAAAAACTGGAAGAAGAAGCCTGAATTTCCTGCCCTTGTGCTGCTTTTTTATATGCAAAATTGCAGGAAGCGATTGGCCCAGAATTTTGTCACTCAACTCAGGTTCAAACTACGACAAAGTGTAACCTCCAGGTCAGGGGAGAGAATATAAGTGGTAGGTCAGTGGAGTAAGTGGCTACTATCTGTGCACTTTTTAGCTGCAATCACATTTCCTGCTTCCCCCTCTAAATTTTAATTTCTACAAAGGCATACTTTTTTGGAATCTTTCTTTGCTCTGTGTTGCCATTTGGCTGGTCTTTGTATTCAATAATTCTAGCATAAATTATATGCTATTTTTATCTAATTCTCCTACATTTGTGTATTACTTTGTTTTGTGCTCTAGGAAAAAAGTAAGTGTTGGCAGACCTCTAACTTGAGAAGTTAAAATATATAAATATGCAGCTAGGACAAATATCTATGGGGGTTTTTTTGCATTTTTACAGGTAAAACGAATTCTATTTTTCATACAGTCTTCAGAGAGTTAATAAAAACTAGAAAGATGTCATGTTAAGCATTAGCACTGAATTGCAAACCATTCATTAACGTCATTGTCATTTCACCTTGAAAAGGATGCTGGATTGGGTAAGCTAAAGCAACATTTAAATTCACAACTTTTGAAGCAGCATTTATATAGCAGTATAAATAAAAGAATGCTGACAAGCCATAGAAAAATAAAATAGAGACCCAGTAGTCTCAAGCATTTCACTTCTCATCTTGAGGGGTGCTACTAATTTCTGTTAACAATAAAATAGATCAGAGCCTTTTATTTCTAGCTACAGGACAGCTGTCCCTTTTTTAAAGATGGGGAAGAGATGGCACAGAGAGTAAAGAGGACAGCAATTTTTCATCCAGGAGGTTGAGTAGTTTAAGAAAGCTCAGCATTTGTAGTGCTCAGCTCAGACTGCAAACTACTAGAAATAGATTACACGGAGCATGTTCAGCCATTTGAGTTTTTTGAACACCAAGCAGCTGGGCAAGGGCTGTGTTCTTTAGCTATGATGTTGAATACATCATTAACCCAGAAGCACACACACTTCAGCAAAGTTAATTATCCTTCAGTGACTAAAGTAGCATGACCATTGCTTGTTTATCAAGTTACATATGGGGTACCTAAACCAGCTACAACCTGAAAAAACATGCAGTTTTGTATTATTTTGATTCCTGTTCATGTTTTCAGACAGTAAAACCTGTATATAGCAGGTGCTGGGGGATTTTTGCTTTTTTTTTTTTCAAGTGAAAGTGACTCAATCTTGTCCATAGAAATTACCTTGCAAATATTCATATCAAACTTCTGTGCCAAAATGGAATCCAAATTTCAGAGCCAAGCAAGTTTCTTTAAAAATCATTTCTCTCACATAATGATTAATTCACCACGGTGTGTGTAATGTATGCAGAGGGTAAACTATTTCTCTTCTCCTACAGCATCTTTTCATTGCTGGCAGCATGTTCTTACATCTTGACCCATCATACATTTACATGCTATTTTCTTCACATCTGCTTCTTCTGTATTCATAGCTTTATTCCCAGCAGTTCTTTTCTAGTGTTCCTGTGATTACCAAAGTGCACAAGTAAATCCTGCTGTAAAACTCCATGTTCCAGTATATTCTGGCTGCTCTCTGTGGAAGGATGGTAGTTATTCACAAGCTGAAGGACCAGCTTTTTTTTCTGTGTGAAGTCAAAAGCTGTGATCTTTAAAGGCTGGAAGAAACAAAGCCCATTTATTACTCTAGATAGAATGATTTGTGAAAGCTGCCAGCCTAGAGATCTGCTGCTGCCTTGTGCACTCTGCATCCTCTTGGCATTGCATTTAAATAAATGACTACAACCATTAATGGATCACCTGTTTCAGTCAGGTGAGGCTACAAGTGTATTACTAAGAAAAATAGGTGAAAACAAAGCACAGGGGAAGCTACTAAAAAAATGCAAGTGTGTAAGTCTTTTATTGACTGCTACACTGACTTTACCTGCTTCTGGCTCTGGGAAGATTATGTAGTCTTTCAGATACTTCTCTGTGCAAAAAAACATGGAAGAGCTAAGTCTTGGAAAAGTACAGAGGCAGTACCTGGAGTGGTATCCTGAAGCTGTTTTGTTTCCACTGCTGGGGCATTTGGCAAGTCCTTGGCATTGCAGCAGGATGTTCTGTAAAAGGCAGCAATCTGGCTGGAGAAATGTTGACGAGGGCAGTAATTTTCTGTACCATTAGGGAGACATGCTCTGGAGTTCAGCCCATCAAATCACAGCAGGAAAATTGCCTGTTAGACCTTCCAAGTGTTGCTGACCTGTGCCTTCGCTGACCTTATTAGTATTCAAGCCCCAGTGCTAGGGGCAAATTGGCCTCCTTAATGCCACACAAAACAAAGAGCACTTAGCAAAGAGTCTCAGATTCAATATTCATCTCCTGCCAGTGCAGGAGGCTTGTATGGCCCATGTTGTGGTTCACTTTTGTGCTTATGGTCAGAGCCACTGAGTGGTCAGATACACTGAGCTACAGCATTGCTGCTAAGGGAGCAGGAAGAGGTCTGCAGACCTTTGCAAAAGAAGGCCCTCTGGTCATTGCAAAGTCAAAGGATACTGCATGCAAAGATGCACATCAAACAGACTTATCTGCTGAAACCTCCAGGGTTTCTGAAACAGAATAATTAATATGGAATCATATTATTTCCCAAATTTGCAATGACAAGCAGTGCTCCAGAGTTTCTGCATGAGCTGACACTGCCATGCAGTCTTGGTATCCTTGACCCTTGTGGTGCCTCCAATGTGAGTGGGATACCAGCACACTTGTGTGAAGAAGTTACACTCTTTCCGTGGAAACTGGCCACCTCTCATTGTCACAAACACATGATAACAATTTTGACATTGGAACATCAGCTCTGCCTGGCAATGCTGGAGGACTGTCACGATCTGCTGAGAATTTTTTACCTGTCATTGTGGGCATCTGCCAGGAATAATATTTTTGACAGGGAGAAGAGAGAAACAGTGACTCCTTGTGGGCCGGGGTCACCCTGGAAGGGTCAAGGTCTCCCCATAATGGCAGGGCCTGGCAGCCAGGATTTGCCACGTTGCCCCAGCCAAGCAAAGTGCAGCCAGGAGGGTCCAGAGGCAGCCTCAGCCCTGGGCATCAGCCATCTCCCTGGGGATGATGGGCTCGATGGGGGCCATGGCCGGCCAGGCAGGAGAGGGCTGGGAGGAGCTGGGGACCAACATCCCAGTATGATTGGCAGGGACAGGGCTGAAGTGGACAGGGTGGTGAGAGGGCAGGGTAGGACAGTCAGGGTCCTTGGTGCTCTCAGAATCCTGACAGTTTTGTCCTGCAGGGAGTGAGATTTCCAATCCGGGCTAGAGCCATTGTGTTAACCATCATCTGTCCGCACCATCCTGCCTCTGAAGAAATAGTTTATTTATCAGTAGTTAAATATTTTTCATTTGAAGGGGCACTACACCCATTTTTTCAATGATAATGTGAAAAACCCTGACAATAGAGTTAGTGTGCACATGTTCTGCTTCATCCTTTTTTCTTTTCAAATTTGTACTGTAGCCACTGCTTTTCCTCTTTATATAGAAGAATCCTTCCTCTCTTTGTCCAATATAGATTATAAATGTATGAAGGGCCCCAGTGAGAACTGTTTTCTCCTCTCTCCGGCAGCAGAGTGATGGCAGAGTACTTATTTAGACAGCTGAAGTTGGAGTTGCATCCAAAATAACTTTCATTATAATAAGGCAGGACAAAATACTTGACTGCAACAGTCCAATAAAAAAAATGCTAGCTTTTTATATCCAATATATATTATTCAAGGCACCTCATGTTTTGAGGGCTTTCTCAAGCCCACAACAGGGCAGGACTCAGCCTGAACTCCTGATGACTCTCTGGAGCCGGTGCATCTGAGGATGCTAAAGACATTTGGGTTTAGTTTACATTCACAAGCAGGATTCTGGATATAAAAGAATACTTCATGGACAAAAATTGAATTAAAAATTATATCCTGTGTAATATAAACTGTATTTTTTTATCAGCTGCATATGTAAATGGAATATGTGTGTGTTCTTCAGTGCTCTATAAAGTTGAAGTACTTGATCCACCAGAGTTTCTTACACATTCATGGACTTCTTTACCAATTCATACAGATGGAAAGTGTTTTGCAAAATTGCATGTATCCATGGTCGAGGGAGGCCTGAAAAGTAGGAAGTGCTTGAATACGTTACACATATTGTAGTTTCAATGAGTGACGAATTACCGATGCACACACAGTTTATTGAATTGTGAAATACCAAGGAACATCTTTCAGTGTTAGCTTATAGAGTGCTTAAGTAGCTTTCCACATGCTTTTTAATATACTTGGGGTGAAGGGACTGCTAATCCATATGGAGTATATTGTGCTTGATTAGTTCTATGGGGTGTGTTGTGTAAGGGTTGATTTATTTGCTGAATGAAATATCAACTTACATGTAACACAGTGTGCTTTCTACTTTGGGGACATGCAGTGCCGTTTAATTAGCTTGTGTAGATAGCTTGCTGATTTTTGGTACCTTAATAAAAGTATACCTGTCTCTTCACATTTCCTACAACTGAGTGGATGGCAATATGGTCAACAACAAGTGCTTAACAAGCTCAGAACTTTATTAAACTTCCATTTATGAACCAAGGAAAAAATTAGGAACAATTAAGTCAGAATAATCAATGCTGAAAAGAAGTAAATAAGCCTTTAAACTAAATTTTGAAGTTTAACTTGCAGAATTCAAGTAAGTAAAAAAAGGTGAAAACAAGCAACTTATTTAGTTGTGATATTCTCAGCCATCAGCATCTCTTTATTTTGTTTTCCCTTTTCGCCCCCTCTTAAGCATTACCCATCATGAATGCTGCACTCTGACTTGTCCTTCAAAATTTGTTTTGTTAATTCTATGAAAGATATGAAGTTATCATTTGTACAAATAAAACATTTCTCTTTTTTTGTCCCTTTCAGGATCTCATGGCCCTAATTCTGATACAGGCCTGTAAGCAGAAATGCATCCAACTTCTTAGGAAATGTCCCTGCTAGAGCATCTCACTATGTTTGATTTTACTAGTCACACCAGTAGAAGATAAATGCTGAATCTCTCTCAGTCATCATTCAAGGAGCCAGTTTTACTGTTACATTATATTTAAACATATTTTTATTTTGCAGAAAATTCAGTTAGTACCAAAAAAAAACTTATTCAGCTTCAGGATGAGGTTACAAAAGAGAAAACAATTAAGTGCCTCATTAAGATTAGGCCCCAAATCACAGTCATTTGTATTCTCTTTGTAGGTAAGTCAGTCCTAACTTAAAATTAACACTTCTTTTTTTTTTTTTTTTTCCCTTTTTATTTTCCAGGGATGCTCTTTTCTTTTTCTTTCCCTTTCTTCTGGTGCTGCATGAGAGATTTCTGGAAGGCTCTAATTTTTGCTATACAGAATATCCCTCCTTTGCCTTCTACTAGGTGTTGTTTCTTTGCAATGGGATGTTGCATTGTCATCCAGGGCTGTACCATGGTACTTTTGAGGTTTATATCACTTCTTTACATCCCTTTCTCAAGTTCTTTTATTATAGATATTAATTAGCACCTTCCTGGCTTCCGATATCTTCTCCTTCTTATAGGCTTCTGAAGACATATGAACATAAGAATGGCTGTAACAGGTCAGAGTAAAGGTCCACTTGGCCCAATATCTGCTTTCCCTAACTGCCAGTAACACCTAACACAAGTCCTAGAGAAAAATATGATGTTGATAAGCAAACAGAGGTGCTCCCTTCTTCCCTCCCCAAACACCAGGTAATATTTCCTCCTTGCTTTCCTCCTTCATATTTTATTAATGTAGCTCTAGTTATTTCTTGCTGAAGCAGTTTCCTAGTTAAATTTAAAAATCAGGAAATTAGTCTTTAATTTGCCTTTCATTTACATTCCTGTGTTGCTTGATATATGGTTACAGAGTTCTGGAAAGAAATAGCCCTGCTGTTCTTAAACTCCCTTCAGTGTGATCATTGAAAAGATTCACTTCAAGAAGCACATGAAAATAATTTCCAGTTAGAATCTAGCATCATATTTAAATAAAGATTATTCATCCATTGGTCTTGGTTCCAATACTGATACTTATAGGCCATGAAAAATGATATTTTAGACAAATCCATTCCTCTCTGGGTTCCTTTTGTGCTTCTGTGGGTGATTTTGAGAAGGTTAGAGGGCAAAATACTAGGAATAAAAATGGAAAAGCAAAAAAATCTTCAGCTCATTTTTAAGAATGCCTAAGTCTACATAAAGGGTAATGAATAGAGGCTTTGGTTGAAGATGGAGACGGGCTGACTATCTCCAGAAAGGGAGAAGACAAAGGAAACCTTTCTGTAACCCTTTCTCCAAATCTGACTGAAAATTTCAAGATAAAACCACAACAAAAATTACAGTAGTTCAAAGCTAGAATCATCAAGATATGATGCTCTCTGCTTCCAGGCTCAAGGTTGAGGAGAGGAGGAACCAATAAACCTCTCTCTCCTGTTTCTACACTTCTCTTCAACTCTTGTCCCATTGGAAAGATGCAAACCTTTAGGAAAATTGTTTCTTTCTGCCTTGGGGTTTGAGTATTTTTTGTTTATTTTTTTGTTCCTGTTGAGAATTTTATAAAAACATCAATGATGTAACAAAATACATCTTCATTACATGGAACATTACATCTCCATGAGAAAATTAGCAGGGTTGAGTATTAAAGAAAAAAATGTTTTCATATTTAACAAAAGATTTGTTTTTGATTTATTTTAGTAGAAAAAATACTATTGTTTTCCATACTTTAATTTTAATACTTGTCTTTTAGATCTGAAGAAATTGAGATTGTTTCTCCCTCCTTGTAATACAAACATATTTTTTCCATTTAGAAGTGCAGAAACTTAGTAAAATAATAATGCTTTCTTCATTCTTTGAAATGCCTTGTGAAATGAATTTTGCTTTTTTCTTCAGCAGCCGTGCAGTGACAGTAGATTCTGTAAATCAAAAGATTACAGAAACTATTAAATAGACTTCAACTATTCTTGCTTTGCAAGTCCTAGTCTCAGCTTTTGTGCATAGATTCAGAGTCTGGAAAGACTTTGTACCACACACTCTGCACCTGTTGAATGTGATGGTGTGCTCCCTGCCCCCCAGCCAGACTTTTATTTCCCATAACCCTGCTCAAATGATAACTACCAGTGGCAGTCCTAATGGATGTGACTTGTCTTGATGGCTGCATCTGTCTTGAAGTGGATTCGAAGGAGACAGAAAACACAATAGCCAAGGGCTAATTTGAGCATGTGCCAAATAAAATATGGCTTGTATGCAAATATAAGATAATCATCTTACTCCATAAATAGTGAGGGCCCAGGGCCCATTTAACTCTCCTGCATGGCTGCAGGCTGCATGCCAGGATCTCCCCTGGAGCAGGGACACCTCTCAAGGTTATTCCCTCAGTGTGATAGATTCCTTATTGCATCAGATACTCATTAAGTGAATTGGGAACAAGCATGCTGAAATTTTGAAATCTTTGCTAAGTGATGTAAAGGACAGATTGTGCGTATATCATCCTTTAGATAAAAACCATTGCGAGTCTAGGACTGACTCAACAGGAGGATCTCTCTCACAGTTTTGTCTCACCTTGTCCTCTGTGCAGTAAACACTTGTGTAACTTGCCATCAAATCTCATGATACTACCATTGCATTTACTACTGAGTTTTGCTACAACAATAAAGTGTATTGTTGCTTCTCTCTCAGGAGTGAAGTGCATTACTCCATCTGTGAAACTGAGAAAATGTTACTTGAATATCTCTCCAAAAGATCCAAGTTCTCTCTACTTTCCTCCATCTTGAAACTTATCTGGAGCATGGTAAAGAAATTACAACCTATACTAAGAGGTTTTTTAATTCTACATGTAATATCTAATTCAAAATACACAAGAGTGCTGAGAGTAGGAACTACTAAAATAAAATAATCAGTGTAAAAGACAAATGAATTTTTGAATACAGTAAAGCTGTTCAATCTGTCCCTCAGGAAAAATCAAAGGAGTGTGAGGAAAACAGATCTGTAAAAAGAATGCAGGATCCTGTAAAAAGAAAGACCTCCCCCTCTCCCCCACCCCAAACAATGAATGCAGGATAAAGATCTTACATAAAAAAATTAGGAAAAGCTACAATGTATTACTAATAACAGGTGGATTAGGAGTAAAGTTTAATTACAGAGAAAATGTTTAATGTCATTTAGAAAGATTTTCTACTGTACAGTGTAAACTGAGATGGGAAATTTTCTCTCAGAAGAAAATTTAAATTTCATTGTCTAACTTATCCAAGTCCTTGTGATAATTTTTACCTTTACCTTAAATTAAAGGCTGCACTTACACAAGTTACCATCCTGAACAGAAGATCAAGACTTGAAACAGTAAGTTTAATGAGGAAAAGCACACACATTCTGGTCTCAAAAACCAGCTTCTGACATGCTTATCCAAGAACTCTATTTTTCTTAAATTCATTGGAAAAATATCCATGTATAGGAGAATGGATCACAAACGTATAATTTCCCAGATGACTGCTCTAACCACTAGAATTGGGATAAACTTTAGTTGTGTTAATTGTGATAATCTTTTCTTCTTTTTCCCCTTTACAATAATGGTGTCCTTCCCCCATCACAGACATTGAGAATATTTTTTTAATCTAAATTGTATTCTCATCCTTTTAGATTTTATATAGTTATACTCCTTTTGACAATATTTCCACATGTTCATCCATATTTCATTATTTAAGCAGATTTTTGGGACTAAGGTGGATCAGTGTCTACAGCAGTGGAAAAGGATCACTTTTGTCATTATACCCCTTCTGCAAGTCAAGGCACTTCTTAAAAATGCTGTTTCGTCTGAAAAAGGACTGAATATGTCTCTTAATCCTGATAAAGTGCCCTCAATAGCAAGAATTTCTTCTATTTCTTAGCACATCTCACACTTTTCTATTTATTTCAAAGTAGATTTGTTTGACTTACAAATATTTTTTATTGCATTATTTGTGGGGAATTCAGGTTCCACAGAAAAACAAAAACAGTAAAATATTGCTTCTAGAGTCCTGTTTGGGATAGTTCAGCTGTATGTATGTCTGTGTGTGTGCATGTGGACAAATATGGCAGATAAGCAGACACACCTATTTTTGTACATACCAGGAACTCAAAGATGTGTGAATTGTAAAACACTGGATTACTAGTTTGGAGGTAGCTTGGCTATTTCAGGCAGCCAGTAAAGCTGTCAAAGAAAAGTACAGAAAAAGAAAGCAAAATAAATTCTAGTTCAATTATACATAAAAAGATAGGAGATTGGTTTTTAAATTCTTTGTATCTTGTAGAAGGGCAAGTGTGTCTTCTCTTGTACCCAAACACATCATTAGCAAGAAAACACACATTACGAGAGCAGACAGTGTGTGACAATAAAAAGAAGCTGTATGTTTTTCAAAGGCATAGAGCAGAAAAAAGTGTGAAAAAAATTATTGAATGCTTGAAAGTATTTTAATTAATGAAGATATTTTTTAAAGATATAATATTTCTTCACAGCATTTCTCTGATGTTATTCTCAGTCTGTTTCTCATCTTGAATAAAACTCCATGTTCTCCTTCCTGATAACTTGTTCTGAATCTGGCAATGTGATAATATTCACTGCTTATAACATTTTCCTGAATTAGTAGAAAGATTTCACCTTCTTAATCTAGTCTTCGTGGTTGGAAAATCAAACTCATAACTTTCCTTAAATCTGTAAGAATCTACCATCCTAAAATTCAAGTTGTTAACCATTTGTTTAACACAATAAAGCTATGAAATGTGGAACTTTGGTACATCCTGAGCATTCAACTGGAATTTCAGGTTTCTATACAGACCTCATGCATGTGTATGACCACTGTGAACTATCTTCCGCATTTAGCTAAAAAATGCTTTGATCTGTACTGTCCTGCCTTTTTGCAGTGAAGTAATATGCAGTAAAATTAAATCAAACACATTGCAAGGATTCATTTGATCCCATTGATATCTCCATTTCTAGTTTGGTCAGTGATGAGAAATAAGCACCTCTAGATCATGATTCATCTCGACCTAAAATAGACAGCTAAAATAGGTCAGATGATTCATACTCTGAAAAATGCTGCTCTTTTCCCATTGATTATAAAGAGAGCCTAGAGGGAAAAGCATAGATAAAGATGTTTCCATGATAGATTTCTAAGTTACATGTGATTAATCCAGCCCTTGATATATTTTCTAACAAGAAACACTGACAGCAAGCATGACTACAAAAGCTTGTCATGTTTTCAAAAAAATGGACATGGGAAAATGAATTGGAAGGAAAATTGCTGATCAGTTCAGGATTGTAATCAAGATGTCATTCGATTAATCTCTAAGTCATGATAAAATTATACCTCATTATTTGAATTATTTGGATACTAAAACAGGACAAGAAAATGCTATCTGAATATTCAGCAGTTTCAATCTATATATTTGATTTTGATTCACAATCCTCTAGCCATTAGGCATCACAACATCCCTTGTGAGCTCTAGTGCAGGACTAATCAGCAGGAATTCTATCAGTTTGTAAGAAAAAACACAACTGCTGCTGCTCTCAACTTGAGCACTTTGATTTTCATAGTTTAAAAAAAAAAAGAAGAAAATTAATGTCACTTCAGTTGATTTTAAATAGAACATTATGGAACTTCAGTAAATCACATCCATTGAAACGCCACACAGAGCAGTACAACAGATGCAAAGTGCCTGATACTTGCAAAAGTAAAGCTACTGCTAAATATTATCTGAAACAGTTTCACTAAGCCACTGTAGAGGAACTAGTACATTAAACTCCAATAAACTACTGTAGTGGAGCATTACTAATTTGCTGCTTCTGTGCAAATGAGTTGTACAAGTAGCTAAACTTGAAAGATGACTGAGAATCAACAACATCTGCAGCATTAGGATGAAGATATTAGGCCTGAAGTAGTTGGGTGAAATAATTAATAACAAGGAGCTGAGAAGAATAACAATTAAAATATTAGATCATTGTAGAAGAAATAGTGACATCAGCTGTGACCTGCTGCTTAGTTCCCCTTTGCTAAGTGGGGAACGTCGTTCCTGCTAAGTGGGGAACTTCACAACAGAATCAACCTAAATCAAAGTTTCAAAGCTATTTATTTTTTGCTAGCCAAGGCTGTCCTTGGGTCTGATAATTATTATTTCTCTTTTTTGTCTTTCATCTTATTTGCTTCTGAGTGGTTCTTCTATTGCAGCAACTGCCTCCAGAGTATGAAGTCTTACATGGGACTAAAGTGAAAAGATAATGCTCTTTGGACATTTTTGCTAACAAAAAAATCAAAGAAGTTATAACATAATATAGGTACATAAGCAAGTCTTCCAAATAAATAACTGGTCTGTCAGGCAAGCTTGTTTTGCAACAATATAAACTATGGTATAAAGTATAGAATAAAGAAAACACTACTGTATCAAAGACATTGGAAATTATGACCTTTTAAAGTGAACAGAAAATTTCTCCCAGCCATGGTATTTTCAATACCCTACATATTAGACAACTGGAAATATTTGTGTATAGAATCACAGGGTGGCTGAGGTTGTCAGGTACCTCTGGAGAACATCTAGTTCAACCACCTTCGTCAGCCAGGGTCACCTACAGCAGGTTGTCTGGGGCCATGTCCAATCATATTTTCATTGTCTCCAAGGATGGAGACACCAAGCCCCCTGGGAAACCTGCTCCAGTACTCAATCACCGTCTCATGAAAAAAAGAGAAAGCTTTTCCTCATGCTTAAGTGCAATTTCCTGTGTTTTAGTTTATGCCCATTGCCTCTGGTCTTGTCACTGTGCATCATGAAACATGCCTGATTCCATCTTCTTTACCCTCCACTGCCATCAAGTGTTTGAACACAATGTTAAGATACCCCTGAGCCTTCTCTCCTCCAGGCTGAACACTCCCAGCTCTCTCAGCCTCTCCTTTTGTGTTAGGCTTTTCAAGATCTTAGTCATCTTTTTGGTGTTGTGCTAGACTTGCTCCAGTAAGGAACAGAATCGCAGAATTCTGTGCCTTGCTGAATCACAGAATCATGTCCAGCACTGGGTGCGGCAGATGTTTCTCAGCAGGGCTGAGTAAAGCAACGGGGCAGGGGAAGTTCATCTCCCTCAACCTGCTGGCAACCGTCTGCCTGATGCAGCTCTGGAGGCTGTGAGCCTTTTTTGCTTCAAAGACACATTGCGGGCTCACGGTCAGTTTGCTGGCAGCCCTGACTTCCAGGTCCTCCCCTGCCAAGCTGCTTTTCAGCTGATTGACCCCAGCCTGTCCTGGTGTTTGGAATTGTTCTTCCTCTGATGCATTTCCCTTTGCTGAATTTAATGAGATTCCTGTGTATAACTTCTGTAGGTTCTGGTGAATGTCATCGCACTGGTCTGATAGATCAGACACTCCTCATGTAGATGTATCATCTACGAACATGCTGAGGGTGCAGTCTGTCCCATCACCCAGGTGATCAGAGAAGGTGTTAAACACTGCTGGCTACAATATTAACCCTTGGGACAAAGCATTAGTAACTGGCCTCCAGCTGGACCTTGTGTTTCATCATAACCCTGTGAGTCAACAGTTTTCTGCCCTTAGATGCCCAAGCTCCTGCCAATTCTTTACTGAAAATCTATGTTTTTGTGTTGTACGCTTTCCAAATATTTGTATTGTGCAAAAATTCTTTCAACATATAAACTTAAAACAATACCTGGATCAACCAAAAAAGAAACAAACTTGAATTGAGCTTAATTGTTTAGGAACAAATCAAAACAAAGCACATAGGACTTGAAGGCAGAGAATAATTAGGTGACATCACAATGAAAACAAAACTGAAGAAACAGATGCACAAAAGCATGAATGTCCTACTATCCCAGGCTTCACAACAAAGAAAAGAGACAATTGAAGGTCAAATGCCATCCAGCTGAAAATAGTTTTACTTAGCACATAAACTAGAGGTTAAATAGCAAAAAGAGTAAAATCTATCTGTCCTAAGGCATAGACTGTACATGCATTTCTGATAGCAGCAGCTGAAATCAGATAGGAAAAATATCATCATGCATTCTTAAACATAACCAGAAACAGGCCGGAAACCAGAATACTGTTTGTGATGTCCAGGTAAATAAGCTCACTGCTTTTACAGTGAAGAGTATATGTAGGTTTAAAACAATTCCCTTGTATTGGGTTTGTGTGGCAAAGTTTTGGTAGCCAGGGGGTGCAGAGGTGGCTTCTGTGAGAAGAAACCAGGGACTGCCTGGTGCCCCACACAGACCTTCCAGGTGGATCCAAACCAGACCCACTGCTAGCCAAAGCTGAGCCCATCAGTGATGCTGATGGCCCCTCTGTGGAAACATATTTAAGAAATTATAAAAGATGTTGTGCAGGACCTTAGAAAGGACTAAGAAAAAATATGGAAAACAGATCTCAAGGTCTGTGAAGAAGGAAAGGAGGAGGTGCTCCAGGTGCAAGAGCAGTGATTCTTCTGTAGCCTGTGGGGAAATCTGTGGTGATGAGGTTGTCTTCCAGCATATGGAAGACCATGTCTGAGCAAATATCCACATTTCAATATGGAGGGCCCTAAAACAGAGCAGATGGGCATGGCCTCCATATTCTCAATAGCCTTGACTGAATGAGCAAATAGAAGTGGAATGCAATAGTAGTGGAGAATATATTCACAGTATCACTGAATGTTTGATGTTGGAATGGACCTGTGGAGGTCCTTTAGTCCAACCCCCCTGACTGAGCAGAGCAACCTGCAGCAGGCTGCCCAGGACTGTGTACAGACAGCTTTTGAATATGTAGCCTCCACCATATCTCTGGTAAACTTGTTCCAGTCCTGTCACCAAGGATGGTAAAAACAGCAAAGGGTGAAAATACTGTTGCTTGTGAGTGATGCCAGACTTTTGCATGAGAAAAAAAACAGTTCTTGGACCAGATATGCTCAGAGAACTTGAACTGCTGTGATATCATATAAATCACACTTGTTTGCAATATATTCAACACTGGAAAAAGCCATATGGGTCAATATGGAAAGTGCCTTGCAAATGCTCAAATGTGGAATCACAATACAGAGGCATAACATGCTTCTTAGACTGTACCACAAGTACAGAACACTGTTAATTATCTTATCTTGAGGGACAGGATATGACCTTTTAATGCCCCTTGCAATTTAGGCTTGCATAATTTAAAATAGGACTCATTATTCTCTGCAGCTGAAAATAGATAATTGTACATTCAGAGAAATATGTTTGCAGGGAACTTTCTCAGGTCTGAATGTGCGAGGTCAAGAGATGTGCATTTTCTTTGGGTATAGAATAGACCAAAGAAACATATTTGATTCAGATGCTCTTGTATTCTTTGACTTGTATAGTCCCTTTGGCCTAGGGAATCAAAGCACTTACATTGTTAGAACTTGTATTCACATTTAAATTGAAACGATAATTCCAGTATTCCATAGAAAAGGATCACTACAGAGTTTTATTTACTTTTACAGTCAACATCCAGACTGTGCACAGCCTTTGCTTTTGCATATTAAACTGCCTTTACCTTGACCTACGAGGTTCTTTTCCTCTTATGTTCTTCCTCCCTCTTCTGCTGAGGAGGCGAAGTGATGGAGCAGCTTGGTGGGCACCTGGTGTCCAGACAATGTGAACACACCACAGTTCTTCTTGGTGCACAATACAGGGCATGAGGAGTTTGAGATAAGGATAGTAACTGGGAGAGCCAATGGACAAAACAGGGACTGGACACAGCTAGACAGTGAACAGTGGAAAGATGATAGGGAATTTTGGTTGGTGTCATTGTGATGAAGAAATGAGTGGATTATGCCTAAATTTTACACTTTCAATTGGTGTTGTGATAATGTTGTTTTGATTTTGGTGTGGGAGATTTTTTTATTATGTGAGTGAAGTTTGTGAAAATTGCGACAATTGTGTAATAAATATGGATTGTAATTGATGCCTAAAAAGGCCAACCTGGAAACAGAGACTAGACAGGGTAAGGGAATAAAGGTGATATTTATTTAAAAAAGGCATTCAAAGGTACACCTGGGCAGGCCAAAGGCTATACCCAAGGTGGACGACAAGTCACGAGTTCTTCACACAGTTATAGGTTTGGTCCATTTGCATATCAGCATAAATTCGCCAATTAAACTTTAGCTAATGATGTAACCGCTCCCCAAACTTTCCCCGCTTCTCAAGATGCTGGTTTACACATTTTGGGCCTAGGACAGTCTGGGTGTCCTTGTAGAGCAAGCCTGGAGAGGCTTTGTTATGTCTGTCTTAGCATGAGAGAACAGCAGCTGACAGACTGCAAGACAGTTCAGAGTTACACACTAGGAATACAGAGAATACAAAATTTGTAAAATATAAAAGCTAAAACCTAAGGCATCATAATGATAATTCTTAAATATGTGATTCACAGAGATGAGAAGTGGAATGTATTGGGTTACTTGGCAAGATTTTGGTGGTGTGAGGGCTGCAGGGGTGAAGTGTGTTTAAGAACTTGAAGACAAATGGTTTGGGGTTTATTTTGGGCTTTTTGTCACCTTGGTCCTTTTGAGTTTGGGGTTTTTTTGTTTATTTTTGGGTTTATTTGTTGTTATTGTTTCTTGTGGTTTTGTTATTTGTTTGTTTTTTTCCTGACTCTCTAACAGTGCCTTAGGAGCTTTCCCTCAAAGACTTTAGAACAGAACAAACAGAAATTTATTTCTTCTGCACTATAGAAGAGGACAAAATCCTAATGTCAGTAATTTGCATACTTAATCAATTTGTGTATTCTTACACAAATCATTCCTAGAGATCATCTAGAGAGGCTCTTAGACCAAACTCCTGCGATAGGTGCCATCCAAAATCAAAATTGCACAGGATCACCATACAAATAATTTAGTTTCTCCATAGTCATTATGTAGTAATACTTCACTGTATGCCATCGCTTTATAATATATTTCCATTTAAATCATGACATCAATTGTAACTTTAAGTTTCATTACCAGGCTCTGTATAAATAGACTGAGATTTTCTGCACCATTTTGCTACTAAGCCATGATTTTATAGTACACTCTTAATTGTAAAAGGTGAAGTAGGACTTGAAGGTCTTTTTGACGTTCAAGAGGGGAACATGGAACAATAAATATGCAATATTTGTGCTTTTTTTCAGCTTTAAATGAGGACTTCACAGCTACAGGGAATGAAAAATGTTTTTCCCCCAGAATGGATATTTCAAGATTGAATATCAGCATGAACTCAGAGCTATCTTTTATCTCATGTGAAAAGAGTCTTTAGATTCCGACACACTAGGTGCTTGACAGTGTCCCAGTGTACTAAAATACAAACTGTGGATATAATAGAACAGCAAAATTCTGCAGAAGCCTTTTAGATGTTTATGGAAAGCTCCATCCCAAGAGCATTGAGCAATCTATAGTGCATGAAGGAGAAGATCTAGCTACAGACTTAGGTAAGACACTGCTTTTTGACAACTGTGGAGTTTCAAATACAATTTCCTAAGATCATCACATAGGAAAGGATCAAAAGGAAAAGGAGTACACATTAATAGGTAAGGATCAAAGAATTTTTTTTAAACTTGTACACTGCCACACAGTGTGAGACTTCATGTATTCAGGCACAGCAGCAGACCAAAATAAATGTACTTCCTTTCCTTTATACAGGCTGTCTGGAAGCATTTGTTTAAAAAATATTTCCAGGAGTTTCTTTACCTGCTTGTATTGCTTGATCCATTGTGTAACATAATCCATGGAACCCTTGATTTACAGATCTTTGAGAACACTTACATTAAAAATCTAGTGACACAATAAGAGGTAGTTGGCACAAAATGAAACACAGGAAATTCTACTTAAACTTAAGCAGAAAAAAAAAAATGCTCTGAGGGGGATTGAACAATGGAAGAGTTTGCCCAGAATGGTTGTGGATCCTCCATCCTTGCATACACTCAAAACTGGGCTTCAAGGAACCTACTCTAGATGATTCCACTTTTAACAGAGACTTTGACTAGACACACCAGAGGGGATATGTACCATCTTTTTCTAGCTTTCACTTTAAGCTACTGCCAGGTCATTCAAGGGAACCAGGAATATGCTTGTCTTTCTGAATTACTCAATAACAAATGTGGTTAAACAACAAGCTATCACAAAATTGTCAAGGCTGGAAAAGTTTAAAAGACAAAAAAACCTAAACAAGCAAAATCCACACAGATATACACAGACACACACATCCTCCCTTATGATCCAAATCCAGGAAAGATAAAAGCAGACGGATGACAGTTAGGAGGGTAATGACAGGGCAAGAAAATGAAAATTCTCTCCATGTTAATCAGAAATTGGCTTGCTTTTAAGTTTAAAGTTATGCAGCTAAATGTAATCTAATTTTCAGATGTAGTAAGTACTGCTGCTTCATTAACTTCAGTATGGGTGCTCAGCCTCCTGTGAGAGTAAGGTCACCTTTCGTTAGGTACTTAAGTATGTGTTTCATAGAGGTGTTACACAGCCATAACATCCACTGAATTCAGGAATTCCAACATATGTGAAAAACAGGATGTTTATGTCTACTTCTAAGCATGGAACTTTGTGATTGATTCTGATTGAAGAAATTACTAACACAGTTGTGAAAGAACAGAGTTGATTATATGCAAGGGCAGCTCTTCGAGCGAATTTTATATTCTCATTATACTGTGAAAACAAAAACCAACAACGTTTAAGATCATTCTTCATCTCAAGTGACTTTAAATCTTTCTGATTAGTCATACATCTTCCAAAAAACTTTCTGAAGAGTATTTTCAACCTAGCATAACATACTGCAGAAAGATTGCAATTAGGTGTTACTCATTTTGGACTTAAAGGAGGACTATTTATGCTTGCACAACTTACTGAAGTTTATAAATTTCCTTTAATGGGAAGGACTTTATTTTAACTATTAACACTGACTGGGAAATAAACTGGTAACAAAAGGAGAGAGAGTGATTTTGGGCAGTCATTTTACCATTTGTTGTTACGTGTTGCCAAACTAAAGTACCAAATATAATTATTCCTTTCTATAGGATGAACTTCTTCACGGTTCTGTATATTTCATGTAGACCGTTAGAAATACTTCTACTTAAATTGGCAGGCAAAAAAATCAAAATATAAAAACTTGGAAATTTATGCCAGTCTTATTTATGGACTGTTATAGGAGTTCATTGAATTTTGAGTATGCATTGTAAAGAACTTGCATATCTATCATACTATAAATTATCACAGAATAGATATTGTTAAGGGGGAAAATAAGAGATCAGGTTTAAATTCCATTTCATTGTTCAAGTGGGACTTACTTCTAGACTAAGAAACATTTGTATATGAGTGTCAACATATTTAAAAAGGAGTGTAAGTTCCCACAGTGTAGGCAATGGAGCTGGATCTACAATGGAGATATGGAATGATTTGATTAAAGCACATTACTGGGAATATCTCCACTTGTTAACACACATGTCCAGTGCTTGTATGGAGAATTTGCAAAGGAATTTTTAGTTTTAAATACCACACAAGAAATTTGAAAGATCCTATGCAATTCCAGACCATAAGCTGAAGACGAGATAGGATGCCCCTAGAACTTAAAATGTCTCTAAATGTTATTTTTAGTCAGCTGAATCAAGATTTTTTTCCAGGAGAGAATTTAGTTACCTTAGCATAGGTGTCTAACATGTAAGGTATAATTCCTGCACTGCATCTACTTGTCATGAGCAGATGTTTCAGATACCAGGGCACTACTCAACTTATTCCCAAGAAATTAAATTTTCTGCCTGGTACATGGTCAGTTGAATAGCCAAGAAGGCACTAGTGACTATATTGACTAAATCTTTTTGGCTGCAGACCTAGATTTTACTCTCTTCATCTGAAAGTTGGTTATGCCTCCTGTTCTGACAATCGTTCAAATTCACTGACATAGGTGTAAAACAACATAGATTTTAATTAAAAAAATTAAACAAAGGTATATTTATGCAACTTTTGATGTAGCAGTATATGTGTGCAACTGATCAATAAATGGCTTTTCTTATTGCTTATAAGTAATAGAAATACAATTCCTAACAGAAATTCTACGATGTTCTGATCATTTTACACTAATACTGAATGCCATTAGTAATTCCTGCGGTATGGAAGTAGAGGATCTTTAAAGGTTCTTCCAACCCAAACCACTCTTTGTACCTCTGACACACACTCTGACAGAATTGTGTTAAACCCAATGTTATGGTCAATACCATTTTTTTCCCCAACTGTGACCATGTTTTTCCCAGGTGATCTTAGTTTTGCCACAGAAATCTTTTTCACAAGACTCTTCAGCAGCAGTCTTGAAAGGATATTTCTTAATGCTGTGCAATGGTAAGTCAGAAGCTGCACCAATATTTTGCTCTCGAGTCTGCAATGCTGTCTTAATTATTGACTATTCATGCATTTAGCATTTGTCATTAATGCTTACTTTTAAAGAAACAGAATTGTTTTTAAAGGAAAGCTGTTCAAGACAATGAAGTTCTGCAGTGATCAATGCCCAGAACACTTAGCTTTCTTCAGTAGAGTAATAAATACATTGTCATAAGCAGAGAGCTTGCATGCAATAGCATTTATTTCATTAGATATGCAGTACTTATTGCATGTACTTTTACAAATACATTTTAGCATTGGCATAATTCTGCAGTAATTTATGTGTGACTCTTATTAAGACTACTTCTTTATGATTGAGTTTCCAAGAAAATGCTCTGACCTTTTCTTGTAATTCATGAAATGGATTATGGCTTCCTATTCCTGTATGGTATAGAACCGGGACTCTTTATTCAGACAAATTATTTATCTTTCTTTAATGGCCTTTATAGGAAATGGAAGCTAGAAAAAAAAATAACTTTAGGAAAGCAATATTCTTCTTGCTATATATCAAAGCAGATAGACAAAGAACAGAAATCCACCAGAAGTTCTTCCTTAATGCACTATTTCCCCTAGTTATTGTTTGGTGGTTGTTGTGGCTTATTTTGTTGTTGGTCTTTTTGGGGGTTTATGGTTTTTTGCTTTGGTTTTTTTTTAATTTCTTTTGGGGTTTAATTTCTTTTTTTTTTTTTTTATTCTTATTCAAGCACAAATAGTGCTAAAGCAGAAACATAAAAAGATTTTGAACAAAGTGATTTATCAAAACTTAATTGTTGCCAGGGGGTCTATATTTCTGTAAAAAAATAACTTCTTAGGGCAGACATACAAACACTGTGGTTGTCAGGATCCATAGACAAACAGAGGAAGTTTCAATACTGCCACCTCTTATAAAAATAACTGACCTGTAGCATTTATAAACAGCTAGAGTAACAGCTCTATTAGATGACAACTGAAAAGATTTTCTATACCAGCTGTCTTCAGAAGAGAGCTGAAAATATCCTCATGATGTACAGGGCAATTGTGAACACACAGAGGAAACTTCAATTTACATGGTACCAAGCAGTACTGAGATTTTTCATATTCCTGCAAATGAACAGAATATTAATTAAAAAGAAAAAAAGAAAGTATGTGTGGATGATGAAAATAGCATAAATGTTAACCAAAAAATATTAACACCCTATGTTCATAAACTGAGAGTAATCAGCATAGTTTAAGAAAATATTTGAAGTAGATGAATATTTTTTTAGGAGTTTGTTTTTATAATGTTCCTTTATAGTTTCTTTTGGGAAGTATCTCCCAAAATCCAGTGAGCAGGACAGGAGGAACGGTTCAACAACAGTGCTGGACTAAACAGTGGTAGATTCTGACTCCGAGGGCTGTGTTATAACTGTTCACAGGGAGAGCAGCCCTATAAAAGAAGGTTGTATCTAGTGATTGCTTTAGGAAATTCAAGCAGCTCTACAGCATAAGTAGGATACAGGCCAAAGAGATACCACTTGAAGCACTGATAGCAGGGCTGCCTAACTGATGGGCTTTTAACCACCTCATATCCAAATTGTCAGAGCTGTTAAGCACCTCAACTCCAACGATCATGTGTATCAGCCTTGTGTCTGAGGTGACTATTTTTTACATTCTTGCTTTAAAGGTATATTTGCTAAGGTGAAATTTGCAGGCTCCATATTGGGGGAAGTCACAAATTTTTTCTGTACCTCTTTTTGCTTCAGATAGGAAAAAGACATGTCAATTTCTTACATTAATATTGCATCCTTATATTTTCATCCAATGGAAAGGCTCGAAACACACCGCTCTAGCTTATGTAGAATTCTACATTTCCACTCAAACTACACTCCTTTCTCCATCAAATGATCTCAGAAAAAAACCCTACAAATGTAAGTAGGGACTGATTTAGAAGAACTTGATCCAAATCTAAACTTTAGAGGTTTACTCTGTGTATAGCCTACATATTCCCAGATATTTGAGACCTAAATGAGCTTGACTGGAAAAGGATTCAGAGAATAAGTCCTGTGACTGTTGCTGAAGGTTGTCTATCTGAAATTTTAGATCAAAGAGTGAGGCATGCTTCTCATGGACATGAAGATGATTACTGTGGTTTACGTAAAGCAGCAAAAAACTCCAACAAAACAAAAAAGCTACGAATCACATTCAGATGTAAAATCATTTTAAGAATACAAAATTTATTGACTAGGTACCTGTTGCATTAGAATCTTTTATCCAATATGTCTGTTGCTTAAATTTTGCAGTGACGAGACACTGCAAAAAAATATGGTTACTTTTTAATGATCAATAGGAACATTTAATCATGTTAGCCATATCTACAACATGTTGTATTTAAATTTACAGTGTATTGCTTTAGTCAAATTTACTGATATTTTAGCCTAGACTTAGGGTTGGAAGATATTTTCCCAGTCCCAAAAGGGAAAAAGCTGTAAAATTCATAATTAGAATGTTGAAATCTCATCTTCAAGGCAGACAACTTAAATTAGTTGTCCAAATCTTCTGTTTATTTAAGTAAAACTTGTGTAGTTTAGAGAAATTCTATTCAGTTTATTTTAAAGTAAATTCCAGTACTTGGGAGATATATTTTTTAAAAAATCATAGTTTATTTTAAAATAAATTAAATATTTTTAAGGAAGGGTGCATATATCTTTTTTTCCCCCAGTCACTCCTGACCTTAAAGAACCCAAACAGTTTTCTGTCTGTTTGGGACTGCAGTTTCTTTTCCTTGAATAACAGTTCCATCCATAAAACAGAAATTGTAATGCCTTCTGAAACTTCAAACACATCCACTCACACATAGCCAGAGTCTTTCACTCAGAACTTTGAATAAACAGTCCTGTGATGAATTTTACACCTTGGTTTACAAGAAACAGAAAAAATTTGGAATTAAATTTACTTAGAAATATGTTTTGCATATAACAATGTCATAGCAAAGTGCTCTTATTAATAGGAGAAGTCAGGAAGATTTCACACTGTAGCTATGTTTTTGTAACGTTGCTCATTTATCCCAGAAGTCCTCAGAAATAGTTTGGTGTAAATGTTTCAGTTATCTCCACTGAAGAAATTCAGAACCAAGCATCAGTTATTACATACAGCTTCCCAGAGCTCTTGTTCAAAAGTGGTAACTGCAAAGTGAAAAGAATAAAAGGAAGAGGAGAAAAAGAGACCAGGTTTGGAAACATGATTGGTCGAGCAATTGACTCTCTTCATGAATTAAAAAGGGGAAAGGGAAGGAGTTCTTTTTGTTTTGTTGTAGATATTTGAACTTCCATAGTACATTTTATTGCCATTTTAAAATGGTTAGCGAGATCAATTTATGGAAAAGGTGAGGCTTTGCACACAGTATCTAAAACTAAAAACCTGTGTTGAAAGGGTACGTTAAATATTCTTACAGAATTCAAGTTCACCATTCTTCAAAATATCCTACTGAATAATCTTCAGCAGTGAATGATTCAAACCTGAATGATATTTTTCAAAAAACCTTGTGTTTTTTTATATTCATTGAGGTCTAGCTAAATTGCTTCCATAGTGTATAGTGGATTTTTGCTATAGATGAAGGAAACTCAAAATAATGCTTTGATGTCAGTTTTGAAATGACCCTTAGTTTCTACATGACAGAGAGAAAAAGACAGTGATTCCACACTGTAAATTCTTTATTTGTATAAATTTGGCATAATCAGGTCAAATTTAATGGCTTTTACTGGCTTGTTAAATTAAAAGAAAATTAAAAATCTGATTAGTACTATATACATATGAATACTAGAAACAATAACTTTTAGATGTTTTGCTTTTCCACCTTTCCATTATACTGCATAAACATTGTCTGTGCAGATAGTGTAATGTGACTTCAGATCATTAAGCATAATTTTTGTGTTTCTTCAGGCATAAGAAAAGAAATTCTACAATGGGGCCCAAAACATTTGAATTCTATGTGTTTTCTGCTTTCCTTATATTTTTAGAAACATCACCTTTCCTGATGTCAGTATTCATGTTGACTGAATCTTAGTTTAAATCTTTAGTGACAATAAATATAAGTGACAATATTTTTTTTGCTTAAATGTGTTTAAGAAAAACCTCAGAATCCAAGAAGATGTCTTAGAAATATATAAAGATTCAGATTAAGATTTTAAAATTTGCGTCATTTTTTTCCCAGTAAGGTTTTCATGGTTTTGTTATTACGTCAGAGTCATTACCTATGACACTGAAAACATCTGGCATAAAGTCTGGATCACAGAATCACTGAACCACAGACTATGCTGAGCTGGAAAACAGATATTTGCCAAATCTTTTCTGTATTTTCTGTGTATATGCTAGTTTCAATGTATAGGAAATTGCAGGACAACAACATCTCCAAGGAAAAGGCTGTCAGAAATGCCTAAATTCTTTCTGATTTCTGTGAAGTTCCAGGCTCCATTCAGGAGCATTTATGACAGTGCAAACCTGAAAGTTTGAAGTTTTGAGGACAAGGAATCTGTGATTGGATTACTGTGACTCTTGCTTTCAGAAAGAGCATTAAATATACAACAGGAAGTCATAAACCTAAGTGTGCTACTTTATGGAGTTGCTCTGTAGCTGTCTAAGTTTTAAAATATAAATATTTTGACATTTTTCATTTTAATGAAAAGCATTTTAAAATACCCTCCCCAAAAGCACTTTGTGTACATCTAGATGAAAAGCATATTTGGTTACTGAATTCTAACCTCCTCAAGGAAATCTTAACAATAGTATGAGAAGAAAGCAAATAAATTTGGGAGTTCACACACTTGTACTATTTTGTGAGCACAGAAATGGGAGAAATCAGAGCTTTTGAGAATGCTGTTGCTGCATATGAGGAGTGCATCAGCCACAGAATTGAAATAAACAGTCATTTATAAATGCTATGACAATGATAGCAAATATGAATGCCTGATGAACTGTTTAAAAAGGGAATCAGTACAAAAGATAATTTCTAAATAGCATCCTAAATAAATAATCTGGTTGTCAGAAATGTTTAACATCCAGAAAGTCTTAACTAATTCCTTTCAAAATCCACGAGGGGGTGGATCTTTTTTGAAAAATCAACATAACTATATGAACTTCATTGTTTATTTTTTGCATTAATTTTATTAATCCTGTTCCCTGTAAGACTCTGCCTTCATTAAGAAGATTGGTTTTAACGGGTAGTACTGATATAATTATTTCACTGTGTACATCTCTTTATTTGGCAAGTATAAATCTCTTTCCTCCTTTGAATCAAAGAATTAGCTAATTTTAGGGCCTTTTCTTGTGGTTTTTTTTAATATCTGTGTTGTTTTTTGGTTGTTTTTTGGGTTTCTTTTCCCTTTTTTGAAAAGCTGGAACAGCTGATACAATCAGGTAAAACAAAAGATTGACAAAGGTAATGTAAGGTAATAACTGCAAAGAAGTGGAGTGTTGCTGTTTCCCCAGCAGTCTGGAGCTCTCATCAGGGACCTTACGGCAGTGCAAAGTTTTGAGTATGTGAGATTCCGCTCATCTAACTATAGATACTGAAATAAAACAGATCATATCCAGAAAGTACATAGTTTATTTATTTATTTTAAGGAAATATAAAATATATTGCTCAAATAATATGCCTGCATGATCCATACCAATTTTGTAGATATTATTTTATTTAGGTATTTATTTCTAGTAGTGAAATAAATACAGTTTAGCAGAAAAAGAAATTAAAAATCATAATGGGTATTGCTTTTTATGCTCTTTGCAGTTTCCAAAAGTTTCAAACACAAACAGATGAAGAAACTAATTTTTAGAGACATTTTACAAATATAAAACTCTTTCTACAAATGGAATGGAACATGTGATACCATTCCAAGACACGCAGGTGCCAGACATGTTACTTGGAAGGATACTCAAAAAGACACAGACAGAAGCTGAAGATATCACTGAACCTGGAACTATGCCACTTTTCCTTGAGAATGCTTCTCATATTTCCTTGCCACACAGATTGCACTTTTTCCTTCAATAGTAAATATGATTATCAGCTACCTTCCCAGTTTCTCTCAGTGCTCTTCCCAGTCATTTTAATATTAGCAAGTCCTGTTAATCATATGTTCCCTCTTTCAGGAATGAATGAGCTTAATTTGTCTCCTGATGTCCTTCTGCATATTCCACTGATGTTAAGCAAGGACATGAAAACTCACAAATATGATACCTGACCATGATATACATTCACTACTGCAGAAAGCCACTGAAAATTCCAAATACTAATGAAGAGTATTATTTACCTGAAGTATAAAATCAAACACAATTCTTTGTGTTTTATCTTTGGTATATGCCGTTATAAATACAACATTTGCATTTGCAATTCCATTTTTGAAGACACAGTCATCTGAGGGCAAAACTCTACCTGATGTAAGTTTTAGTGAAGAGGATGTACTCATTTCATTGATCTGGTCCTTGACATCAAAAGAATCCTTCCTAGGTGTTTACAGTGTTTTAGCCACTGAAGTTTACAGTCACTAGTGAATCTTTATATTTTCATATATCCTCTAAGATTTTAAAAAATTCTTCTATGCTTCACGTTTCTTTAGAAGGTTCTTAAAACAGAACATAAATAGGTCACAGAATTTTCATTAGATCTGTAAACTCTAGTTTGACTTAGGAGCTGACTCCTGGGGTAATGTTCAGTTACTTAAATTTAAACACACACTGCCATCTGAAATATTTGATTATAGCAAAAATATCTGCAAGGGCACAGAAGATATGGCAGAAGATCTGGAGACCTACAACCTTTTGAACTGGTCACAGAAAGTAAAGAAGATATAAGTCCAAATACATGTGAAGAGCATTAAGCTGCTCAGGTTCAGGCAACTAAGTAATTTTGGAACATATTCTTTTTACTCAGGCTTGAAGTTTCTCTATTTAGACAACTGAATCAAGCATATAGTACCTTAAATTTCTAGTGAGGACTATATTCCATGGACAATCTTTCCATATCTAAGTGGTATCATGAAAGGAAGAACCATGTTCCAATATTATGCGGTATTAGAATTTCTCATAACACACTAAGATGTACAATCAGTCACCTAGGAAAAGAAAAATTATTTAACATAAAAAGGAACACTGAGAAACCTTGGATATTAGATTTTCTCTATATCTATAGACAATAAACAGGCCAAGAACTATTTTTTTTTCCAAAACTTGAAAATGATTGCTATCTTAGCTCTAGTCCCAAATGAGGATTATAAGGGAAGAGTAGTTTTTTGAAAACTCAAGACATGGGTGTATCAGTTCAAGCTGTCCCGTGATATTGTGTAAAAATGACAAGCGTGACAAACTCACAACACAAATTGTGAAAAAACAAATGCAATTCATTTAAACTATTGACACCTTAAATCAACTAAGGTTCCTAAGAATAAGTTGAAGGAAAGGGTAATAATTAGATTGTCTTAGTTTTTAAAAAAAATTAGCAATGTGACAGATACAAACTTAACATCTGTTTTCTCATCCAGTTTTAGTGTTATAGGTCCCAGAAAACTGAAATTAACCCATGCTGGAAGTCTTTTTCTTTTAATGAAGGATGATTGAAGAGACAGGTTTTACAGGACTAATCCAAACTGAATATACAGAGGTTTCTATACCTTGGGGGTTTTTGCAGTATAAACACATAAAGCCACATGCAATTAACCTTGTTCTTCTGCTGAGAAATGACCTGGTGGCAACACTGTATGGTTTCCTGATTGTCTACTGGGAGCACTAATGCCAAAGGTCCTAGACTTTTGTCAAGTGCTTCCATGTGTGAATCCGGTTTAAAATAAGATCTTGGAAGGCTGACAGCACCTGCTTTTAGTCACTGCAGGTCATTGGAAAACCCTAAAATTGCATCATGTAGGTACACCTGATTTGTGGTGTAGTGTTTTTTGTTGTCCTGGAGTAAAACTGACTGTAATAAAACTGCAACTGGAGAAAAAGCTTTGGACAGAAGAAAAAGTAGTGAGGAAAAATGGCAGATATTCCTTCAGAGGTAACAGGCTTATACTGATTTGAATAGAAGTATTGCCCCCTCTTAATATTTTGTTTCTTTCCTATTATCCTTTTTTACAATTATTTTTTATTTATTTTTATTTTGAAACCCCATGTTTAGGAAGCCTGCTCTTTTAGAAAGCATGCCAGACCCCATAACAGGAATAAAGAAAAGCTATGAACTGTGAGGCTGAGATCCTCAAAACTACCATCAAATGAAACAAAGTGACCTAATCCAAGTGACCTTTCTTTAAAATGCGGATTTTATGAAAGCTATCCCCTCCTTTGGAAACTTCAGAATGTGCTCCTGAAATATAGGACACATCAATTAACACATCATATTATTTAGCCAATGCACAGTAGATATCTTTGTGCTGGCTTAGTGGAATTTAAGGATGAAGTGTAGATTTCACCCATGATCATGTTACATGGTGGCTTCCATTTTGTTTTCTCCTGCAAATTCAGGTTCTGATTTTAATGTTAAATACTCCATGGTCTAACATAAGCATTTTTTTTTCTTTTATCATTGTACTTTAACAAAGGATTTAGCTGATATATTAAGACTGGCTGTCCCTGAATTTTCATATGAAGATGTGTTTATTTCTTTATGATCTACAGCATGGGGAAATTTAGGTTGAGGTAGTAGCAAAAAATAGAATCACTTCACTAACTGGTATAAATTTTAGGTTTTTATTTAGTAAAGAACGTAAACATAGAAGGTGGATAAATTTGTATTTCAAAGTAGAGTTGGGCAGGTATAGTTGGACTCCTCAATCATTTCAGCAATACTTTCAGTCAGACTCCATGGCATGGTAATGTATAAAGGGAAACTTGAAACTTGACTTTTACCTTAACAAAATCCAAGAGGGAGCTCAATACCAGCTCACCATTTATTAGATCAGAATATCTGAGTATATTTGGATGTTTAACTTTAGATTTTTTTATTGAAATGTCAAATTTGAATTTCAGGCACTATGAGCAAATCACAATGATTACATCCCAAATGAAAAACTACATCTTTTCAATGGAGGATGCTGATTTCTGACTAGCCATCCAGAAGCTTTCCAAAAGGAAATAATATCAACTTGAAATTTTAGTACAAAAACTTAGACAGGTGGATCAATATTTTTATATTTTCACACATCTAACATCTCTTCTGAGGGACTGCTTAAAAAGCCCAGGCAACCCTCTCAGCATGGCATTACTAGCAGGATAGTCTTTACTTACAGATAAAAAATTCTCTAGTGTAATAACCAGAACCATCTTTTGCTCTGTTTCTTAGGAATACCTTTAGTTTTGTTCTTTCCACAACACAGCTCTTAATCACTTGCCAGTGCGAGGGGAATTCTGTGTTTTAATTACGCCCTGTTTTCCCTGAGCTGTTTTTAGCGTTATATAGCTGGCTACAATACTTTCATATATGTTGATTATTTCACTTCCTCACTAACTCTAGGGGAAATCAATAACAGAGAGCATTGTGTTGGGTCTGGCTGAGGTGGAGTTTGTTTTCCTCACAGCAGCCCCCACAGTGCTGTGCTCTGCACTGGTACCTGAAAGGAGCTGATAACACCCCACTGCTCTGGCTCCTGCTGGGCACTGCTGGCAAAGCATCAGGGCTGTTTCTCCAACATTCCATCTCCAGCAGGCTGGGGGCAGGAAAGATGTTGGGCCGTGAATTAGGCAAGATAGCTGACCCAAACTGACCAAAGTGTTATTCCATACCATATGATGTCTGCTCAGGAATAAAAGCTACGAGAAAGGAGGAGAAAGCACGGGTATTCGTTATTACATTGTTTGTCTTTTGGGGCAACTTCTATATGTCCTAAATCTCTGCATCCTGGGAAGTGGCCAAACACTGCCTGCTGATTGGAAGTAGCAAATAAAATCTTTTGTTTTCCTTTGCTTTTATGTGTGACCTTTTTCTTTGCTTTATTAAACTGCCTTTATCTTTCCCCATGAGGCTTTTTTTCATCTTATTTTCTCACTTTCCTGTCCTGCTGAGAAGGGGACTGATAGAGTGGCTTGGTGGATACCAGTGTCCAGCCTAGTCAACATGGGAGTATGAAAAGAACAGAGGATGTATTAGAAAGCTCAGTCAGTTAAAAGGAACTGGAATTTGTAGATACTGTGACTCCTTTGTGGTCTTGTGACCATTCTAATAGTTAAACTATTGAAACTATTAGCCAGATCATATGCATCAGTAATATTAAAGTTAATATTGATACACACCTGAAAATATTTCTGAAAATGTAATAATGACCTAGAGGCTTTCTCAAAACCTCTATCTTTCAAACCTGATCTTTATGTACATAATGATTTCATATGTTCCAGAAACACAGGGATCTTTGTGCATGCAAAAAGAATAATCATAATTAATATTCATGTATATGTGTGAAAATGACATATTTTCCTGGAATCATGGATTATGCTTGGGTTTATGACATTCAAAATTCATAAACAGGAGTTGTGCTTAGCCTGATGATTCACTTCTATAGCAGTAGGGCAGCTGATTGTTGAAAAGACAGAATTGAAAATCTTTGTTTATAGTTTCATGAAAAAACATGGATATCACACTGTGTGTAATCATATGCTGACTATTAAGAGAGAACAGCTATTTAATAACAGTCCCATCACTTCCATTATTGACTAATTGAGTGCTTTTATTGAGTCAGGTTTGATGCAGGTGGTTTTGAAAATCCAGATGCTTCTATACCCTAGGGGAAGGTAAAGGGGCACATAGAAAAGGTGAAGAACTTACTTTGGAGGCTCATTTGATATTTAGTATAAGAGGTCTCTTGGGATGTTAATAGGAATACAAGATATATTCCATCCTTTCCCGTTGGGTTGGAAAATCATCACATAAATGATCATAGACAGTGATTCTTTTAATTTTCTTTTTTTTTCTTTTTTCTTTAAACAGAGATGTGATTGGACTCATTAATGTCCCCTCATTTTCAAATTAAATTTAGACTAACATTCATTTCATCCAGTAGGTCAATATCTTCTAATCAGTTTTTCTATAAAATGTTATTGTAGTATGAGTTTTCTGTAATACCAGCATCATAAACACCATCAGTATTGAGTCATTTCCTTGTTTACACATGTGAAAAATATTGCATTGAGGTCTCTTAAGAGCTACTGATTACCGGTATTACATTTGGTTATGATATGCAATAGAGAAATGATTAGAGGGTGTTCACGTGAGCACCTTGCTAATATGTTATTCTCTTTCCCTCTTCAGTCGTAGTAGAGTACCTCTGAAACACTCCAAGATCAATTAAGCACTCCAAAACAGGCCTTACAACCTCTTTATAAGTATACTCTTCAAAATGTTGCTTTCTGTAAATAAACTAGGGGAGTTGAGCTGCTTGATTCTAAATTTGCAACAGGAACTTTCATGAAAGGGAAAATAGTGACTGACTACTCAACATGTGGCATGTTCCAGATAATTCATTTAGCTAATTCGTTTGGAAGATAGCCTGTTTCCTTTGATTTTCATGTTAAAATAAATTTATTTTGTGCAGGAGAAGGTGAAGATGCCCTACATATTTAAAAAGAGAAAGTCATTGGGGTTGTTAGGGATCCCAGTAATCTTTAGTTCAACCTGCCCGTCCAAAATTATTTCAGGTGAAGTTGTCTGCTCAGGGCCAAGTCCAGTGAGATTCTGAGCATCACTAAGGATGGAGACATCATCAAATTTCTGGGAAACTTGCTCCAGTGTTTAACTACTCTCCCAGTCAAGAAGGTTTTCTTATATTTAAGTGTAATTTCCACTGTTAATAATATTCTCTTCTATTCTACTCTATTTATTCTGATAATTATATTATATTGTATTTATTACATTATGATATCAATTACTACATATTTTTCTTGTATTGCTATTTTACCATAGGTATTAATACAACTAAGCTGATGTACACCAGTTAACTACTATGGAAAATGATGAGATGTTATTCTGGTAGTTTCAGCGATGAGATGTTCAGCCTGATGAAAACACTAGACCTAAACTAGACCTACACTGAAACTACTATATATTAATTAATAAAAGCTCTTTGTATACATGATTAACCTTTAGCTGGAAAGATTTAGAAGGGCTTATTTCATTGCCTGAATCTGAATTCCCAGTGAACAGCACAAAGCTGACTCTTCATTAAAATTCATACATGAAACTTATACATCTAAATTTACAGCTCTATGTGCAGTACAGAGAGTGTTGATCACCAAGGAGTAACAAAAATCTCTTTGAGTTTTGTTACTAAAAACTTATACCAAGATACCAAGACACCCATCAAAATTGGTTTCACTTTCTTAATATGGCTGATTGGGAAAAACTTCCATCTGAAACAGCTTGACTGAGTCCTCCATCTCTTCAGTTGTCATAGGCACATATGTAATTCTTCCAATGTGTAGCTGAAGTTTAACTTTACAGACGCTAAATTATGATTGTATGCTGAGAGAATACATGTGACGTCCTTATAAACGTCAAATGAATTCTTTATGATCAGTGCTATTAAAATGAATACCAACAATTCTGACATAATTAGTGCTATTATAATGAATGCCAAAGGAATTCATGGTAATTAGCTGCTGTAACTGAATAAGAGATGAGCTCAAAACGGGAGATTGGAGAAATCTCTTGAAAAGAAACTTTAACCTTCCTGTGAATTAGCACATTTTTATACTTTTTTAATAACAAAAGGATGACAATATTGCAAATGCCGTCTTCAGAGCAATGTGATCTGTTTCATCCAGGCAGTCTCAAGAGATGGACAGATTTCTGCATTGGACAGATTTTTGGTGATTTTTGTGGGACAGGACATAAGGAGATGACAAGAGAGATTCTTCAGATGTCTCCATGGCCTCACTATGTCACACAACGTACTGAAGTTTGCATAGTAATCAATTTTTTTTCTAAGACATTAAAGTTATGTAGGATCGCTGACCAGCTTATTAGTGTTTGACAAAGAAATTTAACAAGACTTCTAAAAGAATTTCCCTCCATGGTGTTCTATCTTTTTATTTCAGTGGTGTTTGATCTTCCCATTTGCTTCTGTGGATTTCATTTTCCTAAAGGCTTCTGCAAATGCTCTTCATGTTCCCATTAGTTTAGCTACAGCAGTGAGAATAATTATTGTGAATGATTGTTCTGTATAGTTATGGTGGCTATTCATAAGCTGCAGTCATTATTATTTTATAAAATTATTGACTTTCAGAGTACCTGGGATAAAATGGCACATTCTCATAGATCCTGGAGAGAATTAAACTCCCATACAAACTAGTGTTTGTTCATCCAGTGCTTGTTTGTTCCATATGTTCCTTCTATGGTTCTTCAAAATCTGTGTAACTGCCATGCTTTGTTCAAGCAACAGTAACAAGAGTTTATAAAAGAAACAAATTAGCATGCCATCCATTTTATAAAACAAGAAAAGATTTCAGAAACCAGATTGGAAAAGTCAAAGGCAAATGGATTAGATTTGGATTGTTTTTTTTAAAGAAATCCTATGTCTCTGCATTTAATTTTGCATCTTTGCTATTTCATCTGGCTTTTCTGAGAACTGATGTGGGAATGAAGCTTTTAAAACACACTCAGAATTTTCCTTCCTCACACACACTCTTATTTGAAATCTTTCATTCTTAAAGCAAACCAGATAAATAAAGAGGATCACAAAGAATTTATAAGATATAATTTATAGGATAGCGTGAACCCTATAAATAGCCCCTTGATCAAGACCTTAATTGAGGAAGCATAATGCATCCCTCTTGGCAGTATAAAATGAAGTAAGACATCATGAGCAAAGTGAAGTGAGCAGGCAAGACCTTTAGATTGACTTTTATCAAACAGAAAGTTTAATCTGTGCTGTGACATGTCTTAACAATTGCCCTGAGTTTCATCACATGAATCTAAAGGCCTAATTTTCCCTCTGAAGGAGAATATGTCATCTCTGCCAAAACAGAGAAACAAAAGACGTTGAAATATTGATAGAGCAAGAAATGGTCTTCTTTGGGTAAAAGTCAGTTACCACTGCCCTTGTACTTTTAACTTGTGCCAGAACAGGAGCAAAGCAGAATCTAACTGGTAAAAACCAAACCAAACCAAGAAAAAACACAAACCCCCACAATCTTAAAAACCAAAACAAGAGCTATGAGACATTTGACTAATGTGAGGTATAGTTACATCCTTTGTGGAGGAAATAAAGGACTGATGATAGCTTTCAGTGAAATTGTTGTCAGAAATTATACCCTAAGTTTTTACGGAATTTATCGGATTGCAGGATTTTTGGAGGCTATAACTAAGGCTAGCATTAAATACTTCTTGATGATTACTTCTTTGTAAGTTAACTCGCAGGAAAAATTATAAGCTAATGTTGAAGGAAGCTAAAGAACTTGCACATTTAGGTGTTGAAGTATTTTGCTACACAGTGAGGAGGAGAACATATTGCAAACTTTTAAGACAGGAGTAGCTGTATGTGGGAAGTGAAATATTCTAAAATAAAAATGATTGGAATGTTATTATATCTTGGGAAAATTATGATTCTTTCATGTTGATAAAAAAAAAAACAACCCTGCTAAATGACAGTATCTCTGAAGCAAGGAAATGGCTTCAATAGTAAACCTGTGCCTTGTGTTCTGGTTAACTTCTGCATTTCTGCTGCTCCACTCAAGTTTAAAAATTGCCACATAGCCTCTTTGTTCCTACAATTTTCTGTGGTAAATGAAAAGGTGCTTAAGAGATACATGTTTCCCTCCTCCTTCTTCAATCAATGGAATTTATATCAAGACAAGCAGAAATATAAAAATTCATTCATAGCTACTCTGTGCTACTTTTACTGAATCTTCCACCACGGGATGACAATTTCTTAGGGCTGTCTCAGTCTAAGGAAGAAATGGAACTGATCTGGTTGAATACAAAAATGTAGATGAAGTGTAATTCCCTACAATATGCAGGATTCCTCAGGGAGTTCAAGGTTTGGATCAGAGAGAGACATAGTGAAGACACAACTGTCTGTCCAGTGAGATACACCATTCAGAGTAAGACAGCCTGGTTTTCTACAATGTGAGAAATTAAAGTTTTATATCTGTGCTGCTAGATAGGACAGGAAAAGATTTTTTTTATAGCTGGTGTTCTGTCTTGTGTAGTAACGACATATCCATTATTTTGTCAGTGTGAGTAACTCTTCTGAGCAGTCATCAAGACAGATGCATTTCCTCTCATGCACATTTAAATGTGCTTTATTTTAATTTTTTTCTCAGTAGTACAGGTACTAGTCTTAGACTCCATGCATGTATAACATTGCAGGAGTTCTAGGACTGGTTAAGGTTCCCACATAATTCCTTTTTGTTCGTGGCATGACAGCGATATCTCCAAGCAAACTGAGAAGAAAAGACACTCTACCATGTATATTGTTGGTCGTTTAGCAAAAGACCGGGTGTGCTGGTGACTCTTCATAACACAAGTACCTAATCTGATCCCTAAATTAAATAGTTTTGAATAGGATAGTTAGTATGACTCTTAGCAGGACTCTTAGTATTTGGAATAATGATAAGTGATTTTTATGTTTTGATTAGTTGTAAAGACTTTTTCTATGTTAACAATAAATTCTTGCCCTAACAGAATCAGAGAATCACAGAAATGCAGACATTAGAAAGGACCTCGGGAGTTCATTTAACCCAGTCCCTGAGAACACAAGATTCCTTCATTTTCCTTTCATTTTGAAGAAAATGTAATTTGATTCTTCTTCCTGATCATGTGACCTGTAGTGGAAACCAACCATAATGTTGCCATGTTACTCTAATCTTAACCCATAATATCTGTTTTGGCTCTGCATTCATCCCTGGTAGAGGTCCATGCATTCCATGCAAGCACCTCATTCCTCCTGATTGTCCTTGCACTCTGTGCATTAGCAGACAGACGCTTCAGAGAGATACTCAGTTGTACACATTTCCAGGAACAAAAAGCATGAGAGCCAGCACCACCATGTTTTTTGTCATTTCCATGTTTGTGCATACACTTGATATGGGTCTTGTTTCATTGATTACAAGTTTTCTCCTGTCCACATTACCCAGTATCCTGTGCTTTCCAATTTGGGTCACCACTTCCTCGCTTGACTGTAAGTCATATACTCCTTCCTGTACTGATCTTATTGTAAAGTTCTTTTTACCAGTTTGACCTCCCTGCTTGCAAAGAAGCTTTTGCCTCTCCTGATCAAGAAGATCTTATGGCTACCTAATAGCCCTCAGTCTTCGAAGGAGGTCCTGTGGCTATAAGAACCAAATCTTTCGGTTTGATACCTGTTTCACTACCAATGTTGACCATCACAATCCATCTACTCCATCCCAAGCCCTTTACCCTCACAAACTCAACTGAGTTAAAAAACACCTGAGCCACCAAGCCCTTGACCATCACCCTGGGCACCTGTAATGACACTTGATACGCTGCAGGTATTCCCTAGCAGTGTCCTGAATAAACTGTCATGTGTGTTTCTTTTCTCACATTACAAGGTTTTGAATGTAGTGAACAAATAAAAGGGTTTAGATTTAGTTGTTCATGTGTAGGCACATCAGTCCTCCATGGCATGAAATTGTGTGTTTTATCTGGCATTTGCTACTTGAAGAAGTACCTGTGTTTCTCATAGATTTGATTCCATCTGCTGCATCTGTCAATCTGTAGGTCAAAAGTGTCAGCCTACTCCAGATATTTCAGATACCCCAGAGCACCAAAAATGGCATTCCAGCCATGAAGTTTAGAAAATTAATCAATTCCCAGACCACTGAATAGCTGTTCTATCTCCACTGATAGGAGGGACTTGATTCAGTGGCTTAAATATGGCATCTAGTAGCATTCTGGATGCTTCATGCTGACCTCCATCTGCCAGCCATAAAGGATGCAGGTGTCATATATTCTGGGTCCCACTAGGGCATTTCAGATACACGTAGTTCTCTCATATGATAGTAGGTAAATTAGCAGATCCCTGGATCTCTACTCTCTATACAGGAAAATAAGACATATGGCACACAAACATATTTTATTTTACATTTCCGAACCCAAGCTCGACTCCCATCCCTGTGGTGTGTGTGAGACATACTTGGTGTTGTACATTCACAGTGTGAGGAGCTGGGTATCCTCCATGTCAAAGTGGACACAATATGAATGCACACTATCTGAGGTAGCCTTCGAATTTAATAGTGTAGATGTTGTCCAAGATGCACTCATGGGCTCAGTAAGCAATGCTCAAGTCCTGACACAAAAATAAAACAGACATAGATACTAAACCAAGCGGGAACTGTGCCAGAATTTCAGCTCTGAGGGAATGTGCTAATCTTCTGTAAAGTATGTGCTTTTTTCGGCTTGCAGCCAAAAGGGTAGAACTGAGCTTGTAATGTGTGACAGAGCTTTATATAGTTACACCTGTCAGAAATGTATGTAATAAATGGATTAGTTTGCTAATATCACAAGGGGAATTTAAGTAGAGCAGGAGAGTGCATTTTTCTTTTTTTCACCTGGTACTTAGCAAATATATTCTGAGTACTGGGTCTGGCTGGGATGAAGTTAACATTCTTCATATCAGCCTCAATTGTGCTGTGCTTTCTATTTGTGACTAAAACAGTGTAGAGAACTCAACAGTGTTTTGGTTAATGTTGTAGTGCTTTCACAGCATCAAGGCTTTTTTTGTTCCTCACTCCACCCTGCCTCCCACTTCTCCCTGATGGGTCGACTGAGAGTGAGCAAAAGATTGCAAGGAGGCATGGTCAAAAGGGCTGACCAGAGATGACCAAAGGAATATCCCATATGGTATGACACTGAGCTCAGCAATAAGTAATTTGGGAGACGAAGGGGTATGGGGGACATTTGTGGCTGGGATGTTTGCTTTCCCAACCATTGTCACATGTGCCAAGGTCCCGCTTGCCAGGAGATGGCTTGACATGTGCTTGTTGATGGGAAGTAGTAAATTTATTACCTTCTTTTTTTTGCTTTGCTTTACTGTGAACACAACTTTTCATCTGTTAAATTGTCTTTACCTCAGTCCATGAGTTTTCTTGTCTTCATTCCATTTTCTCTCTCTTCTTCAGAAGAGGGAACCAAACAAGAGTCTGTGTGGGTGCTCGGCTGCTGACTGGGTCAACCCACTACAGTTTGAGACTTCTTGACATAGTCATAGAATCATAGAATGGTTTGGGTTAGAAGGGACCTTAAAGATCATGTAGCTCCAACCCCCCTACCATGGCCAGGGATGCCACCCTCTAGATCAGGTTGCTTAGAGCCCCATCCAACTTAGCACTGAACACTTCCAGGGATGGGGCATCCAGCAGCTTCCCTGCACAACTTGTTCTGTGCCTCATCACCATCACAATAAAGAATTTCTTCCTAATATCCAATATAAATCTCTCCACTTTAGTTTAAAACAATCCTTGCTTGTCCTGTCACTATCTGCCTATGTAAAACATTCCTCTCTACCTCTTCTACAAGGTCCCTTTAAGTACTGAAAGACAGCAATGAGGTGTCGCCAGAATGTCTTGTCCAGGCTAAACAACCACAGCTCTCTCAGCCTGTCTCCACAGGAGAGGTTCTCCGGCCCTCCGATTATCTTTTCGGCCCTCCTCTGAACCCATTCCAACAGGTCTATGTCTTTCCTGTGCAGAGGACCCCAGACCTGGATGCAGTACTCCAGGTGGGTTCTCACAAGGGCGGAATAGAGGAGAGTCACCTCCCTCACCCTGCTGCCCACTCCAATTTTTATGCAGCCCAGGATAGAGCTGGCTTTTGGGCTAGGAGAACACACTGTTGGCTCAGGTCCAGTCTTTCATCCACCAGAACCCTCAAGTCCTTCTCCTCAGGGCTGCTTTCAGTGAGTTCATCACCCTGTCTGTACTCATGTCTGGGATTTTCCCAACCCAGGTGCAGGACCTCGCACTTGGCCTTGTTGAACTTCGTGAGGTTCCCATGGGCCCCCTTCTCAAGCTTGTTCATGTTCCTCTGGATGGTATCCCATCCTTCTGCTGTGTCAACTGCACTGCTCAGCTTGGTGTCATCTGAAAACTTGCTGAGGGTACACTCAATATCACTGTGTGCTTGATCCAATTGTCTGTGACATTGATATTAATCAAGGATATATCAAAGGATATTAAAGAGCACTGATTCCACGACAGAGCCCCGAGGAACACTACTCATCACTCCTCTCCACCAGAACATAGCCTTTGACCACAACTATTTGGCTGCATGCATCCAGACAATTTCTCATCCTATCCTTAGTTTGACTTCTGTCAGGAACAGTGATTATATTTTATTTAGTCTGTTCTCAACAGAAAGTGATTTTACAGAACAAGCATACACTAACCTGACTTTAGCTGAACAGCTGACAAGAAATATTTAATACAGTTCTTTATTTTTATTAGCTAATTATCATTTCACCGTCAGCTTTTATTGCACTTTCCTTAAGCTTGGCAAAGTAACTCGCACCTTGGTAAGAGCAAATATGAAGTTCTTCCTAGTAGCTATTTTTCTTCTTGCAAAAATTTCCCCCATGACATCTCTTGGAATTGTGAAACATGCTCACATGGTCTGTCATTGCACTTCTGTACTCATAACACTAACAATGACACTTTCAGAAACCAGTAGCTGAATTAGTTTGAGAAGTGTGGGATCAGCTGCAGAAGCATGTAGGGAAAATAGTCCAATTCTCCTTTCTTTGCCTTCAATCCCTCATCTTCTCAGGATGGATTCCAAATGTGAACACTGAGAGCTGCTGAATTCCTGCCAGCTGGAGTACAGCAGAAGACAATATTTGCAAAGTGTGAAAGGAAACCAGGGAAAGGCAGTCCAGATATCAGTGGGAGTGAGGATGGAGGGATGGGGAAAGAATAAAAAAATAAAAATAGTCACTTCAGACTTGGATATGGCACTTCAAACACTTTTTCTGAGCTGAACTAAATACGCTTTTAAAAATGAATTGTAACAGTGAAAACAATTCGTAGGTCATAAAGTCTTTCTTGTTGGAATGAGTTTTGAAATCAGCCTAGTTCAATTCATTAGCCTCATGTCACATTTAAGCTGTCACAAATCCTTCCATTAGGCAGGAAATTAGTTTACCCACTGATGAACCAGAGGGATGAAATATAGGAATTTGTATAACTAGAAGTTGGATTCTGCAGAAAAACTGACAGGATTGCTTGATAAAGTAGATGAACTTCTCTGGGGGTTTGTAAATCCTTCATTCAGTCCATGCCCCTGAGCAGGAGCAGGTGCACTGTTCTGACATGAAGCAAAATTTCAAAGGTTTAGTGCCTGAATGGGAGATCAGGCCTCAGTACATTTCAAACCCAATGAAGCTGCATCACTAATCATCTCCCCTCTAGAATACTTTGACATTGGCTTTGACAATGACTAGAAAGATATTCCCTGAAGTCTGATTAGCATAGCAAGCTACTGATGTAGTGGAGGACCACCCAGAAAATAATTAGTATATTATCATGATGGAATTTTGAAACATAAATCAGTATGTAGTAGAAAGGTAAAAAAGAAAAAAAGATAAAATTAAATATTGACTTTGCCTCACAAAGCACAGCAATAGGTACTAAAAAAATGAATATGCTGAAGATTCTGATTTTTTGTGACAATTGCAATTTCAATTAAAAGCTGTTCAATTGCTAGAGCTAGTAACACATGAAGGGCCTTGAATATTCATCACATCTTGGTAAGTAGAAATCTGACATACATCTGCTGAATTGTGGTAACTTAGTAGGTAGATGTAACTCAGCCCAAAGCAAATATGATGTAATTCAAGCTTACATAGCCACTAATAGAAAAAGAATACTCTGAATTCAATTATCTTGTATTTGCCATGAACTAGGAGCACAAATATTTGTTTATTATTTATGTATTATGGATATCTATTGCAGATTAGTTAATGTGTGGTCTTACTTAGGATAACTTGGTCATGTTCTCCAGTATTAAGCTGCGTTTGTGGTGTAGTATTCAGAATTTAGTCATAATCAAGGTCTCATTTTATCTTTCTTTTCTTTTTCTTTTTTTATTTAAAGCGATATGAAACTGAGTCAAAACTCTTAACCACATGTATTAAAATATTTAAAGTTTTTAGATTATCTCATTATTAAATATTGAGTTTATCAGAAATGGCTGCTTTTAATCTTTCTGTTATGCAACCATCTTAAATGATTGGAGGTTTTTTTTGTGAAAGTCAAAATAACTATTCAAATTATTTTACATAATTACTAATATGTTTTTCTGCTGAGAACAATAAAATAGTCAATAATACTCGCAAAACATTTTTATATGCCCAGCCTAATGTGGTCTAATGTGCCATTAGAAATGGTCCTCCCATCATGAATGAGGGTCAGGTTTGCGATCACCTACGGGATCTGAACATCCATAAGTCCATGAGACTAGATGACATACATCCCAGGATCCTGAGGGAACAGAACAATGTAGTTGCTGAATCACTTTCCACCATATTTCAAAAGCTGTGGCATTCAAGCAAAGTCCCCAGTGACTGGAGAAGACAGTCTACTGCCCCCGTTCTTAAAAAAGGTAAAAAGGAATACCGGAAAAATTACTGACAAGTCAGTCTTTCATCTCTGCCTGGTAAAATCATGGAACAGATCTTCCTTGAGATATGTCAAAACATATGAAAGACAGGGAGGTGATTAGAGACTGCCATAATGGCTTCACCAAGGCCAAATTGTGCCTGACTAATCTAGTGGCCTGTAATGGAGTCACTGCTTCCCTTGAGAGGAGAACAGCTATGGATGTAATCTACCTGGATTTCTGTAAGACCCTGAATGCAGTCCATCACAACATACCTATCTTAAAACTGGAGAGTTATGGTTTTGATGGAATGTCCTGGTTGATTATTCTTCATAGTAGCTAGTGTGGATAAATGTTTTGGATTTGGGCTGAAAACAGTGTTGATAATATGGAAACAATTTTGTTTGTTAGTGCTGAGCAGTACTTGCACAGCACCAAGAACTTTTCTACTTCTTGTGCTTCCCCACCAGCAAGGAGGCTGGGATGCTCAAGAAGTTGGGAGGAGAGACGGCTGGGACAGGTGACCCCAAATGACCACAGAGATATTTCAAACCGTGTGACATCATGCTCAGTGTATAAAGCTGGGGAGAAGAAGGAGGAAGGGGATGATGTTCAGAGTGGGGGTGTGGTTATCCTAAGTCAGCACTGTGTGTGATGGAGCCCTGCTGTACTGGAGATGACTGAACATCTGCCTGCCCATGGGAAGAGGTGAATGAATTCCCTGCTTTGCTTTCCTTGCATGTGTGGCTTTAGTTTTACCTACTGGACTGTCTTTACCTCAGTCTAAGGGTTTTCTCACTCCTACCCATCCTGTTGTCTCCCCCATCCCAGTGGTAGAGGAGATAATAAGTGGCTGCGTGGGGCTTAATTGCCAGCTCTGGCTAAACCACAACATGCATGAAGAATTAGCTGGGCTGGGAATTGTCTGGATGGCTATGTCCGAAGAGTTACAGTCAACAGCCTCATATGTAGGTGGAAATCAGTAACATGTACTGTCCCCCCAGGGTCTGTACAAGAACCAACACTATTTAATATCTTCATCAGTGGCAGAGTTTCACCAAATGTACCCTGAGCAAGTTTGCAGATGACACCAAGACGAGCAGTGCAGCTGATTTGCTAGATGGGTGGGGAGTCATTCAGAGGAACCTTGAGAGACTTCAGGAGCGAACTCCTGTGAACCTCATTAGGTTCAACAAAGCCAAGTGCAAGGTCCTGCACATGGGTCAGGGCAATCTCCAGTATTGGTACAGACTGGGGAATGAAATGATTCGAGCAGCCCCCTAAAGAGACTTCAGGGTACTGGTAGGTGAAAAGCAGTGCATGAGCTGGCAATGTGTGCTTGTACCCATACCCTGGGTTGCATGACAGAAGTGTGGTCAGCATGACGAGGGAGGTGATTGATGCCTAAAAAGGCCAACCTGGAAACAGAGACTAGATGGGGCAAGGGAATAAAGGTGATATTTATTTAAAAAGGCCTTCAAAAGTACACCCTGGGCAGGCTGAAGGCTACACCCAAGATAGACAACAAGTCACAAGTTCTTCACACTGTTACAGGTTGGGTCCATTTGCATATCAGCATAAATTTGCCAATTAAACTTTAGCTAACAATGTAACCGCCCCCCAGCTTGCCCCCGCCTTCTCAAGATGCTGGTTTACACATTTTGGGCCTAGGACAGTCTGGGTGTCCTTGGAGAGCGAGTCTGGAGAGGCTTTGTTATGTCATAGCATGAGAGAACATGAGCTAACAGGCTGCAAGACAGTTCAGAGTTACACACTAGGAATACAGAGAATACAAAATTTGTAAAACATAAAAGCTAAAACCTAAGGCATCATGATGCTTCCCCTCTAGTCCACTCTTGAAGACCCCACCTGAAGTGCTGCACCCAGTTTTGAGGTTCCAACACAAGAAAGACATGGACCTGTTGGACTGGATCCAGAGGAGGGCCACAGGAATGATCAAAGGGCAGAACACCTCTCCTGTGAAGTCAGGCTGAGAGAGATCTGGCTCTGTTCAGCTTGGATTAGAGAAGGCTCTGAAGGGAGTTTATTGTGACTATTTGATATTTAAACGGGACTTATAAGAAATATGAAGGAAAACTTTTTATCAGAGTCTGTAATGATGGGACAAACGACAATGGTTTAAAACTGAAAGAAAGTAGATTTAGGTTGGATATAAGAAAGAATGTCTTTTTATGATGACACTGGAACAGGTTTCCCAGACAACTTGTGGATGTCCCATCGTTGGAAGTGTTCAAGATGAGGTTGGACAAGACTGAGCAACCTGTTGCAGTGAAAGATAATCTTGCCCATGGTGGTTGGACTAGCTGACCTTTAACTATGTTTCTGTGAATCTAACATTGTATAACTCCATCATTTTTGAAGTTGTCACAAAACGCTACTTTTTATATCCTTATAAAGTTTCGACAAACTTGAAATATTTTAAGAAACACAACTTGCACTGATAATTTCACCAGTACACAAGGCTATTTTCAAGATTGTCAGCTCTCTGAAAAAGTCAAAGCAGTATGAAAATACGTAAAATTTAAAAAACAAATGAGATGGGTTTTTTGGTGTTTGGTGGTGGATTAACAGATGGCTGGTGAAAGAATGCAGATACTTAGTATGAGTGAATGTGTTTGAATTTCACGAAAGAAAAATTAGAAAAAGTTAGAAAATGGGCGAAGGGTGGTGCTATAATAAAAATAACACCTACAACAGATGTTCCTGAATTGAATTGTCCAGTTTTCGGGGAATTTTTTTAGATATTGAAACAGAACAAGAGAGATACATTGAAAATGTAGAAAAGGAAAAGAATACGTGAAATAAAAAATATTAAAGGATATCAAGTAGGTTTTTTTCGGCTGTCTTGAAATAATAATTTGCTTTTTCTCATTTATATATCTCTAAGGGAAATGTTGAGGTGGGTGAATAAGTTTGTATAAAACCAATGTGATCCTTTGTATAGATACAAAATGAAACCAAATCACAGACAATCAGGTAAATTAGAATGTGATTTTGAGTTGAATGGATCTTTTTGAAACACGCTAGGTTTAAATCTTTTCAGTCCTTCCAAAATTTGACTGCATACTTGAGTAAAGTGTATTATATCTCCCCATAAAATATCTTCACTCATAGCTTTAAAGCTACCTCTAATCACACTTTATTGGTTGTATTCAGGAAACTAAAAATACAAAAACATAAACGCTCCAATACCATGAGAATGAGTACCAAAAGAAAAATCCTCAAATATGATGAGAGTGGGTTCAGTGTAAAAAACCTGTGTTAAACATGGAGAAAACTTATTGTATTATGCACGGAAAATATTCACATATAAAAACCTGTCTTTTCAGAATCAGTACATGTTAAAAAGAACAAACTTTCAAAGGAGGCCATCTTTACAATGTAAATTTTGGAGACAAAATAGTGCCCAGTAGGCAGAATGACACATTTTATCCCCTGCGGTTCAGAAGAAGGTTTTATTTAACACTGACATTACATGCTCAATTATCCAGGTTAACACAGAAATCTTCTGGGAAGTAATACTATTTACTGGTTGTAGAGTTTTTTTTAAATTATTTATATTTATTCAATGATATAATACATAATAGATACAAATGACTAATCCTTGTTTAATGGTGTACTTTACTTATAAGTGCAACACTTGAAAACCAGGGTGGAATATTAGACTTAAGCAAACTTATGATGTTCTAATCTATCAGGAATTCACATTACTGTGAATCAGCTATGACAATGTACTGTCTATTAAATGACATCTGGAGATCACGAGACTAAAATTGTTGCTTGAATGAGAAAACTGAAGAACTATACACTGATTGTTAAAGCTTAACTTTCCAGTTGGGAAAATGTAATGAAGGACAGATTTTGATGCTAGTCTGTTTTCTCATATATTGTATTCCCTCAGTTAAATCCTGTCAGAAGTTCAAAATCTATGGTTAATTTACCTTAAAAAAAATTCCTTTCCTGATTTGAAAACAGAGAATCACCACAGCTCATGATAAGGTATTTAAGTACTCAATTATGTCGACTTTTAAAAGAAATGGGCAACTTATTTCATTTTGAAGTTAGCTTCAATTTCTTGCCATATGACTGTAATGTATTAGGCTCTAAATTAAAGGGCTTTTTATTACAAGTGCCTATTTTTTTCTCTATGAACAAGTGTGAGCATTCATAGACCATAACAGTCATAACCATTTCTCTGATAATATAATAGACTGAACTACCTGAGCATTTCATTGGAATGTATTTTATAATCCTTCATGTATTTTGGTTCTACTCTGAGCCTTCTTCAGTTTTTCAGTAGCCTTTCAAAACATATGTCAGAACTGGCTACAGATTTCTGAAATGTCACAGTAGGACCAAATAAAGAAAAAAAATGTTTAAAGATACTCAGTATTTACCTCTTTGCATATTCCAATGGCATATTAGTCCTTCTGTTCAAAATATCCACTTGGAATATCATGTTCAGTTATTTACCAACTGTGATACTTCAGAACCTTCTCTGTGCCTCCTCCATTCCCTAGGCATCTGTTTCTCAAAATCTTGTGGCATGGCCCTACTTACTCAGGTGTGAATATCTATATTTGTCTGTAACAAAAAACATGCATCCATTGTGTTATGAACTGATTCAGACCTGACTTTTCTTTCACTCGTTTTTCCTTCTGTTTTGTTGCCCTCTAAAAACTTCATCAGTGCCTATTTAATGTCTTTTGAGTTGTTGATTAATATATTAACCCAGAAGGAATAAAGAAGGTGTTCTCTTCAGGACTTTACTATCATAGATTCCCAGTTACATGTTTCATTGCAGAAAGTGTCCCTTTTCTAAAGCCCAATTTTATTCAGATTATCCTCCTAGAAACAAAACTTTCATAGTAACAAAGAGCCCATCCTAAAATTTATAGGTACTAAACAAACACATATAAAAAAACATTTAAAAAACCCTTGTATTTCACAACAACTAAACTAATTAATGACAGCCCAGTATCACATAAATTTCAGTTATTAACTGCATCTAGTTTGGTGTATGACACAGAGTTCGACAGTGAAATTATTGCAGGTCTAAAAATAGTGCTTCTCATTTGTTCTCATTACTTTTATAGTATTTCTACTGCAGATTTGTGCAACACATCTGTATGATGCAAGTGAACAAATAAACACAAGGACTGTGATGCATATGGGTTAGATGAAACACACCCATGGGTTCCGAAAGAAATACTGACTGGAAATACCAATAGTGCTGCTAGGTACATGTAAAATTCTCAGCATATCCTCTTTCTCAATACTGTAAAATAGCGGGAATCATAGATTGCATATCCTTTGATCTTTCCTTTTTCCTGTGGCAAAAATACCCAATGAACCAATAATTTTTTTATTACTTATTTCATGTCAAAGAGGAATAAAGACACACACACACACACACATATATATATCTGTGATTCCTGTCTGTCCCTCTATGTACATCTTATAATCTCACTGATATTTTGCACATCATGCTCCTTTTCCAAACATATTCTTGTGAAAATGTTATGGTTCTTTAAGATATGAATGTGATTCAACTCAGGAATTCTTTTTGCAGTATGTGAAATTTGTCCTTTGGCTGTCAGCTCACACAAGAGTTTCTCAGTAAGACATGCTTAGACTTTACCAGTAATAGCCACATTTGACTTAAAGCAAAATTAACAAAATTAATGTCAGCTGCCTTAAAACTCCTAATTTTTCCAGATTTTTAAGAAACCATCAGCAGGAGTGTTATTGTTTCATATATGCACAATAGCCCACTTACTCTAAAAGTTGTGAAATTACCTCTGTTCAGTATTCCTGTTTAGAACAAGCCAAAAGTTTAATTTGAAAAAGGAAAGTGATTTCTCACAGTTACAAGTTAGGAGTTGAGGCTTGCAGGGAGCTCAGTTACACTGGGATAATTGTAAAATACTTTCTTAAGAGGATGGATCTAGGCTTCAGTTTCTCAGTAACATAAATGGCAAAAGATAAACTTCACTGTTCTGAACTTAAGAAAAAACAATATTTCTTCTGTGAGATAAAAAGGAAAAAAATCTTTAAATCTAAAACTGTGGAAAGGAAGTAGTCAAAAAAGAATTTTACTCAATTGCTGATAAAATTTTGTTCAAGTTTCTCCTTTACTTATGCACAATGAAACTTATTTCTTCAAAACCAGAAACCAAACTATCATGATAGTCACGGCTTGTGATAGTCTTCATTCTCTCTTCAACATGAAGAAATTCTGTTTTGCATTTGATAGCGTTATATTCTTCTGAGCTGGTGATGGAAGGCACATTTATTCTCTGATTCCTTGAAACTGAAGGCCTTAAGTGATGGCTTTTCCAAGTCTCTCAGAAGTAACTATTCCAAAACTTTTTATGTGAAATTGATTGGCTGCTTCAGGAGGGATCAAGAGGTATCTCATCAGTCCCTGCCAGAATGCCATATAGAGCAGCAATTTAAGTTTGTTCACTAGAAAGAAGTTCAATTGTCTCAGGCAAATGAGAAACGAGCCTTTGTTGAAAAGAAATTCAAACAGTCTCAGGGAGATGATGACTGAGTCTTTTCTCCCTCCATACTTTGTGAATGAACTGATCATATACCATTCTTGTTCTGCATAGGCTGAGTTAGTCTGAATGCACATTGACTGCATCAGGCTCAGCAAGTGAGATTACAGAAAAGAAAATAACTTCATCAAGTACATCCTGCTCTTAGTGCGAAATCAAAATCTTAGCTAAATCAAAACCTTGGGGGAAAAAAAAGGTCTTTTTTCAAGGAATTAGGTTTTTCTGATTGCTGAAAATATAGAAATTCTGGAAAAAATCATTTCAGTCTTTATTTCACTAAATAATTTGCCACTTGTTTGACAACTATCTGTGGGGAGACATAGAGAAAAAATATGAGACTTATTCGATGTAAGTTGTTTATATGAAAATCTGTAAATACGTGAAAAGCCCGTTGCCTAATGGCCGCAATGATTGTGCTTAACCAAGTTACAGCTGATCAGTCAAGGGACATGCCTTATTTCTAAATACTTTATGGCTAATTGCACTTTCTCTCCTATTGCTGTAGAGACAAGCTCTAAGTCACATTGTTAGGGTTAGAAGACCACTCCTCATGTTAGACAACATACAGTACTACCTACAAGAGACTGAAGCTACCTATGATGCCACCATTCACTATCATACTCATGCAGTGGCTTGAGAGGATTACATTCTCCTTTAGCTTCTGTTATGATCTGATTATTAGAGATGCCTCTGCCCAAATTAGGGTGCAAACAAAACCATATGCCAAAGTCAATAGCAGGGATTTTATTTAACACTAAAGATGAGGTAAAGAGATAGAAAGAAACAGGAAAGAGGGGGGCAGAGAGAGAGACAGAGAAAGACAGGCAGACAGATTAAGGAGATATCACCACCCAGCAGATCCTGTGGCATCCTGTTCATCCTTCTTCACCCTGGTCTCCTTGGTGATGAAGGATCTGGAGTCATTCATCTGCAGGTACCACTTTTACACGGTCCAAGTTTTGCGTATCCACAGAGTGGTCCCAGATGTTCCCACAACTTGGGCTGGCATGGATGTAAGCAGTTCTTTCCTTTCCCATAGTCTGCACAGTGGAATTTTTGTCTGGTGTGATAATTCCAGACTTTCACCTCCATTAGGCCTGGAATTAGCACCTTCCTGTTTGCCATCTGTGCTTACGTCAAGTTCCTGATGTGGTGGCTTATCTTACAGAAATTTCCTGCTTTGGTAGTGTTTTGAGACATTTGTGCTCTTTAAGTCCTTACCCCTTGTACAATAGACTCTAAATAATTACATTAAAAACATAGTCCATTTTCTCTGCACGCCATGTATGACCTATGATACTGAATTTTCTTGTCTTTTACTGTTGAAAACAATGCAAAAGCAGAGTTCAATTAGTCCTAGTATCCCAATTAATACAATACAATTATTTTACTGAAACCTGTTATCTACTGTCAAGTCTTCCCTGAAAACTAAAGTGAGACAACTGAGCTTTGTGAGACAATTAGCAGGTTTTCAGAACAGCAATGTGAGAATTAGTTGCTACTTTTCACATTCAGCTTCTTTTTGCTATTTCTTGCTGTGTGAGAGACTTGTGAATGGAAAAATAAGTGAGCTGAACTGCTTTTGTACTCCCCAAGACTTTGGGAAAAAAACCAAACCAAAACAAAAGAAATTACTTCATGTCCCTTTAGGATTAATTACTAGCATTGCCAAGAACATTTCTGTATCAGTTTAAAAGTAGAATAAATGAGAAATGAATTTGGTTTACAGGCAAAATTCTACCCTAAGTGATTCAAACCAGGAGGGGAGGGTGGTTATTAACTCTGTGGTGCTGGAATTTTTCATGTGGACTGTAAGGTCTTTCAAGAGTATCGATTCATACTAAAATTAAAAAAAAGAAGTGTAGCTTCTCTTGATACAAGGTTTTTCTAGTTCTTTTCTGTATCAACTTATGTTGGTATCTTTGATTTTAACTTTTCATAGTATGAAAAATGTGGATTCACAAGGTTTTCAATGGGGAGTTCCAAGAGCATCTCACAAAATGATGCATGTTTCTAAAACATGTACAGAAGAAATGTAATAAAAAAACCAAAACCAAACGAGATCACTTAAAAGAGAAGAGCTTAGGGGGGGTTTCAGTAGAATAATGAGAAAAATGTAGCATCACAGAACATAATACAGTATGATGATACTGTTTAGAATTCACTTACATGTGAAAGAATTCTCTAGATGGGATGATATGCATTGCAGAGTGGAAGGTGCTTTCTAAAATCTTCTAAAAAACTTGGTTTATTTATTTTTTTGTCCTAGACATTGCCAAAATGGTGGTCTTTCTGTGTGTATCCCTAGTCCACAACAACAAGGCTTGATTCCATTTTGCACAATAGCTCATTGCTGCAATATGGGAAAATTCAGCAGTATGATAATAATTGGAAGGTGAGAGTGTGTAGCAACAGAGTTTCTGCTACACTTCCATTCACAGCTGTTCCTCAGGCTTCTTCTGAGAGGAATTTTCACTTGAGGAGTACAGAAAAGGAAGTAATCACAGACCAGTGGGTTGCTTTCCAATATTTAGGAGGTTTTATGCCTGTATGAAGTGGTATTGCTTTATATTGTCCCCTTCCAACCCATGCCACTGCTGGACATAGAAAAAAAATACAGTATGCGGATTATCCAAAGAGAGACCATCATTGAAAGGAATGTCATGAGAGAACTTTCCCATTCTCAGCTGGCTGAAAAAGCAGTGTTTTCTCTATTCTTCTGGTCTTTCTTTTATTTTACGACAGAAAACCCGGTAAAATAGCAGGGGGTTTTCACAGCTGAGTTAATTAACATGCTGCCAGTGCTGATGAACGAAGTCTGATAAAAAGCACACACAATCCTGGAAGAAGCACTGCAGGACTTCCTTTTAGCTCATGGCAACTCAATAATAATAAAAAAAAAAAAAGAAAAAAGGAATTTAAATGTGGGATTTGGCAGAAAATCAAATATCTCAATTAATATTAATTAATTATTGAAGGAATAGTCAATAGACGGTTGGAGCATTGCTTGTTTGAGTTTTGCAACCTCTACATTTGTTGTGCCTTCTTTGGTCTACTATAAATTGTAAATAAAACTATTGGGAAATTGAAACACATATAGACACAATCCATCAAAATATGTTTGTACTAGGAAAAATGGTTTTGTTAGACTTCCACAATGCAAAGACTTGTTGTGTTCTGAGTAAAATATCTGACAATCTAAAAGGTTGTGGTTGAATTTTTAAGTAGAAGTTGTTTGGTTTTTTCCCAACATAGGTCTTGACTTAGCATCCAGATCATATCTTTCTTTCTCTTTTTTTCATCATCCCCCAAAATGTAGGTTCTGTAGGCGAAACATGGTCTTCTGGGAGCAACCAGACAACTTTATTGCCTGCTGTTTACACACTGTGTGAGACTGGAAACGCAGCTCTGCCATGGGACTATCCTCCAGCTCACTAATCCTAGAAATGCTTACTCAGAGTGCTTCTCTGAAAAAGACAGCAATAAAAGATACATTTTTCTCGCTCAAGGACACTGAGAACAGAAGGGACCAGCATTCCCTTTTGAAGGGACCATCTGGCCCTGTGCTCTGCCTCTACAAGCTGCAGAATTTCTTCCAGAAACTGTATTAAAATATGTTTCTCAGAGAACTATCTAATCAGTTTTTAAAGACTCCAAACAACGGTAAGTCCATGGGCTGCTTCTGGCACGTTGTTCAAATAGTAAATTATCTTCACCAATGCATTTTACTGCATCTTATTTCAAGGCTGAATAAGTCTAACTTTAGTTCCCATGCAGTGCATCTTCCTATGCCTTCTTCTGAAAGATTAAGGTGCTTTTTCTATCAAATATAATTTTGTGTTTAAGTATCAATGTAGCACAATCAAGTAACTTCTTTTTCTCTTCCATAAACTGATAGATTGGATTACATAAGCATCCCACTTCAAGGATTAGTTTAAGCTCAACTGAGTCTTTTTTTGAGTCCTCTGAATTCTCTTCATTAAATTAATATCTTCCATGAAGTGCAGACTTCAAACTGGATGAAGAAATCTTCAAGTTCATACAAATACTGTGTACAGATGTTATCTGGCTCCCTTCCTGATATTTTAGAATTTCAGTGACACCATTCACTGAACTTTATACTGAGCTTCCACACTGACCCTGTTCTCCCTGTTAACGTTTTTTCTCAAGTTTCTGCTTTCCGGGAAATAACCTCACATTCTGCTTCTGAAACCTGCAGTGCTTCCCACATGGAACAACTTGCAGTCTCAATGCTGCACTGAAATGTATTTTGCTCAGTTATGATCTTGTACCTGGGATCTGGAACACTGTGTAAAAACACCCTCTTCTCAATGTTTACTGCTTCCATTGAGCTGTACAACATACTAGCAAACATCTTACTTGATCATCCAGATACACACAATATCATTACTGATTAAAACTTTGAATCATATCAGATCCTGAAGATTAGTGCTCCCAAATACCATGGACCCTGGCACTGATTTTTCATCCTTAAGCTGCATTTGCTGACTCTGAATACCAACTAAAGCATATGACAAACTGATTATATACACTGCATGCCTTCTCAGAATACGGTATTATATAGCAGTGAGTCAAAAATTTTGATTTATTTGAAGTGTGTAATTGCTTTTTTCAAGTTGTTTTGTCACCTGATCAAGGCGTATCACAACATTTTGTGCTCTCGTTATATTTTCCAACTAAACATGGCCATTGTATTTTTGTACAAATTTCTTTTGGCCCATGGCATGTGCTCTGAATATAAATATTTAATGAAGAAAGAGCAACAATGAATGTTCCAATACAATGTTAAGGGCTCTAGCTTAAATAAGGTTGTTAGTATCCAGATTATATCCTGCTATGCAGCATACAATAAGATGAGAAAGATGAAATTGCTCTCCTGTCTCCAGGATGAAACACATGGAGACTCTTAAAGATATAAAGTAAGGATCAGTGATGTAATTATCCCAGCAAACAGCAGCATATTTGATGGAACACAGCATTCTCTTTCTGTGGTGATTGTACCGATATGAATAAATATGAACTGTGGTTCATATAAATGCAGTCTATAAGCTGCATTTTGTATAAAAATCTTTGTTTCAACATCTGTAAATGATGCTGACTATCTTCATTATCTTTTGCTGTGTGGTCTGCATTTTGTCTTTCATGTGACATTAGCTTACCAGACTTTTCATTTTTACCTCCACCCACTGACCTGGGTTTTTTCTGGGATAGAGTTAATTGTCTTCATAGTAGCTGGTATCGGGATGTTTTGGATTTGTGCTGGAAACAGAGTTGATAACAAAAGGAAGTTTTAGTTACTGCAGGGCAGGGCTTACACAGAGTCAAAGCCTTCTTCGCTTCTCACATCCTCAGTGAGGAGGCCAGGGATGTACAATGAGTTGCGGGGGGAGCACAGCCAGAACATCTGAGCCAAATTTACTCCAAGAATGTCCCCTACCATATGACATAACGCTCAGCAGTAGAAGCAGGGGGAAGAAAGAGGAAGTTGGGACATTTGAAGTGATGGCCTTTATTTTCACTGTTAATGAAGCCCTGTTTTTCTGTAGATAGCTGAACATATGCCTGCCCGTGGGAAGTGGTGAGTGAATTCCTTGTTCTGCGTTGATTTTGTGCACAACTTTTACTTTACCTATTAAACTGTCTTATCTCAGCCCATGAGTCCTTATTACTTTTATTCTTCTGATCCTCCCCCACCATCCAGTTGTGGGGGAATGAGTAAGCAGCTATATGGGGCTGAGCTGCCCACTGGGATTAAACCAAGACATTCATGCAGCTCTGGCTTTCTGGCTAAAATAAAGTTCCTCAAATGTTTTTTAGAAGGTTTTTTTTTTTTATTTTCATGACATTATTTTTGTCTCTTTTAAAGTCCCAGTTGCTATTGCTGTGTTCTAGAGAGGCATGTATGGCTTCTCCTCTGGTGTCTGGAAGCACTGACAAGATGACGAATATAAGCAGCTGAAAATTTCTTTTATTTAGTTTGTTCTCAGGCCCTTTGTGGTCCTTGCTTTGAAAACTGAACATAACTGAGTTGACTGAGGGTCTTTCACTCTATGCTTCCATCGGGTTGAAGATCTCTTTTTTGTGCAGTTGCCATTTTTATGCTATGTTTAGACAAGTCGAATATGTTTATCTCCATCCCTTTCTTGCTATACACATCAAAACAGTAGCAGTGCAAATTCAGTGAAGGTATTTTGGAACTGTATATAGTATATTTCCAAAGGCACTGTCCTCCAAAGCAGGTCTGTGAATTCAGGCATACTGATACAACTTTATAAATGTGAGCAGTATAGGAAATGCTTATTGTCTATGGGGGCATATTAGTTCTCATGGCAAAAATTACTATGACTAAAGTAATTTCTTGTTTTCCTGTCCAAGGAAGATGCATAAGTCTTCTCCTTCCCACTATTTTGTATGAATCATTTTTCATTCCTAACCAACAGTTTGAAGGTGACTGGTGACAAACACAGCGTTTTGAAACAGCTAAGGTAATTTCTATCTGTCTCAAAGGCTTTTCACACATTGGCAGTGCACCAGCAGAAGTGAACAGAAGTTTCATAAGGCTTTTTATTCTTCAGAACACATAGATCTGTGCATGGTATGTACAGCTTTACATTCTAAGAGACAGCCTGCAACTTTTGGGTGACCTGCCAGCACACCCTGTGTGATCCTGCATCAGTCATAGACACATAGAATCTCCTCTTTGTCTCCTGGCTCTGTTTTAGCACAGAAATGAGTTGTGCTCATGATCTCCCACAGCACTGACAATGCTGTGCCTGCATCCATACACCAGACTGACACTGAAACCTGCAGACTCTGTTAGTATGCTCTGCCACTGATTTTTCTGCTGCAGGTTTATTCCCTACTAGCATTTTTAAACTATACCTACCTGCTGGCATGCCAGATGTGGGGAGGTACTTTCTTTATCTTTTCCCATAGCATGGGCCAAGTTACAATTTTGGCATCAAATACAATTTCTCTCTTATTATGTCAGTTAATTTCTCTTTAGTTGACAATTTGTTAGTGAACAGTATTTTTTTCTTACACAGCATGAGGAGAACTGGCACCAAGAACTGGAGGAGATTTTAATGCCTTTCAATTGCAATCAACCTTTTTATTCAATCAAAGAGTTCAATGAATTATCAAGCAATGACTTCATTTCTCATTTGCTTTCTTGTTATCAATTTTTTGATCAATGCAGTAGGGGTACTATGTGAGAGTAATGATTTCAGCACATGAGACGAACTGTGAGCTCTCATGACTTCGGAAGTTAAGCTAGCAGAATGCTGGATCTCACAGTTTAGAGAATTTGAAAAACAGTCACCAAGAGTCATCTTACAGCTGATGATTCTGTAACAAAATTATAAAAATAACATTATTTTTAAAACTAGCAAATAAATTCTGGAAAAATAGGAATGGTCATATGATTAAATAGTCACGTTTTTAGTAAAGCGACCAGAAATATGGAATTATTTGAACATTTATTAACAAGTATTAGAACCTTTAATCATTCTGTGGTAAGAAGTATGATAAAGCCAGAAGTACAGCCAAGCCTTTGGTAAAATATTTTTAAAGAATTTTTCTGTTTGACTTGTCGGAAAACCTGTATCCAGGCAGCGTTATTGCTATTCTGCAAGTATTATGACAGGATAACAAACAGTGCAATAATGAATAAAAAGCAGAAAAATCTTTGACCTTCAATAGTAATTTAATAAAATTAGTAATTTAATAAAATAGTAATTTAAAAGCTCCATAGTAAAACTGAGCTGTATAAACAAGATATCAAGGCTGGTTTAATTAAACTATTTGCCAAAGTCGCAGTGGGTTTGTGAAACCAGTGCAGCAATCCTGGTCTCCCCACTCTGCTGTCCATCCTTGCATCTCTAGCTCTTGGAACTGGAAAGACTCAGCTGGTTTTTGTGTTTCCCCTTCTCCTTCATACCTTCACCACCATATTCCTGTCCCTCTTTCTCCAAGTCATCAGGTAGCCTTTAATTCAGTATGTGCTGTTCTGTTGTAAAGTCTTGTATTTTCCGCACAGTCCCACCCCCTTCCTTTCCTTAATTGTATGATATTAAATGGACAAGAAGTACCATAGTTCAAGTATGCAATATTCAGCTACATAAAATTTCTTGAGATGCAAATTTTGAAAAGATTTGGGGAGTAAAGTCAAAGCAATAAAGCATGAAGTATTGCAGCGGTGAAATAGTAAAGAATGTGCAATTAACTTAGACACTGTACAAAATTTCTTCGTGTGGAGAATTGAAACAGCACAGCAAAATGCAAAAATCACATATCTCATTTGGAAAATAAAACATAATGGAAAGTGTGGTATGTCTTACCTTATTACAACTTATAAAATATAATATTTAATACATAAATATTGCCATTTATGATGAGAGTATAATGAAAGAAATCACCTTTTTTAGTTAAAAAGGTCAGTTATATAATGCAGTTATTGTGAAATAATAAGCTTCATTTATATCTTTAAATTTTTACAGATTTTAAGGGATAGCTTGCATGTACTACAGGCCATAGGATGCAAGAATGTTCATTACAGGACAGTATCTCTATGCTATAAGTACCTCTTTGAATATCTGTGCTGATGCAATGTTGTATTTATATTCACAATGTCTAATATGAACACAGAGTAAAATTTCTTCTGTTTATGTCAATACAGGATTAAAGTAAAAAAAAAATTAGTCATATACAGGACTTAGTGATGTAACTGAGGGAGAAATACCTTGATATAGTCGTGATTTGACTTATTACAGAAAGAACTGAACAGAGAGTTATAAAGATAGTCAGAAAAATGGAGTTAGTAACAGGAAATATTGCTCTGAAAACCCATAATGATAAGCCAAGAGATATGAAAAATAGATTTAGTCATCAAGCAGATTTGAATGTATTTCTATACTCATTTTGAATAACTGGGAGTAATCTCTCACCAGCTTCAAGGAGGAACTGGAGACTTGGGTGGAAAGAGAACAAGCTGACATGAAGACTATTGGCAGCGGCCATCTCTTAGACAGCTCTTAGACAGCAACTTATCATGTTTAAAGAAACAAATTCACAATGGTGAACAATTGCATGTAGTGCAAGTCAAGACAATGCCAAAAAAAAAAAAAAAGATTTTCTTATTTGAAGGAGTCAGGAAATTATTATTAAAAACTTATAACATTTACTTCTGTCTAATACAAAGCCAAGTTGACAGTACATAGAAATACTGGCTTTTCTTCTGCAGGAATTCTTCAGTGAGAAGGATGTGTTTTAAGTCTATATTTCAGGTCATTATATCTGTTGTTTTTCATATAGATGTGAGCTCTGGGATCTTATTACTGAAAAGTAAGATAGATAGATAAATACTTCTGAAAATAAAATAGTGTGACAGATTATAGGGCCAGGAAAAGAAAAACAAAATCTAATAAGGAATTGTGAGAAGTCTACAAACATCCAAATAAAATAAACACTGTGATATATCAACAATATCAGTAGATATAGTGAAAAGGGTAGACTAATTATTTGTCTTTTGAAGGAAAAAGAAGAAAAAACCAAAGAAGGATAATAAGGAAACGATAAAAAATCTCAGTGTGAGATTTAACATGAGAAATAATAATTCTGATGGAACAGGTGGAATAAAACTGTGAGAGTAGCTAAGGGTTTAAACGTGTATGGGAGTAATAATTGCAGCACTTCATGAGGCAGATGTTGCACAGAGTGAATTGCTTTATTTTTTCACTTATTTAGTGTAAGCAAAGAATGCACATATTCAGATATTCAAAGAATCTTAAGAATTTTATGCAGGCTTCAACAAAAGTGAATCACCTGCTCTAGGTATTGCTGTTTTGTTTGTGTAACTAACAATTATTTGTTCTGGATAATAGATCTGTCATTCTTGTATTTACTAATTTTAGGCGAAAGTAGGGGCTTCCAAATTTTACATACTTCCTCTTTTCCACTCTCTGCTCTCTGGAATTTGGGTTTCACATTACACCTCTCTGGTGGTGTTAGGACGAATCCATCATACTACATTGCTGTTTCTCATTTTCTTCTGTAAAATTCCAAGAAAGGCTTGTCGGCACTTTACTGATTCCTCTGCAATGTCAAATTGGTGCTCAGTTTTCTGCATCTGTGCTGCTGCCTAGTTTTTCCATCTTGTGACAGCCTGAACTGTTCAAGACGTTTGTTTCAGTAATTTTTCATTGCATTAAAGTGAACTATGAAAAATCTTAGCCTCTGAACCATTTTGCTGCCCTGCCTTTGCCTTCACGTTCCCTTTTATTTTTTTTCTTGTTCGCTACCTTTAGTATAACAAATTTATTCCTGTAATTATTGTGTAATAATCTAGGAAAATAGTGTTATCAGTTGTCAGTTTTCCTCCAATTACTTATAGGTCCTATTTGATATCTAGTCTTGCCTGCTTATGATTTTCCTTTTATATTTTTGTCCTAGAGATTTCCAGGGTGTTTTTTGTTGCCTTTGAATATAGTGTTTATATATTGAAATGATGTAATCATACATTTATTGAGCCAATTTAATAAACTTTTCGTACATGGGTCTTTATCTTCTTAACTTTGATCTCTTTTCATCACCTTTTCTTGCAATTTGGATTATAGCTTTATTCCTAAATCAATACATTTGAAGTGTTATTGATCACTAAAAGAGAAGACAGAAGACTGAAGATGATGTTATTATTCAGCATTGATAAGTATATATTCAATTAAGGTAAACACTGACATGCCAAAAAGGCTACCAGGAAAATTCTGAAAATTACATAGAACTTAGAGGAAGGTAACAACTTATTTATGAGGAATAATCAGGGGTTTAGGTTACTTTGATTACATCTTGCCTTACACTACAGATCATTTCTTTAAAGTTAATTGTATAAATTCAGAAGACAACATATAATTTCTCATATAATCGTAAATGACAGTTTTTGTTAAAGATTTTTCTCATATTTAACAAATATCTTCTTTTAAATACACCTTATAAATCTGCAAAGTGAACAGCTAACCTTATATAAATTTTAATTGTTACTCTGATTATTTCCTTTATCACTAAGCATATACATTTCCATATATGAAGATACCCTTCCAGGCCTTTAAAGTGCTGCTACTCTGTCAGCAAAACAGCATGCACCTGATTTTCCTTGTCTTTCATGTAAACAATGTAGCCACTTCTGATTTTTTTTTTTTTTTTAACTGATTATATAAAGAATGTTTTATGTGATACAGATACTGGTTTTGTGGGTGACTTTGCAGTTACAGAGCATTGACAAACACCAGGAAGACTATCTGCTCAATGAAGAACTTTGCTTTTTGCTTCATCTGTTATCACAGGCTTGTATGTTATATTTCTGAAATGTCTCATAACAAATAATGGCAACAAAACCTACCATATGTTTATTATTTTTAAAGTAAAAGAAGGCAATGCTGTCAATTTATACAATATGATCCTCATTAGCCTTGGAAGTCTGTATTTTTCTGGCCAAACTTACTACCCTTAAAGGTTTTCTTTCCTAATTGGCAAGATTAGGTCACAAGTTATGTGACTTCTCCTTATTGAACTTTGAAAACTCTCTACAACTACAGTGGCGCTGGGAATAAAACCTGTCATTCAATTCCAGGGACCTGTAATCTTCTGCTCGCAACCTGCCATCTGGTCCCGTGTGCCATGTCAGCCTAACGAAGCTTTTTCTCCAGTGGAGAGGGCGGGGGCCACTCCGATTGGCGTTTTCTGCATTCATGTCACTCTGAGGCAGAGGGATAGTGCTAAGTCCTTATATCATTGAAGTCCTCATTTCCATTAATACCACTTAACTGAACTAAAAAAAAACCCCCAAAACCAGAAGATGATATAGAAAACAAGCTTTAACTGCCACCTAATCACAAGTATCTTCATTATTTCGTTTTCAGTCATACCCAGTCATTTTCTGTTTAATTCTTTGGCTTGACTGCAATATAAACATTTTTATTTAGCACAGTGTCGTGCCACATAAGAAATTCTCAATTTGCCTTTGAGCTAGCTGAGATAGGCAGCTATGTGAGAGGTGGCAACAGTGGTCTGTGGTTCCTTAAATCACAGCAACAATGTTAACATACAGGCATTCAGAGAATAACAATTGAAACTCTAAGCAGAGCTGCTTGGGCAAGGCGCAGCTCTGCAGAAAGCTGCCTTTGACATATTTTAACAAAGTAAACCTAACTATGAGTTTTGTTGTACATTTCAACATTTCTGAAGAGTAAAAATCATAGTAATTTAGTGTTTTTCAAGAAAAAATATGGGGAGAGTCTTAAAGAAAGTTGAAACCAAAGGTGGATGAGAGAGAGAGGGGGAATTTAATGATATTGTACCATTTTTGACACTTTTCTAAATACAATTCCAGTACATTTTCAAGTGCTCTTTTTTTGCAAGAAGCTTGGGAAGAACTTATTTATCCTTAATCTTGAAGTTTACTGTACTAAAGTCAGGCACTATTTGGTTTTCAAATCCACATATTTAGAAGTTAAAGTTGGTTTGTGTTTATGCAAAGAACTGACTGTTCTTTCCAGATTCACCTTTTCAGTAAACCTCTTTGCAGTTTTCCCAAATTAAAACAACTTATGACAGTGGAAAATGCTCTTCCTAAAAATTCCCCCCATGGTTAGTAGAAAAATACTTACATTTTATTATCTGTTAAATGTATCACATCGTTATTTGCCTCCATTTCCAGATCATTTACTGAGGATTCTATAATATTTGTTAAATGCCCTATGCTCCAGAGCCTAGGGTATCCTACCAGAAGCCTTCACCTGCTGTGAAAATTGGACATAAACGTCTATTCTTTATTTCTGATATTTTTAGCCACTCACTGACCTACAAAACACCTTCCTTCAGTTGTTCCTGGTTTTCTTAGGAGCCTCTGGTGAAGGTCTGAGCAAATGTCTCATTAAAACTTCCAAAAAATCCAAGTACACTCTTTTGGCTATCTACATGCTCGTGATCTCTTTCAAAAGCTGATAATATTGTTTTCATCCAGAAGAATATCCATCCTATCAATTTCATGTCAGAAGTGTTTGCTGTTCTTGTCTATACTTTGATGGGAGTATTAGTAATGGGAGTATTCAGTAGATGAGCAAAAACAAAGAAATTGAGTCACAATGGCACTTAGAAGTTCACTACTTGCTTATGATAACCTGCTCTCCTCACAGGTCTTGTGGTGCCTTGTTTATCCATTTCCTCTCTGCATTTTTTGGAAGGTCTTAATATTTGAAATAATGACTGTGAGGCAGTGAGACCTCTGGGTAGAGAGAAGTGGCATAAAACTACTAGAGTGTAAGAAGCACGTGAAGAAATTGACCTGTGAGCAGAGAATCAATACAGAACAGGGGTGTAGCAGGAGACAGAGTGGAAGTGAATAGAGGCAATTTGTCAAATTGACTTTCTCCCACACACACTTTGCCCTTTATGGATAAACATGATCATCCCATGTAAGTACCAGGTAAGTGTAATCACAAACAGTGGGTGAGTTAATATGATTTCTCCATTAGATGCTCAAAACATGGTTTCAGGAAAACCTTGGGCACAAACCTGTGCAGCATGAAAGAAGGAAAAACATTGTTTGATTAAGCTAAGGGGCAGCAAAGAATCAGAGTGCAGGAATATTAATACATTACTGAAGTATCTACAGTTGGAGAGAAAAGACATGGAATGAAAATTTTGGGAGTGGTTGGAAAAACTGGGAAAGTAGATGAGTCCTGGAAAGTGATAGTGAAAATTCCAGCTTGATGGAGTAAACCTGAGGCTTGTATGCTTTCTCAGGGTACTACATGCCATAGAGAAGAGGACAAAGGAATGGCAGAGAAGAGAAACAAACTTTGGAGAAAATGAAAGGAACATGCCTGAATAAAGTGTGAGATCACCACAGAAAACTTAGAACAGGTTTAATGCTCCTTGTTTCCAGGTTTACCTGTTAGATCATTATCCAAGCACACTTTAGCCAGTACCCACAAAGTAAGTACCTTCCAAGCTGAACAGATCTCAAGAAGAAGTAGTTGGGATAGAAGCTGTCCTGAAGTTATATGTAAAATTTTCTGGTGCATTTTCTGTGATTTAAGTCTTAACTCAGACACTGTAACCAAGGAGGTTACAACCTACAAAGGAAACCAAAGCCAAATTAAATAATTTCCCTCCAGCTGCATGTTTTCCACCCCTCACGTGAGAGAAAAGGCTGTGAATTAATAAAATGAAATGAAATTAAATGAAATAAAATAAAATTAATCATAATTTAAGAAGGGGAAAGCTGCTAATGTGCAGAAACAGACAGTTTCAGTAGATTATTAGTTTATTAGGCTCATTTTTTAGCTATTGTCTTCCTCCTCTCATGATCTTCTCACCTCTTTTAATTGAGTAGCTTTTTGCTGGCTGTGGAACAGATAACGGGTTCTATTACTTCTTTATATTTTAAAAAGAACTGTAATTTTTAAAAATCTGCACTTTCCAATCTGTGAATAAAATTTAGGACAGGTTTTCTAATTATATAGCATTTGTTCCTCATCTCTCTCTGGAATCTTTATGGTGATTCTTCAGGTTCACTAAATGTAAAATTAAACCATTAACTGGGAAATATTAAGAGGAATTAGTAAGCCCACCACTCTTCCAGGGATACCCTGTATCCTTCAGTGTACCATTTCAATATGCTCACCGTAGTATTGGCCAGAAGACATTTCCTAAGACTGCACTGCTATTTCTGTATCAGACTTTGGAATTTTCTGCTTAGTTCTTTATTTCCTCTAGAAATAAGGATTTATTCTATCTCAGTTTTAGAGTATTGGTAACAGCAAAAGAAGACAGTTAATCCATTAATGCAGCAATGTGCTTTGTAATAATCAGAGTGACCTTGGCTTCTGACTGGATGCTGAATTTGAAGGTGTGAAATCTAAATGTACTTCACATCCAAAACACTTAATTGGTAAGGGACTAGAAAATTTCTATTGACTGAGACATCACACAATATTAACCCAAACACCAAAAAGGAAGTAAATGATGCAGAGCCTTTGCTTGGGACAACAAAGTAAAAGGTATCAAGGATGCATAAAATGCAGGAAAATCACAAAACAAGTATTTTATAATACAATAACTACTATGTAAACCCATTGAAATAACATCAGAATTAGCACCGTATTGATAATGTGGTGTTTCACAAAAAAGAGAAAGAAAGGAAGAAAGAGAAGGAAGGAGAGGGAAGGAAAGAGTAAAAGAAGAAGGGAGGGAGAGAGGGAGGAAAGGAAAGAAGCTTGACTCCAGAATTACTCAGAATGAAATAGTTTACCAAGATGTTAAAATATTTTGTTGTCATTCTTTTAAGAGAATTTATTTGGAAATCTCTAGCTGTGTGTCAGGAAAACTGCCATTTAAATGCATCCAGCAGTTACATATTGCCTAACTCAAAGACATAGTATCTGTGATTGAATGAGCTGTTGGGCTCCGTGTGACCACCATCCCGAAGACTTTGGCTGGCCAGCAAGCACCTTATGGAACGAACAGATAACTTCCATAACTTTCTATATTGATTTCTCAGCCATCTTTTCATTCCCCATCAACACTGCAATATCAACTGAACCTGATGGTCTTACAAATCCTCATTAGACTCCTTTTTTTTTCTCTGAGGATTTGAAACCTTTTTGTGTTGATGTTTCCCATCTTGAATCCAGAGCTACTAACAATACTTGGCTCAGCATGTCTTTGTCTGTCTGTAATTTTCACTGTATACCTTTCTACAGACTTTACCATATGATTTTGTCTAATGGGTTTCTCAGCAACTTTCTCAGCAACTGAGGCCAAGCAATGGGGTTATATCAGAGCTGTCCCTTAGATCTTGGAAACACATGCATACAAATCCTGAGGTGGCTGAGGGGAAGCTTATGGGTGGGTTTCGAGGGAAGGAGCATACAAAATTCAGGAAGTATTCTTAGCTGTTTCAAATAGGCATTAGACCATTAGCTTTACTAAAACCACATGAATTTAAATCACCTAAGTATCCAGTCCACTGATCTGAGTTAGACAACATAATTAAGCAATGTGTAACAGTCCGTCTCCAATAATTCGACATCAACGTGGCAATATCTCCACAAGAAGTTAGTTCAGATAATAAGAAAGCTTTCTTCTGTGTTTTTGCAGGAAATTTAAAGAGAAAAATCAATAAAAAATTCAAACCAAACCAAAGGTTATTTTATAATGAAGAGGAATTTACCAATACTGGTAATGCAGAACTCTATAACTGCTCTGCTTTCTAGTGGTCATGAAACTTAGGAACAGTAAGCCTTCTGTGTTCAATCCTCTGCAGTATCTCAGTTTGGTCTGCTCTGGCTGTTAGAGTAGAATGCTTTTACTGAGTCTGTTGTGGCTCAGTGACGTGAGCAAGATAAACTACTAAAGTGTTTAGAAAATGTAGCTTCTTTATATTCTGAATTGTTATTTGAATTTCACAAGTCCATAGATAGAAATTAAAGACTCACTTTTGAGAGTGATTTTTATGGTGTTCATTTATTTCAATGTAACTCTCTGCAGATGTAATACAAGTGCAGCGATTTTCCAGATTGGGACATAACTGGTTCTTAAATCATAATGCACTCAAACTCAAAGAAATGTTGAGAGCTAATAGTGTCTCTATCTTGCTGCAAATTCTGCCTATGGTAGATGTTGATATAATACAGAACATGCAATAATTGTCTTCTCCAGATGGGAAGTCCTATGAAAAATAGTTTTATTTGTATTCATCAGGAATACGTCTGTTTCCAGACACATTTGTTTCAAAGATTTTAATGTTCACATCACTAATTTCAATCCTTGTGGAATGCCTAAATGAAAATAAAAATACTTGTCAAAATTGTAACTATAAAAATTATCATATACAATCATATATTGAAATTTGGTGACTTTTGTATTTGGTCGCCCAATTTTTCAGCAAAGCAGACGGAATTAGGATATCTGTCTTCTAGAAGAAACTCTGACATAAATAAGTGTATGACACTCAGTGGCTTTCTGGAGGGAAGTTATAAGGCACTAGACAGAAAATGGAGAGAAAACCAAGTTTTTTCCATCTGTAAAATGAAATACTCATGTTTTGTCAGTCCTAGAATATTTGCTGATATTCCCTGTAAATAAAAAATATGTATTACTCTGCATGATTTTTTTCACAACTGCAGAAACACTGCCATAGAATTTCTCTTAAACTTCCCTCATTCCTTAGGAATATATTTTTTATGATATTTCTTTCTCACCTGTCAGTCTTGCTGGGGTTTTTTTTCCAAAAATTCCAAAATTGCTGGAATAAGAAATTTTGGGGAAAAAATAAAAGTGATGGAGACACAAGTTCTAGTCTCTCCTCATGTGCAGATGAGAGATACAGAAATGACAATTAATTCAGATGTTGTACAGAATTATTCTGGGGTGAGCCATATGACATCTTTTGTGTAAGATCTAATCAGAGAAGAAAAAAAGAAGTATACAAATCTGATATTTTTTTCAAAATTGATTTTGTTCTTTTGAGTCAGACATTGAAATTGTTACCTTGTGCTTCTGGAAATCAGAATAAATGGAAATAAATGGTTTTATGTAAGGTTATTATATTTCTGGATTTTTCTAAACAGCTATGAAAAGCACTAGATACTTTCAGACCCATACAAATTAATGAATTAATAACAAGTACTATACTCAGCATGTAAGTCATGCTTTGATGCAAAGTCATAATCTGGAAAAAATCTGTCATAGCGCTGAACAATGGACCATATGCCATCATTAATATCTTCCAGATTGCTATGAGTAGAGGGAAAAAACCCTCATTTGTTTTCATAGGACTCTGAGTCAGCAGGATAGCTTTGAGACAGAAGTTTCTAGACCTTCTTTTTATTCACCAAAACTAGAAAGCGTTTTCAATACACCCACCTCAAAACAATACTGAACCAGATTTTATTTGAGTATAAACCAAAAATACTTGAAAATAAGTCACTGGAAATTTGCCTTTTGCTCACTATGTCACTGAAGGCAAATTCTTGCTTGTGGCCTTTTCTTGCAATTGACCCAGATTACAGGGTATCAGAAACACCTTCTCAGGTACCTCTGGTCCTCAGGAAGTACTGTCTGCTCCCCTGGTGGTCTGGCTCTTGCTGTCTCATTTTCAGGTCATGCCTAGGTCTCCCTCCATGAAGTTCAGGCTCCTGCCTGTATCCTTTGCAAATCTTTTCATTTGTGTCTGTAATGTCCTGTAGACTCTAGGGAATGCCCTTTCCAATATCTTTTGGTGTTCGCAATGTGAACTGTAGTATACTTCCCCTCTTTTAGAGTTTCCATTGATCTAGTTATTTCTTAAAGAAAAATAATCATTAAATATCCTGAATAAATAATGCAAATATCCTCACTAACAAAAAAATATTTTTTTTTCCATCTATGCTTATGTGCAGACTGCAAGCATTTGTTCTCAGTGTATCATGTCACATTATTTTTGTTTCCGACATCTCTGGACAGAATGGCTAGAGGGACAACAAAGAAACTGCAGGGAATCCTTTGTATACTAACTTGTGCAAGCACCTTTTGTTATCAAGACACGTGTGTACCTCCACAACAAGGAGTTCAACAGATTTTTTTTGTTTCCAAATATAAAATTAAATATTTGTTTGCAATTATTTTTTTCATGGATTTCTGTAAGACCTTCATTTTCTTAAACTTTCACTCCCAATGTTTAATAGAGAGACGTAAGATAACCGGTTGTAGTCTCATGTGCCTGATATTCTCTGTAGATGATTCTTGAGTAGTCAAGACCTTTTCTCCTGGGCTCTGGCAGACTAAGCAAGACAGAGCCTGGTTTGGTAACCTTATAATTAGTGAGGCAGGTACAAAGATGCTCTGGATTTCTCTGTGATACGATAGATGAATTTGATTAAATGGCTAATAGTCTAACAGATTTTCTAGGAAATTTTCATCAGGCAAAGAAAGCTCCTTACATTAGTGGTAGCAGAAGGCAATACATTCAATCACTAATTAGAGCAGACAGATTCCTCCTGTTGTGGTTCCACTTCAGGACAGTGTCTGTATTTGGTAGAGGTAAAAGGAGGACAGCTAAGGAAAGCAACATTTTAAACTGCCTTGCCAAGATTCACTCAAATACATCTATTAGTGCACATGGCATTTGCAGCAGTTCACATTGATTACTTGAAGCTGTACATTGGATTTCATTGTTTTGACTTTCTAGGTTCCTAGAGGCCAAACAATGTGCGCTATAAAAATGGCAATCCTAGGAGTTTAATTTAGAAACAAGGGAGGAAAATTATGCCAGGTTATGAAGAATAAATCTATCCACCAATACTAATTCTTTGGTTTTTATTTTTTAAGTAGATGTGTGTCTGACAGAGGAGCATTCTTCAACTTCACCGTTTCAAAGAAGGTACTGCAGGGTTTTACTTAAAGGCAAGAAACTGAAAAATATAGGGTGTGAACAAAGCAAAATAAAAATACGGTTCATTGTATTTTAGGCCACATCAGCTGTGGTTTTCATCACTTTTAGAAAAGGGTTAATATGCCTGCATTTTTTCATCAGAAATACAGGCAGTTCACTTAAACCTTTTGTTCAGTTTTAAAGAGATTTCATAAGTGTGAATGCTCTCTCCAGTATTTTTTTCCTTCTTTCTCTCTTTTTTTTTCTTTCACCATGTAGATTTGAGGTGCACATTATCCATTTCTAATCTGCTGTGGAACGTTTACTTCACAGAAACTCATCAGGTTTTGACGCAGTTGTGTCAGTCCAAAGATTTGTTCTTCTCCACTTGCACTCCATTTGATGTAGAGAATAAAGTGAGGACAGTTGGCAACATGAGGCTTGATATTATTTACTTCTGGAATTGTGTCTTACTCAAATTACAGGTTTTATTATGTGTCTAGCTTGTACTATTTTTTTTCTTATTTCCTTTAAAGAATATGAATATATGTGTGTCTTACCAGCCTCACTTTGAATCTTGAATAGAAAGGAATAATTCTAGTCTAGAAATATTGATAAGACCCAAAAAATATTTAGAGGCATTTAATGTTATCTTACTGATACAGTCAGGGAGGTGAAAAGGATAAAGTGCTGTAAGCAGCAAAAATTATCAAGTTTATATTTATCTCCCATGTTACTGTTATTTGCAATATTGTCATTGGAGATAGTTGCTCCTTTGGGGCATTTCAAATTGTAGGAGTAGATGATCTAAAAATAAATTATCTCAAGCCAAATCTAGATCTCCAAGGTGCTTCTGCTGAGCAAGTCTTGCTCTTGGGCTCATTTACCCTTTCCACCCTTCCCCACTGCTACTTTTTTTTAATGCTTCTTTTGTTTCCTTCACCAGACTCCTTTCACTTTATCAGACTTCTCTGAGAAGAATACGTTCATTCTTTTGAATCCTGTTTCACAGAATAACAGAATCATTATGTAAGAAGGGACCTCTTGAAATTTTTTATACCAGAGTCACCCAGAGCAGGTTAACCAGGACCATCCAAATTTTAAATATTTCATTGTTAAAGAGTTCACAGTCTTCCTGGGCAACTTGTGTCAGTGTTCAACCACGCTCATATGAAAAAACAAGTGTTCAGATAGGATTTCTTGTTTCTAATGTGCTCTTGATTCCTGTTGTCCTGTGAGTGAGTGCTGCTAAGTCTGTCTTCTACACTGTCCCATCAGATTCTTCAACACATGGATGAGATCCCTGAGCCATCTCTTCTCAGTGCTGAGCATTCCCAGCTCTCATGTCTCTTATCTATCATCATGTGAAAGTGTTCCAAGCCCTTAGTAATCATGTGCTAGACTTGCTGCAATAGGTCCATGTCTGTCTTATACTGGACAGTCCATCACTGGACACAGCTGTCCAGATGTGTCTCACCAGGACTCAACAGAGAGGGAGACTCCCCTCACTTGAATTCTGCCTAAGCTGCCCAGAGAGGTGTCGGTGTTCTTCACCACAGAATGCATCACTGGCAGCTGCTCAGCTTGTTGTCCACCTTGTCCCTCTCTGTCAGTTTTCTAGCTGGTAAAGCCCAGCCTGTTCAGTTGCTTGGAGATGACACTAAATTATCTTTAAAGTTCCCTTCCAAATCAGTCTATGATTTATGCCTCCCCAGAGGCTGGAACTGGCATGTCCTCTCAGAGATTACTCTTTGCTCACTTCTTCACTTATCTAGTCTATAAATAAGGGCTCTTGGTTTTGCACCACCCACGGACTTGCCTAGGGTGCCCTCCATCCCACTGTACAGATCATTAAGGAAGATGTTAAACTGTACTGGCTGCAGCATTACCCTCTAGGGTACACTACTAGTGACCAGTCTTCATCTGGACTTTGTGCCACTGATACAGGATTTTGTGTTGTGTTGTGGTACAGATTTTGGTTGTGTCAATTTTCTGGTGTGCTTTATAGCTTTCCAACAACTATTTCTTTATTGATAGTACGTATTCCAGTCTGTAAAGCCTGTTTGACTAGCTAGCATTTGATCTTTCTCCTAGTATGCATGGTAACTTCTACTACAATGGTTTCAGTAAAAGAATAGCAAGGTATTATTTTCCCAAATGTTTGCCAAATACCATGCAAATCCCCTATAAAATGAGTTATTTCTTTAGGATGCCAAGACAAATATGGAAAAACTAGAAAAAATCCACAGCTTGGCAAGAATATTAAGACATTTAGAAAATATAGTAAGGCTGAAAAATAAAGGGCATTTAATCTAGGCAGAAGACAGTGAAGAAAGATATAGCTGCAGTTTTCAAATCCACAGAAAACATGAAAGGAGTTATTTTTCATTCTATTTTTTTTGGTGTGAGTACAATAGGAAATCATATATTAAAAGAAATTAATACGGCACTCAAGGGAAAAATTTCTTATCATTATAACAGGGGACAACCAGAAAAGTGATTGTAACCTTTGGAGCTTAAGGCTTCAGAACAGATTTGGAAAATATTTTAGGGGACTGACCTAGATATTAGAGGCAGAGACACTCTCCTGAAGACTGATTTGACTTTAATTCCTATGCTTACGCCTGTTTCCATTCCATATGTTGCTCACAGCTTATCACCACTTTTAATTTTTGAGAATCTTAAGTGTCAAGGGTAGTCTTAGAAACTATAAAATGACTGAGAAGCTAGAGAAAAACCTAGATCAGACATTTTTAGAGTAAATTAGAAGTTATGATAGGCTTCTCTTAATATCTCCAGTGTCAACATCTTTTAGCCTGGTAGCTCAAAATTTGGAATAAACAGATAGAAATTTATGTCCATCTTCAAATCAGAACAGGACAAAATTACTAAAGAGTATAGTTCACAAATTTACCTGAGATTCTATTTTTTTACTGCTAAGCATAATTCTGCTTGAGGTAATCACCTTTTAACATTCTGAATGAAATGGGCTGTACAGAGAGCTCAGATTTTAGTATGTAGTAAAAAAACAGAAATCAGATACATGTTGAAACAGCAGAGTCGAGACGGAATGTAGATAGTAGCAGTTAGGAACTTCAGTTAAAGCTTTTAAGGCTACAAGAAATGTTCTACTCATATTAAATAAGATTTGAAGTGTATTCAAATAATCCTAGATTTTAGAAAAATCAATGTAAAAATTTTCTTGACAGATACACAAGAAAAATGAGCATAATGCAAACACTGCTAGAACTGCAAGATATTTACTAATAGCAAACAAACCTGTAAATGAGATAAATGAGTTATTTGTTTATTTTTCATGCTGCGGTTTTATCCATTGAATATTTCCCAGAGAAATCATACTTTTCACATGGCAGTTCAGGGAATATGTTTCTACTGCAGACGAGTTTGCTCCAGATTCCTTCCTTTTCAGAAAAAAAAAAGAAAACAAAAAGGTTAAAAGTTGATTTCAAATAGAGATAAAAAACCACTTACATGATACACAGTGAACAAAGGAGATGAAAAATTTTTTTCTTTTTTTTAATATCAGTCCAATTGCAACCACTTTTCCCCTTTGTCACTGGGGATGTGTTTTTACCTGCTCCTCTTTTCTGTCCCCGACACCTGTTTTTCACATCAAGTCTAAACTGCAGTATTTGTCTACGGCTTCTTGAACCTGCATATCTTTGCTATGTATATATTTCTCTGTGCCCCTAGATACTTGACATGTGCTTCTCGTACTCTAGTCTCCATATCTTCCCACCTCACAATTCAGTGTCCTAAAGTGTCTGTCTGTATTTAAAGCAAACACTAATTTGAAGGTTCAAGAAGACAGGCAAGTTGCTGTAAATCAGCCAACCCACTGCTTGGCTAATGAGCTGCCCTGATTCTCCCTTTGTATGATCCTGTCTTTTGCAAATATCAGGTAATTCACTCAGCTTTCCTCACAGTAGAAACTGTTGATCTGTGGTGAGTGATTTTGCATCTCCTGTGGGTTAAAAATGGATGCAGGAGTTACCATGCTTTCACTGATGGCTCTTAAATTTCTGTTAACACTTAATGGGGAAGCTTGTTTGACTTTCATTCCAAAGATTATCACTGGGACCAAAATGGATGAATATTTTCGCCCCGTTTTGGTGGCATTAAAATTAAATAAGTAAAATGAGCTCTGCAATTGTGACTATATCTCTAAAGCGGAGTGCAGACTTATATGGCAACCCACAATGACATCCAAAATATTTCTCATATTTGGGGTTGCACTCTTGACCTTTCATACTAATCGAACATTTCCTTCTCCCAGGTCTTTCCATCAAGGTCTTAATCTTTTCAGTCTGATCTAATCTCATAATCATGGTATGATAATTGCTAGCATTTTTAATTCAGTTCTACATCTCCTAGTTTCATTTATTGCCATGAAAGTTTTGCCTGTTACCAAAACTGTAGAAGGGCCTCCCTTGGTTTCAAGCTTTGAGCTCCAGATGCTTTTCATCCATGACTATCTCTAGGAACATATGCAGAAGAAATACAGAATGGGATGGAATTCAGAAACAGGTTTTTTGTACAAAGTTTGCAGCTATATAGATACTTGCTCAGAAATTAAAACTTTGCAAAATTGCCCACTGAATTTTTAACCTACTTTTTATGAGAAAGATTCTATTTCTAAGGAGAGGAAAATGAAAATTAGATCTCTACTTGATGCTGACCACTTTGTAAGCTTGTTTATAATCTAAGTTGCTTCAAGGATCCATGAATCCTCTAAGGTAGGAAACAAGATTTTTTTAAAAAAAAAAAAACATTTTAAGATTGTTAGTCTAGCTCAAACTGTTGCTGTAATAAAGAGATATGTGGAAGTCAATAAGTGTGATGGTATATTCCCTTCATACTTTAACTCTATGAGCGCATGAAATGCAATTTACTAGCTTCTAATACTCCACATCTGTTCTTCCCCACAGCCTCATTATCTTTACTTTGAAATTTTACTCAGGGGATGACATGATAAATTTGGAAAGCTAATTCAATGAGTATTCTTAGGTTATTAACTCCATGACCTGCTCAGGATTAGTTAACCTTTTTGTTTAACACTTTTCATTAAATGATGCAGCGCTAACTTTAACATCTTTCATTTAAATAAGTGGCCTGTATGCAGTGGATGTGATTTTGCACTTGTCACAAGTCATGAAACATTGCATTAATTCGTAAAGGAGATAAAGTTTTTTCTTTGAGCGGGCTTCCTTACAAATGTGGACTCTACTCACATAAAGCTAAGTACTTCCAAGGTATCTGTGTAAAGTTTCTAAGGTGTTGGTGCCAGTTCTCCAGATGAATATTATGTTGGAATATTCAAGGTTCACAGGTTGTATTTTATTTGACTCAGAGGTATATCTCCTGGAAATATATCTTGTATTTGACTTGCATCATATTGATCTGAGTCCACAGCAGACAACCTCCTCCTGGCCATCAGCCTTTTGTGTTAATTACTGTTCTATTCATTAACACGAGCAGCTGACAACATAAGCAGCACTTCAGGAATTCCTTTTCTTTCACATAAGGCCTTTGTGAAGATTTTTGCCCAGAGCAATTTGCCTTCTTTCCATCCTTTTTTTGCCCATAGTTTAAGTTGTCTTTCTTGCCTAACTCCTAGTTCAACACTGCTGTTTTCTTGCATTCTAGGTATCAGGCTGAGGTAGTGCCAAAAGCCCACCAGAGAGAAGCCTCTTGCTCCTTTTGAGGGTGATTTTGACGGTTGCAAAATGTCGTGGAGCTGGAAAAATGAAAGAGAAATCTCAAGAGAGACAGCATGTGCAGCCCTGGCATAGAAAGAGACCAATCACTCGAATAATGGATTATTACTCAATCAATTTGGTGACAGAACTGTGAGGATGCAATCTTGTAGAGCAAAAGCTTTCACAGACCTCACCTTCCACAAAATTTTGCAGGTTTTTAGTGACATTCAAGAAGAGACACCCTCTCAAATTCTGTTCCTTGAATTTGATGCAAAGAGATTTATAATTTTTAAAATGAGAGGAAGTGTTTAGTAGTATGAGGTTTTGTTTTGGGTTTTTTTATTATTTTTTAATTTTTTCTCTAGTCTTGATTTTGGGAGCAACATAATTTTTTACTAATACTCATGAAGATATTTATCCTCCATTAGACTGAACCAAAGCTACAGCCTCATGGTCCCCTTACAATCCAGTAGGAATTGATTAAATGTTTCACTAATAAATTAAATTAAATAAACAAACAGTTTTGGAAGGAGATGGCATCCAGTTCTAAATTTCTGCTACTTTATTCCTCTCTTCCTTCCTTTTGACATATGCTTATCAAGTCAAGCTTGTTCTTTTTTATTTTTGACCCTACAAACCTTTAACACTTCCTACAAAATATTACAGATGGAGCAAGAGAAATGAACTCTCTACTTAATTCCAAAGCTGCAATTACACATATATAGAGCTTTGAATTGCAGCTGGCTACTTGGCAGATGGAAAGAAAGGTGAGTTAAAGCCCTCACAGAGAGATGAACTGAAGTCTCTCAAATTCCCAGTGACAGAGATAGTGTTAAGTTAAAAATACAGGGCTTTTTCTCTTCCCTAGCCAGGCCAGTGCGTTAAAAGAGAAGCATGATCCTTGTTTCCATTTCTGAAAGAAAGATTCAGGTATCTAATTACACAGCGTGTTTTGGATTACACAGCGTGTTTTGGAGATGCAAATTCCAGTCAAAGATATCAGGTGGCTTTCCACAGCCTGAAGTTTGACTTTGAGACTCAGGGAAAGCTAGGAGATGTCGCACGCGGACACGAAGGAACACACAGAGGCCAGTATCAGGTCAAAGAGAAAATGAGCAAAAGCTCGGGCCAAATGGCCCACTTCTTTATTTTATACACTTTTAGAAAACCTCATGGATTGGAGGGTGAAATTACCACCCCTCAACCACATAGGTCAAAAGAGAAATCCATCAAATTTCTCTGCCTTAGGAGAAAGAATGAAAACATCTCAGGTCGGTTAGCATAACATGGCTTATGTTTACAGAAAGTGTGTGAGAACTCTATTTACAGAATTAAAAACATTGAAGAACTGTGAAAATCACGGCAACAGGATCTAATACATATTTTTGTCATCAGCATTCTTTATTACTTGGATGATCTATGCCTTTATGCCTTCCACTCGTTGCACTGGCTCTCATGATTTTTTTTTTTTCCTTAAAAGCCTGCAGTCACCTAATTCAGAATTTCATCCCAGGAGTTCAGGATCCTTTGAGTAAGGCATTGCAATACCCAAATCCTTCACTGGATTCCTTCTGGTAGCAGAAAGTGCAAACCTTCTGGTAGCAGAAACCATTCAGGAGAGGTGGCCTAATACAAACACAAGACTGGAGGTCAGAAATCACTGGAATAGTGAGGGATACCATGACTTTTACTGAAGAAATGTAATGAAAGAGAAGAAAAAAAAGAGACACCCATAAAGAGAAAAAAACCCCAGAAGTCCAAGCTCTGAGATCTAGGTTTCCTTTTACACAACTCTTATTACCTGTAGGCAAAAGGGAAAGGGTAGTCTGGGAGATCAAAAAAGAGAAAATGCTAGATGTGATCTCTCTCTACAAAAATGAGGCATTAATTGTTACCATGGGAACATTTTATGTAAATATACACACTAATAAACAATTACGAGGTTATATATGTTTGTATTTTAAATAGAGCAAGGTGTTTTTATGGCTTTCTTCCAATTAAAGAACTTGACTTATTGTGGGTTAGAATATTCTGCTTGAATGTAGGAAACAAAAATTAATCCATGAGCACTTGCAATCACCTTGCCTTTAACTAAACCAGAGAAGTTTCTAATAGAAATGTTGTTTCTAATTTTTTTTCCAAAACACCTGTTAAAAATATCTGCTTCACATCTTTTTAAAATAAATCTGTATTACTCATTGTTTCCTTAACCTTGCTAATAATTTTTGGATGGTTTCAGATTTCTAATCTATCTCATGGCAGGGAGACATGATTCTGTGTGGAGATGCAGTGTGTGCTTTAGGTTTAACATGTTTCATTAGCATCTCATTTGCCCCTCTTTCGAGGGACAATGAAAGGCCCTGCTACTTTGCTGAAAGCCCTCTGAAGACTTGTGCTCAACACTTCCCTCCTGAGCTCACACAGCACAGAAAGCCTTTTACTCCTTCGGAAAAGGCACATAACATACCAGGTGAAACAGTCTTGTTTGTTGACTGTGAATGAGGGGAATGTGCCTGTCACCTGGAGGACTGAGGATTTTCAAGGTCCTTTTCCATAGGTTTTTAACCACTAAATCTTGCCAGACAAGTCTGATTGCTTTTTGATGTTATTACAAAGCTAGAAAATGATCTTACTCTCAACATTAATTAAAATCAAACGGAAAATTACTCTTTCATATTGACAGGATCTAACTGCAGGGCTGTAAAACATAGTAATGATGAATAACAATGTTTCAAGTTTTGATGAGGGGTGGTCCTTGTTTGATGAGGCCTCTTTTAACATTCTCATTAATAAATTTACACAGAGCTTTGGCCTCTCTGAAGTGAAAGACAAAACTTACTCTCTTTGACAGTCTAGGATGTGTAATAAAATGGTACATTGATGAAAGTCCCATTTGATATTTAAGCTTCAAATAATGCTGAGGACAGAAAACACATTAAAAAAACCCTGTTGCAAAAAATAAAAACAGATATCTGAAAATAAAATTAGCTTTGGTTTGAAAATTTATTTTCTCATTAGTGTGTGAATGGAAAAAAAATCCCCCGAAATAAAATCCTCCATTTGGTGATGGGAGAAGGAATAGAAAAAGAGAAGGCCCTGCGGAAAAGTCATAAAGCTGGCAGAAAGACCCTAGTATAATATTTAAAAATATGTTTTTAATTTATATGGGAAACATCTGAAATTTTGTGTAACACAAAGCTGATAATGACATTATTTATTTAGTGGTTATCGAATGATTTCCACACACATATAGATGAACACCTGCCATCGTTTATGTGGTGTAAAAGTTGTTGTATGTGTTTGTGTCCTTAAACTCCAACAGATCAAAAATAAAACATACACTCTAGGAACCTGACAACCTTATTCAAGCATCTAATAAACATATTATTCTGTATAATTATGCAAATTATGTTAAAGGTTCTTAAGAGAAAGACTGAGACTAGCATTTTTCTATATCTGAGAAACAAAAAACATGACTGTATATCGCTAAAAATGCTACCACATATTTTCCCTTCACTAATTTAGAAAATGCAAATTCTATAAGAAAACCAAATAGCAGTAGCATATTAATACCAGCAGCACCTGGGCATAACCAGAGAAGAAATTTGGATTGTTAAACAAAAATTGTATTGATTTACTTAATCAATGTTCTTCACTAATTGATAACATTGTTAAGCTGATTAGATTTGCTGAAAGATATTTGTCTGGTATATAAATTCACATTGGTTTGCCCTCACATCCCTCCAATATTCTGCCCTATGTAATTTCATGTCTTAATTAAAGGTAAAAAACCCAACAACAAAACAAAGAAACAAAACCACAAAACAATAAACAAACAAATACAAAAACAATAAACAATAAACTAACCTCACCAAATGCATATTTTTCTGAAGAGAGAAATTCTACAGATATCTTTCATGTGAGGAGTTAATATAGTAGCTAACATATATCCAATGCTTCTTATCCACAGGTATTAGAGGTATTTATAAAGAAAAAAAAGTGGTAAAAAAATCCTAGGAAGCTTAAAAACTCTCCTGGAGATGTTTCATGAGCAAACAGAGTATTTGCAATGGCCAAAGCAGAATACTTTTCAATTTCCCTTTGTATGAATTTAGTGCATTTTGGAGTGAAAATCCGAAATTCAGGCAAGAGCACATATTGGTCTCACAAATAAACCTGGCTGAAAATCAGTGTTCTAGCTTGTGGGAAAATTGAGAACTGTCAGTCTTGTCAAATAATCTAGCTTCTGAGTTAAAACCCAAGCCCTGATCCCTTGGTCTTCAACACTGCATAAATGTTAATTTGTTACTGAGCTCTCTTTTGGAATACTATCAATCAGTTCCCCATGACATAAAATCCATCTGTTCGTAAGGAGTGAGTTTTCTATAGAAATTGTTTTCAATTAAGAGAGTGGATGAAGGCTGCAGTCAGTTAGGTTTTTTTCTACTTTGTAACGTTCTCCAACATTACCTGGTGAGCACCGATTCTTCACAATTAGCACAACTTCATGTGCCTTGCCTTGGGGCAAGCAATAGACATCCTGATTTTCATGCCACTACCCCTGGGACTAAACACAGATTTCTCTAATATCAGAGACACACTCAGGCTAAAAAAAAATTGTGGGGGCACTGCATATGACACAGGTCCGGGGCCAAGTGTTATAGGGCTGTGGTTCATCTGCCACAAAGACATCTGGCTCTGTGGGGTGTTCGTGTGTGCCACTGCTTGTGTTCACTTAGGACCAAAGACCCCTGGGTGTCATAGCTGCATTTAGCAATGTAGATATGTACTTTGTTCCTTGGAAAGTTTGATCTCAATCAAACCAAACCCTAAGATGCTTGAGTTTCAAGCAAACCACAGGTAACAGTGAGAACTGCTTGTTCCTACAGTAGTAGTACACCCATAAGAACACCAAGCCAGCAGCAAGACGTGCTACTGTCCATGGTGTATTGCCTGACATGACACCTCTTCTCACAATGGATTCTTAATAAGTTCTTTGAAGCCAAGGTTTTCAAATGCATGCATAGGACCCAGAGGACTGAAACCACTCATGCATATGAGTTCACAAGGATCTAAGAGCTAAGATCAAAGGCCTCTAAAGGTGTTAAAATATTAATAACCTGGGACACTCAGTAGTTGATCCAGCCCACATGTTGATCCTGTGAATTTCAGATATGTGCCTTACTCAGTATGTACTACTGTATCTTACTCTTCCTTCTACTTGTGTTGATATAATACTAGTGAGTGAGTACAGTCCAAAAGCAAGCATCTTTACAGTTTGGGATATTTTAACAATAGCAATAATAAATAAAACCCAGCTATTCCTATTGTTACTGCTATTATTATTATTATTTGCTATATGCCTAATACCTGAGTTGCAATCTGTTATCACCAATCAAAAGAATTTAAAATGTTTGACAGAACATAACACTTGCAAGAGATGTAAGGACACAACCTCCATCAGTATGTACGGATACGTGTTAGCATTTGTTTGAAAAAACCCAGTGGGAGCACTGAATTATTTTTTTCCTCTCACTGCATTTATGGACAAGAAATTTACTGAAAATATTAAAGAAACACAGCAGGTGATAGGTTGAAGGAGTCCGGTTACTGTAACCTTCATAATTACTGGAAATGCCACTAAGAAATAATCTGAGCTGGGACCACATTACAATGTTATGCTCCAAAATCTCAGATATTCCTTATAGCACAAGGAAGAGAACCCTTGAAATTTGATCCTTATTAAATGCAATAGTATGAAGTTTGAGGTGAGAATTGCCCCATCTCTCTTTTCTCTTTGTAAGAGACAGTGATACCTGACACAGAAGTAGAGCTGGAAAAAAGTGCTACAAGTTCTTCCCTCCATTAAAACCACTGAGAAAGAGACTGGCCAGAAAACAACAGGAAAGCAACTCATTAGGTGCCACATTTTGTTGTTGCTGGACAAACAGCATTTTGAAATAAAATAGTCGTGTATGTTTACATCAAGGTTTCGAGGAAAATGGAGGTAGATTACGTGTCCACTAGATAAATTCTACTTTCGTAGTTTCTCCTTTTGGTTCTCCAGCTCGAGAAAGGGAGGAGGCGAACACTTTTATATCTTTCAGCATTTTGTAGCTTGGAATGGCAAACAGATTAATTCTGACACGCATTCCCCCATTATTTCCTTTTCCCACTAATCTGAAATTGTTCTCTTGAAATACCAACCCACTCCTCTATTCAGATTCAAAAGTAATCCTCTGCGTGGTGGATGCACCAACCCATTTTACTTGATGGGCACGAACCACACAGATGCATGGAATAGCTATAAAACTGTACTGGCCAATGCAATATTTGATGTACTTCCTTCCACGAGACCTTGTCACCCATTGAAGACTTTGCTATGACTACAGCAAAGACCTCATATAGCACGCTGATAAACAGCAACACAATGTTGTAGGACAGATAGGAAGAGCAGTCACTGCACAGAGATTTTGTTCCGAGAATGTCGGCTGTAATATGAGATCTTAAAAGCTAAATGGAGAAATATGTAAAATTGGTGGAACTCTCTTCTTGCTGAAGAAAATCATAAAATTTTTTGTAGGCAATGTTAATCCACTGTAAGGTCGAGACTTCCAGCCATGAATTTCCTCCTATGCAATAAACGCAGGATTTTTTTCCCAAGTGGATCCCTTGCATTTACACTAACAGAGGTTTTCTCCCCTCAAATGTTGCAAGATTAAATAAGAATGTTTTCTACTACACAGCTGAGGTCTATTAGGTTTCTCTGAGAAGCCTCAGCTTGTGTGTGCCATGCACAGTGTAAACTCAGAGGTAAGAAACAGTAAAAGGAAGCTAAAATGAATGTTATTCATCCCTTTTCCCTTTAGAAGGAAAGAAAACAGAACCCTGCTTTGTTCATGAAAGCCCAGCATTCACAGCTCAGCAGTTAGTCTTTGATTTGGAGCTGGTTTGCACCAGGGGTGCCATAACACTGATTCTTATTTGGGGAAAAAATGAGGATAACAAGGCACTTAATAAGATTAAGTGATTTAGAGATACATCTGCTAAGCATAGTTTAAAAACATCAGGCATTTTCTTTTTTTTGTTCTTTCCCTCCTTTTCATCTCCTACACAAGAGCAGAGAAAAAGACTTCTGAAATGATGTTTTTACTGTTGTCAAACCCTATGTATTTCTATTTCTATTTACCAAAAATTCTTTGCAACTAATCGACTTGTCACTAAATCATAAAAGTGTATTAAAATAAGCATAGGAAAAAACAATGTAATGCTGCACATTTATTTAATGATGATTAAGAAATAGAGACACAGTTAAAAACCCCCACACAATCAAGCTGATCCTGAAATAATTGGAATTAATGGCATCCAGTTGTCTACAGAATTGTTGCTAGCAACCTGTTCCCCTCTCTGTTCACCTTGCTCTGCCCATTCTCAACCTTTTTCTATGTCTTCATGCTCAAAGCACCTCTTGCTTCCTCCAATCCCCTGTTTATTCTCCTGGGTCCCAGAGAGCACTTGCCCTGGCTGATTTAAAGGTTCACAGTAGATTCATTCTCTTAGATTGGCCAGGTGGCTGCTCGCACTGGGAGCAGGTGAGGTGAGCAGCTATAACTGCTTTTCTCCTTTTGTCAATGACAGTGTTGATGGAAGAAATGACAATGTATTATTAAAGGTATTCATGAAACCTGAAGAAATTTTGTCTCTGTAAGACCTCATCTGTTATTCTCACTGCACTTGAAAACTGATTAATGATTTCAGTGCTAGTAGGGGAGGATTGACAGATACAGGCAGTGTGATCATATAAACTTTTTGCTTTAGAAAAACATGCTAAAGGATACAAAGATAGATTATTTCTGTATTGGTATGGCTTAGTGTTGCTTCCAGAAGGATTTAACCTTAAAAATAATTCAACTCCAAGCTTCCTCTTGTAAGAACATGCTAAAGTTCTTTACAAAATCTGAATTTTAGTGATTTCTTCTCATAGAATATCTTTCAATTAATTTATTTTCAGATATTTTGGGATTTTTTCAGTTGTATTCACAGATAAGCTCAGAAGATGGAAAAAAGAATGTCCACTGCTGATAAAATTTGTTTTCTCTTTTGAATTGCCAATATGAATTAAAATGTAGAAAAATAAAAGCATAAACACAGGGGGAAATTCTGTGAAATATGACTCAGAGAAATAATATTGTTTCAAGACAGATTTTTAGTCCTGAAACCACAGGTGTTCCTTCTAATGTCTGGAATCTGTACACTTCCCTGTGCCAGCAGACAACTTCACAGATTGCTAACTATGACAGGGTCTAAAACTGGGAAGAAACTTTGATAATCATTAAGGAAGCTCTGAGATTTATTAGGAAAAAAAGTCTGGCAAGCAAAGATCTATCAAGCTGATGGTTTCCATTCTGAGGATACTCAGCTGGTCTAATCTGGTCTGGAGTCACAGACCTTGGATTTTTAAGATAAGGCAATAAAGGGAAAGACTTTTCTATGACTATAAACTGAAATGAAATAGCATTCTACCTTCAAATTAATAGAAAATTGATCCCTCTGGATTCCAGCATGACCCTCTGGCCTAAAAGTCACTCCTCCCAGTTTGTAGCATTCTGAAGTCTTGCTGTGAATACACACTTCCCCATTACCAAGGTGATTAAAGATCTTGAACAGGACTAGGCTCATTAGAGACCCCTGGGCTACACAACTAATTAGTGGCCTCCAGTTACACTTTGAAACTGACTGAATGGTCAGACCCGGAGAGTGGTGATCAGCAGTGCAATCTGCCTCAGTGTCTGCTCATGCAAGCCATATATAGCCGCTTATCTATGGTGGTCTTGTAAGAGGCACTGTCAAAAGCCATCCAGAATTCCAGGCACACCATATCTGCTGCTCTTCCCTCATCTAGCAAGCCAGTCATTTCAGCGTAGACGTTTCTTAAGGTGGTCAAGCACGACTTCATCTTGTTTAATCCATTCTGGCTACTCCTGATTATTTTTTTGTCCTCGCTGGGCCTAGAAATTCTTTCACTGATTAGCTGGTTCATCACCTTTCTGGACACTGAGTTAAGGCTGACCTTCTTGTAGTTCCTTGGCTTTCCTTATTGCCCTCCTTGGAGACAGGAGTTACAGTCACTTTCCTGTGGTCTTTGATCACTTCTCCCAATGTCCATAAGCAATCAAAGATTACTAAGAGTGACCTTCCAGTGATATCAGCCAGCTCCCTCAGCACCTGAGACTACACTCCCCCTCAAAAGTAAGACTGGATACCTACTGACAACCAATGTGGTTAAGGCTCAACAGTCCTTCTATCTCAGTTACTACTCTTCCATGTCTCTTACCTCTCTGAACCACAAGGAAAGGACTATGGGGATGAAGTTCCTTCTAGGAGAAATTGAGGTTCTTGGACACTGGAGCTGCAAAAAGAATGCCTAGTAGATCATGGTAGGGCACTAACATCACTGTCCCTATACCTTTCTAATCTCTGCCACCCAGCAAAAAAGGCTAAGTTGGGGCTGTTTAGCGTGGAAAAGAGGCTTTGGAGAGACCTTGCTGCAGCCTTCCAGTACCTAAAAGGCACTTAAAATAAAGACGGAAATCTGGTTGCCCAGAGAAACTGGGAATGCTATATCTTTGGAGGTATTCAAGATCAGGTTTGTTTGGTCTTTGAGCAACCTGATATAGTGAAAATATCCCTGCCCATGGAAGGAGGCTGAACTAGATGTTATTTAAAAGGTCCATTCCAACACAAACCATTCTATGATTCCATCAGCACCTATGGGTTTATATATGTTTCTTGAGTATTCCCTAACTTGATCTTCTTCCACCAGGGTTAGAACTTCTTTCCTTCACCCTATTTCTTTGATCTCTGGGATATGACATTCCCAAAGGCTGGTCTTGCTATAAGGATGGAGGCAAAGTCAGCATTCAGTATTTTAGCATTTTTCCTGCCTTCATGTTTCTGAACTCCCCTCCTTTCATGGTTACTGCAGCCAAGGCTGCCTTTGACTTTCACATTCTCGATGAGCCCTTCCTTGTTAGTGTCTATGAGGTCAAGCAGACCACTGCTTCTTGTTGGATCCGCTATCATTTAGAGGAGGAAAATACTGAGGGACTCCAGGAATACCCTCAACTGCTGTTGTCCTTCCATCAGATATCAGGGTGGTTAAAATCCCCCATCAATTTGAGTGTCTTTGAATGTGAGGCTGCTGCTGTCTATCTGTAAAGGGTCTGATCCACTTGTTCTGCCCGGTTAGGTGGCCTATAGCAGACACGATAATATTGCCTTTATATGTCTTGTCTTTAATCCTCATCTGTAGCTGTTGATTCCTCATCAGTCCCCAGACAGAGCCTCATACACTCCAGCTGGTCTGCCACATAAAAGGCAACACTTCTTCCTCAAATTCCTTTCCTATCTTTTCTAATGAGTCCGTATCCCTTTTTTGCAATATTTAAGTCATGGGAACCATCCCACCTCATCTCCACAACCCCAAGATTGTAGCACTGCAACTACATGCATATCTCTTAACTCATGTTTAGCTCATCTTAACAAGTTAATAACTTGTGTTTATTCCCCTGTGCATTGATGAGCATCTTTAGAGAAGCACCCCAGTATGATGAGTTGCTTGAGAGGGTTTGACAAGTTTTTCCCTAATGGTTCCATGTAGACACTTTGCTGGCACTTTAAATGCTGGGGGTGACATCAATTTAACCCCATTTTGTTAATTTTGTCAACCCCTCCTGACATATTCCCCCATACTCTTTGATCATCTTAGTACAAGAAAGAACTTATTTTACAGCGAGAACAATCATTCACTGGAACAGCCTTCACGGAAATGTGGTAGAGTCCCCATCACTTGGGATTTTCCAGAACCAGCTGGACAGGGTGATAGATAATCTCATCTAGACTTCCTTTTTCATGAAATGTTGGAACAGAAGATATTTCAAGATATTTGATCTTGCAACCTGAGATGCTCTATGATTCCATGATCCCGTTTGTCACTCTCTCACAGAACTGCTGGTTACTCTTCCCCCACCTAATGAGATTCTTCTAATGAGATTGGACATGCCACTGGCAAAAATAGAGAGGTGGATTCTCACTCACAAGTAGAAGCTGACCTGCAAACAGGATCCCATGACCTCTACTGACAACATGAGTTCTGCAGCCATGAGTGCAGCCTGGACTCAGTGGTATATTTTTAACAAGGGCACACTGACTCCAGGGATGGTCTGTGAATGTCTCATAAACCAAATGAAGTCTTTCTCATTGATGTCTGGGAGGTTTCTAAGAACTTAATTTGGTTCATTTTTCTGATTAGAAGATTTAGATAGGTTTATACCATAATAAGGAGGGAAGAATCAAAAGCAAAAATTTCAAAGCCTGTGCATTTGGCACTCTGAAAGGGTTAATAAGATTAATACTGGCACTTGATATTTCAAAAGTTGGAGTAAATACACAAAATATGCAGATCCAAACATTAATTTCTTTGCTTATCTGCCACATTTGGAACTATCCCTGAGTTTTACAACGTTTCTTAAAATTAAAACATTTCTAAATGCATAAAGCAGCTTGCACTGGTCGAATAGAATTTTTTATAAACTGTCTTCAAAAAAACACAACCATATGGATCTGGCTTTTTTACAATATCTTTTACTGAGCCAGCTCTCTTTAAAAAGGAATTAGAACAATAATAACAACAAGGAATGTTGTCAGTTTTTTAAATGCTTTGACCCAAAAGCATTTAACATCTGATGTATTATAAACGAGAAAAGCTTTGAATTGATCCCATTACCTTAGAGTTCTGGTTACATTTTGCAAGTGCATTTTTGACATTTCTGTGATAAGTGCACACCTTCTAGGAGATTAAGAGAAAGAAAAATTGTTGATTACATCTATGATACTGTCATTTTTCAGTTACTGTCAATAAAACGAAGTCTGTGTCTGTTACTGACTGAAAAATATAACACTTACTTTTGGATCTGCTTTCATTGCAAAAATAGAGAATAAAACTGCTGATTATTCAACTGACAGTGTTTTCACGTAACTGAAAAGGTGCTCATTGAAAAACGTTAGGTTGATTTAGAAACATGGGGCTTAATTACCAAGTAAAATTATGGATTATTAAGGGAGTATCTTGCATCCAAAATGAAATGTAGTTTCTTTGCAATGAAATAAGGTCTTTGCTAGTGGTAAGAGGGAGGCAAAATTTCATCCTTATGTGTCCAACTACCACCAAAATTACTTAGACAAGAACCCTGAGTACTGCTGTGGAGTCTTCACAGAAATCCACTACCTGAAGATTACTTTTTCACAACATACAGCCTAAAACATAAACAGCAAAATTGTTTTATCACCTTACCTATTTAATAAATAAGTACAATCTTAAGGATTTTTATCCTCTGCTTCTTTTTTTGGTTTCCTCTCAACTTGTTTAATGTTTGTGATTATATCCAGATTTGTAGATTTTTAGCTGAACTGGAAACACAAATCTTCTTCCTTCCTCTTTTGTCTTCTTCATTAGAGGTATGTCTTGAGAGAGGATTGCAGTGGGCTTTGCAGCCCAACACAGCACTGCACAATGCTCTGCAAAAATGAGACTTCAGGAAACAGACTTCAGATCCTTGATGCTGTTTTGGGCAGCTATCATCAAGATAAAGATGAGATATACCTGCATGTTCCTGTTAGAGTCATAGGCCTTACTCTGCAGAGCCTGTACCTAATATGTATCAGCTACCATGGAAATAAATGTGGGTCTGCCATAACTGATGTTTCCTATAAAGAGTTACGGATTGCATAAAAGCGGAGTTATGAATCTTGAATTTGTCTGAAAACAAACATTGTTTCTATTTCAGTCACAGAGAGAACTGAGTAATGATAAGCTCTAGTCTCATCAGAATTCATTTTCTGTCTCTCTTGCTGCGGAGCCTCCACTGCCATCTGGTATATTTTATTTTCTTCCTCTTCAGATGCATATTCTTAAGAGCCAGATGCTATGCAGCTCTCAATCTCTCAATGTCTTTCTCCAAAACTTCCAGGCTTCAGTTATGCCATCTAGTCTGTTCACCACTGGGGAGTCTTTAACTTATATGGGCCCGCAGAACCCATTATCAGAGGTTGTAATCTTGGCTGAAATGATAGGTTCTTAAGCCTAGTATTATTCAAGGTAAACATTAACCAGGTGACTAAGGCAAAAATCAAAATGCAGGTATTTATAAAAGAGTTGGTTGGACTTTATTCAAATGTCTCAGAATCCATCTCTTATTAGTTCTGCATGAATGCAGGAATGATCTTTGCAGCTTTTCCAAAAAGTCATTTTGGACCCCAAATATTCTACTTCAACTATTATGTTCAGTGACTGGTAGAATTGCTAAGTAGATTTTCATTTACAATATCAAATTAACTTCAGCTTATTTATCATGGAAATCAAAAATCATAAGTCATTTGGCCTGTTGCTTCTGTCCCTTCTCCTCCACACACATACATTTTACAGCAGGGATAGTTGCAGAGGCACTTACAGTCTAGTTACCAGATGTCATCTCTACACTGATGACACTACGTAATGGACTTGGCCCAGCACCTCAGGAAATTAGATCACCATTGCAGGCTGACTTTGGGGTATTTCACAAGTGCTTGATGAGTAATAAATTAGTGTTATATTTTGAGGAAAAGTTATAAAATTCTCCTTTAATTCCAAATTAAGATCATTAGTTCTAACTCTGCTTTTAGGTAATGCATATATTGATGATTTTATTTTTCATTTTGAGCTATTCTGTTTCTTTAAATAGCCTGTTATTTGCCCATCTATATTACTTTTTACCTGGCTTGAAGTAGGGAATTTCAACATGGAAATTATATCTGAATGCATTATCACACAAGAACAACTATCACTATCCTTCATGTAATCACTAGAAACTGATTTCCTGAGAAAATTCAAATAAAAAGCTTCAGATCTAGAAATCACATATCTATTCATAGAGAGAGTATTCTTACCCTCTGGAACCTATTACAGTTGTTTAAAGATTTTTTAAGGTAATGCCCACTGCACACCAAGAATAGTTTTGCTGTCTTAAAGATCTGTGACACGTCTGGACAATTCATGTTCTCCTTCAGGTGTGATACGCTTCAAAGGTTCCTTGTCTGTGAACAGGTCTGCAGGATTTCTGTTTTGTCTTGCTTCATTTTCAGTGCAGTACATGCAGAGATTCCTGGTCTCTGCTTCAGAACTTTATATTTCATGTTGGATGAAGACAAGTTTCTAATGACTGTTCCTTCTGGGCTAAAGTAGTTTTAATTGTTCTGCTGGACAGGTTGATTAAAACTGGTTTTATTGATACTAGTATATCTCTGCATCTCATGGTATATATTAATGACTTGCATATGTTTAAGTCAAAATTACTCTCAGTTCATGTGGTATTTCAACGAAGTAGTGGTAAAATTACAGAAACTTTATTAAAGCAGATAAATATTCTGTATTTTCATGGAGGATTCTAATCCATAGAATTTTACAAAAGAAAATCATTTATGTGAATACAGCACAGTTTTTTCATACTGTATTTGTTCACTGGTAGGCATTTTCTCTAAGTGCCTGATGGTGTTAATCATTGCATTCACTAAACATATTTTAATGAAATTTGTGACATTAATTTTTTCTGTTGAATATTGAATTTGGTGGTTACAATTACACTACCCAGGCAGGAAATACTTCTATACTTAATACAAAATTTCTTGGGAATATTTTTTTCATTATTTTAAATAAATCATAAATTTCATACAATGATATAAGAAGTAATAGCTTTAATAATGATGGAAGTATCAGAAAAAGCATGGAAAAGACTGAAAGGAGGAAAATTATATTAAAAAGGAGGAGGCTAAAGCATACTCTGAGAATAAGGGGATAGTGAGCTGGCGAGACAAAAATCTATGTACCAATATAAATAATTCTAGTTCAGAGGAATTTACTATTGCATTTACAATCCCAATTTTGTCTACTCTCATGAAAGATACAACAGAAGTATGAAAACTAAAAGGAATGATGATCAAAAGTAAAACTGATAATTCTGCATATGTCTTTACAGGAAAATGGTAATAATAAATAGATTGAAATAAAAATAAACCACAAATTTCTTATTGGAATTACACCTTAGTCATGCTAAAGGGAATATGGCAATACAGAATACATCTGCATTAACAAGTAATGTAGGAAGAACAAGAATCCTCTTTTGGCACAATCATAGTAGGGATGTACAGGAGGAGGTTGAGAATTGCATTGAGAATTGGACCTATATGCGGTGAGTGTAGAAAGAAACTACTGCACTGAAAAAACCTAATAATGGGAAAGGCTTTTTATAAGCTGAGGTAGCAGAACATTGAAATATGAAATAATGAAATATCAATAGGGACTGTTGATGCATATTCAAGAAAAAATAAAATTTTTCTTAAGAAGTCAAGCTTCCTGAATGTAAAAACCTTTAAAAGCTGTTTTTTTAATGGAAAGGGTGTTTGAGACTCTTTCTGTCAGCCTGTGTCTTTTGCTGGTCAGTGTTATAGAAACAATGATTATAATAACAATAACATACACTTTTACACTTTTTTTTCTTTTTTTTTTTCTTCTTTTCTTAGCTAAAATTACTCTGAAATTACTCTGTAGAAAATTATTGGAGAGTCCTGAAATCTAAACCCTTGGGGGTCTTCTTTAGGCAATCAATGAACTCAGGAAAATAAAAGATAATACTCTCCCACAGTGGATCAGGCGTTTTCTGGGCTCACCCTATCCCTCAGTTTCATAAGATACCCATACCCTAGTTCAAAGCTCATTCTTCTGTGAATATTTAAAAGTTGTATACCACAGTTATCAAATACTACTAATCAGGAAGGCATCGACTGCAGGTTTGCTGTTATGGAAAGTTCAGTAACTGTCTCATCTAACTGAATTATATTCCATGTTTGGGTTGCAGTTTTCTTATTGGAGGATGGGGAATTTTAATTATTCTTAAGAAAATGTATTAAGAGGACTAATTATGAAAGGTATTCTGGCTACCCTTCTGATCAGCTGCCTGGAAAGTGCTGAGGAGTAACAGGAGTATTTATAGGAGACGATTTGAGGCAATCTCTAATAGGTCTGACAGAAGATTATTTGGATGCTAGTACCTAGTCAGAATAGATTTTCTGTCTATCAAATGAGATCCAAACCAGTTCTTTCAAGAATCATTAATTCTCATAGCATTCAGACTTTTAGAAATAGTTCACCAAGCACTGAATAAAAAGCTTTTTATAAAACTGACCAGGATTGTACCAGCTCTAAGCTTTTATCAGTAATTATACAGACACGTACAGGTTGAAGGTTACCATGAATGTTTGGGTTATGATTTTCTCCCCACCATATAAATTTTTCTTTTTCTTTATGGTTTTTTCTCTTCTATGGGTAAATACAATGCTTCAGTATGATAGGTAAATTGCTGGGCATGTCAAATTTTGTTACCTTGACTACTGCAGCGACTTACTTTATAACCTTTTGTTTCTGTTATTGCAGCCCTCACCTTCATCTGGCAACTGTCACTAAAATAATTTTCCTTTGTCAGTGCTCAGATCATATCATTCCATGGCCCTGTAGCTCCCTACATTGCTGTCTTATCTTTTGAATCAGAGCTATATGTTTTATCTCCACTGACAAGGCCTTTTAGAAACAGCTTACATTTCCATTTTGGATAATAATTAGCTGCCCGATTCAAGTCTACTTTTCTCTGGGTCACCTTTCCCAGACATAGTTATTGTGAAGTTTTCATCTCCTGGTGAACACAGTCACAAATAGCTGGGAGATGGAAACCGACAGGGCATCTTTACTGCATGCTCTACCCTGTGCTTTATTATATGAAGCAGAAGAAATTCCAGGAATTGAAGTAAACCAGGATACAGATAATCCATATTACAGCTGTGCAGTTACTGATTTTGCTGATTCCTTGGCTAACAAAAATACTGAAAAGGAAATATTTGTGACAAGCAAAACTTAATGTTTTTCTTATTGTGATGGCAACAAGAAAAAGAGACTTTTTTTCTAGCGCAACAAAGAATTTTCAGTTGAACAGTTGCAGCACAGGTATAGCTTTTTTTTTTTTTTAATTGGATGGAAAAATAATCACTGTGTTGAAAATAAACATTTTAGTTTTTCAGCTTCTCATCTGTTTTTATTTGGGTTTTTTTCTGACTAATCCATTGCAGCACTCAACAGAAATGTGCAGGTAGTCACATTTTTCACTGCAATAGCTAAAACCAGATCCATAGTTAGTTTTAATCTATATTACAGTTTTGCCTGAAGATCTGACTGTGCATGCAACTCTTCCCCCTAGTAATGATACTTAGCATGGCTGTGCAGCAAGGAGTACCATTCCAGCATCTCAGACTAGTGTGATTTATCCTGCGCTTAAAACAGACTTGTGTTTTACAGGTCTAAGCAAGCTCAGCAGACACAGGAAGACATAAGCACTGTGCTTAGTTGTTCATTTACCTCCCCTCTCTCAGTGTGAATTTTTCTCTTTACTGAACCAATCTTTTGGGTGTCTTATACCACCCCCCAGGATCCCATATCCTTTTATGATACTTTGCCTTGAAGAATGACTAGAGCTCCTTTGGTTATAAACCCATACTGAGTATTTGACAAAACAACAGCCTAACCTACAGGCTTCTGAATTCCTTCTCTGAGGCTTCTTTGAGTACATCTGTCAGGAACTTTTGCTATTTGCCTTCACATACTTTTCTAACAGGGGAAAAAGAAGACCTTTCTTTTTTTTTATCTGAGAGATAGCAAAACATTTGACAAAGTTTGCCCGTGTTACAAATAGATAAGCAAAGAATCATTAAAACAATCTCAGGATTAGACATTTTGGAAGCAATATCTAATCTTAGAAAGCAAATTACAATGGAATCCAAGATGACACAGATGAATTGATTTTCATACAGTTATATCAGCGTGGGAATTTAGACAAGTGATAACATCAGAAGACAATTTACAACTTTAAAAAATACTTTTCTTGATAGTAACACACTTGAGATTTAGGAGTCAAGTGAGGTGAACCAGGCAGATGTAAGAGGGTTTTCTGTTGCTTTTTGGAGGTTCAGGTTTTTTCACTTTTTACAAAGTGGAATAATTCCAGAAGAAGTTTTAAAATAAAAATGAATTTGACAATCTTTTCCTACAGCATTTGAAATAATAGAGCAAACTATGGAAGAACAAGCAAATCCTACCACAAAACTGGTAGAAGATCATGGAGAAAAAAAACCCGCAAAACAACTTTTTGGCTTTCCAGAAAAGGAAATTGTTAACTCCTTAATTTTAAATTCACCCAATCCAAGGATGGTTTCTTTTAGACTAAGCCATGATAATAAATCACAATTCTAGCTGCTGTCCCACAATGCACTGCTGGAAATTATTGCCACCACTGATCTGTCAGGAGCTTAGTTCACAAGTATACCTTGTAATATGCTTCAGGCAAAAGCAGTCAGACAAACTGGAACCACCATTATGCACTGTTTGGGGAAGCCTGTCTGATTTTTGCCTGAAGCAAATGAAAAAGACTTGCTGTTCTCCTGGAAATCATGAAGAACTGGAAGTAATCACTTCCACTGGCACATCTGTGTCAGCTGGGAACACATTTGTCCAGTGTTGGAAGGGAGCTTGATTCTGCTTCGCTTGTGCTGACAAAGTAATCCTGTACTATGCAAATATTTTCATGAATTGAGATAGCACCATGTCTTGAGACATTTTGCCTGATAGCAAAGTCACCTTTACGTAACTGCTATCCAGTGAACTATCCCGAAGGTGTCTGTTATCAGAAACCCGAATCAGAATTTTGACCCTTCAGTACTAGGGTCAAAATTATTAGTCAGACATAAATAAAACAATGAAGTCAGGGGAACTTTCAGATATTAGGGTGATAGTAGGCTTCAGAAAGTGCATACAAATCCTAATTTTACTGGATTTCCACTTTTACTGACAGTGTATATGGTACAGGTTAAATAGATTAGTCTGGCCCACCATAGATAAATGCAGAAAGCCCTGTGTTCCTCAGTTTATGTCAGGGCAAAGAATGCTGTATATTATGGGCCTCTTCAGTGGAGTCAGCTAAGATTCCTGGAATTTTAAGAAGATTCCTGCTTTTTTAAGTAGAAAGACATAGTTTACCTTTTATTTAGTATTATAATTAAACCAAATGAATTGCAGGGGGCATGGGCATGAGAGAGACAATGAAGCAGAGTAAATATCCAAGGCCCTGACTAAACAGAAAATTTTAGGTTCATAGGATAATTTCTCTTGGAAGAGTTCTCAGGGGACTTGAGCCAAGTCCAATCTCCTGCTCACAGCAGGGTCACACAAGTGACCATAGCAGATTGCCCAGGGTTTCATCTGGTCAGTACTTGGAAACCTTCAAAGAGAGAGACTGCCCAACCTGTCAGGGCCACTTCCACCCCTGCCCTACTGTCCTTATGGGACAAGGAAATATAGCCTTTCATCCAGTCTGAACCTCTCTTTTTTCAGCTTTCCTCAGTGACACCCCCTTTGGTACTGGGGCTGCAGTTAGGCACCCCTAAAGCCAGCTCTGCTCCGGGCTGGCTGAGCCCAGCTGCTCCAGCTGGACATACGTGCTTAGCTTCGCTACTGGTTGGACCTGAGAGCATGGAGCTGGGACACTTCACCTCTCTCAGGCTGTTGGGTCCAGCTTGATTTCCCCTTATATTAAACTGTGAAAAAACTTAGAAGAAGTGTTGAGCACTGTGTTACTGAAAATGTATTACAAGGAACCATCTGCTGTATCAGGAAGGTGATTTTATAACATAAACAGCCATTACATAAAATTTTGTTTTGGGCAGTAACATGCATTTGTATTTGCGATTTTTATTTAAAAGTCTTTGCATTTAGAAGAGGAAGTCTGACCTAATCATAAAAAATTTGTGCATCATAAGTTGATATAAGTCAACAAAGCTCTCCTAAATCCCATATATATATGTTGGATAACATTTCAATGACATTTGTAATGATGTGATCTTTGATCAAACACAGGAGGTTGGAGGTGTGAGGGCAGGAAAATGTGCTACTACTTGGTAGGTAGACAAGTGGATTGAACTTTTCTCCTGGTTTCTAATTATAAATAATTGAAAAGGAACTGAGACCACTGCAATTGTTGATTTTTAGGCATTCTATCTCTGAATGAATAGATCTAAAAATATATACACTAAGAAAAGAATGCAAGCTTACTTACCATGCCCTCTTATTTCTTCATGTTCACTCTACCATGAAGACATTGAAAGGAATTCTTTCAATGCCTATTTTTAATAGCAGGATGTGTTCTAGCATGTGAAGTGCATTTCAGAAACACAGGAAACTAAAACTGCAATAGATTAAATTGTACCCTGAAATCAAATACTACTGACCTAATTAACAAGTTGAATTAAGAATCATCAAGTATTCATCAAGAAGATTTTCCTTTTCATTAATCTCTCTAATCACGTAATCCTCTGACTGCCAACCAAGTTCCTTGGTCACATCAGATATTATGAGGATAATTAAACTAAAGCAAGAACTGAAATTCTTTTTAGTATTCACTCATTCCAAAGTGATAAAACCTAGTAGTACCAGTGTTTCACAGTAAAACGGTTTCTAAATTTCCTAGTAAAACTTATGGGCCACAAACTGGATGTGTCCAAAATTCAATTTCCTCCACTACTTGGCAGAGGCATTAGGACCTCCCATCTGATAGATATGGGTTTTGCCTGGGCAATAAGGTTATTCACATTCTCTAATAGCTAAAGAATGTCTTATTGCCAGATCAAGGTGCAATCTCTTTGCTATAATCTTGTTATAAATTGCAATAATATTAGATATCTATATTCAGATTTATATGTGTTCACTCTGCCTTTCATTCTCGTTTCCAAAAACCATATGTGAATTTCCAGGTTCCACCGAAAAGCTTTCTTTAGTCTCCTTCCAGAAACCAGAGATTATTTTTTCAAAAATATACATCTGTGCACTCAAGAGATCCAATATACATATAAAATTTATGAAACAAATCAGGAGCTAATGTGAGAAAAACAAACCTTACAATGAGCCATTTCTTTCCTAATTTCTCAAAAGACCTAGACATCATAAAAAACCTGTAAGGTTTCCTGCTTTATTGTGTCAGCTGTGTTTTCAAATATAAGTTTTATTGTCTCACCCATGTCCAGCAAAAGGTAGTCAGGTGTTCAAGTATGTCCTTCCCCTCACACACACCCTCTCTTCCTTTCAATTGTCTCTGTTGGGCAACATGATTTGTCCTAATATAAGAACACCAGGTGGGAATTATCCTAAAATAAAAACATTAATTATGAAGAAAATGCATAATTAATACATTCCAGAGACAGGGAGCTGTGATGATTGAGATTGACTTTGGTAAACACTGGTCTGCAAAAGGGTATTAAAGGCTGCTACAGACTGGGCCAATGTGGCAAACTGGTCTCCTGAAGTTGTAGGAAGTATTCCCATGTGGATCTGCCCTGGGCAGGGATGCCTGCAGGGTATGTCCAGCCTGAAAAATGTGTACAGTTACTTTTGGACTGGTGAGTTAAAGCTCTAAGGTCTGGTCACATACAGAGATAAAATCCTAGAGTATCTTCATCATAGAATCGTTAAGGTTGGAAAAGACCTCCAAGATCATCAGGTCCAACCTTTGAATGAACACCAGCATACCAACTAAACTATAGCAATACATGCCACATCAAGCAGTTTCTTAAACACCTTCAGGGATGGTGACTCCACCACCTCCATGGGCAGCCTATTCCAAGGCTTGACAACCCTTTCAGTGAAGAAATTATTTTTAATATCCAGCCTAAACCCCCTTCAGCACAACTTGAGGCTGTTTCCTCTTGTCCTGTCACTTGTTACCTGAGAGAAGAGACTGACCCCACCTGGCCACACCCTCCTTTCAGGCAGTTGTAGAGAGTGATAAGGTCCCTCAGCGTCCTTTTCTCCAGGCTAAACAACCTTATCTGTCTAATCTGCTCCTCATCAGACTCATGCTCCAGACCCTTCCCCAGCTCCATTGCCCTTCTCTGGAGACTCTCCAGCACCTCAATGTCTTTCTTGAAGAGAGATACACAAAACTGAACACAGGATTCGAGATGCAGCCACAATAGGGCTGAATACAGGAGAATTATCACTTCATTAGTGCTGACTGGATCTTAGTGCTTTTAAAAGTGAATTTAGGATACACTGATCTCAGTGGACAGTAAAAATAACTGAAATGTCTTATAAAATATGTAAGTAAAAGCAAAATAAAATCAAATGTACATTTAAGGGACTAACTGAAGATTGTCTATTTCCTTATTTCTAAAAAAAATCGACACAAAAGTAGTTTGCCAGTGATGTCACGCTCAAATAATCATGTGCAAGTAATAGGCCTGTATTTTTTCTAACATCACTCCCACTTCATAGAAACAACACTGTACTAAATATATAATATTCCTACAACATTAAGAAATCTTACTCCTAGTTCTTGCTTTTAGCAAAGTCCAACATCTTTGGTAATGTCCTCTTAAAGTAGCTATCAGTACAGTAATATATTAATGTAAATACAATTTGCATTTTATTATCTAAATATTAAATGAAAGGCGTATTTTCATTTTTCACGATTTTGGCTACATTTTCCATTCTGTATGTCAATAAGTTGTAAGTTAAAAATGTGTCCCATTAGGACATTTGAATAAGTATTATAGGGAATGCTTAAATTTATAACACATTTTAAAACTTCATTAAACATCTAATACAAGCCTTGGATCAGTTACATTCATGCATTTCACTATATATTCCTTTTTTAAGTAACAAGATGGACGTGAACTAACTAGGATATTGTGCTTAATATTGTATCTTTCACGCATACACTAAACCTGGATCTTCTATCTTGGTTCATCTAGTAATTTCTATGTGATACTTTCCTCTGAGAGCTTACAGAGGATAAAAAGTGTTTATCAATTTCTCCAGAAGAACTGAGAACTTTTAATGACTTTTGACTCATTTCCTAATCTCTCTATATGTGCTGACTTTTTATTGGCTGCAATACAGGCTTCTGTTTGTGAATGTTTTGAAGATATATTTAATATCCCAGCAAAAAGAAATAAATTAATTGCATGTGGGCGTATGTATGCATGTAATTTAACATTAATATGTATATGTGTATTTGTGTATGTATATAAAAGTATTTTGTAACCAGAGCTTTATTTTTCACCCAAATCAGAAATATCAGTCTTCTGAGTTTCATTCACCTTTTAGTTCTCCCCTGACCATAGATCAAAAGAATTAGGAATGGTGAAGATATACCAGTTCAAGAACTTCAGACCCTCGGGACAAACACAGGATTGTTGCCTACATTATATCTCGCGCTACCTCTTCTCATTATAAATGTCTCAAGAGACAGAGTTTGAATATTTCCCTTGCAAATTTGTTAAATAAATTTAAATCTATCACTAGAAAGTAGTTTTCTTCAAATATAGTATTTTTTCTGTCTTTAATATCAGTTTTATTCCTGGTAATTACACATAGTACTCTCCCAGATCGCTCTTACAGTCTCTAACTAGTCATATCTTTCAAAAATGTACTTTCCACTAAGAAGGCTATGTTATTTCACTTTTTAAATTTCCCATTTCTGCAAATCATTTCTATTTATTGTCTTTTAATATAGACTTGGTTCATGTGAGTGTGAGTGAACAATTATACCAATTGAAGAAAATGGAGAAATTACACGACTTAGTGCAACTGTACACTTGAATATTTTTTTCCAAATTTTGTCCCAAGTTTAACACAAACCCTGGTCTGATCCAGTGAATAAATAATGCGAATTAAATGCTGTATATGCAGGAAACTCCACAAAAAGTATCTTCTATAACTCACTCCTGTTATCAGTCTTTCAACTCTGTTCATTGTGACTCTTTCTGCTGTTGACATCTATTTACAATGTGGGAGCTTCTTAAACAATGTTTTAATCTCTTCTCAGCACTCATCTACCTCTGAAAAAATATGATGGTATTAAAAAATCTTCAGTGGTTACAAATCTGATTTTATAGATTTATCTGTGCAGTTACTCAAATTTTAGTTAGTTCTGAGTTGGTTTTGTGAGACAATTTCTTTATTCTCATAAACTGCATGTTGTGAAATACTATTTTGTTGCTACACGTGTTAAATAAATTAATCCTCTGTAACCTTTAAACCCACAAAACATATGGTTATCATTTTAGAGGGAAGCCAGAGGTTTTAGTTTTATTTAACAGTACATGTCTCAGAAATTGCTGATCTCTGTCTGGACCTGTATGGTCTTGAGTTAATTCTAAGCCATCTACTCTGAAATAACAAAATTTTATCTGTGATGTCATCAATATGTGACTTTTTTAGTATTATTTTAGGGGTTTTTTGCAATTGCAAAATTTTACCCTAAAACTCTTACAAGCTATTGCAGTGTTCACTGGTAACTGACTGTGTGGAACAATAGAGAAAGAAGCATTAACAACAGATCATTTAAAAAATCACCAATAGCACTCAAAGAGAAAGAACCCTTCATCTTCAAGTCATACTACTCCCAGTGAAGGACTTTGTGTTTTGACGAGCTTCCATAAAAAGAAAAAAGAAGGATGAACACAGAAGAAAGGGGCTGATATTCACAAATATATGCAAATCCTTTTTAATTGCATTTTGATAGAAATTAGAATTAATTGACAGTTTTGTTTAAGTTTTTTTCCCCTTGAAATGTTACTGCCATGAATGTACTAACATAGGGAATACATCAATTTTTCACCATGTTTTGAGTGTAAGACCATCATAGGCGGCTCTAATTGTCCTAAGAAAAGTAGAGGGAAAGAATATTTTTATCCTAGCCATGAGAGAGAGGTTAACTAGCATAATAAGCCAAAATAACAGTACTGGAATGTCATCGTGCCTCTCTCTCCCTTGCCTGCCATAGTGACAGCTGCAGAGACCCAGCTCTTGCCTCATTAGCAGCAGTCCCTGAAACCATGGGTTTTCAGGACTCTGGCATAAATACACTAGGCAGCAGGCTTGTGGCTGTTTTCCTGCCCTTGATTGTATACTGTTCTTCACATCTGCCTCCTTTTTTTGTGCCAGCTGAGAGCTCTAGATATTTCTCATCCACTTCCCTACTCCCACCCCCCTCCCTGCATCTTTGGCATTTTCCGAATTTTCTGTAAGGGTTGTCACTTGAAGTACCATACAGTGCTTATCAAACTTCCTGAATTCATCTATATTCATCAAGTCTCCAGGTGACCACATCTCTTTCCTAATCTGATCTTCCACTCTATCTCTCTATCTGTGCACTTGTTTTATTTGTATTTCCGTCTTTATGAAATATTCTCCACCTGGCCCTTCTTTAATAATTTTATAGCCTGATAAATAACTTTATTAATACTCTCTGGATGAAACCATACAAACCTATGAAATCAACACATGCTTCCAAGACAAATAAGCAGAGATTGCTACTTGTTATGATATTACTTCTGGTGGGTTGTCCCTTTGTACGAAATAAGAAGTCAGTTCTTCGTCAGTTCTTTCTTTCTTTCTAAGCATCTCTTTATCACTTTGTCTTCTGAACTAACAAGTCAAAATTCAGAGAGAAGAATTAGAGAAACAATTGTGGAATGCAGACGAAAATTTTATAATTTCATATAAAGAAAATCTGACTTTCCTATCTCTTGAATGTCACCTTCTTTTAGGCTTTCTCTGGCTACGTGGAGAACATCAGGCCCTGGAGTGCTACCTAACTCCAAAATATGGTTTTCCATCTTGGCCCCATGACCTATTTGAGGATAATTTCAGTTCTAGTTCTCCCTTCACCTGTTTCAGCCTTCTAAAAGAAAAAAAAGTGGGAATGTGGACGGTGAAGTGATGAGCTAGAGCATGTTTCAGGCAAAATCTGTTGGAGAAATTAGAAGAATGTCACGGAAAGCCAGTGCTAGAGCATGGCCTTCCTCAAGTCCTTAGACTGCAAACTGAGGAACATGGTACTGCTTATGAATATGCTTGTTGATCCATTTGTTACCATTACATTGAAAGCAAATGTTAGGGCAGGTTTTTGTTAACATTACTATTTATACTTGCTTTTCTCAAGAGGAACCCACCTAAAGAAACCCACTAGCTGAGAACCAGAGGGTTTGGGCCATAAGCCCCTTATGAAACTGCACCTTGTTTCATTTAGTTCAGCCCTTTGAGACAGGTAGTGTGGGGGTTGGGTTGCTGAGGGGTTTTTGTAGATGACAGTGGCTAGATAGTGATAGAAAAATGACTGTTTAGAGAGAGGCTGTTATTAGCAACTGAAAAAATGATTGTTTTGCAATCCTTGCTCCAGAAGGTCTTATGAAAGGAGGAAAAGGAAGGCTAACATACCTTGCTTTGCACACAGAACCAGAAAATCGTTTTGGTTAGAAAAGACCCTAAAGATCTTTGAGCCGAACAGTTAACCAAACACCTCCAGGGATGGTGACAGGACAAGAGCAAACGGCCTCAAGTTGCACATGGCGGGTTTAGATTGGTGATTACATTGCATTTTAAGAAAATTTTTTTCACGGAAAGGGTTCTCAAGCAAAACTTCTCAAGTTTCAATTGGAACAGGCTCCCCAGGGAAGAGGTGGAGCCAAGGTCCCTGGAAGTGTTCAGAAAAGTGTGGATATGGCATTTGAGGACATGGCTTAGTGGTGAACATGGTGGTGGTGCAGGGTTGATGGTTGGACTTGATGACCTTAAAGGTCTTCTTTGACCTTAACAATTCTATGATTCTTTTCAATAAAAAATGATGCTAGACTTTCTGCCTAAAGAGCTCAAGACTTAAATTTGAACAAGAGCTATTATTTAATTCTGGTTTCTTCCTTAATTTGAAAATCTGAAGAGATCAGGAGAACTTTTGCAGAATTTGTCCTAGGCTTTTTTTTTTTTTTAAATTCCATTTTAAATTCTTGGAAATCTATTTCCTAAACAGAGCAACAACAATATACTGAAATTTTTACATAAATTTGTTCTCCCATGTCAAGCAGTTGAAGACAATGCAAAAAATATTTTTTTTTTTTTTAAATATAGAAACGTAATTTTGGTGAAAAACACTTCCTAGTAGTTCTGCCTTGTTCCTAAAATTTAGGTGAAACATTTTTATTAGGTAATTATTTTCAGGAACAATATGTGCACAGTTGGGATTAAAACTTGGCATTTTCAAATTCTTTTTCATCTTTAGTTTTATTATTTTATTCCAGTGCTATTGTAATCACATACACTATTCATTCAAAAGTGAAAAGGTGAAAACATGCGCTTCTAAACTGAGCCCTTAAAAATTTACATAGCTTTCTAGTGATCAGCAAAGCAGGAAATATCTACTTTAATAATAACAATATAAATCAACCATTGCAATCAGAATATTTAGAAAGAGCTGCAGTACCAGCAAAATCGTTCAGATTGCTTTTTAGTATTTTGATTTCCATAATCTTTTAGCCTGCTCTTGTCTTTGTTTTTACTAGTTTGAATACATTCATTTTCAGCTGGTTTAAATTGGATAATTAAATTAATGCATTGTCAATTTACTCTTATGGCAGAATGAAATTAAAGTAGGAAACATAGATGTGTTGAAATGATAATATAGTTTTAAAGATGCTCCTGATTGCCAAAAATACACATTGTCACTAGCCAAATAAACTTAATGACACTCACAAAACAGTCTTGGTGAAGGCTATTAACAAGATGTTCTCTGTAAAAGTCAAACTGTTGTTCAAGAAGAAATTATATTATTGAATTTAACTGGCTGAATGCACACCTATTACTTTTGCAAGTACTTTAGAGAAGGCAAATACAAGAACAAGATATAATAGTAACAATTAGTATTGCCACATTCTCAAACACTTGTATCTTTGATATTTAAGTTTAAAGTTATTGGGATAAAAACTGAAAAATACTAAAACCTTTATTTAGTGTTTAAACATTAATTTCACTTAATGGGGAGGAAATCAGTAGGCAAGAAGCAAGAAGTCTGAAATTTTAAGTGTCACATTTTTTATCTCCAGGAAGCACTGCAGTGTTTGGTAATAGCCTGTCTGATGGCCTCTTGCTCATGTCAAACAGCTGCGTGCACAGCTCCTGGTAGTCATGCTTAGGTTTCAGCATATCAGATATCACTGCTTCTCAGGTCTGAACTCATGCTCTTCGTTACTGAATTGTTACCTCACAATGAACCATTGAAGCTATACAGCAAGGGGAGGGCTTTTTGTTCAAGAAGACCCTTTCTTCTTTTTAAATTTCAGTGGGTTATTGCCAGTATCTAGTTGAAACTATTTGGGTTATATACTTGCTTTTAATTTTTGCCCTTTCAAATTTTCTTTATACCAGTATTTAAAGCTTCTCACATATCTTCTGACCGTAAGGTTCTTAGGCTGTCATTCTAATTCTCAAATCTAGGGTTACTCTTCAACTTTTTTTGAGTTAGATATCATTTATAAGAGAAAATTTTACATGCCTATTTCTTTCTGAGAACATAAGCATCTTCCTGTGTCTCCTGTATATGCAGGTCACACTGGGCCCATTTGTGTCAACAGAGGAAAAACTGCATGCCTAGCTGAATCCTGTGACAATAAAGCTGTAAGAGCGTGGTGCAAAAGTCCTGGAGTAGGAGGGACAAAACCAGCTGCATTCTTGGAACTTCCTCTGTTTTGGTTGGCACTTCTGTTTTGTGCGTATGTCCCTGTCACTGTTGGAGCGGTCACAACACACATGGACAGTACCTCGGACAAGGGCAAAAAAGTGTTATTCGAGAAAGCAGCCTCTTTTATAGACCTTTGTACGTTATCATTCGTGTTACATATTCATTGGCTGCTAAATTACAACAATGTAATTAGCTGGCTATTATTTAACTACGATATAATACTATTGGTTACTTTTAGCATAAACATTCAAGCATTCAGAAAAATAACAGGTGCAGATGTGTTGCTGGTTTTCCCCTTCTATTGTTTAAATTCTGTACTTCTGTTGATACTACATTTTCGTGGGTAAAACAGATTATTTTCTTCTCACAGGCTTTTCTTACAAATAGAAGCTAACCATGTCCAAATTAAGATCTGTGAAGCCTTCAGACCAGCTGTCAGCTTCAACAAGTCCCTACGCACGTACCTGAAAAATGCTGAAGGTGTGTCCCTTTGCCTACATCTTAGGGGTGGGCCACCTGGTATCATCTGTTCAAACCCAGTCTCAATTTTGCTGCAAGAGTATTAAAAAGCATAACCCAAAGAGTCTGAACTTACATTTTCAAATGCAGGCTGGAGTGTCCCACTTTAGAACTATTAAAAGGCTGGGGATAGGCTGAGCGACTGCTTTGCACTTCTGGACACAACATGTTTGGGAGCTGGAGTTCTGGCACCAGCAGTGCAATGAGATCTTGTGTTGCTAAGATCAATAAGTATGTGGACAAAACTAAACCCTGGAACCATGCTTTTGCAAAGCAGCTCAATAGCCACCTATCCTTTTTAACAGAGAGTAGAACATAATGTGTAACTGGTGTGGCTTATTTTTGTTTAGTAGCTCAGCTACATATCATTTTGCTTCTCCTGCATAGGGCAAACAGCTGGTCATGTACTGTCTCTGTAGTTTGAAAATAATTTATCTTTGGATGCCACAGAGCACTATGCACTCTTTTTCAAATTCAAATTTTCTTAATTCATTTAACTGGAGAGGATCATCTTTCTCTGGAGACTGGTGGAAGAGGTCACTTCTTTCACATCAAACATTTTAATCATTATGATTGAGATTGCCAACGGTGCTTGCTGCAGAGAATGTGTCATTTTCCTATCTCTAAGTCTTTGTTACTTTAAGAGGGTTATATTCCCATGGTCTTTTTATTGATGTGTTTTGGGGTGCATTTTTATATCTTGGGGAAAATCACTGGTTTGGGTGGGGTATGTGTGTGTGTGCATGTTGGTCCTTCACACAGTATTACACACAAGCAGTTACTTCCATACATTGGAGCAGAGAAGGTATACTACTATAACTAGCAAGAATGTATATGTGTTTCTAAATGTAGTAAAGTTGGAGTAATTTTCTTGACATTTTCAAAATCTAGACAAATCAGCAAAACTATTTTACCAACTGAGGAAGAAAAAATCCCCATAAATTTAATTAAATTCTGATATGGTATGAATAACAAGAATCAGGGACGCTGGAAGAAAGTTTTTACTACAGTTATTAAAACTCTTAATAGAAAGTAAAAAAATGATATTGCCCTTCAAGTTTACTTTGTATTTCTTTTTTTCCCATGAGAAAAATATTTTTAATGTTAGGTTGTCTTATTATTCTAGATCAATAGTACATATGCACATGACATCAAACTTTTAATCATGCCCAAACCACATATAAAACTTTTAATTGTATTTGTTCAATGCAGATCTATTCACAGCACAGCGAGCATGAGATGGTCTGCAAAGATGAGTAAGACAAGTGGGACCCTATTTTATGACAAATTAAAGTGAATCTATTTGAAGCATTGTGCTTGAGTGCTGTAATAGCATGAGCTGACATTTCTAAATGACACAACCTATGTGGTTTCCAGTAGCATTTTATTCTTTTGAGTCAGATCTGGAAGAAGCAGAATAATTGCCCTGGGTATTGTTCTGTACTCTGTGTCTTTTGGCCCAGAGCTACTTGGTTTGATGGAAGTGTGGGGATCTGCACTGCACTGCAGTTTGTGGTGTGGGTAGGTCCCAAAAGAATTTGGTTTATTTGTTCTAGCAAAATGGAGGTCAAGAGAGATCAAGATTGCTTGCCATAAATATATGAGGGAGATAAATGCCAAAGAAGGAAAAGAATCAAAACAGTTTAAGCTAAAGGACAGTGTTGGCACAAGAACAAGCCTGTTTAAATATCCTTGAATGAATTTAGACTCCAAATGAGGACAGATTTTCCAGCCAGTAATAATGTCCAGAACAGCTTTCTGGCAGCTAAGATAAGTAAGCATACAGGATATTAGCTAGTGTTAAGATGAAGTGCAATCCATTTATGAGATGTTTTATGCAGTCAACTGAAACAAAAGAAAAAACATATGCTCTAGAGGACTCCTCCAGTTCTCATATCACCTCCACCCCATCCCCTCCCAAATGACAGAGCCATCAAACCGCATTCACCACACTTAACCTTTAGCACCTAGCAGAATCTGGTCCTTGCAGCTCATTGGACTGACAGTGGAGAGAAGTGATGTGCAGAAATTTGCCCCATTCACTAAAAGTTTGAATTGTTCTGAGCAAGTAGTCTCTCTCTTTGCTTTTCATCTTTAAAGCATAGCAAGAATGTATGCTTAAAATAAGTACCTACATTCAGTGGTATCAGACTGAGCATCGTTATCACACTTCTGCTTTTTTCTCCAGGTCTTAGTTATTTTTTTATATATGTTTAAACTACACAGTCTTATTAAGAATTCGTCATGGCTTCAAGCTTATTGCACTAAAAGCTCCTTCGTAACTAAGTAATGGCAATGCAACAGAGAATTTTGAATAATTACAGGAAAGTGCTATTTAACTTGTAAGTAATGGTTTCGTGTTTTTTAGGCCAGTATCTTTTTCCTCATGTGGTATCATATGGAATAAGTTAAAACCAATATTTAACATGTTTTCAACAGAACCCTATTTTCAATGATAAACACAAAAGACAATTTTCATGATGTCTAAGCAGTTCATAAGTACAGCACACACTACTGGAAGCCTGAAAAATATTTCAACATAGCTAAGTTAAAAGAGCTGAAAAGAAAATCCTTAGGACCAGAGAATCTGATGAAGCAGCAATTGCCTTTGCAAGACTATAAATGATTCTCCCCAAACTCAAGGCAGGACTTTGCAGCCTGGGTCAGATATATAACAAATAAATAATGACTGAAGTTCTGCTGGATAAGGAAACATTTCCAACTGTGAACGTTTAATCTCCAATTAAACTTTCAAGAAGAAAATTTTAAACCAGCATAGCATTAAATTTAATAAAAGATAAAGGTCAGCATTTACCAGACTCATTTGCTTAGTTGCTTTACCCAATGTACCTCTGCAGCATGTATTCCTTTCTAGAAACACCACTTAAAGAGGCTCCAGCTTCTCCAAACTGTGGACCTGAAGCGACACAAAATCTGAAGAAACGCTAAAACTCTGAGCATCAGTAAATGCACTTCTCAGTTTTGCTGCATTTCAGTTCTTTATGTGAGGAATTTACTAACATTTCAGCATTATTTGGCTGCAGTGTTGACCTTTGCTACTCAGTATCCCCGCTGAAGCCACTCAGAATTTGTCTTACAATACCATGAAGGCTGGGTTCCTAATTCAAAACATAGAGCTACATTTGCTTTAGTTACCTTGCTACTCGTCCCAGCTACTTAAGGGCATTGTGATTCTACCATGGGAAGACTATGCTGGGAGCACAGTGGCACTGCTGAAGTGTTTACAGCAGCTGAGGAGCCGGGGTAAATGCAGGTCTGTATTTCCACGAATCTAGACCGGGATCAGATACGATCATATATCTCAGAATTCTTGTACTGCTCTGAGAAACGCCAATGCTAGCGCGACTCTGCCCGGAACCGGTCCATGTGGCGATGTGTCTCAAGTGGGAAAATGTGTTCGGACTTCAGACCAAACACACAGAATTTCTTACTAATCTCTTTAACCACAATTATATGGTATTATCTGGCTATGCTCCAGTAACACTGGTAATAGCTACAGGTGAAGATTTCCCAAGCCTCCCTCAAGACAGAAACTGATTTCCTTATTACTGCATAATGAAGAGTTTGTAAAACCTCTGGGGGAAAAAAAGGTCTTGTTTTATCCAAATGGATCTTCCATCGGAATGAACATACAGTACACTTTAAAAACAATGATTAGCCAACCATCAAGCAGGAAGAAAAGAATAGGCTGGGAATATCGGTGCTTCAAGAAACAGAAACAACAAATCATGGAACTTACTTTACAGGTTTACAAAATACAAGATGTAATTATCCAATGATAATTTAACCCTAATATATTATTAAATCTTGAAGCTGAAAATTAATTAGTACTATCAAGATTAATTTGAATCTAGGGGAAAAAGAAGGTGAGCTATAATCTAACAAATTCAAATAAATGTCCTCTTCTTGATATACTTTTGCAAATAGCTGTGAAAGCTTTCTTGCCTTCATTACCTGCATGGGCCAAATCTATTTGTAACTAGCCAAATATATGAGGATTTTTTTCAGAAAATTAACTGTATTGGCATGCATGATACAATCTCAATACAAAGAGGAGATGCAGAGGCACAGAATATTGAACAAAGGCATTAAAATGTTAATTGAATTTCGTGCTCTTACAAATCAAATCCAAGGTGGCAGAAGAAATCTAGGTGTCTTTCATAATTTTAAATGCTGTTTCCAAGACATCTGAGCCTAGAGGCTGTGCTTTGCCTTTAACTACTGAAAGGCAGATGACCAAATTTTTTCAGGACTCATTTCTTACTGTGGCTGTTGCCTTTGGGATTCAATTTACAAGCTTTGTCCTGCATTCCTTTTGCATTAGTCTCACTCTGTCACCTATTAGCTTGCGTTACTATCTACTTTATCATAGAAACTATTTCTGAAGATACACAGCATATTTACAGATGTATAAAGACTTGCAGATACTTATACAAATTGTGGCAAAATTTAGCCTTTTTCTTTTGTTTTTTAGTCTGCACACAACAACTAGGAAAATGTGGAGGAATGTTTTTATCTTCATTATGTCAAGATAATACTGAAGTATTATTATATATGTCCATAGACAATGCAGCCTTTTCTTGTAGGGAAACCAGAGCTCCTCATTCCTCTTCAACTGCTCTACTCACCACTCTGCCTCGAAAGAGCATCAACCCTTCACAGAGTTTGAAAAGTCCACTTTTTTTTTTTTTTTTAATTTATGGCACTTAAGTTCATCCTAACTTTCAAATTTCATCTTTCATATCACCTTTGGGGCAGCAAAGAAAAACAATCAGTTTCCATGAGTGATCCCTTTAGCTCTAAGAATATTTAAGAGGGTATGTTGGGAGTAAAAAGCCAACCTCTTATGTATGTCCAGGCATTGATTTTAGCCACACTCAGAGCCACTTCTGTAATTATAACCTATTTGAGCATCAGAGTCTACAATGGGCAAAATCTTTGGATATCTTAAAGTGCATGAGACATGAGACAAAAAGATCAGAAAGTCTACACATTTGAGCTTCTGTAGTGGATAAGCCCTTACTGATCTCTCTTAAAAGAGGGGGTTGAAACAGTGTTCTTAATTTAGCATGGAAAATGAAATGGCCCTAGGCACGGACCATTTGCTATTTATCGGATGTTCAGGATGTTGTCTAGAGTACACTTTTCACTACAAATTGGATCACTGAGCGTAATGGCAAATATTCCAAGAAAAATAATCTAAGTTATTTGTAGGTTAACATTATGTTTCATCATCCAGTGGAGGGAAAAGGGCACCAAATAACATGACAATGAAAAGTTCTGTTTAGCAAAATGAGCAAATGATGGGTAGACCACATCAGCAAAATATTTTCATACAATCCCACCCAAATATATACGCATGATTAACAGAGCCAGGCTCCAATCAGCCCTCCAGTGAGCTGGTGCAGTCAAGCCAAGAGGACTGCCAGACACCCTCCAGGCTTGAACTCGCTCCAACCAACATTCATCTCAGGCTCTTGGGTGATAGGAGCACAACACCCCACAACATCTTCCCATGGGCAAGATTACTAGGCAGCAACTGAGAAGGGTTAAGAGAAGAAATGTCTGCACATTACACAACTGACATCCTGTTACCCCTTTACAGAGCACTGCTCCCGTGTAGGCCATTGGCATCAACTTTCCAGCACTGCTGCCTTGTTTCCCCCTACACCTGGAGACAGGCTTCCTTGCAGGGGAACACTTACTAGCCACATGGTATACCCTTATCAGAACATCCAAATCTGAATTTTTAGAGAACTTCAGAGAGCTTGGATTGGACATTCACTTTTCTCTCTGTTTCCATTGCAGAAGACAATACAGAAAGCCGAGTAACAGATAAACAAAAAGGCAGTAAGTACTAAGCTTGTGGTTATTTATCATAGGTCATTGTTCATTCAGTGTCGCAATCCCTTCATTGTCTTCATGCTACTATTCTTTTTCTACCACTGTACTTGTTGGAATTTCTCATATGGAAATAAAGAGCATTGGAAAAGCAGTCTTAAATCAATCCATTTTCTGTGGTCATTCAGAGAGGCTTTAATCTCATTTCCACCCAGTTCTGTTCTGGCATGGGCACAGAAATTTAATGACTAATTAATTGTTTTTTCTGAACATGTATTTACTGCATATACATTGGGAACTGCAGATTTTATGGTGCAAACCGTGATCATATCTGCAAGGTGCATTGTTAAAATGCATTTGTTGACGTGAAAAAAGAAGCAACTTTCATGATACACACAATAAATTTTAGTTCCCTGATGCACTGCAATACAAGGCAAAAAATGGACAGTTCTCTAAAAGGGTGGTGTACCCAGATAGGTAAATGGAAGTCAAAATTGAACTTAAGAGCTGCATAGCACAAAGTATCTGCTGCAGAATCTCTTGCTTGAGCATTGATTTTATTCCAACAAAATTTAAACTAGGTGCCTAAATTAGAAATGCAGTCCTGTAAGGTGACATAATGGTAAGAGAAAGATCTTGCTGGAGGCTTGTATATATATCAATAAGTTATAATTTCTTTGTTTTAGCAGCAGAGGAAGCATAAAGTGACTACAATCTTCATGTATATTCTTTTAAGAGAACCTGGGTCTAGGTTTGCCAAGTTTCTAGGCAGGAGTTTCAGTTGTTAAAGGTTATTTATGGATTCTTTTTCTTTTTCTTGCTAACTTAGGAAAAGATTTCTTATCTATGAAACTGCATTTTAAGTATGGTGGAATATTTTGGCTTTCACTGTTTAAAATGCTATTGTTTTGAATGGAAAACAATAGTAATGTTACAAAATCATATACATATTATAGTTATGTCAGCTTGCTCATAATAGTTAACTCTAAGACACAATCTATCCAATACGTCTTTGCAGTGGGACTATCCCTGAACAAAGCCTTAATTTAAAAGAAGAGGAAATCTATATCCAAACTGTTGTATGTTTTTGTAAGGTCAGAATCTACGAGCTGGTAAAACACCACTACTTCAGTCTGAAGTGTAAAAATGAACAATGAATATCCAGTGCTTTCCTTCCTATGAAATGCAATAGCTGATTGATGGGGAGCGGGGGAGTTGTTTTTTTCTTCAATAACAGAAATTAATTCTAATTAACCATACACAAAACTGAAAAAGACAAGACAGAAATGGTATTATTCTAAGTCCACTAGCAGATGTCATAAGTGTAAATAGGTTGCAACACCGTTACTTTAGCTTCCTTGATCCATTTTGAACCATTGGCAAAATTTTACAGACTGCTATAACACCTCAATTATATATCACCTTAAAATCATTACTTTCAAGCTGTACTGGTGTCTCTGCTTTTTAACATCAAGCCACAACTACAAAAGGTGGATAGGCTAGATTATTATTGGAAATTCAAGGACAAATAAAAAGTGTGCTCATTTATTTGGCACAACTCTGTAATGTCAGCGAGAGTTTCATTTGAACAGTTTGAGGTTTCAGGTCATGAAGTGAGTGACATTAAAAACATGTGTGAGAAAAGCTCATTGATAGTATCTTTCCAAACTCTGAAACACATTCAAACGTGTATTTGTATTAAAAAAAAAAAAAAGAAAATTAAAGTGCACTTGGAAAATTATCAAAATTCCTTCCAAATTTCTTCTATTTTTACCATGACTGCACAGGTGTTTTTGATGGGCTAGAGAGTTATTTTCCTCTGCTGTTTATACATGGATGTCTCATGGTGGAATCATGCTTGTGAAGTAACTTCTGACCATAAAATTTATTTCTGGAAATATTGTGTCTCTCCTGTGAGACTTTCCATTTAATGGTAAAAAAGTAGCTAGCAGTGATGTTATTTTTTTGGAAAAGAGCTGTGCAGACTTCTCCAGATTTTGACTTCAAAACAGAAGTGTAAATGTTAGGCATATTTGCTTTACATTTTTGGTTCTCCTTTGCTCATTCCTATTCAGATATGTCACAACATCCCAAGGGATCATAGGATATATTTCTCTTCAGTCTCATACAGACTTCCTCTTTTGACTGCGTGACAGTGGCTGAGGAAAAAGTAATTTCTGACACTTCCATAAAAGTTTCAGTATATTTCTCTCAGAGACAACTATCTTTGCTTCTCATAACTAAGAGAAAGTCTCTACCTTAAGCTCATCTTTCAAGATCTCATTTTCTCTTGTCAAATTGTTCTATGGGTTCAAAAGCAACTCAACAGCAGCATCAAAGTTTCCTAGAACTGGTGTTTCTAATAAGGATAGCTGTGATTTTAGGAATGCAAGGAGAGAAATTTGGAGTTGTTTTTCTTTTTTCTTTACATTCCTCGTACTGAGCCGTGGAATTATACAGAAATACAAAATCACATTAAGAAAATGGAAAGTGAACTATTCTGAACAGAAAGATGGTCAGTTAAACAGAGCCATGAAATATGTTCCTCCCAAGGGAAAAATGTAGGGATATTAGATAGTCACTTTTTACTTTCAATTGTGAGTCCTGTTCTCTGTTTGGGAAAGGTGAAACAGCACATCTGGAGATTGTATAGACACAGATGAGCAGGGAGGAGAGTAAGGGAATGTCAGGCATAGAAGCATGGGAGTACGTGCACCTGAGTTACAAACTGTTTCAGGGTTTTCTTTCTGTTTTGTTTTTGAGATGCTTTTAGAAGCCTGGAATGGGATTAATTTTATCAGATGCGTATATAAGCAGTGTAATTCTGCATCTGAGCCTGCCATATGCCACCTTTAATTGAATAATAGAGAAAAACAGGTTTTCTCAGGTGCAGTTCATCTCCTCCTGCAGTAGATGTCTAAAATTTGTTAAAAGGGAAGCCAAAGGTAATTAACTTAGGTGAACATATTTATGCTATAGACTTCTAAAACTAAGTGAAATGAATGCCACCTTAACTTTTTGGAAACACTATTTTCCTAAGTTTTTCAAGGAAAAAGAGAGTTTCGAGAATGTATTTTGGTTTAGTCAAAATTCTAATTTCAGTCAAAAAAATGTGATGTGGACTAGCCCTAAATGGCACAGGAAATCAATATTAAAACACTGTTTTATATACCTTTGTAAATTTTGATTAGTTGATCTTGAGTTTAAACGAATTCACTTTAAACCCATGGAATCCTAGAATATTTTATATGACCTTAAAGATCATCTGGTTCCAACGTCTACTCCATGAGCTGGTATACCTTCCACTAGATCACATTGCTCCAAGCCCTATCCATCCTGAACATGTCCAGGAATTGGGCTTTCAGAACTTCTCTGGGAAACCTGTTCCAGTGCCTCACCACCCTCACAGTAAACAATTTCTTCCAAATATCCAATATCCAATCTAAACCTACTCTCTTGCAGTTTAAAGCCATCACCCCTTGTCCTGTCACTACGTGACCTTGGGTTTTTGTGTTTTACTGTGCAGATTTCCTACAAATCCCTTTTGAACACTGGAAGTAGTTTACCACATTTTTTGGAGCTAAATTAAGCAGTGTGTAGTTTCCCACCATGCTCATGGTTTTTCATCTCTAGATCATGGCAGTACATTGGCTATTTGCAGGCATAAAGGTCTTTTCTGCCACTTAGTGAACTTGTACAACTGTCATCAACTGCTAGAAATTCCAGTTCAAAGCCCACAAGGTTGGTATTCAGTCCTGTTTTTCAAAGATATTAAAAGCGTATAACCTCAACATATTTGTTATAATCTTCTTAATATATATACATATGCTTGGACTTATAAAACAGTTTTAATAGTTGCCATTTTGGTGAAGCTTTTCATATTGATTTAAAATAAGACTCCAATTTTGTTCCTATTACATTAAGTCTCCAAAACCCTACTATTTTCAACAATGTAGGAGTGGGATCCTAAATACCTCATTTCTTCTTAAGCTTTAGCATTGCTGCCCTTGTAGTCTGGGCTAAAAACTTGCAATTCAGCTAATCTCTTTTTCAATATCTACTTTTACATTGAATCATCTTAATTTGCTTTATAGTCAGTAGGAAGGTATAGGCATTCATAGCTCAGAGCAGTGACCTCATTTAGGTGTTGCTTCAGAAGAATAAATTTCACTTGAGAAGTGTCAGGTTCTGTTCTCTAGGGCAACCCATGAGATTAGGTGAGATGCAGGTATCAATGTCATAGACCCTCAGAGTTGATTCAATTTTCTAAATAGGTATTTAGTACCAACTGGGATGTCCCAAGCTATTCACCTTGTCTCCAGCTGCCAGTCCAAAATGGTGAAAATCTCTTTTATTTTGTCATATGTCAGCACCTTACATATGGCTCAACCACTCTGTAGATCCCTAGATGGATATTTTAGGTAACTGAATTATACTCCTACTCTCATGTCTCTCAGATCTGTCCTACAGCGTTGGCTTCAGCTCCATGCTGAGATATCTATGTGTCTACATGCAGATGTGTGCATCTGAAGTAGTCTAAATTGCAAGCATCAGCTGGGATCAAATTGATCTAACATGACAAAGGCTGGAGGTAGAGGTTCAGCTCATCTTGAAGTAAATATTTGTGCTCGAATCAATTGCTTGAGCAGATTCATGTAGTACAAGTTGAAAGTCCTTAGGGAATCTTGCTTGACCATCAGAAGCTGATCCAGAAATGTCTGGTCTCTTTCAGGTCCTGTGCCCCAACTGCTACTCTTGTGCAGGTGTACTGGATAGTCAAGCAAATCCACTCTGTCCTCACTGGAAGACAATGTAGTGAAGCTATTCTTCTGCAAATTCATTTTCTGTAAGAAAACATATGAATCCCACTCTAATTTCTGCACTCAAAATTATTTGTGATTTCATTTTTTTTTCTAATGCCTAAGTCTATGCTCTGTCACTTAATGGCCTAGCCATTTATTCTATCTTTACTTCCTTTTAATGTTTTTGTCTTTGTATTAATCTGTTCAGTGCAGTCAGATTAATGCAGGATTTTTAGTGGTTTTAGTTCATTTTTTAGCTGAGCTATATTTCCTGCTCCAGGCTTATTCTTAGTTACCTTCAGAAGTGAGCTCTCAAACTTGAGATAATGCCAGCTGCAGCAGCAATGTTCTTTTACTTCTGGGACACATTTCCTAATCATGTTATGAGCATGAGGTGACTGAGATGTAGTCACCTCATTCAATAGCTCCACCAGCACAACCTAAATTGTGTCTGTGGGTGTCGCACGTGGACACAAAGGAACACACACACAGAAGCCAGTATCAGGATCAAAGAGCAAAGAGCGGGCCAAAAGGACCCACTTCTTTATTTTATACACTTTTAGAAAACCCCATGGATTGGAGGGTGAAATTACCACCCCTCAACTACATAGGTCAAAGGAGAAATCCATCAAACTTCTCTGCCTCAGGAGAAAGAATGAAAACATCTAGGCACGGTTAGCATAACATGGCTTATGTTTACAGAAAGTGCGTGAGAACTCTATTTACAGAATTAAAAACATTGAAGAACTGTGAAAATCAAGGCAACATGTGGGTATGTCTCTGTCACCTGCAGTTTTACATCATTATAGTGTTTTTAGCACTGAAGTATAAACTACAAACAGGGGAGCCATGACCCTACCACAATGAAAAAAATATGCCAGTACAGTAAGATTTCTGCTCTGAGTCTTTTCTCACACTATTGAAAAACAGGTTTCACATGAGATTTAAATTAAAATTAGATTAAACTTTGTAACTCCTTTTTCAAAATGGCTGATCATGTATGGCCTTTCATGGTACCGGGTCATTGTCTTAGAGCTTAGCAGAAGACAGACTTTTGCTGCCAAGCAGAGCTATCCTCAGCTGGGCCTGAACCAACGCATTGCCTCCATCATATTATATTTCTTGAAAATCATGGAATCATAGAATTATTTAGATTGGAAAAGACCTTAAAAATCATCAAGTTCTATCCCCCTCATCATGGATAGGGTCATCTTCCACTAGGCCAGATTGCTCAGAGCCCCATCCAGCCTAGTCTTGAACATGCCCTGGAATAGGGCTCCCACTACTTCTCTGGGAAACCTGTACCAGCTTCTCCCCAACCTCACAGCAATGAATTTCTTCCAAATCTGTAATCCAAACTTACTCTCCTTCAGTTTAAAGCCATTAGCCCTTGTCATGTCACTACATGCCCTTGTAAAAAGTCCCTTGTTAGATGCTGGAACGTGCTGTAAGATCCTTCTCTTCTCCAGTCTGAACACGAAAGAAACAAAAGACAGAGGGGAGAAAGAGGGAGGGAGATATAGGCAGATAAAGCAGATTATAGTCATGGATCCAGTGGCATCTCACTGGTCCTTCTTCACCCTGGGCCTCATGAGGGGAAGAGGAAGGGCAGACATGGACCTCTTCTCTGTGGTGACCAGTGACAGGATGTGAGGAAATGATGTGAGGCTGTGTCAAGGGAGGTTTAGGTTGGATACCAGGAAAAGGTTCTTCACCCAGAGGGTGGTTGGCACTGAAACAGGCTCCTCAGGGAAGTGGCTACAGCACCAGCCTGACAGAGTTCACAAAGCACTTGGAGAGTACTCTCAGGCACGGTGTGATTCTTGGGGATGGTGCTGTGTCAGGCCAGGAGTTGGAATTGATGATCCTTGTGGGTTTCTTCTACCTCAGCTTATTCCGTGTTTCTGTGCTTCTGTGATTGTTGTTGGTTGGGAGTCTCAAGGTTGTTGATAGGTTGTCACTACCCATACATTTCAGCAAACAAAGGAATTAATGTTCATTGGCTACACATTTGTCTTATTCTATTGCTTAAAGGATTCCCTCACTTCTAATGTTAATTAATCCTATGCTGAGTCTTCCTCTTGTTTCAAGTCAGTGGGTTTCTTTAGTCCGTGGGTTGTGGTTGGTGGTTGCACTCTCCCCCTGACAGAATTATGTCTTATTGAGTCAGTGTTTATTTCAATGCAGTTTCTGAGTTGGCTTTCCTTGTGGTGCATAAATTCTGCATTCCTTGTGACATCAGTGATCCATTCTTCTCCCACAGCTTTGTTAACACTGGGACAATAGTGCCACCTTTATCTCTCAAGTTCCTGTCACAGTGGGTTAGAACAGTTCAAGTTCCACAGAGACATATTTGAGGGAACTTCGGTGGCCCCAGGTGCCATCTGTCCTATAACTTGGGGTGATCTTTGACTGTGATATGTGCACGAGCAGTTGCTTCTCCACAGTTTGCCACAGTGGGAATTTTTGTCTGGATGTGTTAGCCAGGATGTGCCAGCCATCTGCCAAGCATCTGCCAAGCCTGGAGTTAGCACCATCCCGTTGCTCCACGCTATGCTTTTCTCATGGCAAAGTGGCTTAAATAGTGCCTGTTTGGGACAGGCAACTGTGCATTTTAAGTCCGTACAGGTGGGTCTTTCTTCTTCAGTCTGCAGGGCACTGACATGGTTCCACAAGGGCACCTTAGGCTTTAGGGAAAGTCTTTTCCTACTGCAGGTCCTTGCAATCTCAAAACAGACTTGTAGGAAGAAGAATTTCTGAAGCTTGTTGAAAATCTACCAGGACAACTAGCACTAAACAGAAAGCTTTGAATTGATGCACAGTTTATTTTCTGACTGAAGTTTCTCCGGAACTGTGTGTTCCCCACTGTGCAAATTTATTACTCTCAGCCTTTGGGATTTGTTTGTTTCCCTTGCAGTTTATGCTGCTGACTATACTTCAGCTATGCCATCTGTTGTTCTTCTTTCCTCTTTCTTAGTGTTTCTTTTTTGTTATGTCCTCATTCCAGGCTACATTAACTGCTCTGTGTCTCAAAGGGTATTTAGGAACTTTCAGCTGTACTCTGCAACTGTCAAGTGCCAGTGCTGGAGAACTCTGAGTTCCTTTTCTCATTCTCCAAAAAGTATGAAATGGCTTCAAAATATAAATTATTTTTAGCCTTCTGGAGGGTATCTTCATCTATGTTTGGTTCTTGCACCTCTATTGCAAAATGTACGTAGGTTTCTTTTTTCTACCCCAAGGACAGATTTTCTCCATATTGACAGCTCTTGAAAAGAAAGGAGTTTTTGTCACAGTTAGGATTATTTTTAGTCTTTAGTCATTGAAATCATCTAAATGCAAGAAAATTCTTAGCTTTTATTTTAAAGCATATTTCCAGATCCTTTGTTTGAAGAGATAGAGTGGAAATCCAGCCACAAATACACCCAGTATGACCATGGACTGGAAGATTGGATCACTGAATCAACAACTGACAAGCAACAATTTCTTAACTCTAGCAATTTCTAAAGAAATAATGCAACTGAATCATTTTAAAAATATGGTAGATGTTTATCATCCACATTTTAAGGAGTAAAAATCTGTTCTCAGGTGTAAATATTGAGGGACAGCTGGAGTAAAATGGAATGATTTTGATTTTTTTGAGACTGAATTGGCAGCGCACCATGTATGCTCTATATTTAATCTCAAACAGCTTGCTTCTTAAAGCAAGCCACAGTCATTTTAAACACTTAAGAGTGCATGGAGTGCGGGGACATTGTGTTAGTGTGGTAATGTGCATTTACTGTATTGTTTGGATTCTTGTGTGTGCTTTGTAGCTTATATCCTCTGTGCACAGCTTTATTTACCTCTATGCAGTAACTAGGGTGACTTCATGAATCATAGTTTAAGTAAGAGGGAGAACACACTGAGCTGCTTTAATAAGGAGACACTGAGCAGAGAAGTACCCATTTTGTATATAGCTGGACAATAATAAATTTATGTCACAAATAAATACTCTGTAATTTTGCAGAGTATCACATTTGTTTGTTTTCTTGCTTATAAACTGTAATTTTATATTGAAACCTCAGTCTTTGGGGAGAGAACACTTAACACAAAAAGCCTGGCCCATTCATTCTTCTACTTCATATAATGACAAAAATAGCAACTGATAAATTGCAAAAGATTTACCACATGGGCAGAAACAGAAGTGATATGGAAGGATATAACATGGACTTGTGCTATTTACAGGGTATTGTACTGTCATGTGGATTTTTTTAATGATTATCTGATTGTTTTTTATTGTAGAGATGGAGACTGGTGCCCTTGAAATAGCATTTTCCAAATCTTAAAGTATATATGTTGAAATGCGTTCCCTCAACAGAAGAGGATGGCAAGTGTATTAATGCAAGTATCAAAAAACTTGATCAGCTTAACAAGTCAAACTATTTACACCGACTATATAATGTAAGCTCTGCTACACTGTAAATTATTGTCTTCTACCTTTTGAATATATATGGCAAGCAGCCGATAAAGCCCTCTGAGGAATTTGCCACCCCTCTGCCTATCCATCTGTCCTACCATCTCTGGCTTTTGGAGAAACAGCTGTCTTTAAATATTATACAGTAATATATGCCAAAGGAATGCATGCATTACTGGAGCTAGTATTGTCTTGTGCATCCTAAAAGTGATTAATTTTTTAACCAGTTTCAAGAGATGCATTCATTTAGCCAATAGGCTGAACAATAAGCATGGACTGTGGAAGGTAGATTACTTCCTGTTTTTTCAGTTGTTAGGTAGCTGATAAATCCCAATGGAAAAGTAAAATGTTTATCCCACAGCGTCTGTCAGTGCCACAAAAAATCTCATATATCATTCATAATGAAGAAATAGTAGCAATGTTACACTGTTTTGAACAAATGTACAGTGAATAAACTTCAAAGCTCAGCAGTTTATTCCAATAGAAAAATTAAATTTTTTAAAAATTGAAAGAATCCTGTTAGTATGCTATACCATACAACCCATAGAACTTGCATACTACTTTTATTGAATCAGTATTTTTCAGCTGTGTGATTTAACAAGTAACAGGAGCTGTGAAACACCGAGGAAAGATGATAATTGCTCAAAATATGGCATGATCATTCACTTGAATGGGATTCATTACATCTAATTGGAATGTGACTACCTAACTTAGATAGCTGGGGATTTCATACAAAGTCAAGGGTGCTTCCTGCTACAGCCTTCATTCATCACTAGAGAATAACATGAATCTCCCACAGACCTTGTATCATATTTTTGAGCATTGTATAAATGTCTTAGGTGCACTAGAGCACCTTGCATGCCACTACAGAGCTATCAGCTTATGAATGTTGATCTAGACTACCACAGTATAGACATCTGCACTTGACCTAGTCATCTTATTTTACTATTCATGGAAAAAAGAAGACAAAAAATATTAGGGCATGATTTGTATTACTACGCTGTGCATAGTGAACTGCCTGCTAAAATGCTTATTTCTCTTTGCTGTATTTCTCTTTTAGTGCTCAGCTCAGATACAGATTTACAAATGGTCAGATGAAACCCAGGCTTTTTGACAAATAAATGAAAAGTACCTGTTGAAAATATTAAGGCATTGGCAAGCTAGATCCTCTTCTTGATTGAAAAGGTAACCCAGAGAAACTCTAATCTCAGAAAGCTTTAGCTTCCTTGTCACTGTTAGGAAGAAGCAGATTAATCCTGTTACTCGATTAGCATGAAAAGATGTGATAATGTCCACCTACACTATTTACTGGGCCCTTATTTCATCCAAGTTGTTAGTGTGCTTGGATCCCTGAAACGGGCTGCTGTTCTTTTTGAAAGAAAATTAGTGGGCAGCAGACAAGAGAGTAGTAAATTACCTTAATCTCCTTTTAATTACAAATGTGCAGTTCCTGCAGACAAGCATTGAACTGAGTGGATTTTATTACGAGAGCAGCACAAACTTGGTGTGCACATTAGAAATTGAAAGGTAAAATTCCTCTTGTTCGGGCAAGCCATGCTTGTTTTTTCTGCAGCAAAAAAATCATACTTTAGTACAGCTTTTCTTTCTTATCTCATTGTTTTCATTACTGCTGAGCAGGGCTTACACAGAGTCAAAGCCTTTTCTGCTGCTCACTCCACCCCACCAGTAGGGAGGCTGAGGGTGCACGAGGGACTGGGAGGGGACACAGCTGGGACAGATGACTCCAACTGACCCAAAGGATGTCCCATAATGTATTACACCGTGCTCAGCAATAAAACTGGGGAGAGGAGGTTGTCTGGGGTTGGCATTGCTCTGGAATGAGCTGGGCATCAGTTGACTGGTGCAGAGCAGTTATTTTCTTTTACATCACCAATTTTCCTTTTAGTTTCCTTCCCTTCCCCCCTCTTTGTTTCTTTTTTCTTGTTTGTTGTTTCTTTTTATTCATTTTTTTAAATTATTAACTGTCCTTATGGTCTCAACCCACAAGTTTTCTCATTTTTGCCCTTCCAAATCTCCCCCCAGCTTTCTGTGGGGGAACAAGCAACTGGCTGCTTGTGGATTAGCTGCTCACTCACTTCTTCCCTCGCCTGGTGAGAGGAGCAGCAGAATCAGGAAAAAATATTAAAAGTCATGGGTTGAGATAAGAACAGTTTATTAATTAAAACAAAGTGAAATAGTATAATACTAATACTACTACTAATAATAATATTTGCAACAAAAAGGGGAGAGAGAGAAAAGTACAACACAAGATGATTGGGTGATGCACAATACAGCTATTCACCACCTGCCAACTGATGCCCTGCCCATGTCCAGCAGCGATCGGGGCATCCTGGCTCACTTCCCCCAGTTTATGCACTGAGCATGATGCTGTGTGGTATGGAATATCCCTCTGGCTGGTTCAGGTCAGCTGTCCTGGACATGCCCCTTCCCAGCTTCCTCTGCCCCTCCTCACTGGCAGAGCACTGAAAAGTCTTTTGACTCATGGTAATCACTGCTCAGCAACAACCAACATGTCCATGTGTTATCATCATTATGCCCATACTGAATCCAACGTACAGCTCTGTACCAGGTACCAGGAAAAAATCTAACTCTATGCCAGCCAAAATCAGGACAGCTGCCTACTGGAATTAAACCATGACACTGACCCTAGGTTATTGGTTGGTTCAAAATAAATCATAATCACAGAAGTCACTCCAATAAATTTTCTAATTTGGAACAGGGCATTGGATTTGATGGCCATGTTAGTTTGTTCATATTATGAGTATCTCTGGAGTAAAACCATGTTTTCTGCAGCATTGAACACGCATAAAACAAATTAATAATGTGTTCAGATTTGTCCCTTGGCTATCAGGTTTATCAGTATAACTAATTAAAAGCTGCCTTTTGATGATTATTTACTATGCTGGCCAGAAAGTTTCAATCTGACATTTTCAGTGAGATTAGACCAATTTACTGGGCTGGTCAAGCAATAATTAAAAGAAAAATAAAGAATCAGGGTGATTTCAGCAAGACTTCAATTGAAATTCCAGGTACATTCCTGACAATACCTAGTCTGAATTTCTGCCGCATATTCTCAGCAGACTCAGTGTTAAGAGCTTCAAGAGGCTTTGGGATAACATATCTGATAGCTGCTTTAGCTTAATGTATACTATTACATGGACTTCTCAGAATGTTAGCTGGCTGCTTTCTAGTTTGGTTGTGTCCTAATATACCAACTCAGCAATTCATTCAAATTATTCCTTTATGGAAAAGGGCATCAATAAAATTATACGCTGTTAATTTAGTCATTTTTTTTTTCTCAAAAGCTACAGAGAACTTAAAGGGATAAAATAATTAGATGTAAATTAATGTTCATATTTATAGGTAGTTAATTAGAATACTTCCTTTTATGTACCTAATTTGTTTTTGACACCATAACCCTTTAAAGGCCTGTCTTTAAAAATGCTGGGATCCTAATAAAAACATTCATTATAATATTCCAGATTTTTATTTTTTATTTACTCATACCTTGATTGTTAGACTGACTGGTATATTTCTATTTCACTTATCTTTGATGACCATACCATTCCAATATATAAGTATTGATTAGCAGAAGTGCTTGCAAAACATAGAATAAAGGGAGTTTAGAAAAGTCATGTAAAATCTGCAGTTTGTGACTCCAGATATTAAATAACAAAATTAAGCTTGTACATAAGACAAGAAAGAACTTCAAAAAATTGTAAATCTAAACAACTGAAAATGCATGCCATATCTGTCATTTTTATTGTGAATCTGCCCCTTTTTTTCTGGAATTTTCAGACTACTGTCAAGGCTTCTGTTCACCACAATCAAGTGGCTGCTGAACATGTGCAAATCCATTTTACACTGTATAACCAAGAGAGGGGTGTAACCTCTCTGCAGTGAATTCATACATGTGCCACTAGCCTAATGTGATTTTAACTCAGACCCAAATAATCTCAGACATAGTGGGCAGTACATCACAGAAGCAACATTCTTTTTTATTTTTACTTCTTAGAAGATATGGAAATGTTATATCAATAATTCAAGGGAAGGATAGGCTGTCCCTTTTGTCCCCATGAATCAAGAAGTCATTCACTTTAGTGTCAGTAATTTAGAATTAATAATAAACATTTCTGGGTTTTCTATGCAAATGTTTTAGGCACTTATATAATCACTATTAATTGTATTTTATATATTAAAACCAATGTTGCTGCATGTTTTCAAAAAATGGAAAAGGCTATGTTCATCATATTTTCCTTATCATGCCCAATGAATGAATAAATGAATGAATAACTGAAAAAGAGACAAAAACATAAAAAAAGACAAAAAAAAATATAAATAGCATCAGCATTATAGAGATATGTTTATACAGCCACTAAATTTTAGGAGGTACAAAAAATGTATCTCATTCATCATTTAAAAATATCCATAGTATCAAATGAGTGCAAAGAAAGCTCATGTTTATGACAATAATGTTTCCCTACATACTTTGATAACAGTCTCTGTTAGATACTGAGGTGCTTTTAGTTTCTTTTTTAAACAGGTTACGTGGTCTAGCAATATTCAAGGAGGGTAAATAATATGATTAAGCTGGGGTTTTTGACAGTGATGGCACTTTGACAAGGGATTTTGTCTGCAAAGACTAAAATGGCAATCAGCATGGCCTTATGGAAAATGTCAAACAATTGTGGGATCTTTTTGCACAATAGGCTTGGTTGATAACTGCAGCAGATAACTGCATTGACATAATGCAGTTATACTTCTATAAAGCAGTTTTCCTTGTCTTTCTTCCTTCCGCTGAAGATACTGCTATGCAAAATCAATGAAGCTTAAATATCAGCTATGAAAGATGTTTTAGAAAGTAATTACAAATGAAGTATCAGTGTCAACAGGATGCATAATCAGATGACTCTGAAAAGTTAATTCTTGCTTTTCAACCTCATCAATGATCTGATCAGATTTGCTTATAATGGATAATTAGTGAGCAAGAAATAATGGAGAAAGACCAACTCAACTAAATTATATTGCTGAAGGAAATTACTTTTCTTTGGACAGCATATGTTTAACAAAGCCAAATGAAAGGACATGCATCAAGGAACAAAGTGTGTAGGCCACACTTGCAGGATGAGAAATGGAGTCCTGGTGCTCAGTGAAACTGATGGACGTAGAGGAAATAGTAACTATTTAAGTGAGCAGAAGCTCCCTGAGCAACACTAAGCTAAGTAGGTGAACATGTTTTAAAATGCATAACTAGAAAAATATTAAATAGAAGTGAGGAGGATGTATTTCTGTACAGCACCTGAGAGATTTTTATTACCATTCCTACATGCATTTTTTGGAGATGGTCTTTAAAAGGGATATTGACATATTAAAAATATTATAGAGATAAATTACAACAGCAGGTCAAGATTTGGGAAACTAGCAAATTATACCCAAGATAAGATTATGAAGTCGTTGTGTACAAGTTCATATGTGGGAAAAAACAATTCTGATAGGAGACAGAGCTTGAACGCATTAAAATCACCAGTGATTGGAAAATAGCTAATTCAGAAGACAAACAATAATCACCTCTTAAAATCATAGATTTATGTAATCATTTAGGTTGGAAGGGACCTCTAGAGGTTATCTAGACTGCTCTCCTGCTCAGAGCAGTACTAACTTTAAATTTAGATCACTTTGAGCAACGCCTTGAACACTCAATTTTGAAAGTCCCTGAGGGTGAAGGTTTCACAGGCTTGTTAAGCATCCTGTTCCAGTCCCTACCCATTTGCTCTGAAATTTTTCTTCTTACATCCAACTGAAAATTTCTGTGGCTTATAGCTATTTCTTCTCATCTATAGATTATGTAGCACTGAGTGGGGTCTGGCTCCATAATATTTTTTATTTCCTTTACATATTAAAAAGAGGGTTTAGGTACATATTTAACACTACCATAATTGAAAATTAGATGTGATTTGGTGAAAAGAAAATGCCTCTACTATGCTAGTGATATGGATGGGGTTTCCAAGAGGTGTAGGGTTCATACAAATCATGAGCCTGATGCAGAAGTTGCTGGATGAAATTCTGTGATTTTTACAACTTAATTTAGCTAAATTAAGTTTTAATTTACTGTAAATGTTCATGCTAGACATCAAACTCATGATGCTGTGAAGTCAATAAATTACAAAAATAGTCCAGTTGAATAATTAACAGAGGTAAAATGTTTCTGGATAGCGAGGGAATAAAGTCCTTCCCTGTCCTAGTAGTGACGCTCATCATTTTGCCAACAATGTTGAGCTAGTAGATTCTTATCAAGTAGCCTTGGTACTGATATTTACAGCCTTATGAATATTAAATTATAGGCTGAAGTTAATACTTGGAGCATAATGTTGGGACCATACTTACCTCCTTTTATATGTCTATAGGACAGACATTCATACTTTTCCTGGACACTGAATATTCCCTTTTTAATCAGTGAAGAGAAAAAGAATTTCTAGTGAAAAAAACCCATGAACCAGAAGCTCAGATTAATTTTGGTAAGATTAATTTTGCCTCAAAGTGCCTTCTCCTATCCACTGATCAGGAAAGAGAGTACAGGTGAATGATTCAGGAGCTGATATGGTACATATCAACGTATCTTAAGTTGTGTGAGATGAGTTTGGAGAAAGATTGTGTAAGAAAAATATTCATAAAGAAAAAATACACATAAACCCTGAATTCTCAGATCACAAACTTTATCTTTACATTATTGTTCTCTCCTAAGAAGCGCAACAAAGATGATGAAAGGGCTAAAAGGGCATGACTTATGAGGAGTGGCTGAGGATACGTTTGTTCATCTCAGAGGAGAAGAGGCTGAGGAGTCACGTCTTTGCTGTCTATAATGACATGAAGGGAGTGGATAGGGAGGTATTGTTTTTTCTGGTGTTTTGTTATAGGCCTCAAGGGTAAGTCTGAAAACTGTGTCAGGAAGAGTTCAAATTGGACATTAAGAAAAAGTTATTCACTGAAAATATGAACAGTGATCAGAAAAAACTCCACAGGGAAGCAGTCATGTCACCTAGTCTGTCACTGTTCAGGAAGCTTTTGGACAACACTCTTAGACATATGGTTTAACTTTTAGATTTCCCTGTGTGGAGTTTTGAATTGGACTTGATAACTCTTGTGTCCTTTCCAGCTCAGGATGTTCTACAGTCCTACAAATCTAATCTTTCATGATCATGTGTTTGGATAGATTGACATTTCAGCTGCTATTTATATTTCATGGCTCACAGTGACATTTTGAATAGACAGTCTGCTAGTGCATGTACAGAAGAATTGTACTTCTTCAGGTTTTTGATCATAATTTTATGTACATGCTGGTAATTATCACTTTGAGTATTTCAGAATCTATTTAAAGACAGAATCAACACTTTCATCCATTTGATATGTTTTTGCAAATATTGATTCAGTTTTTCTAGGAAGAAAACTTTTCTAGCAGAAGATCAACTTCTGCTTCAAATGCCTACCTTAACTAAAAATGTCCTTTATTTCCTAGAATAACATTTTGCATCTTGCACATTTCTGAGATTAAAGCTGAAGCCTTCATTGATACTTGACATCTATAGAAGGTAGTGAATTTGGGGGTTTGTTGTGTTTTGATTAATTTTTTGAGGATTTTCTTGTTTAAAAAGTGACTGCCCCATAAATATTTTGTTTCATATAAACTAATATTTACAATTAGTCTGCAATTGAATGACTCCTTTCAAATAAATTTTATGAGTTACAGATCAATAACTTACCCATGTATCTTTCCCAGCACGAAGCAAGATAATACAGAGTATTAAAGAAAGACAGTGTTTATAAAGTTGTAGTTCAATCAACATACAAATTCTTGGAAGTAATAAGCACAGTTTTGTATTTAAGGACTCATTTAATGTGATTTTTTTTATTGTGGTCTTGATTTCCAAGGAATATCTTTTAAAACTAATACAGTTATGGATTATGTATCATGTATAATTAACTGTGAACATTCATCAAAATTTAGTAACTACACTTAATAACCTAAAATTATAATAGATAGCAGTTTAAAACAATGATTTTTTTATAAAGACTTAGACAACTGTGTAATTAAATTTTCACTGTTTTCGTTGTACAATGTATAAGTGTATGGTAATACTGTATATACAGGTAGCATACATATATAATAGCAGCATTTCTAAGATTTACCTCAAATATGAAAAACTAAAGATTAAAAATGTAGCTTTAATCATCAAAATGTATAAAAGTTTACAATCAAACAACCAACTTTCCCTTCTCTGGACATGCTTAATACACCTTTCTTTAACATTCTGGTTTCTTAGAAGCAGTAAGCTAGAAGTGAAGCTGTTATTTAATTAGAAAGAATATTAGTACTAAATTGCAAGTCTTGCTTGAGTTCCAGCAGAAGACAATAATGAATTAGCAAATACTTTTGTGGAAAGCACCCGATCGCAACTTCTGTCTGCTTTCATGTTTCCACTGGTTCTTACTTTCTGTCTCCCTTTGCATATTAGAGCTTCTCTCTATACTTCCACATTATCTGATTCTGGCGCACTGTTTCACGATATTTACTACATATTCTCCCTTCTCTCATCCTCTCCCCTGAACTTTGAGACAGGGAATGTGGCTCTGTTAAGCTGGGAGTTGAAAGGCAGCATGTGCCTCTACAGGCAGAATAATCAAAACATTTGTGTATCCTTGCTCAGAGCCTGTGCCTAAGTAACATTGTGGGGAGTTCTGACATGCTGTCTCACCACCTACCCACTGGACTGTGTTTACAGATGGCAGGTATAGTTTCAGAAGCTTCGCATGCTACATAATTAAGTCCTGAGTAGACCATGGAAATAACCTTTTGGGACTGTGATTAATTATATTTCTGTTGCAGTTACTGCAGTTTATACTTGCAAGATACAGCTCAAATGTTGAATTGGTATCTTTTTACTGAAATGAGAATTTAAGAAAGCAGATGACTGAAACATCTGTGTGGCAATATGCACTTAAGTCCATCACTAGGCATTTAAATACACACCTTATCTTCAAAACTTTTCTTTGTTCTTCCTAAACTCTACCTGATTTTAAGTAGAATTAAGTTGCTGGGGCAAGCAGAAGTGTACTCAAAGAAAGGTGCTTCTGCAAGTATATCAGCTCATTGTTTTCTCTTCACTCTCATGGGTAACTTCACAATTGAACAGCTTTAGTGCATTCTATTGCACAGACTGGAAGGGTCACCAGTCTGTCCTGTATAACATCTTGCATGCTGTATAGTCACGAATGTTTGTTACACTGCCAATTAATTTGTAATGATAATATTTAACAAAGGATGATTTTTCCAGCTGGAAGCAAAGTTATTCCCTATTCCCCATCCTCCCTAACACCACCACCATCACGTCCCTTGAGCTGATGTCATGAGATCTTTATCATCTCAAAGCGATGTTGAAAATAAGCAGATGGGACATCATTTCAATATCTTATCTGGAGGATAACATCTCCCAGTAGTGCAACTGACCTCCTAATACTGGACCTTGGCATCAACACTGCGGAAACCCACTCCCAATGTGCAATACTTTCTGTGTGCCCTCATTAGAGGTCTTTTGTTTTCCTCCTTTATTCAGAGTTTCATCATGACAACTGAAAGTGGCATTTGAAAAGCTGAGAGGATTTTACATAACAGGACCCCTATTGTCATTCTTCATTTCCTTTCATTTCAAACACATTTGCTGCATTTTCATTATGTAGGAGATCATGCAGCATGTCAGTGCACAAAGTCTCTTTCTTCCTGCCAGCAAAGTACAACAAGAATAAGTCTCAGGGCCAGAGAGTTATTCTTGCACAGAATTCAGAAATGCCTTTTATTAAGGGAGGCTAACAGCCTATGCCAAAAAACTAGTTTGACATGGACAAAGGAAGAAAGTAAACAAAAGATTATTAATTTTGTCATATAAAATGTTCATTGTGACAACAATGCAACAATGCAATGATGTAGAGAAGATGCAAAAGAAAGATAACAGATTACACTAAATGGCACAAAAGACCTACAACTATAATAGAAGTTTGGGGCTCATGTCTCGTTCATCACATCTTAAACAGGTTGAAAAAAGGGCACTTAGATGTGGGCAAAGCAAGGAGAAAGTTTTGGGAAAATACTTCTGACAATAGGAAAATTAGTAGGCTTTTGCATTTCTCTGCAGATTCTAGCTTTATGATTTAAAGACCTTCTTGACTACCAGTTTGGTGCTCTAACAAGACTAAAAATGGGCAGCACACAGTAGTGCTGAACTAATTGAAGCCCTGCTGAGAGTCCTGTGGGATCTCCTTTGCCCTTGCTCCACTTGTTAATGCTTTTCTGTTCTTCCCCTTCTTCTTCACTAGAAAAAAAAAGAAAAGTCTGACTATTTAACCAGCAGCACAGGAGCAGATAGATTCTGTTTCTCTATAAGAAGAAACAAGCCCAAACAGAGTATCTTAGATTGAGGAAAATAGAGGAGGAACCAAAGTACAAAAGCAAAATCTGTTGCCAGCCTATTGTCAAGGCCCTGATAGTATGAGGATATAAACATAAAAACATATGTTCTTCTATGTCCTCTGTATTTCCTACTGCCCCTCATTTTCCCTTTGAATTTGCCTTTGACTGTCTTGCCAAATAGGAAAAGTGAGTCTAAGTAGCAGAACTATCATATTCTTACCTGCTACAATGATAGAAAATGTAACTGAAATCCTCAGCTTCTAATGGGAATTTTGATGGATTTTGATTTACTGCTCTTCCCAGCCATCTCAACATGCTCAGTGCTGCCTTCTGGTCATTTTCTTTGTCTGATCTACCTAACACATTCACGCTTACTCTGTAATTTTCCAAACGTTCATAAATACACAACTGTGCTTTCCATCTCAACCATGCAATTTACGATCTCCTCAGAAACCTGAATCTTGTTGGTTTAATGCTGTACTAAAATAAGATCCCATTTTTGATAGTATAGTCTGCTAATATCTGTGATAATCAGATTACCACAAGTGATATTCCACCAGAGAAGTCTCTGATCAAAAATAATTTGTGCCTACTTTCCTTGATGACGCCAACGTACTGTCCAGGGGGTGAATCACAGAATAATAGATTGGTTTGGGTGGGAAGGGACCTTAGAGTTCATCTCATTCCAATCCCCTTCCATGGGTGGGGGCACCTTCCACTAGACCAGGCTGCTCAGATCTCCATCCAACCCGGACTTGAACACTTCCAGGGGTGGGGCATCCACAACTTCCCCGGGCAACCTGTTCCTGTGTCTCTCCACCCTCACAGGAAAGATATTCTTCCTAATATCTAATCTAAAACTAGCCTCTTTCAGTTTAAAGCCATTTCCTCTTGTCCTATCACCACCTTCATAAAAAGGCCCTCTTCAGCCTTCTTAAAGAGAAGAGATAGAGTGAGGGGTGTGCTTCCTTCTTATCCATTAGATATTTGGGAGCCTTACTTAGTAAGGAATGATTCTTTATATTGAGACATGTACTGGAATTTTCCCAGGATATTTATAAAACGGTCAGACAAATACAACCAGGTCCTAAAACAACTGACTGGAGAACTTATAGCTTAAAGTTTCAGGTTACAAAGTTAATTTTGATTCATGGTAAGTACAACTCTAAATATACACAATATAACCCAAATGTTTTGTGGTCCCAAACCAAATGTCCCACAGTTCCCACTACAGTCTGTAAACACTATTCCTTTTTCCAGGTAATCTTTAGTCTCTTTCAAAATATAGGCAGAAGAAAGCGGTAGATAAATCTAGTTTGTCACAATCCATTTAATATATGTTTTTGGGGGTTCTGTTTGGGGTTTGTTTTGTTTTGTTTTCAATAACAAGCATCTATTATCAATATATTTTATATATATTATATATATTTTTAAGGCTGGTCATTGAAAAAAAATTATCAATCCTTTCATGTAGTGCATGAAACAAAAATCAAGACCTTATAAAACATGTTCTTCTCCTCACTTTATGATCTGATTTTGTAAATCATGAATTTTTTTAATTGCTGCTAATCTATGTACCTCTTCTTTTGCTTTCTTCACTGATTGCCTGAACAGAGACTATGGGAATTATCTGGAATTGTTTATCTCTGTCTCACTCTAATTAAGTCTTCTAACATCTTTTTTAACAAATTTGATTTTTGTGGTATACCTGAAAAACAGAAAAGGTTTGGGAAGAGTGGTTTGAAAAACAGTGTGTCATTATATATGCTCATGCACAGCTCTGCTTTTGCCTCCATATCGTTTGCCTCAAAAAGGTTGTCTTTCCCTCAGACTGTGCTTCCTCAGTTTAGATTCCTCCTTAGATTCTCTCTGAACCCAGTTTCATTTTTTTTCTCAACATTTTGCTGTTGCATGCTGCTTTTCCACTCTGAAGCTTTTTTAACTGAATCAATATGGCAGCAATCTGCTTTACCCTTTCATAACTGCTACATTTATAAATACTGAACTTCCAAGTCAAAATAAGGAGAAGAACTTCTCCCTGTTTTATTAATTATCCTCCTTTCAGTGGTATTTTATTTCTACAACAGTGATATAATTTTCAAACACAGGAGTGCTGGCAACTTAAAGGAATGGCATTTTGTGAAGAGATTTCCTTTGATATATAAATTTCTAAGTCTGGAAAAAACCTTAGGTGGATTTACAATTCATTCAAATTTCTTTTTTTCCACCATCCTTGGTTGCTAATATATTCTTCCAAGCAATTTATATGCAAATATCTATTTAAAGAAAGGAGAGGGAGTGAGGTAAACAGACAAGCTACACCACATACATTACAGTGTATTTTCTTAAAAATTCTCCTTTCAGCTAAAACAGTGGAAAGAAATAGCAGCATCAGCGGCTTTGATGTAGGACCTGTTGCTCTGTTTCCACACCACTGGGTCATGTACAGCTTTGGGCCAGGTGAGCTGTAGTACCTCTGTATGTTTGTACAAGTTCTCAAGCCACTTTTAGTCAATTAAAGTCCACATGGCAGCTGTGGTGTCCTGCATGGGCCACATCGTCCCTAAAGGCTGCACAAACCCAACGCAGTTAGGTTTGGGGTTAGCCCATATAATCTGTACTTAGTGCCTGAGCTAGTTTTGATCTAGCTTACCATTGCTGCAATCACACTTTTGATTGCAGCAGGCTCATGGCTCTTCACTGCCTTTGTATAAGGTAAAAGGCTGAACAGATTTCTTAAAGCAGTGGGATAAAGGGGAAGAGAAACCTCTAAGGTTTGATTCTCTTGAGAAATATAGGAAAGAGACGAGAATGAGGCTTTGGAATTTCACAGAATATTACGAGCTGGAAGGGACTCACAAGGATTGAGTCCAATGCTTAAATGAATGGCTCATATGGGATCAAACCTACAACCCTGGCATTATTAGCATCATGCAGTAACCAGCTGAGCTCATGCACCAATACACACAAATTATTTATCCATCTATATCATATCCGTGGGCATAAAATCAAAATGGAACTCTGTATAGTAAAATGAGCTGTGATTCATGAATGAAGAAGAAAAACACTGACCAAGTTTCTCAGAAAAACAAAACAAAACGAAAAACCAAAATTATATTCCAAATTTTGTCAGCTTTGAGAACTACATAAATATAGTATATACTGAGCTTTGCATGTACTGTTACTGAATCTGCAACGAAAACAGCAATGATTCCTTTCCTTATTCTTACTGGGAATGAGTAGTAAATTAAACTAATCCTGTTAGAACAGATAGTAGTTTCAAGAGGATCTTTTCAATTTGAGAATTGCTAAGTCTGGATTTTTTAGCTGTTTCTCTATTTACATGCCAAAACGTACCACGTGCCACATGATGTGATGCTGAAAAAGAAAACACCATTTTTGAGTCCAAAATGTTCCATTTTAGAAGAATAATAAAAGAAAATAGTGTCAGTCATCAGTCAGCTGAAGTCTTTTGGGATGATGTTTTTTACTTCTACATTTACAAATAAAAAAGCCCCTGACGTTTAAGCTACAGATATAAATGGTGAACAAATTAATGACATCAAGCTGCTGTCAAATCACTGTTATGTGATCATTAACCTTTCTCTTCGAAGGTTTTGAGTCCCTTGAAAACATAGCTGGGAGATCTTATCTCTCATCATCAGAAAATCCTTAAATTTCATTTTTATATTTGCAGTATTTGTTTGAAATATCTTTTGGTAAATAATTGTGCATCTGAGGCATCTTTTCTTTTACAGTTTAAAACTTCTCTTTCATAGTTGTGGTTTTGCATGATTGTTTGAATTATTCTACATCAGAGGGTGAACAATTGCATTTCAGAGCTTATTCTTTAAAGAGTTTCTCAAAGGCATCAAAAACCCTGAAAATTTAATACACTATTTCTAAACACAAAAACCATCTGAGCATTAAATAAAGTTAAAAACAAACAAAACAACCCAAACCAAAACAAAAAAAAAAAAACAATAAACCTCCCAAAGAAACCACAACCAAACAAAAAACCCCCGAAAACAAGAAAAAAACCACCACCAGGAAAACAAACTAGACTAAACAAAACCTGACTATTTTGGCTTTAATTTTAAATTCAGGGCCTGATTTCACTCTTGACAAGATGGAGATGTAGTATGGGAATACAAATTAGCCAGTGATATTGTAGGCCTGTTCTTGATGGCTCTCAGAGTTTTGCTTTTTCTCTGTATAGAAGCAGGATTGAAGAGAACTAGTTCCACATGCAATAAACCTAAATCTATGCAATTGAAATTACTTTGATTTTTTTGAACAGGGTAAAATTTCTTTTATTAGCTATCGTTCACTATTTTGTGGCTTCTTCTATGAACACCTTATGTTTATGATTCCACATGGAAATGCAACTTTTCATAGTTTATGGATTACATTTGGTTTTATAAATTTAAGGCTAAATGGCAAAACTGAACTCAGTGAAAGTTCAGGGCTGTACTTGGTTTCCATGATAAGGTTTTGGTAGTGATCAGGCTACAGGGGTGAATTCTGTGAGAAGCTTCCAGAAGCTTCCCACGCGTCAACAGGGCCAATGCCAGCCAGCTGGATCCAAGAAGAACCCACTGCTGGCCAAGGCTGAGCCCATCAGTGATGCTGGCAGTGCCTCTGGGATGATGTATTTAAAAATCACACTGTGTAACAGCACCCAAAAGAGAGGAGTGAGAATGTGTGAAGAAGCAGCCCTGCAGACACCAAGGTCAGGGAAAAAGGAAGGTGGGGAGGAGGTGCTCCAGCTCAGTCCATGGTGCGGACCATGGTGAGTCAGGCTGTCACCCTGCAGGCTATAGAGGACCCCACACCACAGGGGATGGATTCCAGAAGGTGGTTGTGACCTGTGGGAAGTCCATACTGGAGCACAGCAGCCCATGCTGATGTTCCTGTCAGGACCTGTGACCATGTGGGGGGACCTACACTGAAGCAGTTCATGAACTGTAGCCTGAATTCCTGAGTTTTGAAGTTCTTTGAGGATTGTCTCTCATAGGAGGGACCCCAGGCTGGGGCAAGGGAAGAGCATTAAGTGTCACCAAAAACACTGGGAAAATAAAACTCCAAATATAATTTGGACACTATATTTTCAGTACTATAATTTCAGTACTTGAAAGCAGGCATTACTTTATTTCAGCACCAGGCTGTGGAAGAGTGACTCCTCCTAACACAGGCACACCCATTATCAAAACTTTTAACTATTTATACATTTTAGCAAACAAAGGAATTGCTTGTTCATTGACTACAAGTTAAATAGTTCTCTTATTAGTTGGTATTTTATCTTCTATTGGTTAATGATTCTCTTGCTTCTTGCACTAATTAGTCTGCAAGCTGAGTCTTTCTCTTCTTTTTGACAGGTGGGTTTCTTGTATCAGTGGTCTGTGGGTTGGTGGTTGCAGATTGCCCCAACCAGAGTTACCTTTCACACATTTGGAGCTGATTCCAGCAGAATAAGTGATCTGGTTTCACTAGTTTCTTCCTCTTCTTGGGACAACTGCCAAATGCCCTTGTGGCCCATAAATTCTGCATTTCTTCCCAAGCTTTGTAAGCTCCTCCCCCCAAGTCTGAGATCATTGAAGCGTGTCAAGCCCTAAACTTTAATTTGTTTTTCTAACACATGGACATCACTTAGAGCTTGCTTGTCAGCTGCTATCTGTTTCATGGATTAAATCTCCCTTCTTGTTGATTAGGCTTGTCAGTTACAAAGATGAAACATTAAAGAACACCCTTTCTTAAGAAAGTTTTTACATATTCTACATTTTGCAACAATTAGGAAGGACCTTGTTTCTCAACCCCCTTCTCATTCCCTGTAACTCCCTGAGCAAATGGTTAACTATTTCTGACTCTTGAGATGTCAGCATCAGCAAGACTAAACACTATTTGTTACAACTAGAGATTTTCCCAAAAAAAGGAAAATCTATGAGGAGGAAGCAGCAGGAGACACAGCTGTGATGAACTGGCCACAAGCTGCATTCCCCAGTCCCCCGTGCTGCTGAGGGAAGGGAGGAGGTAGAGACATCAGGAGTGAAGCTGTGCTTGGGATAGAGGGAGGAGTGGTGGGAAAGTAGTTTAAGGTTTGGTTTTATTTCTCATCCTACCCTGATTTGATTTTTAAGAAATTAAAGTAATTTCCCCAAGTCAAGTCTGTTTTGCCTGTGACAGTAATTGGTGAGTGACGTCTCCTTGTCCTTATCTCATTCTACCAGCTTTTTGTTATAACTTTTATCCTTTGCCCTGCTAGGCAGGGGGGAGATGGAGCAGCTTTGGTGGGCAGCTGGCACCTAGTCAGGGTCAACCCACCACAAGGGCACTACAATTATGTAAGGTCACCCATTTCTCAGGCTTTTTTTCATAAAAGGATAGCTTTTAAAAATTCATTGTGCCATTAATGTGTAGAAGGAGTCTGAACTTTACAAATAGGATGAAAAAATTGGTTTGGGTTAGACAAATACAGACCAGCTTAGTTGCCCAGGCTTCCTTGCCTGCCTGGCCTTTAGCTTCCAGCCTGAAAGGCTTGACCCGGATGTCCCCAGCTTCCTAAGTCACAGCTTCCACCCCTGTGCAGACTGAAGTCTGAAATACTGTCTGCTGCCTATCTTTGAAAACAGAAATTAAATCTGTACATGTGGTAAGCTGAAATAAGCTTTACTGCTTGTCTTATCTCCATTGACTTTAACAGGAGGTTGCACATGTGCACATGTTGGCAACTACTGCTTCAAGAATCAGAGCTTTGATCCTTATTGTACTGTTTTGTGTTAACCTCTGGCTCTTGAAATGTCTGTTCCCCCATGCAACTTCTTTTTCCTCAGAGTCCTACCATCTTCAGTCATTTCCATAAGTGGTTCCTCCTCCTCCATCTGTCCTCCTGGAACTAACGGTTTGCTAAAAAACTTTTTGCTCCAAATCCTTGTGCGATTAGCAGCTCAGAAAAAAAATATGCTGATTTTGCCAGATACATGACGTTTTATCACACATCAATTTGATAAAGATTTTTACCACATCTGGCAGCTCAGAATATGCAAGAATATTTCTGCTGCAATTGAGCAAATTCAGTTCCAATCACACTTAAGCATAAGAAAGCAATAGGCATGCAACTCCTGCTCTGTTCTTTAGTTAAACATGAAAAGTGTGCATCTCAATTTTTCTGTAATTAATACCCACTAAAATGAATCACACAGAGTTAGTGGAACAGATTCTTTTTTCAATAATTATGTCTTTAAACTTATGTGTTACCCTTATCATCTTTTTAAGTAAACAAAACATTTTAAGTAAAAAGAAAATAAAATCATCATTAAAAGCTATCAGACACTTTCAAACAAATTACAGAAGTTGCAGAACAAAACCCATATATCTAAAACATGTTTAATTGCAAATGTAAACATCAGAATTGCTGTTTGCAAGTAGAAATATCCCAATGTAAACGTTAAAAGGTTTGCCACATGAATAGTTCTAAATGTACCAATAAGCTCATTAGGTGAATCAGAAACTTTCATTATGCCATCAATCTTTATTAGTTGCAGTCGAGTTCTGGTACTGAATCACAGTAGATTAATTTGGCTCAGGTCACAGGTATTTAAATGCCTGAGCACTTTGTCATGTGGGTAGATTAATCCACTTGAAAAAATTCAAAAGCATGCCTATAGGAGAGGTTAAAAAACCCCAACCTTTTTACATCACACATTGTAAGCAGAAATTACTTTACAAACTGCTGCAGACTCTAGGCTATTCTAATATTTTATATTAATCCTTTTCTAATAAATATATATATGAGACAACTAATTACAAGAAATGCAATCACTAACCCTCTCCAAAATTATTCTTATAAAATAGAATAGAAAAAAAATGTAGAGTAACATTTGAGAAAGAAAGAAAGATTTTGGCAGAGGACTGTTTCAGGAAGGAAACACAAACACATACGCCTATCATTCTGTTGCTGTACTGGAAGTTAGAGCCATGTAGGTGATGCATTGGCTGACCCAAAGTTTTACACATTTATTTCCTGATGTCATTGTTTCTGGTCAATAGCTACTCCCAGTACCTGAAAACAAATATCACTTTCACTACAAATTAAATATTGAAGGTGGATTTTTTTGACTGAATTAATATAAAATTATTTTTCAATGCATTACTCATTCAGTAAGAAAGTTTGGATGATGGTATATTACTTTGGTTTTTAGGCTGTCAATCCAGGCTGTCAACAAAATGCCTGTTTTTATTTTAAGTTAGTAAAGTATTTTAAGTTAGTAAAGTATTTTATTGGCATATGAATACCAATAGATAAAGGAAAGATTACTTGTACAATTTTGTTGGTAGTATTAAACTATTAGATATTTTTATTTAATGAAATGCACAGATACAACTTACATTGGATCTCACCAATGAAATAGCTGGTTAGTGCATGAATGGAACACCTCCATATAAAGGGCTCAACAGCTGAAATCCTGGTCCAGAAGAGGAACAGACACTCAGTGAGTTCAGAAACTCAGTGAGGTTAACATTTCATCTGGTCAGTTTTCTCCAAATTTACCACTTTCTTTGTATTAAGAAAAATAAGGAAAATAAGTTCCTAAACAACTGTATTATTAGCAGATGAGAAGAGTTTTTGGAAAAGCTGATGAATTCAAATGGCGCCTGATCAAATTCCTTCCTGAGTAATTGTAAACTGTCTTCACACATTTGAATTAACCTTTTATTAATGCTCTTGTTATTCCCCTTTTTTGTCAACAACTGTTTTGTCATGCATAATGTTTGTCTTCTATCTGCATTTTGAGTGCAGTGGCTGTCTTCCTGTCTGTCATCTGTCTGTTCACTCCCTTTAGTATCTGTGCAAGTGAAGATACAGTTTCCCATCAGATGATGCAGTAAGAAAGTAAATCTAGCCAATTTTTTACTTCCAACAACAATCAATACAAGCTCAAGAAAGAATTTCTAGTAGGAATCTCCTGTATATAAATATCTCTCTTCGGGGATACAATTTCTGATAATGCATTTTTTCAAACTTTAATATCGCCAGTTTAAATCTATATTTGGAGCAGAGGAGCGACCAGATGATCAGCTGCATAATATCACAGGTGGTGTGGCTTTAGTGTGTATCTCTTCAATCTGCTAAAACAATGCAGCTTTTTATAGGAGACCTTAGTACTTCCAAAGGCGTGAGAAAACTGAGCAACTGTTTCAGGCTCTGATGCAATCACGGAGGTCACAGACATTCAGGCCAGAAGTCCATTGAAGACAATGACTAAGTTTGCAACAGCTCTGTTATCAATGATAAGGTTTGTAAGCAAAGGATTGGAAAGTCCGGGAAATAAGAAGGATATCTCTAAGAGCGGATGCCTGAGTAAAGATGGATTAATGACGCATATAAGCAAAAACCACTCAAATCCAGGAAAAGCAGTAAATCTGAAATATACTTTTTCAAATATAGTATTTGCAAAGTTACTCCAGAAAATGGGAGCTATCTTAAGGCTCTTTGGTCTCGACTCCTCTTTTGAAACGCGAAGTGTTTCATAAGCAGTGGTTTAGTGTGTTTGTGCAAAAAGCTGCTTTCTTGCAATTCTTACCAGCACACTGAAAGTCTGTTCAGAAAATTTGCTATTCAAAGCAGACAATAGTATAGTCCATTTGTTTTGCTTTATTTTGTTGGTTTTGATTTGTTGTTGGTTTGTTTTTGACCTGTTCTTGGGAAAAGGCAGGCGATGTAAAAACTGTAAGGTATAACCAAAGAAGATATATCACATCTTTCCTCTTCCTGTTGTACCTCAAAAAGGTAGACAGAGAGTTTCAGCCTTCTTGCTCTGCAGGTTCTGTGACCTGCTGGAGCTCTGCATACCACATACATGAGCTAAAAAAAACCAACAAAAAGCCTATTCTCTTGAAGCCAGTTGATATTTGTCCATTGTCTGCCATGGACTAAATGAGAAGTGAATGAGAAGAACGTGCAAATGATCAAGAAGTGAACGTTGAGAGATATTAGTTGTTTATCTTAAATAAGTGCTATATAGAATGAATTACACAATTAAAATACCATGTGATTTAGTGTGCTGTTTACCTTAGCATGAGTAACTTGGTTTGGTGAAGCCTTTGGCTGCAAGCTGTGAACTTACACCTAGATAAGTGTAAGTTATCTGGCTTCTGGCTGGAATAGAATTCATTTTCATAGTAACTCTCCTAGTAGCTAGTACAGTGATTTACTTTGTCTTTAGTATGAGAAAAACATTGATAACACACTGATAATTTGGTTGTTGATAAGTAGCATTTATCCCAGATCCAGGGCTTTTTCTGTTTCCCATGTTCTAGCAGAGAGCAAATGCAGCAGCGTGTCAAACAAGAAAATAAAGACGCTACAACTGCCAGCAGAAGCTGTAACTCCACGAGATAAGAACAGTGAATGACTTGCCTACACTGACAAATAGAAAGAATCCAACAAGTTGTTAAAAGACCCCAGATCAAAAATCACAATTAGACCATGAAAAGCATGCAAGGCATGGAAAGAGTGCATGGGGGTTGGGTGCAGAATTAATAAGGGTATAATTGCCTGGAGATTTCTTTGTTCTGTGTCACTCTCTGGAGGCACCCAGCTTGACCTGACTTGCTGCTGAAGCACTCTATTAAATTATTTATTTTTATAAATCCAATGCCTGAGAGTCTGTTATGGGAAACCTCAGATCAAGCCCAAAGAAGGAGGAAGCATGTCCATGAGTGAGTGTGTGTGAGCAAGGAGTTGGCTCACTGGAGCCTCCTGCTGTGAAGGGACTCTGGTCTTAGCAGTTAAAGTTTCAGGTGGTGTGTGTGTGTGTGTGACTCTTTGAGTAGTGTGAGGATGCTCTGGCAGCAGCTTCTCCTTTAACAGTGAAACAGGTGCCAAGTGAATGTATATGTATCTATATATTTCATTGGACTACTTCATCAAATTTTACTCCACCAGCCAAGCATACCAAGATAATTTTCTCTTAATCACACATAACACAATATTTCTACACATTTTATTATTTAATATTAAGAAATTCAATTTCATTTCAAAATGCAAACATGTTTAAATTCATGGTGAAAAATAATTATTGTAATTCCTGTGCAGTGACCTTCCACATAGCGATCTTAGCATGTACTAAATAATGATTTTAACCTCAGAAGAACTTCTGTCAAGTACTAAGCAGAGAGAAGACAAGTGACTTGTTCAAGTTCATACAGAAATAGAAAGCCAAGAATAGAAATCCAGGAATAGAATTCATGGGACAGAGCAACATCTCTAATTGAGCCAAAAACTTGGTCTTAACTCTTCAGAACAGGTTTACTTCTGTGGTTGACAGGAAGAATTATTCATTTTACCTGTTTACTCGTTGCTAGTAATAAAATATGTCATGTGTGAAAACCCTTCTCTATTTAAATTGATGGAATAGTAAAATGAAGAGGGAAGTGTGACGGCATGTCGGATTATGAAGCAAGCTCTAGGTAGCCAGGGTGTGTTGCAGGGTTGGCCTCTGTAAGGACACCAGGAGCTCCCCCCATGTCTGACAGACCCAACACCAGCAGGCTCCTTGTCAGACCCCCCACTGTAATGTTTTTTCATTACAGATTAATGTGAGTATTCTTGAATATCACTTTGGAAGGTAAATCATGGTATTATCTTTGATGTCTAGCCCAGTGTATTGTCTTGAAATGATCAGCTTACAGTATCACTGATGCTGCCTTTTGCATTTTTCTTGTGTCTGGGCTTTGGTCAAGTTCCAGCGTAGGAATTTGACTGATATAAGCCAGAACCACGCAATTGTTTACACTTTATGAAGGTCAGATCTCTTCATGATGGCAAATTACACACTTCCTTTTTAATGAAGCCCAGAACTGGTAAAAAAAGACTGATAGCATGTCAGGGTTGAAATAACTGGCAGAGGCCTGAGTTGAAATACTTATCTATTTCTTCTTGGAGCAAAAAGAAATACACTCACTCCACCGTACAGACTTTCAGGTCTTGGATGTACATGTGTCATCAAAACAGTTCACAAAGTGCTTTTCTTTCGTGAGCAAAGAAAACACATTCTGAGTTTGTCAGGTAAGCCTTACCCTAAGAAAAGTAAAGTTATAGTAGGCCATAATTAATTTATTCTGCCAACAAGCAATCTGAAAATCAACAAAATGGTGTGGAGGGTACTTTCTTTCTGTCTTACAGTGAATTCTGAACTGCTCCTGGAATATTTTTCATCACATCATTCTCCAGGCTGAGCATCAAGTTTGAATCCAGCCTGTAACGATGGTCTCAAAGACAGATGTGTAAATATTTCTCATTTACTCTGCCTGGAACAAAAATTTTAAAAAAAATTAACATGGCTTAGAAACGGATCATTAGTGTAATAGCAGTGAGCCCAATGGAAAGGCCAAAATATCATATAATATACCAAATGCCAGCTTAGAAGTAGCATGAAATTAATCTAAATAAGATGAACTCTCACTTTTGCTTATACTGCTTTAAAATTATTTGCATTTCCTTCTGTGTTTACCAGATCAGATTTATAAAAGCTGAGATAAACCTGGAAAGTAAAATTAAGGGGGTGGTGTTTAGTTGGGTATGCTATTCATCTGCAGGGGAAAAAAGCACACAAGAATGCAGTAGAACAGGGTGAGAAGCAATGTTGTCAGTGAGGTGGTTTCATCAGATAACCAACAGTCCTGAAGATAGATTGCTCACTCCAGATGCTTTTGAGATCATTAACTCTTCCCTGAATGTCATATACACACAGCTTCTACAAAGTTTCATTTAAAAAGTCACTCTTAATATCATGCCAAATATAATAATAATTTATATTTTATAAGAGCATCTCATGTTAGGAACTTCACAGAAATGGAACAGGGTCAATCTCTGTCCTGAAAACCTACAAATCGCATGCAGCTGGTGATACTCAGCCAACGCAACAAGCAACTTGCGTAGGTACTAGAGATGTGAGAACCAGTAAATGATGATACAAAGTGACAGTCTAGGAAGATTATCTGTGAAGGATAGTTCTTAATTAATAGAAGAAAAGCTGTAGCTGATAGAAACAGAGTATGGTGCAGCAAACAGAAAGATTATAATAAACTGGAGATTTTAATTTCTTTATGCCGTTATTATTTTACGCACACACCTAGCCAGGTTATAAGGACAAGCAAGGTGTCGAAGATGATGTTCAGGATGTAGCTCAGACAAGGATATTCTCCCCATTTATTGAGAAAAAGAATTATTCACAAGAGCTTGCCTAAGCAAGACCCTCATTTTACTACCTTGTTTCACCAGACAGCAGATTTCTAGACATTATAATCCAAATAAGTTTTAGAAAGGGAAACTGAGGCAATTATGAGTCATCACCCATCACTCCACTTACTCTACATGTGGAAGAACAACCATTAATTTATTCAAGGTTTATCTAACTTCATCTCTATGTTTCTCTGAGAAGTGCATTTCCAAATGTCTGTGGAAGGATTTTAGTGTGGTTTAGGACATTTGGATATTTTTAGTGCTGTTGTTAATATGAACTGCATAAATATTGCTATTTCCCTATAAATACCTATCATGTAGATGGGAACTTTTTAAACTATGCATGTGAATTAAAAGGAAGTTAATACATCACAAATTATTTTGGTTCATATTCTGCAGACTTCCCAGATTTATGCAAATTTCAAACTGCAAACCTCCTCAGAATCTGTTAAAATGGAAAAACTACACTGTCAGTTTCCAAGCAAAAAAAACTTTTGGTAAATAAGTTCTCTGGGTAATGATGATATTTTTTTCTTGAAAAGTCACTTTATTTTAAAATAATTCAAGGCTTTCTGCTGACTGACCATTCAATCAAAAGATTAGAAAACAACTAGAGAATTATTTTCATGTTATGAATTCAGTGTCGAGAACAAAACTATCTCTTTAATGAATAAAATTAAAAGTTATGCAACCAAAGAAAAACTTTCATTGTTCCTTAGTACACAGCAGGTACTTTGGTCAGCTCAAAAAAAAAGCAGAATAATGTACCTTTTGCTTCAGGGAACTATGGACAGATTTCTTATTTATCTTATTCTTATCTAAACACAAAACAGTAGTGTAACATTTGCGATCATTTCTTGTAAATACTTTTTTAAAAAGTTTATTTATAAAGTAATTGCAATGGAAATTATCTTAAAATCATCCAAAGGTAACAGATTCTTCATTGCTGTACACAAAAAGTTTATTGTATATCAAGACCATTAGAAGAGTTGAGATTGAAATAATAATATGAAAGGAATCACAAATAAATGAAAGAAATCTCATTGAAACGGGGCTGGCAAATTTTAAATGAGTGGTCTTTCCAAGGAAATCGCCATCTTTTCTTAGGTTCATTTCCAGCAAAGACATTTCCTCACATTTATTTTTTTTAACTGTCAGTGTTGGGATCTGACTTTGTTGCTATGGTCAGTGATGTAAAAAACAATCTAGCCTAGGATAATAGGTTCCTTCTTTAGTCTAAAGTATCCAAGAACCATGAAATTATAAGTGCTAGTTATTGACCTTAACAATATCTATTAATAACAATAAGTAAAATGAAAAAGAGTTGCTGTTGGTAACAATGTTGAGAGAAGAGTGAAATGCAAAACCTCTTTTTGAACTGTCAGATTTGTTAAGAGAATGGATATTGAACTGAGTGATCCTGTGAAAGATTTGGGACACAGCAAATCCCCTCTTTACAAATAAATGGTGAATGGGATGTAAGACATATGCACAGAACAGAACAGCGTGTTTTGATTACGTCAATTAAACTAGTGCAGGTAGGGGTAATTAGAAATTAATTTTATTTTCATATTTTTCAGTTTTCTTGGAACTTTGTTTTACAAGGTTGTAATTCACCTTTTTTTGGCCACTGAAAGAGTTTTCAGTTTGACTTAAAGAATTTAATACTACTTTTTTTCCATTAAAAGAAATAGGTTGTTGCTATATAGATGAATAAAATGGAAAATGTGACCATTAGTTGAGTTCCCTCTCCAAATACTGTCCCAGCATGCCATAAAGGAAGAGCTCTGTAGCTGATCTCCATTAACACTCCAGAATGTACAAGTCTTCCATAGGTCCACTATCCTATTCTGGGTTTGCATACTAGCACCATGTGGATGTCCCAGATGCCTTAGGAAAACAAAATAAATTCTTACCTGTGTAGCTGCCCTTGATGTCCATTGGCTGTGATGGCAGTTTACGTACCTTAGTCACAATTAAACCCTTTTTAATGAACAATAAATCTAAGTATCTTAATCTTGAATGGAATACCAGTTCAATGTCAATTTCTGAAGTATCTATTGCAATTTTGTTTAATTATCTGCTGGTATATGTTGAATTGTTCCTAATTACCTGAAAGAGATTACTTTTTTTTAGCTAGAAAACTCCAAAGAAAGTTATTTATTTTAATCTTGTTAGTTCACACTTTTTGTGTTTTTTTCTTCCGGCACAATTTTCAGGGCTTCACATTCCATCACTATCATAATCATCTTTTGTGAAAAAATAGCATGTTTTAAAATTGTCACTCTAAATTTCTTTTCTTGTTTTGTTTTGTAAGTGTTTTCACTCTTTTCAGGTGTGGAATGCATCTCTGCCTTCTGAATGGAAGTCCCAAAGCTGCCTCCTCAGCTTGACTGGTCTCTTGTTCTTCACCTTTACTGTCACTGCATTACATCTGCCTCAGAAAATTTGCTACTGTATTCACTTATGTCTCTCTTTGGACTGTCACTGTCTGTTCTTTCAAATAGATTCTTTTCCTTGGTAAATATACCTTTCCAGTCATTCTAGAAATAATATCTATGATATATATACTTATGTATTGATAAAGTTATCCTAGAGACTCTGACAGAGCTTTGTAAGAAATAGAGTAGAAGATCTGACAATGAAGATCTGATCTCAAAAATTATCTCTGAAATAAAGTTGGAGACTAGTTTTTACAGACTGATCCAAAGCACCTAACTCAGCCTTTATCAAACTGAGTAAAGATGGGCAACCATCCTTTCTGTAGTGGGAACAGAAATAAAGCTGGGAGAATGGAACTGAGAGCTATGGGAAGACAGCCATTATCCCGCACATCTGGAGTCAAGTGGTTTCATTATAATTTGCTCCTTATTCCTGGTGTTCTACCTCAACAGGGAAATACTTTGCAGTTTATTAGACTCCTGTTCCTCCTGAGAGAGACAGGATATCATAGGGCTTGTCCTTTTAATGCAGTATCAACATTTCCTCTTGGGAGAAGATACCATTTTCACTCTCTCAAGTGAGCAGCACTTGAAATCAGTTCTGATTAGTGTTCTCCCTATTTCATCCAGGTTCAATTAGTGGAGGATATTGAAGCTGTGAATTACCTGTCATCCAAAGCATCATGGTATGTTTACAAAAGCAAATGGACTATATTATAAGAGTATTGTATATGAAAATGGAGCTACTTATTAATGGGCTTTTTTTAGAGCATCCTACTACAAACATTATCTAGGAAATAAACCATACGGTTATTTCTCCTTGCAGCTGATGCTTTTATTTCCATCCCATCACCACTATCACCCCTTAAAAAAGTCCAAAATGCCACTAGAATACAGAATAATTTCACTGCACCTTCAGGAGTATTTTGCTGCAGAAAAATTACTTTGAGCTTACGGAAAAAGAAGAATTTTAAGATGTCTAGTGGATTTTTCTTACCAAAGAGTCTGTTTTACAATCTGACTCTCCTTGTAGTATCTAACTCTTCATGGAAGAAGGGAAATTGCATCGTGTTTTAAAAGATGTCTGTAATGCAGTGAAAAGGTGGCAGTTTAAGGCTAGATTTTTCTTATGGGCAAGGAGCAGGAGACTGAGGCTGCCTCTAAAACCCCATTTCACTGGCTGCACAAAGTTCCATTTGAATGCTGTGCAGCAAAAATTTATGATAAGGCAGGGCAGAAAAAAAAAGGGATAAATGGGTAGAGTAAGTTGAACATGAAGAAACTGAACACTTGGGAGAGGGTATGTGCTTTGATTTTCTGTTTTTCTGACTCAGTAGAGAAAAAAGGACTATTTTTGATTTCTTGGAGCTATTTATGAGACAGGATTGTCATTCATTTAAGTTACATTTAATGCCTGAATCTGTTTTTTATGTATGTGAAGCTGACTGCTGTGTTTGTTAACATACTCTGTAATCAATGTCTCCAATATTCAGTATTACAATAAAAATCATTAACACAAATTACTATCCAATACAGTTCTTAGCATCTATTCATGTGTCTACAGAGTGCAAGTGGCTCATATGTACCTCTGTAGCAAGACACCTCATTACTGACTGTGAGCAAAAAGTCATGGATTGGTATTTTCCACAATATAGCTGCAACATCATGTGTACCCATCTTCATTATGTGATAACAATTTTTTTGTTGGCCCATGGCCATAAAATCAAGCAGCTCTTCTCTACTTCAAGAGGGATTGATAAGCCATCAGTTTTTAAAAATCATTTAGGTACCAAAACATGTAAATTAATACCTACTGGTATTTCAAAACTCTGCAGAATCCTAAATGTCATCAACTCTTGTGGGGAATTGATGCTTAAATTCCTGAAAATTGTAGTAGAACCCTACCTGACTCAAGTACCTAAATGCCTTTGAAAGTCTGGCCTAAGGTTTTTTAAATTACATTGCAATATTGGTTAATGATTTATAGTGCTGCAAATAATCCAGATGCATACAAGTTTTTAATGGCATGGATTTATTTTCTTTGCATCTGTGCATCACTAATTAAATGGAAGGATAAAGACGTGCAGCAAGATACCTTCAGCAGAAGAAATAGATTGTCCTAGAGTGTTCGGTATGCAAAATACATCTACAGTGTTTTATCACTTTCAATATATTTAAGAAAATTTAACCTTTAACTTTCTAAATAAAATAAATTGATTAGTAATTATATGATTTTTTAAGCTCATATTTTCAGGTAAAGGAAGAAAGATAATTTAACAAAGAAATACTAACTGTAGTAATGATTATTTTGCAGACAGTTATTGTTATTGTGGTTTATAACAGCAATAATTTTTTTTGTGTTGGAAGATGAAGGACAGTGGAGTATCTACATTTAAGAATCAATCGCTCCCCAGTGATGAATGAAAATTCCCACCAATTAGAACATGGATGCGTATCAGGAATGCAATAATTGGAGTTTTCTACCTCACCCAGTGCCTCTAAGCCTGTAGACAATGTTGAAGTTTGGCTTCTTTTCGTCTTTTCTCCTATTAGATATAAAAGATTAGGCCTTAAACATTAGCTCCAAAGAATTCCTCACTATCCTTTCTTGATTGTTGTGATATTAGCACACATAATAAGCTGCTGAAAAATTCTGTCCTAACGTTCTAGGGAATGCACAGAGCATATTTGATTACTTTGCTACATCTGATTTGAGACTTTACAAGAAACGGACATCAGACTTACAGACCAGTGCCCTGTATTTTAATGGTAAGGCCTTGTTTTAGTAAAAATATTTTTTGAGGAGTAGAAAGCAGATATTAAAAATTTACAGCAAATTTGGCAAGCAATAGGTAACTTTCAAAGACATATTTTTTCTAAAATAGTATTCAAGTTTTATGTACTCTTCACAAGCACTGTAAGTTTAGCAAGGTGGGGGTTTTTAATCTTTTGCACATCTTTTAATGAGAAAAGTAACATGTATTTTTGTGTGCATTTATGTGTGGATTTGGACCCTGTAGTGACTAAGTGAGTTCTTAAAGGAAAAGTATATGATACATAATATTTTCTTTAATGGCTTTAAGTTCATGGACCTGCTGCCTGTTTAGGATATAGGTCAAGTTTTTTGTCCCTTACCTATCAAAAAGGCAGATAGGATGTTCAGCTTCTCTGACATGCATGAATCCTTCTGGTTGTTTAAACTGATATTTCCATGTTGCAGTGCAACTTGGAAATGTTATGTAAGTAATATCAATACTTTCAGATGACAGTGTAAGTTGCCATTATTAATATAATTTTCATATTTTCTCCCTAAATGTGTTTTAATTTTCATCAAGATTCCTGCAGTGCACCAAACAGTCATGTGCTTTTTGCAAAAAATATTAAATATGCTGTGTGCTTTGCTACAAATTAAAAAAGCATCTAAGACAACCCAGACATTTCAGTATTTTTTCTCAGTTGAATACTTACTAGTAAAAAATATTTTTTCTATAAAATGAAAAAGCATAACACAAAAAATGCAATCCAATTTCTGTCAAACAGGACAAAAGAAAAACAAGTTGTCTAAAACTCCAATGAATTGTAAGGAAAGTCTTTTAAAAAATAATTACTACTTTGAAGTAACTGATTATTCTGCAGAGATGTCTCCCTTTCTCATGAGTCTTCACTGATTTTTCAACTAACTTCTACTTTTCTGTCATGGAAGTTTTATATCTGAGAAGGCTACTGCAGGGCAGTTTTTTTGGTGTAGGGGTTTGTTTTGGCTTGTTTTGGTTTGTTTTCATTTTGGTTGGGTTGTTTTGCTGTTATGTTTCATTGTTTACAGCAAATCACCTTCTGGATTTTTTGAAGTTTGAATGCAAAGTTCATCACTTCACTATTTGTATGTCCCATTGTAAACTATACAAGGTCTTGACTACACAGTCACATCAGGGACAAAATATTTGAAATGGTTCAGTTTTTCTCTTTGCTCTTAAAGGCTTCCAAGGTTTCTAATAAGTTATTCCATATACAATGTTAGTGGTTGGTAATAGGGACAATGTGCATCAGCTGTTCTTGTTGCCTGTCTTATTAGCATCTCATTTTATTTTGTGTTTGAGAAAAAAGAAACATTATCTTTTTCCTGAAATTCTTTGATCTGGAGGCATAGATCTTACCATGTTCTTTACTAGAGATACTAGTTAGTGGATAAAAAGTGTTTTTTTATATTAATTTATTTGACATAAAGCAGCTGATACGTCTTGGTTTGAGACTGACTAAACTGATTAATAATCAGTTCACATCTACTTTTAACACTTGCATTTACACACTTCTTCGTTTTGAAGCTATAACATTTCTAGATGTGGTCTCCATATGTGGTGAACACTTCTCATGTCAATAAGATCTTTAATAATAAAAGATTATTGTAAAATGTGATCACAGTTTATCAACTGTGATATAACAAGGCAGTGCTCAATGAGGAAAGACCATACATGGGAAAATAATTTTAGCTTAAAGTTGAAGCTGTTTTGTTAAATATGTGTAAGAGAACATATAGGTTTCCACTGGTGAGTAATACCTTAACGGCTTGTACAATCATTTAGATTAGCAGCAGTATTCCTGTTCATCTATTTCTTATCTATCATTTCTAGTAATGTGTCATCTACCATCTCTAAGCCAAAAGAGCAGGAAAAATTCACTGGATTCAGGCCATTCCAAGCCATTCATTCAAGTAATACACACAAATCCTTTAAAACAATAACTTCTATGCTTACCTTCTCTGTGTTGGTGAATAATTGGTGTGAATCCTTCATCACACATTCTCCAGATAAAGTGTGATATAAAAGGGCACCTTGCCATGCAATAATAATGACATAGGCCACTTTTTTTTCCTGAAATCCATGTGAAACCATATGTTGTCTCACTGAAATATAAGGTTATTAAAAATTTATTCACAATGTCACCTACATCCTGGCTTCCCTTCAAGCTCACTCTAATCACCTTCTGTTACTGACCCAGAGTATCTAGGTATTTAGTATTTCATTGACTTTTACTTCTAAATTGTACTGACAGATACTTTTCTGTTGAGGCACTGCTAAATAAATTGCAGGAATGTAAATAATGTTTTCAAGAATAACTGAGAAAAGAAGTGAAAGAAAAAAATTCACTAGTATCATTATTTTGTATGGGGCTGTATTTTGATAGATGGACTGTGTTTATATTTGATAACAATCTGTATTTGGTAGAGTTATTGCGTATTCAATTTATATCAATATACTTCATGGATAAAAATATTTCTTAACAGAAAGAAGCAAGAAATTCTGTTTTCAGGGATAAACTTCTTTCTGGGCTCATACATTTTTAAAATGTAAATCATATTTGTTTTAAAACTGAAAATCTGAGAAAATATATTTTAACATTTAATTTTCTTCTCTTTCATTTCAGACTGACAATGCTGCCTTTTGACCTACACCTTGAAGAGTAAATTTCTTTTCTATAATCTTAACAAAGAAGGTTTTTGTTGGAGTTAGGCAATTATTATTATAATTTTATCAGGGTTTCCAACCCTAATATGGATGTCTTTCTGGTGACATGTAAAAAAGTCTGGAACCATTTGGTTTCCTTTCATTCTGTAATTTAGCAGGAAGCTATTGCAAGTTATGATAGTATTTAACTTCAGAATATACAGGTTAATTGTGAGATCTGACTTTAAGACTCTAAGATTATATTGTAGCTTTACTTTTCTGAAATCCATTTCAGTGACATATTTTTTAACATCCTTTGGTTTTTGTTTGGCTCAATATGACAGTTTAGACAGCAAAACTCGTAACAGATTAATTGCACATGAAATGGAAAACAAGTTAAAAAGTTAGATGTTGCACTGTGATTTGAAGAAATAAATGAAGGAATAAATAATATCTACTGGCTATTTTCAAAGGAACAAAAATTTCCTGTAGTGCAGTACAAAGAGAATTATGGAACGTTTCCTTAGGAACATCTCATACCTCAGGATAAGCTTAGGCAGTAGGTTCTGCTAGAAAAATATCAGAAATGACTTTACTGTTGGAACGTTAAAATGTGCGACTTTCCTACACTATGAAAATCAAGATTTAATGGCAGACGGTAATTTATGTCAGGGTGTGGACCATGGGCCACCTTTGCTTGAGAGCTGCATTACGTTCAGGCCCTTGCCTTGAAGTCATATGAAGCTGTACATGTGCATACGTGTTAAACGCCCCAGGAAAGCATGGGCATGGTTCTGGGAACCAGTTTATGTTCTGCAGATACACCAATTGCAAAGCTCAGAGCTTCTTGGGTCCTAAATCAAAATTCCATGAAAATTCCACGACAATTCCACACTTTGTTCCTGTGTCATTTTTTTCTCCTCTTTTATTCCTCCGTTCTTTTCCTTATCTGCTTCGTACTGAGAGTTCAAAGCAATTAGTATCCTTATTTTTGACAGAATGGATTGTATCCTTGCTTCAAAAGAAACTGACTGTGGACTCAGCTCATTTCAACACCTTCAACTATTACAGCAGAGGTTGACAGAAAGCTGCATTTCATTCAGGTGTGACTGATCTATTCAAAAAAGCAGACTACATGAATAAACCTAATCTTTCTCATGCCAATAATCTAACATGTCTCTCTGCAACACATTACGTTGTTCAAATTCATGAGCCCCATTTCACAAAGAACTTCCCTAGTCTTTTTGCATCTAAGCACAGCAGGAATATGACTACAAAGAACACCTAATATTATTACTTGTAACAGCCAATTTTAGGTTAAATAGATATTTAAATTCCACCAAATATTTGTACTCTCACTTAACTCTCTGCTAAATTATTGTATTAAATTATTAGCCTACTAAAGATAAGATGACACAATTATTTAATTAACAAGGACTCTGTGAAGATTTGAAGGCCAGACAACTGCAATTTCTGAACTACAATTCTGGCTTTTATCTTTATGATTATTAAGTTCTAAAGTAAACAGAGATGAAAATTATAGCACTTTCATGTTGATTTATTCTGACCGACTCAAATAGAACTTACCTATATAAAAAAACCTTGCCTCTATGAACTACACTCCTGTTCAGAGGCAGGAATAGTAATTCTACCAAACACTGTGAATATATTAATTTTGTACATTGTGAAATTACAAACTTTTTAAAAAAAATTTAAAAAAATCTCATGTGCATTTCTTGTGTCATTTCTCAGGCTTTTTTTCACCCTTCTTTCTAAAATTATACTATTGTCTTGATGTACTGTGAAAAAGATCTAGATGTTATATTTACCTACTTCTGGAAATCCAAGATATATCTTCTAAGATTCAGAATAAATGTGTAGATGTGTAGCATAATAAACATTTGATCAAAATACATAAATCCAAATTGTCAGGCAAAAAAGGATATATGTAAATAAATAAGTTGTTCAAACTTTCATCTTTGCTGTTAAATAACTTCTATTCAGTGTCTTTTCTGAAGTAAGGATAAATTAAATAAAGGACATGGAAAGACAAACTAAAACAAAGCATGAAAATATTTTGTATAAAGGTTTCTTATATCATTCCAGGATAAACGTTTTGAATATTCAGAGGGAATTTTAAATTTTAAGCTTGCAATAAGCTGAAAATCTTCATAGGAAGTAAGGAAATTATGCCTAATGGTATGTGAGAACATGTTTAAACAAAAGAAGTATTGTGCTACATTGGATGTTTGCCAGGAAAAATTGACACAAAATTGGTTTTAAGAACACAAAGATTCCCCTGTCTTTCAAGGTTATATACTCATAAGAAACAATTATCATATCATTACCCTTGCACTATAAAACTAATTTTCTATTTCAACATTGATGTGAACATACTTAGTTTTTGAAAGGGATGGAGAAAATCCATGCATAATTTTCTTTAATGGGTTGAGTCTAGTGAGAGTCTACCTTTCACAAAAAATAATAAAGGCTGAAATGAAGACACAAAGATTTCAAGTTTTTAGTGCTGATCCATGCTGTGACTAACACCATACAATCACATTGAAGAGAACCGTCATAGCTTAATTGAAATATGTTCTTATATTTCAACTATTTCAGATAATTATATATGAAAAAAATCTAGTTTTATTATATGCTATTTGCATACTGCTTTCTCATCCCTCCCCCAACTCACTTTCAAGCCTCAACCCTTTTACATTTGTTTTAAAAGATAATAGATTCAGAAAAGAAGCTAGCTTGCGAGGGACCCTTTTTGAGCATCTGTCTCAGTAGGAATTATGTAGACCTTTGTCATTTTGAGGAAAACGCAATTAAATGAGATTAATATATAAAAGAAATGTGGAGTTCTGGAGAGTGTTGAACTAACAGAAAGAACATTTTCCTGATCACCAGTATGTATCAGAGCCGTTTTCTTGGTGCCTGCCTGCCTGGATGAATTCACAGCACCAGGTGATGCATCAGTGTTCCTCACTGGGGTGAACAGGGAGAGTTAGGTATTTCAGAGAGAGATTCAGAAAAAGTGCCATGTCAAACAGGAATTAAGTTAGAAGGTTACCAAGTGCTTCTTATGTCCCACCAAAAGAGAAGGATCTTCATTTCCACTCTTTTCACTAAGAAATGTTAATGTATTCACTGCAGTAACTGTTTCCCATACTCAGACACAGCCATTAGATCAGCCAACTAATCCCCAGATTCTTCCATCTAAGTGAAAGTGCTGAGTACCGAACCAAAGAAGTCATGTCGTGCTTGAAACTTCTGATTAGCCTAGCCAATCTTTACCACTTCCATAATCAGGGGACAATTTTTGTAGGAGTGCTCAGTGTGTCCAAAATAGTTTTTAGGTGTAGCCCTGTGAGTAAGATAATCTCCAGAGAGTTAAAATGATACTTTGGTCATTTCTATAAAGCCATCTCGCATCTAACTGGAATTTACCGGAAAAAGAGGAAATAACTTTAAGGAAAAAAGGAAGGTATTGCACAAGAGGAACACATACCTTGCTGACTTTATAAAAGTACTCAGCATGAAATAGGGTTTTTGTTGCTCTTTTATGACTAAAGCTGACACTGTCAGGCTAACAAAATATTTGAATCTGTGAGACTTTATTTTACAGAAAGTGTAATAAGACAGAAGACAAACTTAGGTACCAATTTGTTTATACAATAACTGAAAAGGATTTTGGAGACAAATATTTTACTCAATCACTTAAGTAATTTTGGAAAACTGTCTTCATGATGATTTGTCCAGAGTCACATGGAATGGTTTTGAAAGCACATGGAACAGAACATCTGTAGCCAAGCCCTCTCTAAGCACCTTACACCCCTTTCCTTTGCTCACTCCTTGCCTGGTGATGAGGTGAGTTGTAGGCTCTGCTCTGGAGCAACTTACTGCCAGCTCTTGCCCCTCCCATATGTCTCGTCACTCCTGCGGGTTTGCACAAACCATTACAGAGACTGGTGAATAATTGTCATTCAGTTATTTGTTTAAAGTGTACCCAAACAAATAGAATGGCATATTCTTCTAGTTAAAATAAATAAATAAATTTCATGTAGATTAAGAAGATTTCTTCCCCACCTCACCACCCTTACAAAAGTAATTCAGTAAGATTTCAAAAGGGAACTATCAGAACACAATACTACAAAAATTGCTCATTATTCAAATTCATTTGGAATTTTTCAAATAATCATTTTGGAATTTTTTAAGAGTCTCCCCCTTTTAGATTAATTTAAGTAATTTCAGTTGACCTGAGACTATTGTTCAGAAAATAAGCAACTCTTCAGAAACATCTTTCTCATCTATCTGCCAGCTGCATCCTCTTGAAGTTTCAAGCAGCTCCCTGTTTTCTGTCATTGTGAAGTGAAGAAGGGGGAAATGAAAGGAAAAGAGATGACAGATTTATCATAATTTCTTGTGTATAATTGATCATTGTCAAAAAAAGTCTTGCCTGAAAAAAAAAAAAAATGAGGTTAATCCAGTGCCTGCTGAGATCTCTGCTTCATTTACTTTTGTCTCTTTTTCTCACTCTCTCAGGTGCCATTGCTGTTTTACTCACCACCACCTATAATGCAGAAGTGACAGTCACACCAAAGGCCATGGCAGAAGCATTGGCATGAAATGAGTCAGTAACACGAGAAACTGCAGTGTCAAGAGGCCACAGTGAAAGGCGACAACAAAAAATAGCACTTCTAAGCAGCTAGTGCACTGGCAAAGATGGTTTAATCTGAAATGATTCCTCTGAAATTATAATACACTTATCATTTTATTAGCATTATTTAGAGGTCTTGTTGGCTTTTTGGTTGGGCTTTTTTGGGGGCTTGGGGGTTTTTAGGTTTTTTGTTTGTTTGGGGTTTTTTTTGTTGTTTTGTTGTTGGTTTTTTTATTTTCTTTGTTTTGTTTTGGGTTTTTGTTTGTTTTGGTTTGTTGGGGTTTTCTTGATAGCAATTGTCAATACAAAATCTTTATCTACTGGAAACATTTAGTGGGAAAACACCAGGCTACACTTTTTATCTAAGTGTAGTCTAATCCACCTATCATCTGAATGTTTTAATTCTAAACAGCTGGTGTTATTTAGTCTGACAAATGAAACACTTCAGACAGTTTCTCAATTGTTGTAATTAAAAACAGGAAACAGCAAGGTAAATAAAGGAATCATGGGATCAATAAGGCATTATTATTTTAATGACAATCTCAGAAGCCCAGATCATAAAGTGCTAGCTTATAAAGTGCAGGAAATCTGAACAAGCACAGAGTGGTCTCTGATGGAACTCTTAAGTAATGATCTGAAAAATCTGAACTAAAGTTATGTGTTTTGTTAAAATTGAGCTCTGTTTCTGAAAATAATGAAACAGATTTCTGTGACATTTTCATAATTGAAAATCATAGAACAATAGAAAGCTTGTGTTGGAAAGGATCTTAAATAAAAGCTCTTTCAAACCCCTCTGACATGGGCAAGGTACCTTTCACTAGACCAGGTTGCTAATGCTGCTAAAGATGCTGCAAAAAGGTGTGAGGGGTGAAAAATGATACAGGAATCATAACTGAAAGAGAACATATGCAACAAAACCTGATATTAATGTAGGGAAAAGGGCTCCAGTGACAGTGGATATCAAATACTGCCTCATTTTATATAAGGTGTGTGGAGTTAGTGCTTGTGAGGGCAAATAGAAAGCTGAAGCCACCTTGAGTCACATTGCACTCTCCCTGAAAAACAAGGAGTCTACCAGATCAAGAGAGGCTCCTCTAGTGCTGGATGCAACAAATATCTTAGTGAGATGATTAGGTGCTGTCACAGAGAGCAGGACAAGGACACAGAACAATCCAGCGCAGTATTATGGCCGAGGGCCTGTTTCTTTTCATTGTTTTCTTTGTGGACCTTGTCCTCTAGCATCCATAGTTTTCTCTCCAGTCACTACCTCTTTATGATTGACTCTTCCTACCCCTGCGACTTGGCCAGAAGGACTGAAAGTGTTATGCCAGGATTTTTCTGTTAAAGCATATGATGGATAGTGTGAATTTGTGTAGTTATCAAGTTTGTACTTTTCTGTCATCCATTACTGATCTGGCACAAACTGCTTTATCGGGTCAGCTCTTCTCTATTCTTTGGGCATAATTTTGAAGTCTTAAAACTCTGATTACTATAAGAGATACATATTTGGCAATATGTACAGGTTGTGACTTGAAACTGATTGCAAAAGCGTTTGCCTTGTGAGGGTCAATAATTTTTCTGTGTATTGCAGAAGCACCTTGGCAACTTAGAGATTTATAATAACTGTGAAGCATTTGCGTTACTGATACTGATGGCCTTCAGATGAACTAACAGTAGGCTTATATTTTTACAAAAAGAAGTGTAACAATAAATGCATTCTGCAGAATGTGATACATATTTAATATTTTTTCTTGGGGATTAGTATTTCCTTTTAATTTCTTTAAGAACAGTCAAATGAGGTCAAATTCTTTAAAAACTATGTTCATGACTCCAGTAGGATTTTTAATGAGAACTTTAAACATTGTGAGGGAAGTGCATCATAAAAAAGCTGGCAGAAATACCATTGTAATCAATACAGTTACTTCATAAGCTCTCAGTTTGTGGGTTTAAAATACAAATATACTTAAAGTTGAAATTAGCTTTTACAAAGCAGGCAGATCAAAGGCAGTCCAGTGCGTTTGTGGGTGTGCTGGTGAGCAGAGAGCGGTTCAGAAGGCAGAACAAATGAGAAGCTTGGCAAAAAAACTGGTAAAAAAAAAATGTTGTGAAAAGAGACTGAAGATAAAAGCTAGGAGTGAAGGTAGACTAAGGCAGGAAATGGCAGTGAATAAGCAGTTCATTTAAGAGGAAGCACCAGTCTGCAGAAAGTGGAATCCTGAATGGGAGATGTGGGGTGCATGACATGAGAAGGTCCAAGGCACCAATTATGAAGAATATACAGAGTAAAGCTGGTTGAGGAGGAGATGCTGATTTTGTATTGTGGGTTGTGCAGATGTTCCAAAGCAGATTCTCTAGATGAGAGAGAACTTCCCAAGGAACGTGCTTTCTGGCAAGACTTTGTAAAATCAAAAGGCAAAAGCTTGAGAATGCCCCTAATGATGTGTCAGAGGAGGGATTAATAAACATAAAATGCATGTTAATTACTCATTTGCTGTCTGCATTATTCATACCTGTTTCATTTCAGGTTACTGCCAACTCGTGTCATGAATCATGCCTTTGAATCAAGATGTGTCATGCACTAGAGGTTCTGAGCCACTCTAACTGTGCAATGTTTGGTCTTATGCAATTTCTGTGAAAAAGGATATCTCTCTTGCTGCTCTGACAATATCTTAAACTCTTTCACCGTCATCATCCACAGAAACTGTTTTCTTGCACTTCCTGTTGGAAGCTGTCATATAAATTTTATTGAGTCACATCAAACATCTATTGCTGTCCTCCTAGATGTGGCAGTAATGCTTGTAAGAAAAGGTCTCTGAAGAGCTTTTATTTCCTTGATTCTGTTGAGAGATTTATAAAGCTATTTATCAGGCATGTGATTGAGCAAAACGTTCATTGCAGCAATGCTTGAAACAATATTCTTGCCCATGTTTAAATGACTGCCATAAATATAAAGAAATAAATATACTAACCATTATCAAATTTTTTAAAGGAAAGATTACAGAACTTTTAGAAGTGCAAAAACATAGGTATATTTTCGGACAAAATTCTTTCCTCTATTACATGGATGCAGATCCAGTGGCTTTGCTGCTGTATGATTCAAGTAGACCAGGCCATTTTTGCTTGTCAAAAATGTTCTTTTAGGAGTAAGAATTTCACAGGTAATTTGAGAAATGCAAAAAAATGAACTATGTACCCTCTTCAGCAGATTTTGTTACTAATGCCTTATCCATATAAGTAAGCTGAGATTTCTCTGATTTCTTATCCTGTAACTCATAGCACTCCATGAGTTTCTGTTGAAGAGATAAGAAGACTCATAAGTATGTAGGTTTCTGCTTCTGATCATCTTTATATCATCAGAGTTTTATTGTTCCTTGGCATTTTTTTCCCTGTGAGTCCTCTATCTATCAGTTATTGGATTTGTTTAATAGTTGTTTAGTAGGTTTGTAATTTTAAAGAATTAATTCCATAGGCAGAAAGGTGCCTCACTGCAGAGTAAGAAACAGGTAAACTTCACTAAAAGGAGAAACATTGATCTGGCTCTTGATAGGACGAAAAATACTGACACAGGAAGAACTGATGAAACTCAACCACTTTACCTGACAGATCAGTAATCTTTCTAATGCAGTATTTTTTATTTGACAATAGCCAACAGATGATGCTTGAAAAGAGCACATAAAACTCTCTGTGGAGCAGCTGATTGAGAAATGCCATGTTATAAAGAAAAGTCCTCTGGCCTTTAAGTGCTGAACAGCTTTTAAATTTGATTCATTTTTATTCCTAAACAATTCAGTTCACAAAGCTTTAAACATTTAATATTTAGTCATATATTTTGATGATAGAATAATGAATTACTCAAGAATTTCAGAGTAATTATAAAAAGTTTATTTAATCACTGTACATAGGCATGAGAATTCTGTGTTGAATTGGAGCTACAAGTAAAAAAGCTCCACTCTGCTAACAACTCTTCTTACTTGGGGTGGGAACCTGTATTTTAAACATTGTGCTCTTCCTGTCATGGAATTGTTCTCCACTCTTGACAGCCCAGAGACGCAAGGACTGAATGAATTAATTTTCAAGTGCAGTTAAAGTCTAAGTAAATTCCTCTGAGGATGTGACACAGAACTCAATGAGGACAGCACAAAAATCCCTTTTATATCATAACTCTTCAGATTTATCAATCTGACGCTGTGTGTATGTTTAAATAATATTCAAAATTTAAAAGAGGTGGTACGGAAGGAATTAGATTATTTTTATCATAGAAAATACCAAATTCGCACTCAGTGCTTCATACTCACCTGCAAAAGTACAAGACATGTATGTTCTAATGTTGTGATCATTATTACGTAGGATGGAATAGAGGACAAGAAATTATTCACCCTGATTCCTCTTCATATCTTCTAGGCTCATCTTGAGTGGCACTGCTCTTTGCAGCCTTTAAGGCTTTTGACAAAGTCACAGATCCATGCTGAGCAGTAGCACTTTGAGACTGCCCCACAACTCTGCTGTGGATTTAGCTCCTGTGTAGCTTATCTTCAACACTCGGCTCGATGCCCTGCTGTTATCCATGGGTGGCTGCTTTCAGTCTCTTGACTAGTTGCAAGTTCACCACTTGTCTAAACCCTGCTGTGACATTCCTTCTGCTATTTTTAAGCACACACACTCTCATTCAGACGCCATGCAATCTTGCATATAGACTATTCCATATACTTCTTTTACAGATCTCTGTGTAAAAGCCTCATCTTGGAGAAAGGAAGGGAGAAAAATGAACCACATTTTAGTGGTCAGCATCTGTCCCTGCATTATTTATGCTTAATGTTGTGGTCACAAGTTAATGGAAAGAAGTTAATCAATGCCTTTATAGATGCTGGAAGAACCATTCATGTGAAATATCACTTTTAGTTTTGCTTTGCAATTGACAGACTGAAACGAAGGGACTGCAGCTTTCTCTTCATTACAGTGTATTTCATCTCTTTACCACTAAGAAAGTGAAAGGAATTTTTAAAACAACAAAATCTGCAAAGCTGGTCTTCTCAAGCGGAGCACAAGAGGATGTCAGGTCAAAATGTCCAAGGAAAGAGGAATAAGTTAATGACTCGGAATCTATTTCTAAGGCACCAGATGATTTAACTCAGACTGTATGTTTTGATGTTAAAAATGGTTGCTATGCCTAATACAAGAGTACATAATATGTTTGGCAGCCTCCAGGTGCTTTTCATAAGATTTGTTACTCATATTAAAATTAGAAACGGCCTTGCCTTCCTCAGGATACTCCTAATGCAAGTTAACTCCATGCCTTTTTCTGAGGGGAAGACTTTAGCTATCAAAAATTAACTGGACCCTAAACAGAAAACAGATGTTTCCTTGCTTTATTCCATACATGAGCTTAATAAATTCAAGCAGGAAGAAATCCTCCAGTTAATGTTCAAAATTTCTTTTCTTTTGGATTGTATGAGCAGCAGATCACATTCTGTTTAGATGACTATTGTGCAGCCAGCCATAAACAGAGTACAAATTTTAGTGTACAGAAATTTTAAAAATGTAAACTGAAATGTAAACAATGGAAAATATATATTAAAATAATAATTTTGGAGGTCTTTATTTGCCTTTGGACTTCTGAAACTTTCAACTGTCATAAAAAACTGATCATATACTGTAATATTTAGAGAGAAATCACTCAAGAATCTTGATTTTATTTTGAAATTTAAATGCATGTATTCACAAAGATTCTTAAACTGAAAATACTCTTTTATGCATGCCAGGTATCCCTAATAGGAATGAAATCACCTCAGAGAATGCGTATAAAAAAACCCTAGATTTGATTTTTAGTTGTTAAAATATTTGAATTACATTTTAAAAAATATAACCAAACATGATGAAGTGTCATTTATGTTTCCCCAAAGCTCTTGTAGACAGGAAAATTAATTTTCTTCCTGATGTTTAAAAGCACACATTTCTCTTCAGCAGTGTATATCATGGCAGATGCTATTATCTACTTCAAATAGAGCTGTACATGAAATGTCTTTGTTGGACTATAATGCTTGTAATACAAAATTTTACACACCTCATAAATTTCACAGCACATTTAGCCCAAGGAAAAAATAAGGATTGTATGTCTTTGTTGAAGATCTCAATAGTTTTGAACAATTTTGACTGGTGGATTATAACTACAATTTTGAATTGGCAGGTGTTCGACCTCTGAAATAGTATCAGGCAAAATCTGAAAAAACTTTAAAATTGTGTAATTGTTTCACTACCGCAAGTTTAAGCTTCCTTCTCTTCTAATATTAATAAGAACCCAAAATCCAATCCTAGGTAAATGGTTAGTGCTTCACAAAAGGGGAACTTGGAATTTCTCATTTTAAGTGCTAGACAGTACGGCATCTATTTTTCTCATCCAATTTCTGGCCTTTCTCTAATATCCTACCATTTTTCTGTAGGAAATAACACTAGGTGAAATACATGCAATGGTACAAAAATCATTAATATTACTTTCTTTTTTTTTTCACAAAAAATATTTTTAAAATTTTCTTAGTTATGCAAAAAAGACCTAACTATTACCAGTGAAATATCTGAGTTGTAATATACAATATCTTGGAGTAATGTCAGGATGTATAATTCCAAATATTTCAACATTTAGGATTTTCTTCTTCCTAAACATGCTGATTGTTATTGCAGACTTCTCTGAAGAGTAGAATTTGAGTATTACTACTTTTTGTGTTTAATAGCTTAAAAAGCACCATTTATCTAAGAAGAATGAAGAGACAAAAGCAGGTCACACAGGTAACCAAAATTCATCAGAACTGATCAGCAAAAGCACAATGCAAACAATATACAGCCTTGAAATCCTTCTCACTGGACATCTGACAAGTGCTTTACAATAGGCAACATGTGGATGAAAAAGTCAGGCTTTGTTCATCCACAGCCTCGTACCACCCATTCAAAATTGACTGAGACATTCACAGGGGGAGATGCTTTGAGGTTCCAAAGAGGTTTGTCATCTGTTATTCATTCCAGCACCCCTGCAACAGAACAGGAGAGAGGAATTCTGCTCCCACCTCCCTAATTTGACTTTACCATTGTGAAAGCCTGAAATATAAAGATAATGATAAGCATAACTTTACCTATACATTCTTTACAGTCACCAGTCAATTCTCAAAAGCTTTTTTTGTAGGGGGAAAAAAGAGTATAGAAAGGAGACTTTCTGATGAGCAAAGTACAAAATGTGGACAATCTTCAAAGGTTGCTCTCATCTATTTAAAATGCTGTCTTGACCAAAGCTTTAATTTGTAACTAACTTTCAAAGAGTGTGAACAGCTTGTATCCAACTCAGCCCATCAAATTTTTATTGGCCTGTAATGGGAAGGGTCAACTTTTATAACTTTCTAATGCAAGATAAAAAATTATCTAATATTTTGTTAGCTGAAGTATTTTGTTTCCAGCCAAATTGATTTTAAATTAATATCTAATTAACTGAAGAATAATGAACCAAATTAATTCAAATAATAAAGCAATACCTGCCAATTAGTTGTAGAAAAATTAATCTAAGAGATGGTGAAGGGACAGAGTCCTTCGGTGAATGGTTTATGAATAATATTTTTTAGCAACTGAGATTTGGACAGCATTCCTGTAATTGCATGGTTTATCCTTAACTTGTATCATTTCCTTCTTTTTAGTGAAAAAATGGAAGGTGGTTGACTAAGATATGCCTGGTCCACAGTACATGTCCAACTATAATCACCTTACAGAAACTGGGTGGGTATCCTTTATCCTGAGGTCTGTCAGGTGTGAGAGAACAACATGTTAAAAGTTAATGACACAAAAAATTGGCCATTTGCAAAAGCTGGAGGCGCTTTGCTGGGGCAGGGTTTGGACCCCCCAACCCAAGGGGAGGAGGAGAGTTTTTTGTGCGTGATGGTGAAACCTCTGATCTGTGTAAGAGCGGCCCTGGTGAAGAGGCCCTGGTGAAGAGGGGGTGCACACCCACCACCAGAGGATGACCATACCAAGCCAGCCTTGGTTTAGCAACAAGCTAGCATTTTAGCTAGATAAGGGAAAAGGACAGTAAGAAGAGGATCCTGCAGAGGTGGGATGATTCTATTTTATTGTGCCAATGTCCTCCCTTACACAACTGGCTCAGGTGTAAAAGTCCGCCCTGCATTCGGTGGAAGGATCAGGACATTCACATTCACACATAGGCCTGAAGGTGTTCGTCCCTTCTGATGGGGCATAACTGGCTACACCAACATGCGAGCCAGCTGTCGCATCTGAGAAGGGCTCACAACCCATTAAGGACCCGTAAGTGCCCCCAGACTCATTTCTGGAGCCTTCCACCAGTGGACTGGGGAGAATCCAGTGTTATATCAGACAGCGTAGAACTCCCCCTCCATGGGAGGTACTTGGGCATTCCCACCCAAACCTGAGCGTGTGTAACCAATTGAACTTTGTGATTCGTTGTCTTCCCCCAATGCTGATGGATCAAGATTGCGACCATCACCTCAACTAACACTGAAACTGCAGCAATCGAGTCTTATCCCTAGATCCATGGATGATATTTCCTCTCCACTATGTGCTCTGATCCTTTCTTTCTCTTTCTTTTCTATATGCATTTTCTTAAGTGTGGATACTGAAAAGCTGCTAAGTGGAGAAATTTTCCATCTCCTCGCACTGATCCTGTGGGAATTTTCCTTTGCTATGCAAGCTACGTAAACAGTAATATACATTTTTGTAAGTAACCCTTACACCTGCTATTTTTCACTTATGTTTTGGGTACAGTAACGTAATATTTTTAAATGGGTGTCCAAGACCTTAGACCAATCACCCTGGAAGGAGTGTGAACACTGTCCAATCGTTTTATGGAACTAGGATATATAAATGATATTGTAAAATTAATAAATAATTCATTCTCTCGCTGGATTGCAGTGCTGCCACATCTTTGGCCCCTGCTAACCCTACCAACACTTAAGCAATATTTTTATACTTTTGTATTGCCATATTTCTACTGATAATAAAAAAAAAGGCTGTGTACCCCCCTTTCCATTGTGACCAAATTGTTCTGAAATAAATCTGCCATATATACATCTATATAAACACTGCTCCTTCAGTGTTGTTTCACTCTATTTCTCCCCAAGTGATCTATTAACAAGAACTTCAGTTGCCCTCACCTTGAGGAGCAGGTCATAGCATCAGCATGTTATCCTCTCTTATAAATCAGAGGAAATAAAAGAGCTTTCTAATCTAACATTTGCACTGTATACATTTTATGTGGACTTTTTGCATTAATAGAGGGGAAGGAGAGTACTGAGATAAGAACTGAATTTACTGTGGGTTGTGCTGGACTAAAGTGAACTCAGTAAGTAAGCACAGTCATTCTTTAGATCAAAAAAGTGCCAAAAGTTGAGTTTTTTTTAAAGGCTTACATAAATTTAAAACCCTCAGATTTAAAACCAAAGAATATTTTGTTCCTCAATTAGTTTAGATCTAATCTTTCCAAATGTCATCTGCAGCTACTAATGTTTTAAATTTCACTTCAAAAAACAGTTTAGTGGTTCAGTTCTTAAAGTTTTATGGAAAAAAGCAGGAGAGCCTAGAGATGGTCAGAGGATGTTATTGCCTTCGCGGTCTAGACCTACTTCACAAGGCTACCTACCCTTATCTTATCTCCTGGATATGAATCGTTGTATCACTTTGCTCAGCCTGTTTCATAGATACCATCCATTGCTTCTTAATATTCTACTTCTAGATGTGCTGAGTGCACAGTTTTTGTGGAACATGCAACTATATCTTATTTCTTGTTCGTTTATTGTTCATTGGTCACAAGCAGGACATTGTCATTTCATGAAAGGCTTTTTGCATCTGTATGCTTACCATAAACCAACATAGAGCTCCACATTCCTTATGTGACTTTCTAGAATAGTATGTTCACTTGGGAGTTTTTAAGCTTATTTTGTCCTTGCTTTTAACATAAGCAGTGACCTATGCAGGTAGTCAGCACTATAATCTTCCTATTGAGCAATATCTTTGTATCACATTTTAAATAGCGTGAAGATTGTTGCCAAATAACAGTCCAGATTTGACTCCTTAGCTAATATAACACCTTTTTCATAATTTATTTACATTTTCTTTTCTCCTCTGCAACACAGTTGGATTATAGATAACCTGACGCAAAGAAATTATTTAAAAATAATGGTCTTGAAATGCAATTAACCTTGTGATTTTCATAATGGAGCTCCTTATTATAGTTAATACACCAGCATTTAGTGTGTGACTATACATTTTTGGCTGCTGTATTCTCAATAAACACACTTTTTGGAAAGCAAAGCTAGTATCTCTGTCCATGAGACACAAATGAATTAGTATGAACTTTGGATCGTGTTTCACAGCTTTATTGAAAATACCATATGGCCAAATCACACAACAACCTTTGCCGTATATTTTCACTGTCTTTTTGAAATATTCTTTCCCATTCTCTTCAGAGCATTTGGCTCATGCTAGTAACTTATTGAGACAAAAATCTTCTTGAGTGGCATTACATCATAGAGCCAGTATCTTTCAAATAAAGTTACCTTGACATTTATGAAAGGATCATATTCTTCAAAGTTTTAATTTTTTATGACATCCATATTAAAACAAAGTTTTGACAATATACACTCCACTGGATGAGTCCCAGACAAGAAGTTGTCTTGGGGCCAGTAGGATTGCTGACAAATACAAATAAATAGCTTGGGAAGAAGAATTGCTCATGAGGAGTCTGTGGCTCCAGCAAAACCCCAGCATCGGTTGTAGCTCCAACACTGGTTGCAATATAGCAAAGCAAAAGAAAGCCAAGTCTTGTTGAAGAGTATTCATTAGAAAAATGAATTTGTTCACAGTTCGGTAAAATATTTGAGGTTTGTCGTTTTCTTGCTTCCAAAAGAAAAGATGGAGTGAAAATTGCAAATACTAGAGTGTCATCATAAAAAAAAAGCAAAATATCTACTCAGTATAATAAGTGAAGTTGAAATTTAAAAAGTTTCCTGACAGAATTTCGGCTGTTTCACTAGCTTCCAAAGGGCTAGCTAAGAAGATCTGATTAGGATAGCGTCAGTAAATACAGTGAAAACACTGCCGAGGCGCATTTCTGAAGTCAAAAGCATCCTAGTTTAGCGATTTATCCAGAATGAGACTAGAAATAGCAGGTTTTTAGCATTGTTGTCCACCTAGGGTCCCACATATATAAGGTCACTTTACAGTCACACAAAAAAATGCAACATCGTTGTAAGTGTGACTCTGCCACCTTTGGTACATTATTCTCTTGGACATTTATTATATTAAGTCTTTCTGCCATCAGCATAATTTTTACTTGTCTCTCAGAAATCTAACAATAGCTGGATGAAAAGACAATGCAGAAAGCTCCCAAAAGTCAATTTCCATGAACCCAAATATTGTATACTGAATAAAACATTTTTTGTTTTATTCATTGTTGTGCTGCCATCAAGAAAGTAATTCCCCATCTCCCTCTGAAGAGAGAAACTCTGAAGAGTGCACAAATTCACTCACCTTTTCCTGAAGATACAGTACAAAGAGCCTTCCACAACACAGGTAGCAGTAAAGATGTTCCACTTTGAGCATTATCTTTAAACCACTGTATCTCTACAGTGCCATAATTTCTTTATTTTTCTTAAATTTTGCATGCAGCCCATTCTGCACATCTGCCTCGAAGTGGGAGCAGCTGAAGTAGATTTTTGTGTAAAGTGTAATTCTCTTCCCTTTGCAATCACATGGAGCTGCATGACTTCAGTAGATGTTGAACAGGGACCTACTGAACAGATCGGATTTAAGTCACATATTCCCAAGCATGGGAAGCCTGCCAGACTTCTTTGTGAGTATTTCCCTTATTAAGAACAAAGCAGAAACTGCACTTTTACTCTGTGTTTTCCTGGAGATGTAATGTTTTGCACGTGAACTATAACAGATTACAAATTTGAAGTTTTAAATATAATTTTGACTGAATGTTTTCAGAGTTTTATTAAATCTCGGCATTTTTTTAACATGAAAGAGAAAGAAATCATATAATTTCCCAGGCTGCTGTACCATTTTTTGTTCTGAAACATTCAGTTGTACCAGTAATATTATGTTACATCATAGAGTAATGAAACATGACTGAATTAACCAGACACAGCAATGAAATAGACCACAAAATATAACAAATTGGAGTTTTCTGAACAAAAGGAGAAAAAAAAGGCTCAATACATTTGTAATTATAATATAGTTTCTTACCTGAGCATCAGTTGAAATAAATTTTAAAAATTTCTTCCCTTTAAAAACATGTTAGATATTGGAGTCATGGGAATTTTCCGTGCTTGACCTGGATTTGCAACAGTTATCACTATGCTACATCATGCTGAAGGCACTTTCTAATTTGACAATGTAGTTTTCAAAATCTTTTTGTACTTTACAAACACTGAACAATGCAATAAAAACAATTGGTCTGACTAAAGCATGCACACACATGTATATGTATGTACACACGCACAAATTCACACACACAAAAAGCCAGCAAGGTATGTAAAGCTAAAATGTATCTCTAAGGTCAAGCCTTTACTGCTCCTTACAACTATCACAGTTAATTTAACAGAATTTTCCAGAGAAATTTCAGTCATATTGATGAAGTATATTTTCATACTTGTAGCTTATTCTGCCTCTGAGGAGATATTTCATTTTACCAACAGCAGCATAAGTTTTCCATGAGTGTTCTCTGACACACTGCAGTCATTTTCCACATGAGGAAGTGTTCTTAATTCTAATTAGGACTTCTGTGCTTGAAGTTCTGGCTTGTCTAGAACATGATACATGAAGATGGAAATCAATCATGGTTGAACACTGTGATTTAACCGGTCTTGACTGTGTAAATCATATCTATATATATATAATAACATTAAAAAAAAAGTACTCTGCCCTCAAACCTAGATTCCCAAAAACCCTGTGACACCGGTAGTTGATATTTACTAGCTCAGACTTACCATTCTGCTGCCTTTTCTTCATCACCAGTAAAAGGCACAGGATGTTTACTTATGCTTTGAATACGATATGAATACAATATGAATAACTGTCTCCTCATATCCCATACAGTAAGCACTCTTATGAAAGCATAATTCTTCCACCTGGTTTAGTATATTGACTAATCCAGAGTGACTAGTTCTGGGTCCTTGAACCTTGTCAAAAAAGGCATATGAAACACTTAAACATCAATCTCCTGAAACCAGTGCAAGAAAATTGGTAGTAATTTCTTATGAGTGGAAGGATGTTGAACAGTACTGAGAAATCCTGTATTTGACATAGAAGGGACAAATTAGAGACCAAATGAATAACTCCTCTGCATGTATTCGATGATTTCTTTTAAAATAACATGTTTACAGTCTGTGTCTTTATTTTTATCTTGAAGCAGCACCACAGCCACAGTATGTCCTGATCCCATATGTAGGGTACAGTAACATCCAGATTTGGAAAAATAAATGAATTTTAGTGACTTTCAAGGGTTGATGTTGAGACTGATGTTGTTTAATGTCCTCTTTGCTGGCCTGTACAATGGGATGAAGTGCAATACCATATTCAGAGGGTATCAAACTGGGGGAAGCTGGCAGAGATTTTCTGAAGTTGAACAAAGCTGAATGCAACACCCTGCAAATGCTGGGGACATATTGGTTAGCAACCAGTTTAACAAAAAGGGTTTGAGATGTCCCAGTGGCCAAGCAAAACCTTATTCAGGAGTGTGTCCTGGCAGACATGAAGAATATGAGCTCTATGAGAGAGAGCGTAGCCAGTGGGCCAGAGTCATTCTTCTTCTTCTTCGTCTGGCACTAAGAATGCAGCACCCAATGTACCCCACCCATTCTGGTCTCCTCAGTACTCCAGAAACATTGGGATAAAGGAATTAGTCAGTGAAGGGTCTCCAAGGCGTTTAGGGGTCTGGAATACATGATATTCAAGGAAAAGGAAGGAAAGACTAATGGAACTGATTTTATCAGTATGGACAAGAGAAAATGAAAGGAAGCTGGTTTCAAACATTCAGGAGGAAAGTGCATAAAAGGTAGAGCCAGATTCTTCTCAGAGGTGCACCATAAAGATATTACGGGCTATGAACATGAGGGGAAACAAGACAAATTGGGAATAGATTTTAGGAAAATAATTGACAATGTGAGGAATCAAAGACAGCAACAAATTGCTAAGAGAGGTCAGAGATGCTCTATGTTTCACTGTGATCTAAATTTGAAACTAAATATAGATTGGAGGTTGTCCATGCCTATAGTCCATGCCTCCCCCATAGTGGGAGGTTGATTCACAGAAGTTACATTAGCATGCTCCATTTTAGGCTTTTGCCTTGTCTTAGATGTTTTGTTTCAAAGGAAGCCTTGATTTTTAATAAAAATAATTTTTTTTTGCTATTGCAGAGACTTAAACCATTGAACTCATGATAAAATTTCCTTCGTACCTTTAATTTTTTGCACAATGAGAATTAAAGAACCAAACAAACCCTTCTATCCTTGTGTTGCTTTGTGGATATTCTACTGCAAGTTACAACTCTCTGGCTACAATTATCTGCTAAAATGAGCAGGAAACATTATGGAAGACATTTGTTCTGGAAACACTTTTATTTTTTCTTCTTTGTAGTTTCATGGCAGGATAAAAGAATGAAGAGAGATGCAGTCTCACTGCCTCATTCCCATTTTGAACATTATTTTTCCAGGAGTCCCCTACTTTTATGTTACAGCACCTTCATGCTTGACAAGATCTAAACCCAGTTGCATTGAATAAATGCTCCCCATGTTTTTTCTCTAACCTTTGAATTTTTGTATGTCAATGAATAACTGTGAAAGTGAAAAATACACAAGAAAATTTTATTCTCTGATGTAGATTTTATCTGATGGAGAAAAAAGCTAAGGGCTCCACTTAGAGAAGTGAATTTAAATGGTATTTTTTTACCTTTTCTCTTAATTTATCATTAGGCTAGAAAATGGTTCAGTTCATTGAAATCAGTGAAAGTGACATCCAAAAGTAGAGTCAAATATCAATAGTTTATTACATATTCATTTGCATTTGAAGAGTACTTCCATATGCTCTGTTTTTAAAATATGTCCATTTTCTTAGCAATGTTTGAAATACGAATCCTAAATCCATAATCTTTAGTGTTATGAAATGGTTACTACATTGTTTTTTGGCTTTTTCTCTGGTTGTATTTTTCTTTGTTTGCTTGGTTTTGGGTTTGGGTGAGGGTGTTTTTTTGAATCATAGAACGGGCTGGGCTGGAAGGGACATCAGGGATCATCCAGTTCCAACCACCCCGCTGTGGGCAGGCACTCCTTTCACTAGGCCAGGCTGCTCTAAGTCCCACCCAACCTGGCCAAAGTTTCATGCAGGATACAGCGGCAGTACAGACACATACCAGAAATTTATGCTTAAGAAGATGGCGAAGAACAGATCACTCCTGTGTGTTTTGAGTAAAAGAGGAGTGCATGCTGTGAACTTAAGTGGCATATCAAGACCCAAGTGAAAGCACAGTGTAGTGGCCTCTGATATGCTATGGCCTGAATACTGTCAGTCATATGCTGTTGTTATGAATTACAGTCAGAAGAGATGAGCCACCTGCAAGTTCCTCTTTAATCATGGAGTTCTGGATGTTCTGTGATCTGCTTGTGTGGTTTCACAGACCATCAGCATTGCACAAATTGACCACAGTCCAGGAATCAATCTTTTATTTTCTATTTCTCCTGTTAGGATTTTTTGCTTGCTAAATGGTGAAATTGTGACTTTCTACAGCTGGAAAAAAGCAACAGGATGCTAATTACCCTTCCTGTCTATTAACCAAAAAAGTGGAAGAATATAATTTACTTTCATAATTCACACAACTTTTCAAAGCCTTTAGAGACCCTAGGCAGGACTTAACAATAAAGTTCCTTCCACCTGTAAAATTCTCACATCGATCATTACTTTCTGCCTACCCAAATTTCCTATTCACTTTCAAATGTATGAGTCACTGTTGAGCTGAGTATGTATTTTATTTTGAGTGCTGGTATTCCATCAAGACGTTATCAACAGAACTGCATCCTTCACTTTCTGCCTTATATTTTCTCTGCACTGTTGTTGTGCCCTGGTGAGTAATGTGTAGTATGGTGCAGGATGGAGCGTAGCTTATGCTCCATTGAACAGTGCTTGTGTTTCACTCCAGAAATGTAAGTTTGTGATCGGTGAAAACAAGAAGTTCTGTAACCTGAAAGCATCTAAAAATAGCTAATTGTTTTAGAGGGACAGGAACAAACCATTTAAATTGGGTATACTTCAAAAAGCATAAGTGTACAGAGTGCAGAACAGTATAACAGGAGTAGGTATGGTGGGTTAGTCACTGAAATTTAATTAAAAACTGTTCTGGTAACTCATATGAAAGTGCTTATGACACAAACGCTTGAGTAGATACAAAGTCTACAGAGACTTTGTTACTAGGCTTTTCATCTTCATAGGTATTAGGAATTCAAAAATATGCCTTTTTAAAAAAATGCTTAGTGCTTTGTACTGTGTTACAATTATTAGCAACAGAAAACAAAATAAAAGTTGCACCTGATGTGACTCAGAATATTTGTATGAAAAGAAAATCTACAAAGTGAATATGAAACAATGTTTTAATTTTAAATAAAAAGCTGATTCTCATCTCCATACATTTTTTTTCATCTTTTCTGATGGATACGTAACTGCATCAAAACCAGCCAAACAAAAAAACTCCTCAAAATCCAAACAAAAAAACACAACAAAGAAAAACAACATCCATTTTAAAGTTTAAGAGGTTTTGAGCTGCGTACGGAGATCCCTTTCTGAGCCTTCATATCAGCATCTTAGTAACCCACAAATTCAGAGAAAATCAGAAGCCTACATATTCCTAAGCTGCTACCATCTCTACCAGTGCATCCTACATTTCATTCTCTTGATGTGCCGTGCAGACTAATGCAGTCAAATACCAGGTTCCAGAAATGAAGTGCATAGCTGCTGACACTGGGTAGCAGCAGGAGGAATGTGGCATCCAGTGACCTCCCTTTGAGGCTCAGATTGTACGATACAAAAGTCCAGTTGCCTGACCTACCAAACCATTAGTGACTGAGACATCCTCAGCTGGGAAACTCTGACTTGTGTTCCTGCTCATCTCTTACAGGCCGCGCCAATTACTGTGAAACCCATGGGTTGCAGCAGGTCAAGCGCACATGTGGAAGGGAGCAAGAGGACATGAAAGCACATGGCACTTCACCTCCACAGAGATGGAGATGTGACAGACAACCAGGCCATAGTCGGGACATGATTATGATACATTTTTTAAATAAAACTAGACCTCAGAAATTTGATACCTGAAGATTTCATTATGTCTGCTTTTGGTTTTGGCTTTTCTGTTCCTTTCCAGCTGATAATAGGTAAGCAACCGGGTTTTCTGTATATGTTTTTGTCTTGTAGAAGCTTATGAAAAGAACAGAAGTGGATAAATCACTTTTTTACTTAAGGACTTGATTAGAAGGGATGGCATCTATGGTTCTGTACATTCTCTTACTCTAGTGACCAAATGTTCCTAACACATGTGAATGCTTTTTTCACAACGATCCATACTGATTTTGTGGAGTAGTGGGTGATGTGACATTCATTCATATTCAGTAGATATTTTTTATTCTGTTTTAAAGGAGATATGCAAACTGCATTTTTGTCTTGCCAGTCTTACTTTATTTTTTTTCCATAGAAGTCATTCAAGCAGAAAATACAAGTCTGTCCTTTTGTGTCTGATAAGGAAGGAAAAGATAATTAAGATGAGCACTTAAAGTATACTTTCAAGATTCTATTTATTTGTTTATTAAGAAATCTGTTCTAAATTGCTTTAGAACTCATTTGTCTCTATTTTCTACAATTTTTTTTCTCACAAAATAGGTAATACAGAGAACTGTTTAATGCACTCTTCCTCCCTTCCACCCTACCTTGTATGTCATTGAGATTTTATACAGAAGATAGTGAAAAGACAAGTAGTCAGGCAATGGTGTTGATGGATGACAGTGATTAATGACCTGGTTCCACCTCTTCACCCACTTTAACACAGCATTTATTCACATAAGCCGTGACTTTGGTATCAGGAAGAAGGTGGACTTTGCCAGAGTCTTCGCTGTTCTCAAAACATGAAGTTCACTCTTTCTGAAAAGCAAAACATCACCAGTCAACTTAATTAGCAGTGGAAAACCAGCTTCATTTAAATTATTCATTGGGAAGAATACGAAAAGATAGAGGACCAGAAAGGGTTGTCTGATACTTATGACAGTGGCATTAGTGTTAGAATTCCTCTTGTCTGGGAGTGTTTCTGTTTGACACTCCTTGGGAGCCACATGTGTGACATCCCCTGATGATCTCCTACATCTAGGAGAAAAATATAAATACCCAAATTGCTACAATAGTCATGGGAAGAAAAGGGTAAAATTAACCAGAGGAGAACATATACAAGATAATTAAATTTTTTTTAATTATTTACTCTCTCTTTTAAGATATTTACAAGTACTTGCCTTCTATTATCCACATGCCTCATGAAGATCTAGGAGTAAAATAATGTGGAGGTGATGAGCTGTGATGGCATATATAAGAAAGCGCACAATTTCATTTAACTCCATGTGTCACAGTGTGTCAAAATCAGCCTCTATCTGACATTAACTATGGAGCCAGGGGATTGAAAACAGAGAATATGGTCTTGTGGAGATACTCCTTCCTTTCTAAGCAGCCAGTGAGTTTTAAATATCTGGTACCATGCCGAGATTCTACGTTTATCCTAAGTACTTCAGTGCTCAAAATGGACAGCTTGTTCTAAACCAAAAACTCTGTATCTCCAAAGATTATTCTTCTCTTTTCTTTCACTTTCCCCACCCTAAATTACATCAACATATATTAAAAAGTTTGGACGCTTAAATTATTTAAAAGTGCGAGATAGATGTTACTAACAAATTGATTCACTCAGATAGTGACACAAGATTATTATTCTCCCACTAGCATAAAAGAAAACAAAAAAGTGGCAATTTTAAGTGCCTGACTCACCTACCTGAATTAAGAATCAGTCACCTCTTACAATTAGTGTCGAGAAATGGACACATCTGATGGGATGAAATCATCTTTTGGAGCTGACTGGTCTCCATTAGCTATATAGGACAATACTCAAAACCTAGGTGCCTTTAGTTTGGTGTATAAAGTCAGATAAAACTTTCAATTCACTGCAAACTACACAGGGAGCATAGATATTGACTTAGGTTTCTTAAAATTACCTGTTACCCCAGCATCTCTCGTTACCTCTTCTACTGTCCCCAGATTAAATGTATTTTGATAATAAAAAGAATGGCTTATCCAGAACAAGGGCATTCAGAGCTTTCATTCAAAATATGCTTTTAAGGTTTTTTTCATATTTGGCCATGGATTGGGGTTTTTTGTGTAGTTCTAGTCTCCTCTGAAAGCTGTTGCAATTCCTCTTTTTTTTTTTTTTTTTTTTCTGTTGGCTGTTTTTCTCAGTTTCATGTTGTTTTCCTTCTCATAGCATCCTTCCTTTCTTTTCCCTGGGCACCCTTCCCTTCCCTCCTCCAGGGTTACCATAGAAATATACAACCACAGATTTCAGCAGAGAAACTCAGGCTGAAGAAATAAACTGAAATATCAGGAAGAACTACTTTGCATAAGTCACAAACCAAATTGTACATTTATATAATTATTAATTATGTGATATTTTTACAGAATTTGGGCATATCTGTGGAAACTGCTTTTAATGTTTTGCTTTCAGCTTGTACTCCACTATTTGCATTAATATCATTGGCAATAAATACACTGATTTGAACTGTATCAGCTTGGCCAACTCTTTATCTTCTGCCTACAGTATCCATTTAAACAGCTATGAAAATAAAACTTGGCACTTTTCAAAACAAGACTGCAAACAAAGCTAAACATACTAAGCATGGTGTATATATATATATATAGATAGATAGATATACACACACACACATAGGAGTGTGACAAACATTTTGTTGGTTACTTGTCGGTAATTGTGAATAGGCACAGCAGAAGAGTTCCTCTTGTAGAAGAAGACATCTAGAACTAGCTGCTTGACCACGGTCTAGATATTAGGGTATAAAACTAAGTATGGAAAACAAACAAACCAACAAAAAAGCCCAAACAAAAAACTAAAAAGCGCCAACAACCAGCAACATATTTCTTTTAAAAAATCCTGTTTACTGCTAGATGTGAGGTCGTTATGAACATAATTATGTCATTAGATATATTGATAGTTAAGCTGTTAATACCAAAGCCATTTACAAATCTGGCCTAATTCTTCATATGCTGCGTAGTGAACTAACCTCCATTTATGAAAAATGTATTTCACACACAACAATACTACAATAACAGTTCGAAGTGGCAGTTTTCACCCTGTAGTTATTGACTGACTGTTCAACTTGAGAGTTCATTCTTCACTTGTTTATGGTGTCTCATTGGTCACCAATTATTTTACTTCTAGATTAACTGTTTGGAACCACTGAAATAATGCCATTATTTATATGGCACTTTGAATAGCACTGAATAAAATATCAACATTTTATTAATAAGATATATGTATATATTAATTCTAGGCAGAAAAATGCGACAAATTTTTCTAGTTTTTTTTTCTCTCTGGTTCAAAATTTTAAATGTGAAAAATCATGTAATTATTTATATAGAAAAGAAAATACAGTCCTAAAAAAAGCTTAACTTAAAATTAATTTTGAATGCTTTTACTTCAAAGTTTTGGATCTTGAAAATTTTATTAGATAAGTTTAAATACATTAGAAACAGCATTTTCTCTTTTTTGGAGTTCAATAAAAATATAACTTATCCTTTCTTACAATTAATTTGGTAAAACCTTTTGAGTTACTATTTTCATATTTTAATATAAAGAATCTTGGAAGGAAAAGAAAAAATGGAAGGTGTAGATGCTCACAACTGAAATTGGAACAAAATTTAAATTTTACCTTTCCAAATTGATAAAAAAAGTAACTACATATGGAATTGGCATAAAGAATAAACTCTTCAAATTTTAAATAAAAAGTGTCAATTACTTTTGCATCACTTATTTCACTTCTTAACATTAATTTCTCAAAATTTTGTAAAATTCAAAACAAAATGCTGTTTTCTCAAAAAGATTTCCAAAAATCTTACCTCTTACTTTTAAAGTGTGAAATAAAGCTCCTCATATTTTGAAGTGGATCTAACAAGAAAAAACAAAAAACAAACTCCAGACCTAAAACTAAAACCAAACCAACCAACCAAAAACCTGCTAGAGTTAAGGAAAGAGTCCTGGCCCTTTCTTAAACAGTCAGATTGTACTGGCTTGTGTCTGCTGCTCAAAAAATGCTACAGATCTCTGGTGGTTCAGATGATCTATGATAATTTGTCAGAATTACATGATTTGCTCGCAAACTCACATGGAGAAAAAGGGAAGAGTGTCCATGAATTCACTGAGTCAAACCCTGTCTTCCTCTACCTGTATCACATGCAGGATCAAGGATTTCTAACTGGTGTTTACCTAAGCTGTTTCTCACAGAAGCTTAATATAAGTTTTCTGCAAATATCTTTCACAAATTATTCCAAAGTTTGGCTGTACTTAATGCTAAGTCTTACTTTAATGGTAAACAAAGGGCCGTGGCAGATTTGTCTTAGCAGCCAAAATCAGGCGGATGAAGCTGTTGAAGCAGTAAAGTGTTTGTCTCTTCCCCTGTCCCTTAATGCAGGGATGCCTGATACCACAAGTCATCACCTGCTGACTTATCACAGCATTCAGTCTTGTATATTAAGCTAAATGAAAACTAGATGTCTGATTTTAATCTTCTGCTACAAGCCTGTCAGAGTGCTAAGTATCTTTTGTTGCATTATAAGCCTATTGCTTTTTCTGCCCTATCTTCAGTGAGCACAGGGAGCAATTTATTTATTTCTGTTACACCACTTCTTCTGATGTATTTATAGGCTAAGAAGGATGCAGAGTTTTAAAAAGATTTGTCTGACTGCTCTCAAGAAACTGTATGTCAGTACATAAGAATAAGCTGGGAAGAAGAAAATGTGGGACTGAGTCAAGCCATAGAGCCAGCGAGCCATCCAGGAAGGTTGGGTGTGGAGTGCTCCGTCAGCGATGAAGGGGAGGTTTCATGTCTCATGTTTTTGTGGAGTTCACTGTAAGGCAGATGAGACAGATATATATTTTTTAAAAAAAAATCTGTGGGTTAGACAATTTGGGCATAACTGGTGGAGTTTTCCTCACATGATTATCAAGGGACAATTGAACTGAATCATAGAATCACAGAAGATTTTGAGTTGGAAGGCACCCATCAGGATCATGAAATCCAGCTCCTGGCCCTGCACAGGAGACCCCAAGAATCACATCATGTACCTGAGAGCATTGTCCAAACACTTCTTGAACTCTGTCAGGCTTGGTGCTATGACCACTTCCCTTGGGAGGCTGTTCCAGGACCCAACTCTGGGTGAGGAATCTCTTCCTGACACCCAGCCTAAACCTTCCCTGACTCAGTGTCATGCTGTTTCCTCAAGTCCTGTCACTGGTCACAAGAGTGAAGAGATCAGTGTCTGCCCCTCTGCTTCGCCTCATGAGGAAGCTGCAGACTGCAATGAGGTCTTCTCTCAGTCTTCACTTCTCCAGGCTGAACAGAACAAGTGACCTCAGTTGCTCTTCATACAGCTTCCTCTCCAGACCCTTCAGCATCCTCATGGCCCTCCTTTGAACACTCTCTAATTGCTTAATGTCAAAAATGACAGATTGTGTGATTTGATTTCGGGATACAGCACTCCTTGAATGAGTCATCCTGGTGCCAGATGTTTGGATGCTCTGGAGATTCAGAGATATCTTTACTGAGTGCTTACATTTTATCCATCAAGGATACAAGAGATGCTGTAATATTTCTCTAAAGCACAGAAGAGTGCACTAAAAGAAGCCAGAAAGAGACAAGATTAAATTAGTGATGCAGCAATATTTATTTAGCCACCATTCCTTAAAATTAAACTGTTGAGACAAAAAATAAAACTATAACAATGTACCAGACAGCTGAATTAGTAAAGGTAAATCAGTATGAATGTCCATGTCATTGACCTGCCACACAGCTTCTCACCAGCACTGCTGCAGTACAAGACCATACCATGGGAGGATCTCTTTCACCATTAAATATATCTTTTGTCACCTCATCTTAATTTCGCTATATAGCCCTTGTCTAACTATTAAGGAGAACATATTGTTCACTCAGCTATCTGAGTTTTCTACAGCATTAAGGAAAAGTTTGTTTCAAGAGCATTCAAGTTATTGAAAGGTGTTCACCTGAGAATACCAGCCTGAGTGACGTGTTGTTTACTTATATTTCACAGGAGGCCTGTGCAAGCAGAAGCAATGAGTGGGCAGTGTCTGGGGATTCTTGAATTCAGAAAAATCTGTCCTGTGACTGTGCTGATATCAGTCATAAATACATACCTTCTGCCTTTTTACTTATTGTGGTAAAGTGGGGATAGAACTAAACTTACTGCATTTTACAGGTCTGCTATTTTGTTCATCATGCAGCCTGAGAGTATGGCTTTCAGCGATACGAAGTCTCACCATATATATGTGGAAGACATTGTTTGTGGCCTTTCTGTCTGTAAGATGTGAGTGACTACAGGGAATAGCAGAAATTTAGAGCCTCAGTCACAGGGAGATGAGTGGAAGATTTTGGAGTCCAGCCTTCAGTAGAGATGAAGGTTACAAACCCATCACAGCCAATCACTCGGGAAGTCAAGTACTAAGATGATCATTGATATTAAAAGTCGTCTTACAATTGCTTTCTTAACCTAAGGAGGTGATGACACGGCTTTCCCATCACCAATCCCTTTGCAAGTGTAGATGCTTATCTGGGGGCTGAAGTGGAAGAAAGGTTCTGCAGGATTTCAGCAGGACACCATCCCAGCTCTTCATAACTATGTGCCTTCTTCAACCGATGGGAGATGGACTGGAGCGGAACAGCCCACATCAGTCACTGTGGACATGTCAAGATTGCAAGTGGATGATGAGGAGGACCTGGCTCGGAATCAGTGATGGAGAAGGAGGTAAAAATCTGCTGGACAGGACACCAGAAGCTGCTGAACATAACAAGTTTGCCTGTAGGAAGCACGCAAAAGTTACAGTTGTGAGAGGTCGCTGAATCTCACAGGTGGTTAAGTGGGAGGTGTGTGAAAAAATGCCAAACTTCCGAGATAACTGGAGAGGATGTTTGTGGGAGTACAATGTTGTAAGGAAAACAGCACACAGGTAACCATCAGCAATACATTATAATGCCAAGACTGACGAGCAAATGAGATGAGAAATAACATATTTGTTATCAAAACTAGTACTAACTGAGAAAAATGTTACGGGTTCAGTTGTTTAGCTGGGGGAAAACAGGAGGTGAAAGGTAGATAGAAGAATGGTGAAAAGGAAGGCCAAGAAGGAGAAATGGACCCTTAGGAATGGAAATGCTGTGAAGGTGGTGTATGGGGGGGCCTACCATGAGACCTATTCTAGATGGAGCAGGACCAAACCCTACAGTCTAACTCTGAAACAGATTCACCCTGTGTCTGCGTCAGTGGGTTTGGAATGGGTGTGGGGCAGGTTATCTACCTCTCCAGTAAGGGAACACATAGATGGGTGGATTGAACATCCCAGTATTGCTGTGTCGGTGTGTTCCAGGCCTCACAGCTTCAACAGCCACCCAGCTTTTCATAACGGGAGTGCGTTTTTTCCTTCAGATGACTTCAGAACCTGTCATCCCTTCATTTCAAGGCATCAGCATCACACATTATTTGTACGCGTTTGCTCTTTGGTCTGTGCCTTTCATTAACCTATGTTGTTCATTGGGATGACAATGAGATGCTATGGGGACCCTCTCTAAACTGGACCAGTTTTTGTCCCCAGAGTTCTCTTCAGTGAAACTCTTCAGTTCACCCTCATGCCCTGTATTCTCAGCCCACTTGTAAGGTACTAGCTTATCAGCTGTCTCTGCTCTAGAACAAACCAGATTCCTCATCACTTTGAGCGGCCTTTTCAGGAGTTTGCAAAAAGCCTGTGAAAGAGAACAATTTATTAAAACGAGTCCCCGTAAGAAACCCACTAAATTAAAAAAAAAAAAGAAAACAAAACCAAAAAACCAACCACACAGAAAAGAAAAGAAAAGAAAAGAAGAAAAGAAAAGAAAAGAAAAGAAGAAAAGAAAAGAAAAGAAAAGAAGAAAAGAAAAGAAAAGAAAAGAAAAGAAAAGAAAAAAACAAAAACCCCCCATAACACAACAACAACGACAACAACAAAACAACCTCAACAAACCCCAACAAAAAACCTTACAAAGACAGAGAGGAAAAGGGAAAAACACAAAAGGACAATATCCATATAATTATTTCACTTGGGCTTCACACAAGTTTATTCAAAAACACTAAATCCTGAATCTTATCTTTCAAGGAGAGGGGGTGGAAAAGCAACTACACAAGCAAGCTACGTCTGAATTTGTCTCATTGTAACGATCACTGAAAATTGCCTGGTGAATTTCACAGATTGTTGCTTTACCATCTTCAGAGGCACCCTAGACTCCCACAAACCCTAAACTGGCCACCTCTATCCTTTTTTTTCAGCAGATGAGTCAGTATCAGTCCTCCAACAGGGTTTTTACTATATAGTCCACTAAGATTCAGCAGCAGAATTACAATGATTTCCTGTTTCTGCATAGGCAAGTCAGGCTCCACAGCAATTAAAATTGTAATATTCCATTTAAAAAACTGCAGCACGTTCTTCAACCTAACAGACTGTTATACACTGTTCATGAAAAGAATATGTTCTTGGTAGATTCCACACTGAAATTCAACCAAGGAAATCCAGTCTTACTTGCTCAGAAAAAGACAGCTCACTTCAGATCAGATGGATTTTGTCTGTTAAGAAAGATGAAAGGTTCACATAGCAAGGAAAATTATACTGTGGTAAAGGGGGGAATGAGTCAAATTAAACAATTATCCATGTAGACACTGAAAGAGGCCTTTCAGAACTACTGCAGTTTTAGTACAGTCCTGTTAGACCACCCTGCTGCTCACTTATCTGGACTCTCCTGCTGTATTTGCCTCTTACTACTCTACACAGGTGTTCCTGTGATTCCTTTGGTCTGGGAGTTTTTCTGGCATATTCACAGCACATATGCTTTTGCTATTTTGCCACAGAAATACGCTTATGTGAACCAGGTGGCCCCATCCCACAGAACAGGTACTGATGCCTGTCTCACCGCTCCATCTTTTAACTACATCATGTGATGTGGGTACACCAGGCTTGTGAGGATGAGAAGCCAGTAAGTAGAGAGGGCTGTCAATGAGTTTTAGGTACCGATTTCTGTTTTTCAATTCAGTTAATGAGACTTATAGATCTATACAAAATTCAATGTTTTATTACTCAAGATACATATTTTCCCTGCCTTAGCGTACACAGCATTTTGCGAAGAGTGTAACTTGGAGCTTCCAAGAATGTGATTTCTCCTGCAAGAAGTTTCTGTAGCTCAAGCTTTTGCCTTTCTCAGTCATGTGTTTTTATTTTTTCATTTCCTCAACAATGGTTGTACAGGCTTCTATGATACTAAAATTGCATTTCCCCTCTTACTAGCACCCTCGTGTTTCCTGTAGGGTGTATGATTTTAAGTTTTGTAGTAGCAATCCAAGAAAGTGCTTTGCTCTCCCTTATTGGGAACTTTTCACTCACTTGCACTAGTCCTCTATAATAAAACTTACAAATCAAAGAAATCAGATGGCATCTATCCTTTGTTCAGTAACAAGTGCCCCTCAAGTGTTCTCCAAGCCTGCTGTTCCAGATTTATTCAGTAGTTAATAGCCTTTCTCAAATATCTTTACTAATGTAGTTTTATAGATGGCTTTCCTTTGTTTCCTGGTGAAAAAGCATGCAGCAGGTATTAAAATACAGTAAAAAAGATAAAAAAATAAAAGCAAAAAAACCAAAAAGGAGCTCAAAATATCCAAAATTTCATTATGGAGTAAAAAGATTCAGCACAGATCCTAGGGAAGACCAGCGCCCTTCTAAAATTGTAGTTGCAAGTCAAACAAGTCTGCCTTAAATGGCAGTAAAAGTTTGCACAAAGAAACTGAATTTAATTCCTCTCCTGTACCACCAGTGGAACCCTGAGAGTACTCCAGTCCAATGTAAATATCTAGCTATAGGAGGCGGATAACCAGCAGCCTCCAACTGCTTTCATTTGAGATTCAGATCTCCAAGATACTCTCCAAGATCACAGATACTTATCCCTGATGTGCTTGCCTGCTTGGACACTGCTAGGCAATTATGAAGCAGAGGATTCCCACACTTACTGCCTGGTAAACTCAATTACAAATTATCTGTAATGGCGAATCATCAATGACTACACTGGGAGCTCAGAAAACCAGCTCATGTGAATGATCTACAAATAAACTTTTAAACCAGGATGATTTAATTTTGAACTGAATCCCTAATGCAAGTTGGATTGGTCCAAACCCATGGAATTCTTAGCTTGTGTGTAGACTAATTTCTTCATTTCATCTCAGGAACCAAAGCCATTTTCTCTTTTAGCACAGACAAAAATAGCAGAAAAGTTCAGAAGTTGGTATGATTTTTAGTTTGAAACTCACTAATTGCTCTCCAGGCTTGTTCTTTCTCATCTTTAAGAAGTCCTCATTAAATGATGAAAGATTGAAAACTAGAGAGAAAAGATGAACGTAATCAACCCAGTGGAAAATATAGCTATGAAACAGAAAATAGAATCATGCCACATATTAAACTGATATTTTCTTTCTAATGTAGGTTTTTATTGTGCTTTTGCAAACATAATGTAGACAAAGCTAAGAAAATTACAGCAAAGATCTGGTTTTTCCACTGTCCTGCTCCTGTGGAGTCCATTTTACTACTTCTCAGGTGGGCATAGGAGAACACTTATTTTTAGGTCAGTGCTTTCATTTGGTATTTTATTCAATCGGTTTTTTATCTGGTAAGTTACAAAGTCCATAACTTAATTTTTAAGAAGGCATTTTTAAATGGAAACACAGATTGCATACTTGCTTTTTGTTAGTATACACTAAAGGCATCATCAGACAAGTCAGTGTTAAATCAGAGTTAAGAAAAGAAAGATGAAAAAAAACCAAGTGAGTGTTTGGAGAGGGTGAGGAAGAAAGAGATGTGTTTCACTGAAGATTTCATCATACTAAAAAAGCTTTTAAAGCTTTTTTATTATCATTTCAGTGTAACAAATTTTAGAGCTTTCAAAACATCACTCAAATGGCTAATATCTCCACAAAGTGCAATCTGAAATGGAGTGAATGCCTGTTATGTTTATTGGGAAATTTCAAAAGCAAAAATAAGACTTTTTTTCTTAACAATTAATACATAAAAATGCCTTTTATATTCTCTTTGTCTGAGAAATCCACACAATAAAATTTAACAAAGGTCTGTTTCTTCTCATAACTATAAAAACCTATTGAATTTAATGCTCAGACTGCAATAGATTCAGTTATTTAGGTTCTTGTTTGCCAGAGGAATAACAGATGTGTAGAGACATTAAAAAAATACACTATTTTTCTGCTAAAGACAGACTTTTAACTCTTTGCTCACAAATCCAGACATTCGCATCAATGTGATATAATAAAAGGATATAATGCTCCAAGGAATCTGAGTTTTATCATTAACCTGTCCGCATCAGGGTATGGGAGTCTAATCTTTAGAGAAGTCATGTGTAGTAGTTTGGGGCTTTCTTCTTTCACTAAAAATTTCATTTACATGTTTTGTAACTCCAGAAGGGATAAGAAAATTGTCACCTCATGCCTAAGACAACAAACTTCTATTCAGAGTTCAGCTCCAGGGATGGGTAAACAATTTGCTTTCTACAGTATCACTTAGCAGGTGCTAACAAGGGCAGCTATTAAAAGAAAAATAAAATCCCTGTGGTGTTTCTTTGTTTGTTTTTTTTTTCTTGACTGCTCATGTTCACACCTGCCCACCAGAATTCCTTCTTTTCATTTCCTAAGTAATCTGCCCCAGTATCTGAGAAGTGATAATGCTGTATTTTATGCAAATGTAAATTGATCTTAATTAGCATGTGCAGCACAACATTTTTTATCTTGTATTTCTAGGTGCAGTTAAGTAGAGCTAGTGTTCAACAAGTTTATAAACAGATCAGCTACTATTTATTTGAAACTTTTTATATACTGAAACCTTTCCATTCATTTACATTGTGCCCTAACAGGAAAAACTCAATCAAAGTGAATGTTTCTGATTTTTTTTATTCCATACTTGCCCAGTGTAAGTATTGATTTTCATATGGAGGGGCCAAAAGTTCAACGCAGACAAAGAAAATGTTGGGTGGGGAAGCAGTCTTGAGACACTGAAATATTCAGAAAGAAGGAAGTTAAACAGGGGCAGTCTGTTTTAGGCAGCTGCTTTCTCACCTCATTCCTAATGGTTCAGGGGGTTGGAGGAAGTTAAGATTCCAAAAAGGCTGAGGAAAAGGGAATTTTATCTAACACAGAGGCAGAAATTTTCAGAAAACCAGCCTTGCTACAGTTGAACGCAGTTAGCAACAGCATGCTGGGAAGGCTTCTTCATTTGCCTAACCATGCCATTCATAAATTAGCATTCCCACATTTATCTTAAGGCTACTTATTGACAAGTGCTCAGCCAACTACAATTCCTCTGATAGCTAGATAGTCTTGACAGATAATCAATACATGTAGCAGAACATGTTCAGTGGACTGGGTATTTACCAAATAAATGGACATAAAATAATAGAATCATTAACTTTGGAAAATACCTTTAAGATTATTGAGTACAACTGTTAACCCAGCACTGCCAGGTCCACCAGTAAGCCGTGCCCCTAAGCATCACATCTACACTCCTTTTGAACAGTTGCAGGGACAGTAATTCCAGCAGTTCCCTGGGTAGTCTGTTCCTATACTTGATCACTCTTTAAGTGAAGAAATTTTTCCTAATATCGAACTGAACCTCCCCTGGCACAACTTGAGGCCAATTCCTCTTGTTTTACTGCTTGTCATGTGAGAGAAAAGATCAACCCCCACCTGGCTACAGCCTCCTTTTAGGCAGTTGTAGAGAGCAGTAATGCCTCCCCTCAACCTCCTTTTCCTCAGGCTAAACAACCTCAGTTCGCTCAGCTGATCTTCGTAAGGCTTGTGCTGGGGTAGGTAAATCCATGTGGCAGCATTTGAGCAGTGCAGGAATCTATCCCATGTGGGGAAACAGGATGCTCAGACCAAAAAGATCCACTCGTATAAGAAGCCCAAAGGCCTTTCAGACCCAACCTGCAAGGATTCACATAACTGAAACATGACAGTGTGTCTGTCAGCAATCTGTCTGATTTCAGATGGCTTGATTTGGAGTTAGGTAATCAGTTTTCATGCTTTCTCTGCCCTAAAGAGCCAAAGGACTCCAACAGACAATCCAAACTAGGATGGAAGAGAGAAGCAAGTGACAGATGTCATCTCAGATGTCTGACAGCAAGTAACAGGGTGACAGCACAACCTAGGCCTTCAGCCTGACTGGTCAGTGCTCTTCCATTTATAAAATGAAATTAAAAAAATTAAAACATATTCAAAGCAATACACAGACAAGTTCTAAGCCCCAGTAGAAGTATTCAGCATGCATAGAGTGTTTCTTATTCAACAGGTGTCCCTACAGGGAGAAAACAAGTTCAGCTCATCAACTCACCCCAGCAGTTATGGTGGAGTCTTCTCTAAATTTCCCCATTCTCAACTTACTTTTATACTATTTCTTTATGTTTTGGTGGAGCTTGCGTGATTCTTGTCACGGATATCTTCATTACTGATTGGCGTTAAATTCTCTCACCTCATTTTAAAGATACCGTCAAAGAAAATATAGAGCGCATGCCCAGTGAGGGGTGGTCGTACCTTGGGGGCAGATACCTTTGGGATAGAGGTGTACATTAATGTTACAATTAGGCTATAATGAACCAAGTTCATCTGAGGAGAGCAATTTTGCCATAGTTTCTGGCTCAGCAGCAGGACATCTTCCCCCATCTCTCTTGGTTGACAGCTGCTATGCAGTTTATCAGCTGCAAAGTACCATCGAGTTCCCTTCCCTGCAGGGATTCCAACAGAGCCTGGCTGTGGTGTCTGCACTCTGCTCCACCCTCCATTCCATCCCCCTCAGCAGGTGCTATGGTTGCAGATTGTGGATGTAGGGGATCATCATGGAATAGGTTTTGAGCATGCCAACCATATTCCATCTAGGCAGCAGCAGCTGCATTGTACCCTGTAATTTCCATACTGTTATAACTTCTGTTAGCATGTGAATATAACTTCTCTGCTTCCTCTAATTCCACCCCCAGCCATCTTTCCATAATGAGCCATAGATTTTACTTTCACGCTTTATATTTTGTACCAACTACTACAATCTTTGCTTGTATTTGTATTGAGCAAGTTTTCTACTAAACTCAGTATACAATAGATTTTTAATACTAGTCAGAGAGCTGTGACTTTGTACATATATATTTTTATAAGTATATTGATTGATCTCTACCTCAATGATATAAATTTATGCCTACACTGAAGTCCTTAACTTCAGTTTAATTCATCAGCAAGAAGTGCAACAACATGATAAAAAATGTCCTTAAAATCCTTCTTTTAAGAAAAATTTCTAGTGAAAAATGTGCAAAATGTAAAGTTATAATGCAATCTATTGAAATGTTTCTGAGGTAAATGAAAAAATATCTTCAGAATGGGTCTGACATTATTTTATGAGGAAATATCTTCAAAGTAAACTTGATGAATAAGAAAATTTGAAGATGACATTTCTTTTTTTTAAAAAAAAGTACTATAAATATTACTACCCTGGCAACAAAATTTCAGTTTACTTTAATGGGTCACAAAACATGAAATCTTTTATCTCATCTCAGTGTATAACACATAACGTGATTTATTGAGATTCATCTATGCAGTTACATTTTTCACTTTTACTAAACCTCTTACTGCATTACAAGGTTTTATGAGGAATCCTATGTCAACATAGTATTTAAAAAATGGGTTTTTTTCTCTGTTGCATGAGAGCCATAAAACAGATGCATGAAAATGTTTCGCTGTCACTTCATAGCAAAGAAGAGTCTGTAATAACCGCTAGCATTACAGTGTTTACAAATAAGTTATGATCTACAGTGAAATGAAACTGAGCATTTAACATCCTTTTATTTCATAATTAAGTAACTGGTTTCTAAGCTATCACTGTTTACATTAGACAAAAGGATTTAAAACATTGCCTAGCAGTATTCACAAAAAATATATTTTTGTTGTATGAAAGGTGTCATTTGGCTTGCGGCTAGACTTATTTTTTTGCTTACCAATGAAGGGCAGCAGTAAAATTGAAAGTACTAAATCCCTAGTACAGCCCTGCCCAGATGGCTAAGGTTTGCTCTATTTTTTTCCTGGAAAAATGTGCGGTTATTTCCTTGGGACACTTTGAATTCTCAACCTCTTAACTGAAGCAGTTCATGAGTGAAAGCATCAATTCCAGTTGCACCAGAAAGACTAATGTAATACCTGATGCTTTCCCAGAAACAAAAATTTCTGTGTTGACCTTATCAGAGTATAGAAAATCCTGACAATCAGAAAATTCAGGTTTGGTGTAAACTGTACATCAATTTTTAACAGATATTCTTGTTCATTAAATAAAAAATGAATGTTTCCATGCTTGATGTTTTGAATAAGTTTTCTTTCTAACAAGAGTTGAGCAGGCCACAGATCCACTACTCTATGATGTTATGTAAAACAACCCAATTCCTATGTTTCAGTAAGAAGCAGAATTTTTACCCACTTGCTGACTGTATCACTTGACAGAAATTCCAAAAAAAATTGCCATATTTTTGTAAAAAAAGAAACCAAAACAAAAAACAAACCAAAACCAAATGGAAACCAAATTTTTAATAGATAAAAGAATAGTATTTAACAGTGTTATACAGTCACAGTAATCTTTTTTGATATAAAAGAGTGTAAGAAAGTCTTCAAAGGCATTACAAGGTTATATGTGTTAGTGAGGATTGATAAAGGACATGAAGAAAACCAAACCTAACAAAAATTTCACAGTGGCAGATTAAAAGCAAAGACTAAATCTGAAAATAACTCTGTGAATGAGTTCAATTAACTACCTTTGAGTGAAGCAATTTTAAGAAAATTTGAAATGTCCCCTAATGACTACATTTGTTTTAGCTCTATTAAAATTATTCAGCAACGAATAGGGTTTTGATTACAAGCATGTAGGCCAGAGTTTTGATTAAAAATTGATTGTGCTGGATCTCCACTACATAGTGCATCCTTTATTAACTCTTCCATCAGAGGTCATCTTACACATTCTAGGTAAATCAGATTGTCCATCATACTTTGGTATATATTTACACACCATCTATTGTCACAGATTTTTGTTTTCTAGAACATTCCTCAGTTCACTGGCAAAAGTAACCATACACTTCACAGTGTGTTCTCCTGTGTTTACATGTATAAATGTAAGGAAGAATTCTTATTAAGACATATGATCAGAAAATTCATATCTTCTAGAAGTGAAAGTTCACTATAGCTTCCAAACTTTAAAAGAGAAGCCTTTAATATCATAACATTTTTTAGTTCTGTAAAAGAGAAAAATAGGACTATTTATTCAAGTGAAAGAAAGAAATGAAATTTTCAGAAATGACAATAAATTGTTGTTCTCGACCAGCTAAGGTTTGACACAATGGTGGTACGAACTACCAGAAAAGAATGAACTTTAGAGCTCCAAATGCATTATAAATACCAATGTACACTGTAACAGTTAGGTTTTCCTAGGTATTTTGTAATGTACAGAGGATCACAGGAGCTCTGGGTGAATTAGTATGGAAAAGAGTAAAGCTAGCCTGACCAAAGGTTTTGTCTAATGTACCCTTTCCAAGCCCGCAGCTTGGTCATCTGCAACCTCTACTGCACTGTGACATGAAGCCTTAACATATATGCTGAACTATCTACTACAGGATACCGCACCAAAAACAACAAAAATTAGCAAGCAGCTAGTCACAAAGCCATGTACTGGCTTTGGCTGTAGATAAATATTGTTCCATTGAAGTCACTATGCAACGAAATCTCTGGAGAAAACAGCACTCTTGTTGATAGTTTATGGAGATCAAAATTAATTTTAGTTTATGTAGCTTGGGATAGTGCATTACTCAATATCGTACCCAAGCAAATTGTAGTGAAGCATTCTGTGGTGTGACTAATATCTATGTGATGAACAGATTTTTTTTCTTTGAGATAAATAGCTAAATACAGTAGGGATACACAAGTTTGGAAAAATGATTAAATGTGAGCTTCAAAGGGGAAAAATTCCTTTGCCTGAGCCCTTTACTGATTCTGTAGGTTTTGTAAAGAAGACCTGGTGACTTATTTATTTATGTATTATGTATTCTTTATATAAGATGGTGTTGATTCTGTGTTATTTAGTCTTAGTGAGAGAGTCTTATGAGAACTCCAGGTTCCAGGCTTCTTTACTCTTTTCTTTTTTTTTCTTTTCCTTAACAGGAAAGAAATCATACTGAAATGTGACTTCCAGTGTGAACCTTAGACAAAGATAATTTTTATCCCTTCTAGTTGCCAGTACTTTTAGATTAGATTAGATTAGATTGATTAGATTAGATTTACAATGACAGAATTTTTTTTTTATTTATACATTAATTGATAAATATTTCCTTTTTTTCTTACTATTTACTAAATTCAGACTTCTGTAAGACTATATTCTCAGTGGTTCTTGTCTAAAATCACTAGTAAAAGGGGTCTAGCACTTGACCACTAAAAGAACACAGAACATCCATCCACTTTGCCATTTTTATCATTTATATACAACTTCAAAATTTTTAATATTGACTAAAGCAAAGAGAGAAATTACATCTGGAACACTCACAGTCAGTCCTCACAGTTGCTTTATTTATGCAAGACTCAAATCACTGAATGAGTTCTTCTACGAAAGTAGGGTTTGTTAATTATTTCAAGGGGGGAAAAAAAAGATAAAAATGTAGGAGAAAACCACAAACTAGCACACTCTATTTTCACTTTCAAAAAGCTTTTAGGCTGTGTCCATTAGTCTGTGGTTCACGGACAATTATTTTGGTGCTGCTTTGTGAATATTAACTAGTTAAACAGCAGACTAAGAGAGAACATTTGGGTTGCTTGCAGTTTGTTTCTTTCAGACTCTCTTGAGCAAAATTTGGGGATTAGTCTGCTGGCACATTATCTCTGATTTGGTCAGTAGAGAAATTCTTTACTGCAAGGATGGTGAGACAGTGGCAGGAGCTGCCCAAAGAAGCTCTGGATGCCCTATCCCTGGATGTGTTCAAGGTCCGGTTAAATGGGGCTCTGAGCCACTTGGTCTAGTGAAAGGTGTCCCTGCCCATGGCAGGGGGGTTGGAATGAGATGGTCTTTGAGATCCCTTCCAAGCCAAGCCATGCTATGTTCTTACGATTCTGTAATTCAAGTAACTGATCTGTGTACTGTATGAAGTAATAAAATAGAGTGCCTGGGTTGTCCTATCAGTTAACAATCTGATACTTGATGATTGTGCAGAAGGATAAAAATACCCTTTAATATAATCTCCTCATGTTCTCTTTCAGATACTTACTGAGCATATTTTGAAACCTCTTCGTAATAGTCTCAATTTAATTAGCCTCCTATTGGCTTAATTTTTCTTTCCCATTTAAACACTGTATTATAAGCACATTTGTAAATCACATTGTTCTTAGGCCAAAACATTTCATTCAATGAATGATTGCTTATATACTGTAACAATTACCCAAGCAAATTAATGTCTTTGAATAAGGATGGCACTTAGTGATGCTTTAGTCCTCTAAATTCCTGCATTTATACTCCAGTTAAACAGGATCTGTCACTGCATAGTACTAATAACAAATTAACTCCCCTATCATGGAGAAATAACAACCTATCAATGTTATTCTCCCCCTATAAATTACTCCAAAACAAATGATCTGCTTGGGCAGCTTGTTAGTTTAAGGTTATTTTGTTAAGATTTTCAGGAAGAAAGTGTAAAGAAAAGGGAAATTATAATACTCATCCTGACACTAAGCATTGCCACTTTCTGAGGCAAAGATACATAAGTTCAGAGGTGCATTTTTCTTTAGACTCTTCCAATCCTGCATTTCATTCATGCTTGCACAATTACATCAGAAGTGGATTATGTGAAGTAACTCTGTTTGGCCAAAACAGGATTACCAGGGTGAGCATATAACCTTCTGTAAGTCTGATTTGCTTAGGGAACTTTCTATTTTCCACAAGGGTGGTCATGGGTAATATGTCATCATAGCAAATCCTGTAAGAAGTACACTTGATAATGTTCCCTTACTCCAGGGCAGATGGCGAGGCAAGCTTTTCAGAAACTTCAGTAAAATGTGGCTAAAGAAGGAATAAATTTCTGTTGCTGCTTAAAACCAGCTGGAAATTAAGCTCCAAGCAGCCACTTCCCTTCCCCTCTCCCTCTCCACTGAAAAAGGGACAAAAAGAAAAAAGATTATGGGTTGAGGTAAAAACTCATTGGAAAAAAGAGCAATAAGATAAGGAAAACAATCAGTAACAGCAACAATACAGTGTATGAAAGAGGGTGATTGCTTTAAAAAAATAAAAAATGCTTACAGAGGTCCAACTGACCCAGTGTTACCATGGCCAGTAACATGCTCCTTCCCAAGACAAAGGAGAAAATGGCAGGCACTGCCACAGTTGGCATTTTTTCCCTGAGCCTGAGACAATAAAAAACAATGATACACAAACCCTCCCAAGCTGGACCATCCATGCCACCCCATCCCACCACTCTTCTTACTGCTTTTCTCCCCTGGAAAAAGGGATTACAACAGCCATGGTTCTGCTGCATGTTCCTTTTATAATCCCACCCAAAACCATACCTGCCAGAGATGGCATGCCTGGTATAGAATAACAACCTAAACACACCCACATGGCTGCAGGGTCCTCCTCCATCAAGGCAACTGAAAAAATTAATGGCGTCCAAACAGAAACTAGGATATATTTCTGCATTTTTTGCACTCTTGCAAGCAGAAATGCTCAGATAAGTAATTCAGGATTTTTAGACAGCACAGCTGGATCATTAGGATACAAACAGAGTCTGAAATCTGCATTTTTCCAAATTCCAAAGGTATTCAGACTAGGGGGTTTGATTAAAGGTCCATTAATTAAGATGTGTAGTAAACTTTTCAATAAAACAGAGTACAACTTTCTATATAAGATACCTCTTTTTAATTACATTGTGCAATTATTAGGCTGGTTTAAGATTTCTGTGGTTCTTGTTGATTGGTTTTATTATTAATTTTTACAGAGATGTTGTTCTTTAGAGAAGTTACATTCTAAAACTCAGGTTGTTTAACACTTTATGGACTTGATCCAAAAATTTGAAGATACTAGACATCATTCTGAAAAGAATTACAGTAAAAGGGGGAAAGGAAATCATCTTCGGGAAAATCAGTCTTCACCCATGCTTCTGTCACATTTTACAAGTGTTCATAATAGCTGTTAGTAAGCTGACAGCTACAATTAAAAGCAGGAATGAGAAATATAATATTAGGAATTACCCCAAATTTAAAAAAAAAAAAGTATGTGGAAATATTTGTCTACCTTGTGGCAACAGCTTCTATAAATAAGAGCACCTTATGCTTCGGACTAAGCAATGCAGAGTAGAGGCATCGAAGACAGACACCACATTATTAATTAATGTGCTTATTTCATCATCATTTGATAGGACATAAGACATTTTGGAATTTGGCCTCTTTGTTACGCAGATATTCTGTTGTTTAAAATGCTGAGAACACCATAACACAGTTTTTATAGTAACAGTTCAGAACTGTGTATCAGTGGACTGAATACATAAATTGCCATGTTTTCTACTGTGCTTATAAATTTTACAGTTATAAAATTAGTATTACATAATCCTTATTTTTGCAGTTCATTAATATTTAGTTTCAAGTGATGTGCATACTACAATACATCTTTACACAAAATTAGTAGAAACTATTTCAGTAAAATTTCTTAACTAGGCCACCCAGGAAAGACAGCTTAATTATAACTCTTAGTTTCACCAATCAACATTTTTAATTAACTTTTAGATCTCTGTACCTAATTTATGTGGTGCAAATTAAAGCATCTGTTAAAAGATTTCTTTGTTCACTGTATTTATCCATTTGTGTTTGTTTGTATGCTTGTGTCACCTGTGTTCCATAATAGCACGTCATTTAATCTCAAAAGTGCAAGCAAATCAAGCAAAGACCAAACAGAAGAAACAGAATAACTTAGCAGGAAAAGTGCATTTTAAAGACAAAGTAATGAAATTCAATTACCAGAAAACCCCAACAAACCCACATCCAAAAATACCCCAAATAAACAAAGAAAACAAAGGTGCATTTATAGATAACAAATGGTCTTGATGCACTCAGTGCAGTTCTAGTGATAGCACATTGCAAGTTCAATCTTCTGCTGATGCTACAGAATTAAACTGATCTGTGCTTGTTGAGTTTTTGACACTGGAATTTTAAAGGAGCTGCTGAGATGCTGAGCAGTGTTCAGAGCATGGATCTTCACCCATATTAAAGCACAATATCTGGGAAAGGTTCTCAGTGCCATCTCGACAGAAGTGCCACATCAGTCTAGCTTTGTTGCAGGTATTAAATCAAAACTTATATAGTATTAAAATTGGTGTCACATGATGTTTAAACCATTACATATCTTAACAATAAAGAAAAAACTGTTTAGCCAAATTACGTACCTACTCTCCATGACAATCCTGAAAGTCGTTTTTAGAGTTTTGCATATTGGCATGATAACTGTAATCCAGCTGTTTTAGCACCTAAAATTAGTTTCACTGGTCTCCAGAGCATGAAAAAAATACTATATTGAAAAACTCACTGATTGTTTAAAAGAACAGTGATAACCGTACCTGAACTTTAATAATCAGTTCAATATAGCAGTCAGTATAGATAGCAACACAGTTTTATTTCTCTATTCCCAGATAATGAGGAGCCTTAATGAAAACACATACTAGCAGATGTTAAATCCATTCATTTATTGTCCTGCTCTTAGATGGCTCATAATCACATTACAACCATCTATTTATTCACACCACTATTCATTTAAATTTTCTTACCATATTGCAAGAGATAAAAGAGGTGGAAAATAACAAGAAGTTTCACTGTTTATAAAAAAATTACTTCTGCATTATCCATGAAGAGTATGATTTTCAAAATTCTATGGTTATTATCCTACCAACTTTTGTTTCTACATTTTAATTTAAGCAAAGATTTCTTTTAAGAAGTAAAAAAAACAACTCTTGGCTCTGGTAGGGGGTAATTTTATAATTAATTAATTCTACAGAGTTTTTCACACAATCTGTCAGGACAGGCCTAACCTGTGCTTCGAGATGTATGTAAAAACGTAGGTGTATAACACAGATGTGATTGAATGACCAAGGATAGCCTTACAGTTCCAAGGTGAATGAAAAGGTGCACAGTCTGAGTTCACAGTGGGCTGAGTTCGGCAAGAGAATTACAGTGGCTATAACCACTGAGCATTGCCAAGGCACATGCAGTATAATGCATGTAATTGATGGATGTAGTTCCTTGCAGAGGTAATTATTGGATTAGAATCTAGAAGCACAAGAAAGAGTTGCTTTTCTATATGATACTGGGGAATTGAATTCTACTCCCATGCTCTCGTTCTGCGGACAACTGTAGCAAAGAAGCAACACTGTAGCAATTGGTCGTGATTAATGCCAAACTGCTGCTTTTCACTGCTAAAATAATTTGTTAACATATGCAAAACACACAGTTGCTCTCATAGGTAGCATCTTGTATGGTCAGAAACACTTTATGAGAAGTTGGTAATGGAAATGTTATGCTTTTGTAATAAGCAACCTATTGATCAGTTGAAAAAGAAGGCAATGCAATTGTTCTTCTGAGCAGCACAAACATCATCAATAACTGGCAAACAAAGAGTTTCTACTATTAAAATATTAAACACTTGTTGCTATGTATTTGTCCAATTCTCCTCTAACCATCTGATTTTTAGTCTCTCTTTTATTATTGATGAATTCTTGACTTTTTTTTTACTGTCTTTTTTTTAACTGTCACCTAAGCATGAAAATAGAAGTATTCCAGATTAAATAGTTAAAAATTAAGAAGAAAGCAAATGGTCTCTATGAAGCTTGTGAGGAATCCACTGGTCCTATGAAGTGTTCAAAGCATCAAGCTAAGATAGGAAAGGATTAGTGTTCTGACTTGGGAAACAGAAAATGAATTGCTTAAAGAGGAATAATAAGTATTACTGGCTGTGATTATTTATGTCACAATGGGTCTTCATTTGTAGATTTCTGCATGAAGAGACCATGATTCATGGATGGCTCATGTCCCCACTGTGTTCTAAAATATATCTAGTTTGGTATAGTTCACTATATTGGTATTGTCCAGAAATAGTTATGGGATGCAATCTTGTTGAAATCTTGGCTTTTCAGAATTTCATGTTTCTCACTCATGGGTTCTGAAAGTTAGTCTTGGACTTAGAACACATACTTTGAAAAGGCAGAAGGTAAAAAAAAAAGGAGGAAAAAATTCCATGGTAAGCAGTGACTATATTTGGTTTTATTTTGCTACTATTATTCTCAATGAATATTAAACATGTGAAAAAGCTAGGCAGGCTTCACATGCCTCACACTGCACTGTCTTTGTAGACTCAGAATCTGGGTTTTTTTACCAGCACTTGCTTTGGCCTTAGATTTTTTCGTATCAAAAAGTAATTACATGCATGGGTTACATACATGCATCATGTGAAATTTCTTTTTTACATCATATGCATTCAACATCATTATCCCTTTTACTACTCTGCTCATTTCTAATGGGAGAAAAAATGTTTAACATTTCAGCTATATTTTTAATTCTGCGTGAAAGGAGAAGTCAACAGCAAGGTTTTAGAACTCTGCAGTAGGAGATCAAAAGCCCTTTAAAGAGTATCACCTAAGAGAGAATTTACTCTGAAGGCAAGATAGTACTCTAAATTTCATGAGGGCTTGGCTTGGATGTCAATCAGATGCGGCAATAGCTTAGAAATGAGCTATTCCTTAAAGGAGAAACTAGTTAAAAATCTAAAGACACAGAAAGGTTTAAGGGAAAAATCTGCCTTGAGAGAGTGAGAGCAACAGCAGTAACAGGGGAAGTAGAGAAGTCGTACAGGCTCTCCAGCTATCTGGGAGCAGAGAAGCAGAACTTCCCCACTAGTGAGGGAGAGCCAGGAGCCGATAGTGACCCTTGCATGATGTTGCACCGTCCCACAGCAGCAAAGGAAGGCTGGTGTGGCAATAAGCTGTGCTGATTGTGCTGTGATTATCTATCAAAGGGAATTGGAGCCAGGATGTACCCAGGAAGCTCACTCATTGCAGCAGTAGACAGGACCAAAGATAAGGACAACAAGAGTATAGCTCAAGGCAGGTCTGCCAAGGCCTACACTGAAATGGGGGTCCTGATCTCATGGGCAAGGGACTCCAGTGAGCATGGCCAGGGCCTTTCAGTCCTGTTAGTGCCCTCAGTGTCCCTACAGCAGAAGCTGCCGAATTTCCTTGGCAGGGGCATGCATTCAGAAGATAGTTTTACACATTTTTTTTCTGTAGTTTCCTTGCAAGGTTCCTTTTATTTTTACAGTTAGGAGCATTTCAATGTATTGAAAAGAATTATGAAGGGTATGCATCATGAAGTTCCATAAACTCTTCCTATGTGCCTGTATTTTATCATAGACTTCCAGCACTGCCTCTTCTAGAGCTCCAGTAGAAGGGTTACTAGCATGGCACTCAAACCATATCCACAGAATCAAAGAGTCAGAGAATGGTTAAAGTTGGAAGAGAACTCTGGAGTTCATCTTGTCCAACACCCATGCTCAAGCAAGACCACCTAGAGCTGGCTGTCCAGGACTAAGTCCAGATAACTTTTGAAGGTCTCCAAGGACAGAGACTCTACGCCTCTCCTTTGCCCCCTCCTATCAGATATTTAAAGATATTGATAAGTTCCCTGACAACCTTTCTCTTCTCCAGGCTCTCTTAGTCCTTTCCCTTCGCTCTTTCCTCACGGGAGAGATGTCTACAGCTCTGGAGTCCCCAGTACAGGGGGACACAGACCTTTAGGAGCAGGTCCAGAGGAGACATCAAAAATGATCAAAGGAATGGAGCCTCTCCTATGAACAAAGGCTGACAGAGCTGGGATTTCTCTGCCTAAAGAAAAGGTTCCAGGAAGATCTTTTTGAGGTTTTTCAGTACTTAAAGAGGGCGTAGAAGAAAGGTGGGGACAGACTGCTTAGCAGAGTCTGTAGTGACTGGACAAGGCATAAGAGTTTGGACAAGGGATAAAGAAATGTTTATTCAGACTAGACATAAAAAAGTTTCTGATACTTAACAGAGTACATTTTCTTCTCAAAATTCATTCAGAGTTTAAAGAACACATCAGGGCAGACCTGCTGCAGATGAAAACTGCAACTTTAGCTTTATGTCACATCCTGTGAGATTTTCCACTTCATCCAACACATGTTCTTACAGAGCAGATGCCATTCTATGGTTTAAACAATGATTAACTAGAAACAAAACAAATTATTGTAGCAAGTATAGTCTTTCGTCTTGAAATTGGTCCTGATATATGTGAGACAGCTGCGCAGTGAATGGCAAGATTAGTTTGTAGTTATCTTTAGTTAGCTGAGCTTTGCCTCAGGGTTAGCTAAAAAGAAGTAAGGAAATGCACACCAACTATGGTACAAAATATTTTTTTTGTCATTTATATCCCTTCTCCCTCACCTGTTCAGTTTTTTCCACAGAATCTTTAAGGGTATTATTGCTGCTTTTCTCTTTTCTTTTTTCCCTTTTCCCTTTTTTTTCCTTTTCCCTTTCCCCAGAGGGCTGTTTCCCTGAGCAATGTGGATGTGTGCCAGCTGGGACATTCAGAGAGTTTCTTTACTCCTGTGTCTGAAAACTGCTTGTGGCCTTTTCACACACAGTTTGTCCATCAAAAGGAAACTTAGAGGCGCAGAGAGGGAGGAAACTGCAGAGAGCCAGAATGAGTCCTTGGTCTGTGCGAACAAGAAACTTCAGCAGCAGTTGCAAAGGAGCTGCTTATGTACAAGTCAATTTATACTCCAAATTGTCTTTTTACTCAGAAATCTTTCCAATTATCTCTGTTAATTGCCAGCAACTTAAGTAACAAAACAAATGCTGCTCTTCTCGTCTTTTTGTCTTTCACCACTTCTAGGGCAGTTTTGGAGCCATAAGACTGCACAAAGTTATGTTCTTAAGCTGTCAGTTCAACATTTTCATTTCGCCTCATTGTGGGCTAGTGGCTTCCATTGTTTTGATTTCTGCCAAGAGTAGGGCAGTTTAGCTATTCCTTGGTGGAACACATCCATAACTTCTCACAGGTTTAATATTATTAGTAATGGTACACAGATTAAAAAAACTACTGTGAAAGATTAATTGAAAAGGATACTTGCAGCTAGAATTATGAAGCCTTATTGTTGCCAGAAATCCTAAGAGTACTAAAAGCTTCTGTGCTTTTATTGAATTTTACATAGATATGTGTATCTGTGTGTGCACAGGCGTATGTGTGTGCCTATAGTCATAGATAAACAACATTTTCCTAAACCCCTACTCACTCTGACGTATGTATTCAAAATCATTAATTTTATCAAAATGTCACATGTATTTATCAAAGGTCATTCAAATATCAAACTTCGTTTTATTTACATTTCCCAGGCTTTGACTTCGCTAAGTACCAAGATATTAATATACCTGGCACTTCCAAAATATAGTGGAATACACATATTTTAGAGTCAACAAAACTATTCTGTGATTTCTGCATAATGTAAAATGATGGAAATTTTGAATCAGACAATGAAATTGCACAAATTAGAAGAGAAAATGTAACTGTTATCTTAGATGGAAGTAGATATTTAGATCTTCACTGGGATTTCACGTGTATTTTCTGAAAGTATCGCGAGAAAATCAGTAAATTTATCTTCATAACAGTGAGAACTAACTTTTTCCCAATCAAAGCAATCAAAAAAGAAGATTGTGCAGTGGAATAAGGCTATGTTTTGTGCCCTGTGCAATTTCACTTGTCATATAAAAGTGGTTAATATAGGTGCAACATTGCAAACTCAGAGCATAGGAAACTTTTTGAAGACAACACTGGCGTTGTGTTGGATGCTGGAGAAATTACATTAGCAACAGTTTCTCATTCCACTTTCTGTTTCAGGCCCCCAAGATTTTGTAGAGCCTGTATATCTGGGTTGTCGTATTCAACAGAATGAAATCCCAAACATTCAGAGTTTATCAGCCCCACACAAACAAATCAATAAGCAAGTAGCAAAGTTCTGACCATGGAAAAGAAACCCTTGACCTAAACCTCTTCTCTGTACAATTTGAAAGTAGAACTCCGTTTTCACAGCCTATTGCTCCATTTTGTTGAGAATAGTACCTGGACCAGAATACTTTAATAAAAAAAAAATATCAGTTATACTTTCTAAAAACACTTCAGCTTGATAAACTATTTTTCTGATAGATAAAATTTTATACTGTAAAAAAACCCTGGACCAGATGAACAACATTTGGACTTCTAATGCAACACAAAGATGCTCATTGCTATCCACTCAGAGAAGAGTTTCCACATTCCTGATCATCAATTTATTCTACCTACAAAAAAAATAGACTACAAAATCCAGATATTTTCCAAAAGGCAATGAATTTTTAAGCTTTTAGAGGAGGTTATACTTGACATTATCTTTGCAAGTATAGGGATGAGAAAATTCTTCGGCTTCTTCTTGTGCATCTCTTTTTAATGACTCTTCAGATTCCCTAATAATTATGGGATTCTAGATTTAAGGAAAAACAAAACAGGTAGGGAAACCAGTACTAAAAGGGTGATCTTCACAGAGTTCTCCCCCTTCCTTTTGTTTCTTACAGGAGCACCTTAAACAGAGCGTCACAATCTCATTTTTTATGCATCTGTCTACTTTTATCCCTGCTTCATTTTACATCTCAGCAGGCCTGAATACCCTGAAAAATACACCTGAATAAAACCTGCAAGGAGCAGAGAAAATATGTAAGTAGGGGGGAAAAATGAAAGGACAGCTCTCTGCACTCTTATCACACCTTTCAGCATCTATCAGTTTGAGGTCTCTTGCGATTCATTCATCCTTTCACTATGTAAAAGGCCAAAGCAAAGCTGCAGTGATAGTAGCATCCAAGATGAATATCAAGGAGGCTAGGACTAAGAGGAGAGCAACATTAAGAAGACCCATGGGAATAAAGGTCACAGAAAAAGAAGGAGAGTTTAAATAGAGCAGTATAGAGCAATCAGTTAGACAAGTTCCTGCATCAGAGTGGTCTTTGAAAAGCAAATGATAGCAAAGGAATATATAAAGAAGAACACAAAGACAGCATTTTGCAAAGATGTTGCTTATTGTTGTGTTTTCAAACCTGGGCAAATCAGAATATTGTTTTGTAATAAAATCAAACAAGTTTTTGTTCAGAATGAGTTAAAAAAAAAAAAAAAGGAGAGAAAGCTGATTTATGCTTTCCTAAAGGGCAGTGCATATATTCTTGAGCCCATTACTGGGTTCACATACCTAGAGAATTTCCAATGTGTCTTCAACCAGAAGCTGCATGGCAGGAGCAGAATAGTTTCCTTCAGAGAGCAAATGCCTATGCCCTGGCCCTCCACAAAATTATTCTTTTGTCAACTGCCACATGTTTTCCATTTCCTTATTACACCAAAAATATTATTGCTGTCACTGTCAAACACCATCCGTGGGACACCATGAGAAATTTCTCCATATCATAATGTGAAAGCTAAAAAAAGACTAAACAATTCTCTGTTTCAGTTTGTTTGGTTTTTTTTTTTTTTTCTTTATCCCTATCTGTAACACTCAGAGCTGTTTTTATTGATGTGGATTTTTAATTTCGGGAAAAAAAGAAAATAACAAGTTTTTTTCCATGTGTAATAGGTAGAAAATATGATGTACTGAGGGAAATGCCAGGGTATGCTGACCATTTGTTTTAAATTTCCTTTTCAGACATTTTATTAATTTTTCTCTTTTACTTTGAATTCTTGAGAAACTGAGCAGAATTTTAAGGTGCTTTTCTTTTTGATCCCCCAATTTGTTTTACAGTATGCGTGAAGACTATGTCTTCTCAAGATCAGGTCTTATTTGAATTTGTCACTCACAGAGAGAATATGCATTAATGAACGTGCTACTCTGTGTTGCATGTGAGACTGTTGTAGGAGAAAAGATAAACTGTGATTGCCAGCAGATAATTGAGGTCTGTCTGTGTGTGTGTGTATGGTGAATTTCAAAACCAGAACTTTTGAACTCTCAAGCAGATGCAGCTGGCATGGGCTAGGTTTTATTAACATCTACCCTGAACAAAAGTAGCACGTCCTGAATCCTCCAGTTAATGAAGACACCTAAGACTGAGGCACCTGATCCCATGCTGTGCTTCTGCACACAGACTATATAGGTAAAGAAAACTGGGGGCTAGTGGTAGAAAAGAAGGGTTCCAAAAAAAGTGGTCTTAGAAGGCAGGAGAGCGCCAGGAAAGAAAAAGGTGAAGACCCTGGCTAGAGGAGAGATCCTAAAAGTGGCGGGATCCTGGAGATGTGGGAGAGGAACCCTAGGGGATGCCCATGATGGAAAGGACTCCTGGGACTGAACTATGAATGTGGACTGACATGATCCCTGACTGAACTTCCCAGACCAGCAGTGAAATCCTTGCTGAGAAGGGAAGTTGAGATCTAGTGAACATGGCACCAAGGACAGTGAACAGTGAGTATATGGGAGAGACAAATAGGATAAAAACTCTCTTCTCATTGATTCTTAAATAAATCCCCATATCCAGAACCACTGTGGGTTGTCTCTTATTTTGTCCTGCCTCTGACAGGTACTATACTAGCACCAGAGCTGTTCGGCTTACAGCTTGAAGAGTTACCTGTAGATTCCTTAGCAGCTGCTGCTATGACTGCAACTAAATTTCTCACAAAAATACCAAGTTATCTGAAATCTCCATTTTTTAATACAGCAGACTAAAAATGTGTATATTTTGTAAAGTAAAATTATTATACTTTTTAATATTATTTGATATTGTAGTACAGATTTCTTTTCATAGATATATGCAATTTTTTGTAAATTTTATGCTATTATCTCCTTTTTTTAACCTTACATCCTTTCCACCAGTCTGAAACCCTGCAAACTACTTTTGGAAGCTGCCTTTTTATACGTTTCCCAGCAGGCAGGAAACTCCTGAAATCTGCAAATGAGAGATCTCCTCAGCTAATGGCAGCATGCTGACTACCTATAGCTTTCTGACCCTGTTTCCACAGAAACCAACAGAATTTGTTAAGCAATCTTATTTGAATAATGGAATGTTTTTAACTTAAACAATATCACTTTTAGGGTAGAAGATGCTGATTTTTTTTTCTTCAGTTTTGCATTATGTGCCTCCAAGCCACTTTGTGTTTCTTTGTCATTCTTTTTTCTTCTCTTTTTTTTTTTTTTTTTTTTTTTTTTTTTTTTTTTTTTTTTTTTTTTTTTGTGTGTTGTGTNTAGTGGTAGGACTAGATTCTTGAACTAATTAGATGTTGTGATATGTGGTCTGACCCTAGTAACACAGAAGTCTGAAGTTCCAAAAGAGCAAGTTAATTTTAAACTAAGATTCACCTATTGTTGTTTTGGCATGGACAGAAAGATGAATAATGACCTCATTCAGAGGTTATAAAAGAGAACAATGGAATGGACACCCAAGTCTCAGTACCATCATTTGCTATTGAGGACAAACATGTTACACAATACCCCTGATAAACTGAAACACCTCTATATGAAAGTACATTGCATTCCCCCCACGCATCTCTGTAAGGATGTTTAGGATCTCACTTCTAGAAAGGCCGGGTACTTTCTTTCAATTTTGAGTATAATTTATGGGCCTATTTGTTCTTCTGAATGTTGCATCTTTTAGGTTGTGTAAGTTAACAGTTCTTGGTTGTTTGATATTTTCCCGGGGAAGCCACACAGTTTAATTGCAGATCCCTTTGAAGTACGACAAAGATACCATGATCACACTTATCTCCACATGTAACCATGTACACTTACCCCTAGCAGAAGACCTGACCTGTGATCTCTGTGACCATGTCTCATTTCTCAACAGATTCTTCTTGTACCTTCATTTCCCATTCCCACCTTTCTCCTTTCTCTCCTACATCTAAATATTGTATAAAGTGTTTTCTAAGGTGTCAAAGCAATTCACACAACTCAAATATCTCCCTTACTGTCATCACAGAAGACTTGTCCAGTCAAAGAGCATGTAATGCTCAAGTAATACAGCAAGAAGACAGAGAAATTGGAAATACTGGTGTTTTATTTATTTCTCTTGGCACATAGTCACCTTCTGAGGGGGACACTGACAACATCCTCTCCACATTTGTCATTCAGTTTAGCAAAACAACTAAATTACTTGGATTCTGTCTTATAATGGAGACACCCCATCTGTCTTCTCCTCCTAATAAGCTTATCTGATCTAGTTAGATTCATTTTCTGTGTAGTGAACAGGATCAGAAACACACCTATCCTGAAAATGACATTTTGGTGGTGGTGCTTCATGGAACAAACAATATTAGTAATTCTTGAACTTTACTGGCTGTCACAGGTGAGGTCTTTTATCTTGTGTGCGCCATTTTCATGCATACAATGTATGGTTAACTCTTTTCTAATTCCCAGTTAAGATACCACCTTTTATAGAAGAAATACTTTTCATTACATCCCAAGTAGACAATCCTACACTCTGTACTGGAGCACACCAGAGAGTTTTTAGTATTTCAGTAATTCAGCCCTTCTGATATACTCTTATGATTTCCCTCTGGATCAATGATGTGCCTTCAGCAACTACAATATTTTTGCATCACGACTTTTTTTTTTCTTTTTTTTTTGTCAATGTGCTTAATTTCAATATCACTATTAATAGGATTGGCCAAAAGAAAATAACAGATACTATTCTCAGACGAGGTAGCCTTACCTCAGTTCACTAGAAAATATTGAATGTGAATCAAATAAAGCATTTGAGAGTTATTAACATATAAATGAGAAGATGAGGTATGTAAGCATACCACACTGTGTCTTGCTGAAAGGCGTGACTACCACTACTTATAAAATGTAAAGAGTGATGACATTTAACGATGTCTGTTGGGGCTATTATGCTTTGGTGATTACTAAGGAGAATTTGGAGCACCTTTAACACAGGCTATGAGTCTATATTAAAACAAATAGGTTAATAAAACAGAATTAAAGAGCTGTAACAGAAGATCTATGTGTTTTAGGCTAGAACTACCTGAACACTGATATAAGAGGTAACCAGTAAATTCTGAAGTTCATACTGCAAGCCACAACAGTATTCAAGATAGGGCAAAAATCAATACAAAGTATAATATCTTATTTTTTGATAATGGCAAATAGTTCATATTGAATGAGTTCAGTAAAATACTATGGTTGGTATCTCCAGTGCTGCCTTACCTCATGGTAGATAGCCAGTGCCTTCATCACGTTCTAGACAGCTTCACAGAGATTGCATTTCCCTTGATGCACATTTCCAAGTTCTACTGATTCAGTGGGGGTTTTTACAGCAGACAGAAGTTCCAGGGACCACATCCATGCCAGTTATATAAAGTATGACCAAGAATGTTCCTGGCCGTTGAGGACAACCAGCAAGGAAAGGTCCACATGGTTACAGCAGCAAATTCTTTCACTCCCAAAGTAGGCTGCATGCCTACTACATTGTTGAGGTGTTTTACCTGTCACAGGTGACTGGAAATTTTTTGAAAAAGTTACAGGTTGAATGGACCAAATACATGTTGGAGTATGGCCTAGCACACCACAGGGACAGACAGTAATTTCCTTAACTGCAAGGATGTCCCTGCATTAATTTTCCAGGTGAGATGTAGCCCATGGTGACCATGTGTGAGGCTCTCAACATGATTTGGGGAGATCATGGCCACGGAGATGGCACATGGGAGAGACCACACCCTTTCAAAGTCCCCATCATGATGCAGCCATGCCTGGGCTCATGATGGTTCTGCTGTTCCAGGTGCCATCGCAGGAGCTGATGTCCTGTCCCCATGGAGGTGCCTGAGGACTATGGCTGGAGTCATCCCCCTGGTGTGCAGGGAGCTGCTCCAGCCCCTGTGATGATGATGCCCCAACAGTGACTTAGAACAGTAAAAGAAACACTTCAAGTCTGCAGAAAACTTATTTAGCTCTGAAATATCTACACAAAGTCAGTATATTTTTGAGTCAATTTCTAAATTTATGAGAAACAGTCAGCACTTAGAATTTCCATCTTGGTTTGTGGTTCAGACAAGATTCCTACAGGGAGAAAAATGCCTTTTTTTCTCAGTTCTATCTATAACCAAGGTTTAAAAGGCCAGAGAATAAAAGGAAAATGTCTATCTATGATAAGAAAGGAAATTAAATTTTAAAAAAAATCCATTTAAAAAAACTTATGGCAAGAGAGATTCCTGAAGGAGAGCAGTTGAGTCATTTCCAAATTATATGTTTTTTCAGAACCAAGTCCCTATAACTGGTATATAACTCCACCCTTTTCTCATACACTCCTCCACACAGACTCTTAGGGATCTTCACAGGTTTGCTTAGGTTCTGCCTGGCCTATAATCCTGCAGATAACTTTCTAGTAAAATACAGTGAAACGAATGCTAATGAAATGCAAATATGCTGTCTACTGCTAGTAAAATTAACTAGGCTTACAAATATACAGTGAAAAATAAAAGGAAAAAAATATATATTCTTAAATTAGTTCATATCAATTAAAAGAAAACATATACACAGAGAATCCAAAATTTTCCCACGAATACCAAACTAAGAAATGTATTTTGAATGACAGACTGTAAAAGTCTTGCTATCTGAAAAGCTCTTTTGATGTAGTTTCCATGTAGCTTGACTGCAAAAATGTTCTTTCCAGGAAGGCTTGTACCCCTCTTTTTTCCTTTTCCTCAAAGGGCTTCCAAGGTGGAGTTTGGAGTATTGCAAAAGAATTGCTCTCAGGTTTCTGCCAAGGAGATGCAAATGAGCCTTCAAGGCCCCCCATTGCTAGGTTCTGCATACACATGTAGTAAAGATTTAAACTACAAGGGCTTGACCCTGCAAATACTTACACAGCTGCTGCTTAACTTTGTGAATTTTAATAGATTCTTTGAATTAGCTGGTATAATCAGGCTGGTGGGTAAAAGGTAAGATTGAAGCCTGGTTTACACCACTCAGGGAAGCAAAAAGGAATATGTAGACAAAGATGTGAAACTTGATAAGATGTTATTATGTAATTTAGTTACTAAGCTACTATTTTGATGTTAAATTCTTATCTTATGTCTACCACTTTCTGATCTGTAACAGGAATTATTCATACAAAGAAACTGTATACAAAGAAGCCTTTATATTTCCTTTGTATAGAAAGAAATACATTTGAATCAAATTGTGTCTTGGCCTGGAGCTTCTCAGATATAACATTTTATTCTCTTGCCAGATAATATACAATCAACACTGATTAAAAGTGTGTTTGCCCATTTAAAGGGTATATATATAAATGCGTATAACAAGCAGTGTGCCTTACAAAAGTAAAGATTTGTTTTATGAAGGACAATTAAAAATAGCAGATAAGACTTATAATTTGAAGATTAAATTGCTAAAATTCAAGTAAGAATCAATATTGGAAACCTTATAATTAGGAAATAACACATTATTGCAATGGAGCATTGTTTAACTATCCACCCACAACATTTTCTGTTCAGATTTGTTTAGACATGAACTAAGTACAACTCTGGCTTATATACAAAAATTAGTTTTCCAAGTAAAAATGTTCGGAGTTCTGTCTTGATACAATTAAGTTTCTGAACCATAAAATATTCTGATGTGGGTGAAATATGTCTTTCCAATGAAACATATTTCACTTTTTGTATAACTCTATTTCTAAGGATTTTATTGCTTATATTTTCATGCTCAATAAAGTTGTTTTCTGCAGGGAAGAAAGGCAAAATTCTATTTATATCTTAAAACAAAGAAAATTGTTTTAAATCTTGTTATATGCAATTCTTATATTATCTTCATAGAATGTAACTTTTGTTCTGCAGGTACTAGAAAGTAACTTTTAGTTGACATAATCTGGCATGCTGTTGAGAAGATGTTTTTCTTTGGTGGTAACAAGGCCATTGGTAATTTATAATCCTGTCTTTTCTTTTATTTGCATTTTTGGTGTGTCAAGAGCTTTCTCTGGGTTTACATTAATGACACATTGTACCATCTAGTAATGAAAATGCATATAAAATAAATTCTATCTGTCCAATTCATACACATGCACTTTTGAAAATTACCAGGATGACTTAAATCATCTGACCTTGGATGACAATCAAGTACTTATTATATATATCATATCAAACATTCTGGGTTTATATTTTTTAGGCAGAAATCTTCCTCAAATTATTTCCTTCTAAAAAGTTATTTTGTGTTGAACATCATAAAAAAGGCAGCTGCTAGTGCATACGTGTTGGTTGCCTGTTTTGAAAGTCACCTGATGTCACTGAAATAGATTAAACATTTAAAGGATGACATACCCTCATAATCTGCAGTTTAGGTGTGTAAAAGCATGCATGGTAAAAGGAAACACAAGAAATTACGTGAAAAATTTTGTGAGTACAGTTTTGGTTCTCCCAGAAGTGGGACCTGTATCAGAATGGCAGTGGTATTTTATTTCCACATAGTAAATCAGCAGCTAGTTTGTAATATGCACTGCAGCTGTCAGAGAGCTGATAAAACCAGAAATTCCTTTCTTGTTTTATAGCACTTTGAGATTTATTAATGTTTTTGGGGGGATTAAGGCTATACAAAAGCAGTTTGTTTAGAATAAACTTGTGTTGAATAAGTAACTTCAGTCACAGATACATTTTTTTTCTAAATAGAAAAAGGTATCTCTTTCCAAAAGTAGAACTATTTCAAGAGTTGAGGATTTCTCTTAGCATTAAGAGGATAAGATTTAAATTCTTGTTCTTTTGACTTTGTTGTGGGATTTGAACCTGGAGGTTTTATGTGCTATGTGATGCTCAGCCTTCCTGTGTGAAAAGCTGGTTCCTTACTAGCAAAACAAATTTTGAGCTATTTTCATTTTGTCATTTGAATACATTCAGAGAGTTCCTAAGATTAGGAACCAGCAAGAACTTGAAAACTGATCTTTCAGAGTCCATAGAAATTCCAGCTTCTGATTATATCTGTTAGGTAGCTGTAGACAAAATATTCTAATTTACTTCTGATTTTAAAGAATCCCAAACCCTCAAAAAAAAAATTACATTTATTTTCTTTCCACAAACAACAAACTCCCTGAAGTTTTACAGAAAATATTTTTATTTTCTGGTCTCTCATACAGCCAGCGATCAGCTGCTTCAAATGAAGGAGTGCAAGCTCTTTTATTTCTTGTTTGTTTGTTTGTTTTTTTCTGGGATGCAGTGATTGAGTTAATGAAGGTTTAGATCATTAGCTTTTAATTTGTCCATCCTTGTACTGGGTATAAAGACTTGGCCAGTGTAACTTGACCTATGTAGGCTTATTTTACATTCAGTACATGGAGAAATACTGATAGATTGTTATGAATCATGCATAAAGATGAAAGGCATAAATATTTAACACATAAGGCTTAAAAAAAGTAAGAATAAGACAAATAAAAGTCTAAGGGTTTCAGTCAGAATGCATCCGAAAATACGATGAATTTCAAGAAGAGGGTGTAGAACAAAATAACATACACAGGTCAAACTAATACTAAATTGGGTTGCCAGTTAAAAGGAATGCAACAATGGAAGCCCTACCTATTATGAAAATGTCATGCTAGGTTCTGTACATGTCATAACAAGGATCGTGCTCTGCCCAGACTCCCTGCACAGCTAACAGGCAGAAGCCCCAAGGACTTGCAAAGAAGTGGAATTAAGATGCAGAGAAATCAGGTCCCAAGTGTGCAATCATTTTTCTGATTTTGAAGGAAAATGAGGAATAAATGTGCCAGGCCCTTCCTGAGGAGAGATGTAGGACAGCTTGAGGTGTGCTTTCAGATCATTTCCCTGCGGCTTCTGTTTCACAAAATGCCCGGAGCTGAGGAGACTTGGTTTTGTTCTAAGCTGATTGTACCTTCATTGTAGTCAAGGAGAAGTATGAATTGCAATACCACACTTCAGAAAAAAGCAAGCTATTGAAGCATGAAACTCTTTCAGGACTAGCATCAACTCACATTGGTTCTCTTCTTCCTCCCCTTCCTGTATGGAAAAACTTCAAGCACTCTGCTTTCCTTCACAAAGAACAAGCAAAAAACAACTTTGTGCAGAATTGAGCTGTTTTTCTGGCAACCAAAGTATCAAGAATAAAACTAGGCAGATCAACCACCTTGGTGAACACTGAAGTAGAAAAGCACATGCACTGCTGATGTTGAGGTGGAAGGACAAAGTAAAACTGTCAAAGCTTTCACCCAAAAACTGGGGAGGGGGTGCGTTGCAGGAAGGGAAGGTCATTCTGTCGACATCTGGTGGAGTGAAGGAGAAAGAGATGAACAGTCTTTTACTTCCACAACCAAAACACAAAGGCTAAAGGCTGGGAAAGAGAGTAAGAAGGCAGGGGACCGTATGCAACCTTTTTGAATAAACTGTTCAGGTTTTTCTGGTGGGCTAAAGAGGCTGTGGTTATTTCACAGCTCTGCATCAACTCTGCTGAGAACTGAAAACTGAAAGAAAAGCTGTCAAAATTACCTTAATCAGTCTGTAAAGTACAAATGGGTGCAAGGCACAGCTTTTGGAAGTGAGTAGAAAGACAAAAAGTGGCACTAGGTGTAGCACAAAGTGTAAGATTTTCTCTAGAGAAGATGCTCTAAAATGTTATTGTTCAGGAACTGTATAGCATGATCAAGTTCATCTGTGTTGTAAGAGTTTTCATCTTCAATTAAAATTCCTTTTTAAGCCACTTTATTCCCATTTGTGAGTGTGAAAAATTACCTCCCACAACACCAGAAATTTCAGTATAACTCTCCCAAAAGTTTTTGTAATAATCTCTTCAAATATGAATCAACTTGTTGCTGTCAATCAAGACCTGTCAGAAAGGTTGCAGTGGGAAAACCTGGCATACAGAGTAAGAGCCTGTGGTACAAATAGAATCTAATCCCAGATCTCTTGAATCCCAGTCTTACCTCAAGTGCAAGGCTCCTAAGTGCCTCATATTTAGACGATGTTTACCTAATTAGCAGGAACCAGCCAACACAATATGCGTTAAATCTTGCACCTGATGAAATTTGGCTCATGAATATCTACACCATTATCTGTTTGCAACTCTGTAGTACTCACAATACTTAATCAGATCTGGTGTACAACGATGAAAAGACATCAGTGTTTAAAAAGGCTAAAAGTCCATTAACTCAAGTGAGACCAACTCCTTTTTCTACAAACAGATCCATAAATGAGGAAAACTTGACAAAAGTACCTCTGAGGCTTAATTACTTTTTTGGATGATACATCATGTAAAGAACATTGACCACTTTTCATTTTTAATGAAAAATAGCAAGGTTTTGTGCCAAGGTCAGTGAGTTCACTATACTTAATTAACTAATATGTCCTGTGATGATGATTTTTCATCCATGAAATGTTGTTTCTATGAGTTGCTCCAACATAGCTATAAAAAACTGCAGAGAAAAAGGGTGCAAGAGTGACTTTAAGTAACACTTCAATTTGCTAAGTCCTAAGTCCAGGATTACACTTGTCTTTTTCCTTACTGACAGTAAGAACAATTTATAAGCAGCTCTCTTTCATAACAACCCCTATCAAAGAGTAATACTAAAGGTGGAGAAATGAGGATTTGCTTGCCAAATATAGTTAATTGAAAACAACTTAAGTTCAGCTAACTTCTGCTGAGCTGATAGCTCTTTTACACTGGAATTCACTTAGATTTTTTGCTGGTGTGGGACTTTGAAAAATTAGGGGACCCTGAGCCAAGGCAGACATTCCTGAGAATTCCAGTATCTGAAGTATCACAAAACAGTCAATTGAATGTTCTTGAAATGAAATCCAGTTTATATATCATTTTGAGAGGGGGAATTGTAGTTTATTTGTACATTCTGAAATAAAATGAGCTAAAATAACCTGCTGATGTATCAGTCTGAAATTGATTAATTTGTGTCTAAAATACTGAAACATTTTTTCCTTTCAATTTAAAAACTTAAAAACCACATTTCAAAACAAACTAAAAACATTGCACTAGAGCTCTCAAAATGAGATGTTTGGATCTGTATTTAAAAAAAAATAAATTAAGTGTATTCTAAAAATTTGAAAATCCTTTTTTCTTATAAATGTCCTAATAATATGTATAGCTCTAAAATTCATTTTGGGGACCAAATTGCCAATAATTGAAAAATATGTCTATGTCTGTGGATAGGGCACAAGGAGCCTTTACAAAGGAAGGATTTGTTTTTTCTTTTTTCTTTTTAGGCTACTAATATTGTAAATATCTATTAATTTTAAAAATTATCTCTTGATTTTTTTTCCCTGTCTCTCTCTGTTCCACTTTGCTTTTCCAGATGGTACTCCCTTGTTAGGGAACTGAGAGTTTAATTCTGTTTCATAGAACTCTTTTGTTTTTACTCTGGGTAGCAGTGGTCTAGATCCCTGATATCCTTACAAAGAAACCAACAGACCAACAACCCCTTAATCTGTGCTTACATGGCATTGTCACCCCGTGCTCGCCATCCTCAGTGGATGTGTAATACAAAGCAGGTTACCCCTGTGCTCACTGCTGTGAGGAACCCAAAAGCTGATTCCAAGGAAGGGAGGACTAATCCTGCCCAGTATACAGATTCTCTTGGAAGTGTTCCAGTGTGGCAGAGCACCCAGTTCGTATTCTGTTTTACCAAGATCGGGATCATGATTATAAACTTCTCTGCACATAGATTTACCTTCAGCTCCAAGAATTCTCAATAATCTCCTGCAGAGCCAATTAATCTGTTTTATCCATCACTTCTGCCTTGCCAAAGAGGACTACAGCACTGTATGGAAATTTAACTGCTGGTATACTCTCCCTTGCTCCTCTGACACCAAGTATTTAAAAATAATTATAATAGCCATGGACTGCCCTAGTTTGCTGTGTTGTTCCTGTCTTCAGTCAGTCTGAATTATTTTCACCATTATCGTTTCCAACATGGAAACAATATATTTCTTTGACTTTGCAGTCTTGCAGCTCTATCTAGACTCCATATCAATGCAAGGGGGAAAAAGTCATTAAGAAAAGGATTAATTCTGAGAAATAGTAAATTGAATTATTGATTGCAAGGTTTCCTGATACGTTGCCTGATTCCAGAAAAATATAATTTTTCTGCTCTTGAAAAGCTTAGAAGTCCCTTTCCATTACATAAAGCAAATGTTGTATAAATAGCCTGAAAGAATATTTCATTTTGTGTGCCATGTGTAGCTCTGTGGAACTATCCATTATTGACACAAAATGTAGTCCTCCATAATGAACCCTTAAAGAAAAGAAAAAGCTTTGTTCTATTACGCGTTAAATACTTTTTCGTAACACCTAAAATGAAGGCAAAAGGGATCCTTATCATACATTGTTTAATTCTTGCTGATATTCACATTCCCAGGCCACGAAATTTGCTGAAGAATATGTTCCTTTGCAGGAAATTATGTTGAAACAGAACTCCAAGTAAAAAAGTAAATATTATTAATACCTTGATATGAAAGGGAAGTTACTGAACAAATCTACTCATTTTCATAATTCACTTGCTATAACTCTATCTAAATTTGAATCTCATTGATGTCAATGGGGAACTGCAGTCTATCACAGAAACCCTTCTCTAAATCTCTTGTAAGAGCACATGTACTGCTTGGAACTTCACAGAGCTTTGCTTGTGAATTGCCATAATTGATACAAGATGCAGAGAGGTGATAGTGCAGGAAACAACAGAAAAGTTAATGAAATACCTTCAAAAAGCAAACTTGTACAGCATGAAAATTGTCTTTCCAGCTGTGTGTTCACCATAAAATTCTACAGGAATTGTTTTTAGCCCTGGACAGAGTAATAACATAGACAACACACCGAGGAAGCTCCCCAGCAGCCCATGCATCAGGGCTTAGACAGAGCTTAGCAGGAGCAGGGTTCTCCACATGGGCCTCCTCTGCTTCGTACTGCTCACTGCTTTTCTTCTTGACTGTCCGATGAACTCATGAATATTCCATGAGAGATTAAATTTTAAAACAAAGAGAACAAGACTGTTCTTAAGGATAAGCCTAAGATTTTTAGAAGAATAATTGGCTAGCCTAAGCTTGTAGTATAACTTGCAGACGGACCATAGAAAATAAGTTTATACTACATCTGCCTCATTATTTTAAACAGCTGAACTTAGGTAGCATTAAACTTATAAAAAGGATAGGTAATAGATTGGTTTTGGAGAATCAACCCCCTTTTGGTTCAGTAGAATGGGACTGAGTTGATTTAACCAGATCTGTTTCTATACTAATCAACCTCAGCACAAAGCTCATGTGATAGACAATGCCAGACAAAGACAGAGCTGTGCCTGTAACTTGTGTTTGACAGAAGAATTATACCTTTGTGAAATATATTTCTAGGAGTACTAGATGAAGCCTGAGATGTAAGAATTCTTATTGCCCTACAGAAAATAGGTGACAAGCGCTGCTGACAGGAAAACCACTTGCTTTATTTTTATTTTCTAGGGAATTAAAACATTTTCTGATTCTGCCTAAGAATACAGTTGGAAGTGAGAAACTAGACATGGTGTTAAAGAAATGTGAGTGTGAGGCAGTGTAATGGTTTAACCATATCCATCAGCTCAGCCCCAGACACCTGCTCATTCACTGCCCTGCCATGGGATGGCAGAGACAAACCAAAGAGCAGAGTGAGAAAACCCCTGGGCTGAGATAAAGACAGTTAATTATGTAAAGCAAAAGCTGAATGCGCAAGCAAAGCCAAAAAAAAGAATTAATTCACCACTTCCCATGGGCAGGCAGGTGTTCAGCCATCCCCAGGAAAGCAGGGCTCCATCACATGTTACTCAGGAAGAGAAATGACTGAACTCCCAATGTCCCTCTCTCCTCCCTCTTCCCCCAGCTTTTTACTGATCATGATGCTGTATGGTCTGGAACATTCTTTGAGTCACTTGGGGTCAGCTGTCCCGGCTGTGTCCCCTCCCAGCTCCTTGTGCACCCCCAGCTTCCTCACTGGTACAGTGGGGTGAGGAGCAGGAGGGGCCTTGACACTGTGTTAGAGCTGCTCAGCAGTAAGAAAACATTTCTGCATTAGCAACACAGTTTCCAGCACAAGTCCAAAACACAGCCGCATACAAGCTAGTGAGAGAAAATTAACTCTATCCCAGCCAAAACCAGCACTGGGGAATCGCTGCACAGCTCTTGAGAGATGCCGGCCCTCGCTCTCACAGAGCTGTTACACGAGATACCGTCACTCTGCCGAAGTTAATGCCTTGCTCCTAAATACCAAGCCCTTGGGGACCGTGCCTCAGATTGCTGTGCTTCATTAGTCTTTCTAGGGCTTCCCTTCCACAGGGCCAGAAATGAGATCTGCGTGGAGCTGCAAGTCCCAGAGCTTCTGTCTTTCGCAGTGGCTGCCTGTCCTGAAAATCATCCTCTCCAGCCTGTGCTTCTGGGAAGTGTGCATCACGCAGAGGAAATCTTCTTGTACACAATTTGAAAGAAAACCTGCAAGCAGGCTGACTCAAAACTGTGACTTAGACATTTACAGGTTCCATGACAAGAACTGGGTGTATTGTCAGAAACAGGTTTGTTCCCCTGAATGTATCAGGTAGAGACACCAATGTTGCGAATGCAGGCGGTGTGCTTAGCATTCGCACATTAGGTGTCCCAGAGCTGCTGCAGGAGGAATAATGTGCCAGGAATCTGGACAGAGTTGTGTGGAGCTTTCCTGAGCTTTTGGTGTAGGTTTGCTTGCTGAAAGCTCAGGAGATTTTCAGTGAAATATTTTATACTCCACCAGTTCGTATTTTCGAATGAAACACTGTTTCATCACAAAATATCTCCGTGGTTCTTGTAGTATATGATTTCCTTATACTGCTGTCTCAGCTTTAACTGGTGAATAGATAGTCAGAGAGGTAAAAGAATCTCCTATGTCAAGATGAAGTTTTTAATTTTTTTTTTTTTTTGTGACATCAAGAGTTATGTTATGCTAGACTGTGCCCTTGGGCTTTGCATTACCAACCCCAATGAGTACTGCTTCCTGAATGCTAGTGCAGTTACTTTGAAAAGAAGTAAGGCTCCATCTCATTTTTTGTTGAATTCACACCTGGCCGTATTAGCTTAATGCCTGCCACAGAAGTCAATATCACTGCAATAAAATGTACCTACCTAAATGGACGTGCTTGAGAGTACAAATAAGAGTAGCATTTTTTTCTTTTAACGGAGCGTGATCTTTCGGTTTTCTGATGCTGGCTAGTCTTTCTAAATGTGATATCTGCAGAATGAGTGCTTTCTCCCAGTTTGAATTTTGTTGAATTTTGTTGTTTTCAGCACAAAGTTGCGCAGTCTGACATTTGTGGGCTGTTCACACCACATACTCTTTTAAATTGCTTATGTTGCCATCTTTTCAGGCTTCTGTGCTTTTTGCTTTTTATGACTTCAGGGACTCTTCTAATAGCATCCTTATTATGTTCCATTATTGTCAGGAAAAGGCAGTTGCAGAACTTTGCTCATCATCCCACAGGAAAGGCAGGACTCTTACTAGCACAGAGAGGCTTATCAGCCAATTTTAAAACAGATGTGCAAATCAGACCTGGAATTCAGGTGCAAAGTTTCTTCTGATGTTTTGGTACCTCTGTTTATGTCCTAGTAAAAACCTGAAAGGATAATGTTATACTAATAAAACAAGTACATCTTGAAGGTCTAGAGTAGTTTCTTTATGAACACACCTTCACGGATATGGATGCCTTTCCCAGGTGATATGGGTAGATTTGCAGTTCACTATTCTAAAGCTTGAATTTATAATTAAATCCATCCCAGCTTTTCACATTACTGAGCAGCTCTAACACTGTGCACACTCTCAGTCCATGGCAAAGAAAGGTCATTCAAGTTAGGCAAGCTAACAATGAAAAAGAGTGAAGGTGAACTGCATTACTATGCACTTGCCATAGTCCATATGGGGACAGGTACTTGGAACCTGGTATATGAAGAATTGCTAAACTGTAGTAATTTGAAAATGTGTTGAAGTCCCCAGAGTTGAACAAATTCCAGTACCCCTGGTTTATGGTTGAGGCACTGCAGGCTCCGTAGCCTAGAAGAAAAATTGGGCAATTTAATAGCATGATACTGGACCAGCTCCTACTTCCCTTTTAAAACAATGCCTACAAGCTACAAGATTAAGCTCCACTAGTAAATAGAAAAAGGAAAGTTTCTTTTATTAATAATTTATTTGTAACAGAGAATGTTTTGTTTTTCTAAAAATACTATGCTGTGACTACACTTCTGATTGAAATACATCCTAACATCATGATTTAGTGTTTCTAATAATAGAGGTTGGCTTCTAGGATTTTCTTTAATATTTTATTGGAATTGTAGTGATCGAGCATCATGCTGAAGGCATAAAGTAATTTAAAAATTAATTAGAAAAGTTTGAAATCAAAATACAGTTCAGGATTGTCTGTGTCTAAACAGTAAAATGGGTAAATGCAGTACATTCACTCCTTCTCTACCCTGATCAATGAAAATGAGGATATAGAGACATGAATATTCTGGAAGAAGCAATAGCCAGTCAAAATTTCTGGGTTTAAATTGCTAAGAATTCGTCCCCATTCCAGGATCTCTATTCCTCTCTATCCAGACTTATTTAGATGTGGTTTTCTTTTTCTTCCTTTTAACCATCAGGTGGTAAAAAAATCCAGGTGCACTATAAGGATTTTAGGACTTAAACAGGTGAGAATGTGCATGAATCAGATTCAGCACTCATAAAGCACCTTGCTTCTGAAACTTAAATCATAAAATCTAGACTTTAATAAATATGTTGGGTGAAAATGCAAGGGAGAGAGCTGCTCTTGATTTTACCACCTTTGTAACAGTGTAACTTCATTGACCTAAGATTTACAATGGGAGAAAGTAGACAGAAGTTACTCCTCTTGTCTTTACTATAAAGAAAATATATATTTTATCATCAAAAGATATCCAAATGCCCAGAAGTTACTTAGGATTCTACATTCCTTCTACCCTCAATTTACCTCAGTACATAGCAAGAAATGAGTTTATATTTTAATAAACATGGATTCCATAACCAGTTGGATACCTTTAATATTTTTATCCTGTGTATACTTTGCTCCTCATTAAGAGGTTCATTCTTCACTATCTCTCAGTCACTACAGAGGGTACTCCATATGAGCAGCTAAAATTGCCTTTGAACCACACAGCTCTCAGCTTGATTACTTCTGCAAAGCAGTTCACTTCCTATAAAAAAAGAACTCAGTGTGTTTCCTTTTTGCCTTCTGTTCAGAGAAGGAGTTCAAACCTCCAATCACAATGGATTTAATGACATTTTTTGCCTTTTCCAAAACGTGGACATAGAGCATGAATTCAATGTACACCGCAGAGCTACTCTTCAGGGCAGTTCTGAAGTGGTGCACACCCCTTTCCTTCTGGCTTTCCCCCGAACGTTTCTTTCACAGTGTATGTTTGCATGACTGTGTATCCTCTCTTAGAAATATTGTCCTCTCCAATGGGATACTTGCTCTTTGTGCTGATTGGATGCAGTGTAGTTAGGGTATGCATGATAAAATACCAAACAAGCCGAAACTTCTCCTGAGTACTAAGATAGATAGCAGTTAAAGGAAGGGAAAGTGAAAGTCTGCAATAAGTTTTAGGAAGAGCCAGAGCCCAAGACTGCACTATAAAACTGAAACTCCCCAGAGAAGAAAAAAAAAGAAAAGGAAGGAAGAAGGAAAAGAAGGAAGACATAAGTTAGAGAAAGCATTATGAAAACTATAAATCAAATTTAAGTCAAGATACCAGTGATGAGTTTATAATATAAGACCAGTTCTCATTATGATCACAGTTGTCAAGTAAAGTGTAATTTTTCTTCTTTGCTTCCAGTTTGTACTAGAAAGCAGAGGAAAGATAGGTAATTTTCTCATTTGATCTAAAACTAGTCTTTATTATCATATTTATAAAGCAATTACAGCAATGGGAAAGTGCTCACATGGTATTCTTCATCTATAAAAGTAACTCTAATATGTTTACAGCATATATATGAAGAAACAGCTTTCTTCCATTTGCCAACAACAGACTGATGCAGCAACCTCTTGTCTCAGAGAACAAACAACAAAACCCAAAAATACAGCTTATTATTTATACAAGAAAGAAGACCTAGATCAAAAAGTGTCATCCTCAATGTCAGTAGCTGGGTTGCAATCTCAGCTGCTCTAATACTGGTGCAGTAAGAATTGCTATTCTTGTCACATTTGTAGTCGTGTAGAAATTTTAGAAGACCTACTAGGATGCACCACAACCACCCTCACATGGCCTACTGCAACATTTCTTGAAAAAATCTGTAGAACTACTGGTTGTATTTTAAAGGAAAGTTTTTTTCTGGTTGAAAAATGTCATTTCATTGAATGCAATATTTTTTACGGAAATAGATTTGACAAATTTCTAGCTAAAGAAAACCTTAACAACAAAAACTACAAATATCTTGTTTAATGGTTTTGAAAATAAAAAAAGTGTTAGTTTCAAAATGCATAGCATAATTAAAAAAAAATATTTGGTGGCATGACAACAGCTGAACTAGAATCTTCTTTTAATTACCAGCTGCTAAATATGGATATATATTTCTATATAGTTTCTTGAGAGAATTAAAGACACAAAGACTTAAAGACACAGATAGAGGCAGAGATAGCAACTGAGGCAGAGGTAGAAAGATGGAACTGGGGGGAAAATATTGCATGCTGAATATTTTCCAAGGCAGTACAATCATGTCCCTTTCTGGATAGCTCTTGAAGTGATGAACGTGTCTGTGCCCCAAACATAATGGCATTTCTTGATCTTGAAGGAAAATATATTTGAATTGAACTGTTGAGAAGAAATGTTTTCACAAAGGAAGTTGACATTTCTTACAACACCCACTTAACATTCATTCCATGTCCCCGAACATGAAACAGAGCTGGGATAAGTTTGGTGGGTGGACACAGCAGGCTTAATACAGAAACTGCTGCTGGGAATCTGATGAGAGCAGCAATACATAGCCACATGGCTTCTTCCCTGAGTACATTTCCGTGCACCATAATGACAGTGAAGAATTTGTCTGGCTTGTAATCACTGCAAGCAGAAATGAAAACTTTGTCCAAAACTCTTTTTTTTTTTTGGGAAATCCAGTCTACTAAGCCTGGATGTTCAGTTTTAGGACCATAAAGAGTGCTGCATTAACAGCCTAAACTGTTAAAATGGCCTTGAATAGATATGACAAGGACTGGAGTGTTAACCTAAATGTGAGACTGTGTGTGTGTATAAGGATGGAGAGAATTAGGGTCTGGCTTCTCATTGTAAACCAAAAAGTCTCAGATTATTTTCCCAAGGAAGATATTTGTTAAGTACCTGACTTCTGAGGTAATTGCATCCAATTGTATGTACATTTCAATTGCACTTCAAAAATACTCTGTGATAAAGACAATTTATGTGAAGAAGAGCAAATTCTAGCAGTGACAGAGAAGTCATTGTCCACCTCACTTAGCTCTGTGCTGTATTTTAATTTTTGGCTGTGGCCAGGATTGCTGTTCAGGATGTCACTCTCAGGATTTCGCAGTCAGGTACACTCTGACCCCTCTCCTTGAACCTCTGTTATTGGCATAGGTAAATTTGTGGAGTCCTTGGCAGACAGGCTTTAGGAAAGCACAGCATTCAAAACAGCACAAACCCAAAATGTTTTCCCAGTGAGCTAGTATAGAATAAATAAAGGAAAGTTGTATTAAAAGTCCAAATGAAAATAAAACTTACACATGATCAAATTTAATCACATCAATTAAATTAAGGAAATCAAATTTAGGTGCCTGTCTTCAGAGGCTAGTCCCCTCTGGGTCCTTTTGTCCCTCAGTAGAGAGAGGGAGGTTGATATCTCCAGGGGAGGGAGCCTGCTGAAGGCAGAGCTTAGCTCTCACTCTCTCTGTTCAAAAGATGGAAAACCCAGCAATTAACCCGCCCTAGTTACATGGAGTTAATCCAGGATGAGCCATCTACTTTTTTTCCATAAAGGTTGTTCGGAGAAGGCAGTTTCCTAATTGGACCCCTAAATTAGATACTAAAAAGAAAGCAGAATGAATATTCAAATCAGGAAGCAACTCAAGCACAACTGCTAACTTCTGGAAAAAAAAAGACACCCTTGTTCACATTCATTAAATGTCTTACTCAGGCCTGCATCCTAGAAATAATTTAAAACCAACATGGGGTCATAAAGAATGATAGATGACAGTCACTCTTAGTCTTGCTTATCTTTGTGAACATCTGGATCACTGCAGTTATTTCAGTAAGTATACTTTGCAGTAACACCATGAAATATGAGTAGGACCTTTCTTAATTTTAACTGAATAGTCATTGTCAGGATGGGCATGGGCTTTGATGCTCTAGCCTCACACTGTGACATAAAGCATCTCTGAAGTTGTAGGAAAAGCCATAAAAGCATTACATAGCTGATGTACAGTCTTTCTGTGACACCGGTGGAAAAGTTTCTAACCCATCTCTCTTATCTGATAAACAGCTACTTCCTACTGTTATGGGGCTGTGGTTCATCAGGCAGAGCCTGAGTCATTTAACATGTGTTTCCACAGGGAATGCTGAGGACAAGTTGTTTCTAAAACGCCACACCTTTACTTAATTGTATACAGCCTTTAGAAACATCTGTAACTCAAATAAGGGCAAGCCTAGGTGTCCCAAACAGGACATTTGGTTAAGCCCTTTCTCAAAAAAATGTGTTGTTTTGTTTTAAAGGAATTTGAAGTCATGTCACATCCACAAAGATGTCTTTATGTGTCAGTTGTACAGAAGGCCAGAAAACTAAATTCAACTCCTCTGTAGGCTCAAAATTAGTCAAATCCACATATTTCATTTTCCAAGATCAGTAGATCAATAACCACAAGATTTCAGGCTTTTCTGGAGGTCAAGGCTTTCCTATGTTAAGTAAACCATTAACTGCTTTGCATGTGGTTTATAGAAATATTTTTCTTCCTTTTCTTTTTTTTTTTCCTTTCCTTTTTCTTTCTTTTCTCTCTTTTCTACAGAAAGTCTGTGAGGCATATCTAAGAGGTAAATATTTTCTTGTTATTTTGCAGGTGGCAAAAGTTTTTAAAAATTTACGAAACACAGTTTCTCTCAGCTTAATCTAAAAAGAAGAAAAATCATGCTTGTAAATTTTACTTCCCAGGGAGAAATTAGTGACTTGTAATTCCAGCAAGAAAAATTTTTCCTGTCTTTCTTTTCCTTTACTCAGTTCTGCTAAGTGTAGCATTGCCAGCCCTCAGCATATTTATCAGTAGCTTGAAAGTGAAAGAAAGATTGTCCAGACAATTTGAATTGGCAGGAATTGAAGAAGAAATTAACTGTTAATCTAAGTACAAAAGGACTTACATTAATTTAAGTGTCTGGTCTAATAAATAGGAAATATAGCTCAAACACATAAAACTGAAATAAATATATTTTGAAGCAATGGATAAACAAATTTTATCTATTATAAAAGAAATGCTCCTGACAAAGGAATAGGATTTCACAATTTCAGAAAATTCTCCAAAGCCTTTATCTCCAGAAGGAAGTAAACATTGTTAGGGAGGAAATTACAAGAGGGATATGAGAAATCAGCAGAGCATATCACTACTGTGCAAAGTTGCATTCCTGACTTCTAAGAGTAAAATCCCTTTGCAGACCCACTGGCATTGATAAGCAGACCTCACTAAGGCTTTAATCAAATTTATCCTTAATGCACAGAGAGACAGCACTAAATTTTTGAGCATAGGGCTTGGATGGGACTCAGGTGTTCTTGATGCCCCATGAACACAGTAAGTAAACAGCTTGAACTCCAATAGAGAGTCAAACATATATTTTTTTTTCCCTGAAAAGGATGCCTGGGAGCTGGGGATAATTGTATTCCCTAGCAGGATCCATTTGATGACTTGAAGGAACTCAATAACCAGCAAGTATCTTCAAAAACTAAATGGCTTGATGGCAATCAGCATTTCAATCATTGTACAATCTGCTTTTATCCAATGCAGGTGGAGTGATATGAGCTTACAAAAAGACTATGCCTTGGCCTTTGAAGAACCAAGATCTGTCAGGGAGACACAGAGTTCACCCATCTATCAGCTCAGTCACCTGTGAATTAGAAACAAGAGGTGAGCAGCGGACAGGGATATACAGCTACTGAAACCTACTAACTCAATGGGTATATGGTGCACAGTGCCACATATCCCTGAACTTGCATGGGAAGGAGTACTCCACAAGAGTACAAGGCACTGATGGTAGAGGGGCCTGTCCTCAGATAGATCCAGCCAAGCTACAGTTGAGCTGTGATCCAGCTCTGGTCCTCAGCAAGGGTAAATAACACCAGTATTCCACTAATTTGCTTCTACTAATTCCAGTTCTGCAACCAGCTTTCTCTGAGCTCTGCTCCATTGTCTGCTGTTCTTATGCCCAAAGATTATTTAGATATTTAGTGACTGGTGAAACGAAGAAGCAAAAAACGGGTTTAAGTGAAAGTGGACAATGGAGAAGTTCTTGGTCCAGTGCTTGCCCCAAGGCAGCCTTGAAGTTCAATACATCCATGGAGTATATTTGCTTTGTTTTTCCCACCAGTGTTTGGTTTAACAATTTCACATATTTTATTATGGGTGGACACGGCCTCACTTTCAGCTGTATACAGCTGCTTCAACTCTTCTTCCTTTTATTGAACAGCTAACACCATTACCTAGTTCACAGCTACTTAAAACAGATTTCAATTTACCCTGAAGTCTCTTGAGTTTTGTACATGTTTAAAGTCTTTAAGATGCTTGATAAAAAGTTTTGGTAATGTTGGTAATCAGTGCTCCATGTCAAAAACCACTGTCCATCTGACCAAGGGCTAGTACTCTTTTAAGAGCACCAGCCTCAACTATATACCTTGTAAGGACTTGTGTGCTTCTGTTTGACCTTTCAAAACAAAGGCCTTGCCTCTGTAAAGAAGACACCAGGTCACAGCAGAGCTACTAAACAGCAATTATATCTTATCACACAGTCATGTAAGCCACATGAGCACCTGAGCATCTGCCATGCCACTGTAAAATGGTAAATAAATACATGGAAAGGCAAATAAGGGGACACTTTATAGTCCTGCCATTTATTGCCTCATCTATAATGTAAAGGAAAGGAAATTAGTGGTCAGAGCACGGATGTGCCCAATCTTACTGGGAATGGCAGTAATTCAGAAATGACAAGCTAGAACAATAAAATTAACCAGGCCATTCATTGATATGAGTAAAATTCCAGTACAAATAACAATGTTACAGTCTGGGCTGTGTTGATGAGGCACTCTTAAAATAAAGAAATAAAGTATTCTCAGCATGTCTTACCTGAACAATAAGAACTGTGCCACAGACCAGAGAGCTTTTCTGTTCAAAACTCAGAATTAATTTGGTTCCAATTCAGTGTGCAAAAATTTTCAGTTTTCCAAAATATGTAAAGGCAGAAACATTTTGAACTGTAGAAAATATTGTTGTTTGCAAAAGTCAAAATATTTTCTGATTTTGTCTTGAGAAATATATATTATGATTTCAGGGAAAATGAAGGAGAAGAAGGTGAGTTGACAGTGCATCCCACAATATTCCTATTTCTAGTTTCTGCTTTTTCAGTCTGAATGGGTGGACAACCAGATCGGCTAAAAATATTATTGTATAATCATCCTTGGAGGGTGGTAATTAATGGGACATTCTCTACCTGGAGTTTGGTAACAAGTGCAGTACCTCAGGGCCTTGTGCGAGGATTGTCCTATTCAATACCTTTGTGAGGGATCAGAGTGCACTCCCGTCAAGTTTGCAGATGACATTGCTATAGGGGGAGTAGTAGCTGGGCTGTAGCACTCCTCTGCCCTTCAAAAGCATCCAAGACATGCTGGAGGAGTGAGACAGCAAGAACGTAAAGAAGATCAACAAGGATAAATTTAAAGCTTCTCACCTGGGAAGGAAAAACCCTTGCAACAGCACAGGCTGGGCACTCACTGCCTAGGAAGCTGCGGTCCAGGAAAATCTTTGAGGGTCCTGCTGGGCACCAGAGCTGAGCATGGGCCCATGGGTTTCCCTGGAAGCAAAGGGGTTAACAGCAGCCTGGACTGTAGGCAGAGGGCAGAGCCAGGAGATCCAGAGAAGGAACTCTTCTCCTCTGTCACGCATTTGTTAGGGAATGAACACAGTGCCCAATATGGGGCTGTTCACTAGAAGGAAGACACTGTTAAACTGGAGATAGTTCAATGGAGGACATCAAGATGATGAGAACAGGAACACTTCTCAGGAGAAGCTGGGAAAGCTGGGTTTGTCCAGCCTGAAGCAAGGACAGTTTTGGGAGAACCCAACAGCAGCCCCCACTGACCAAGGGGAAGCTCTCTAGGAGATGTAGCTGAGCTCTTCCCTGCAGTGCATTGAGGGACAAGAGACAATGGGTAGGAATAGCAGTAGAGGTACAGACTAGGGAAATATTTTGTCCATGAGGACAGTTGAGCTCTGGTATCAGTAACCCAGAGGGGTTTTGTAGTCTCCTCCCCTGGACGTTTTAAGGTCTTGACTATATGAGGCCATGAGAAATCTGATCCGGTCTCTTGGGGACCATGGTCAGAGCAAAAGGTTGTTCTAGAAACCTCCTGGGATCTCTTCCAACATGTATTATATATTTTGATTCTATGATTCTCTAATTTACAATATGAAAGAAAAAGACATAGATTTTGTCATGAAGAAATGAGAAGTCAAAATGCTCCATTTCAATTAAGATATGAAACTTTGTTTGTTTTGAAACATTTCTTTTATTTTTAATTTCAATCTATATTTCAGCAAAACCAAACTCCCTGAGGAAGCTTTGATGCTGATGGAGCAGCAATCTTGGATGAAGGATGGTCTTTTAGGAAATCTTCAAATGGTTCTGGCAGGAGTTATTTACATCAGCAGAAAGGACTTTAATTTGCTGAATGTTTTATTGACATAGATTGGAAGTGATCACTTCATGAGAAAGCTACTAATCTTAAAGACACATAGGAGACAAAACAGGGAGAGAGGAGTCTGACAGTGGACATTAGCACATTTAAGATTTAACTTGTCTCTGCATAAATTGGCTGCATGTGAGATGCTTTACTTAGGGCAACATGACTCTCAGAACTGGTAGCTTTGGAAATTGTCTGGGGTTTTTTTTCTGAACCACATCTGTTAGTTCTTTATGAAATCTGTAGGAAAACAAATAGGAAATTCAAGGTCCAGTGGCTGAAACCTTTTTTTCTTCATATGGCCAGAGGTAGGAAAAAGACTTTGAGGTCTCCATTTCCTGCTTCATTTGCAGTAATGAGGGACCCACAGAACAACTGCATTCACAAGGGGAAAGATAAGATTTGTTTTTGATGAAATGATTAAAGCAGCTCTGTGACAGAAAATATTAAAGAATTCTTTTTAAAGCAGTTCAGCAGTGCTTCAGGAAAGCTGGCTGGAATAGCCTTACTCTTAGTCCTTTTTCTTCAGAGCTGGCCTTCTCCACAATGCCTTTCTGTGTCCTGTTGCTCCTGTTGGAGCTGACTGGTAAGAAAAGCATTTCTATGCCTGTATGGGAGCAAGTCAGAGGAGTCACATTCAAAGCATTACTCAAATTGACTGTTCAAAGAAGCTCATTTGGAAACGTATGTGATAACCGTAAGTTTTTCAAACATTCAAAGCCGAGAAGTAGGTTTCTAGGCAGTGGTCTGTCTACCTGCTGGAGGAAATTTCCTCCTTTGACAGTCTCTCCTGCAGTCACAAAAGAGGAATATGTACTTCCACATTTTTAGAGGCCTCTTTGATCCACTTATTCTAGATTTTCATTTTAAGATGAGATTAATTATGCTCTGGAGACAGACCCCTTTAGAAAGGAAAAATACCATGATTTAAATACCTCAGGAGTGTTCTCATGTATTTTGGATTTATTGATGTCATCAAACACATAAATGAAAAATCTCTTTCAGATTATATTTGTTTAGCTAATCCAAGTACGTGACCAGTGGATTTGACTGTACACAGGTGGTAATCTTTTATGAGCCTGAAACAGCAGGAGATAAATACAAGCAAAGAGCCCTTCATCTAACACACCTGTACAAATATATCGGTCACTTTTCCTGAGAGGTGTCCGACTTGTCTTTGTGCCTTAATCAATACAGTTCTCAAATGATTAAACAAGTTGATTTGTCCATTGTTTTTATAACATGTCCTTGCTCATAACTCTTCAAAGTCATGTAGAATTTGCATGCGATGTTATATTATCCTCTAGCAGGCTTTCTCTTTACTGTGGGAAAAGTTACCTGTCACCTAATACAACCTTATATTCAGTAATAGCTTATGTGACATGGTCAGTGATTTTGACAGGGTTTTCTTATGCAGACCAGGGGTTTTTTTTGTTTTACTTTGTTTTTTTTTCTAGTTCATATGCAGCTAACATTGCATATGTGCATGCCTTAGTTCTTTAATATTGAGAAGTATTTTAATGAATCACTGCGGTGTGTTGACCCTGGCTGGAAGCTAAGCACCCACCAAGCTGCTTGCTCTTTTCCCCATCAGTGGGATGGTAAAGAGAATTGAAAGAACAAAAACTGAGAACTTATGGGTCAAGATGAAGTTTTATAAACAAAGTAAAGCTGTGGAAAGAAGTGCACTCAATGAAAAGTTTTGAATCTGTTCCTCTTACCACTATGTTCAAGTGAATATTTGGACATAAATCCCACTTCTACCATATTTTCCTTGGATATATTTATTTTCAGCCTTTGTTTTTTCTTAGATTATCTTAGATAAAGTCTGTAATCTTCATACTGAGTAAATCCCACTCCTTGGTTTCTATCTGTGTAACATGCACAATATAAAAAACTTAATTGCTCAGTTTAGGCATTTGAGGTACACCCTGGGGAGCACTTGCCTGAAGGAATGTTAAAATTCTTACATTCCTTAGGAGATCCAGGCCTAATACTTGGGGTTAAGAAAACCTTTAAGCAACAGGACATCTAAAACACAAGCTTTGGAATTTTAAAACCTCATTCCCATTGTGAATCTAACCTCAAGGGAGTAGATAATTTTTTTAACCCAAATCTTTAAAGGTATGGTGTAGGAAGCATGTTCTCAGCACAAATTGTGACAAAATTTAGATCAGAATAAATTTATTTTCATTCATTAAACTAGCAGTTTAAGAGGAATACTGGAACTCTGTAGTTATAATACACAGTATCTGAGTGGTTTCCTGGTCTTACTGCAAGACACTATGGGGACGCGATAACCAATTTCAGCAATCATGATATAATTACAAAGAGATAACATCTTCAAAAAGATACTCTATTTTAGATAGAAGAAATTGCATCCTTAGGAAAGAAACTAAACCCAGTAGGAATAACCTGAATCTCATGAATGCAGGGAATGAAGAAACTTGAATTTTGAGCCTTTAAAAGCATGCATAGCTCTAGGGAACCCATCCTATTCAGTCTAACACAAGGAACTGACCTGTGACCAGACAGCTCTCAAGGACAAAAGTACTCAGCACCAAGGCACAAATTTTCTCAGAGCTGACTGAGAAAGCCAGTTTGGGCTACAATCATCATGAAAGATAACTAACTTCTGATATTTTTGCAAGTATATTTAATCTTTATCTTTCTGATAATGCTGTATCTCTTTCCATTAATCTTTGGGGGATGGGGGTGGGGGCAAGAGAGAGTGGAAGTAGAGGTGTGAGTGGGAGTGGGTTATTTTGTCTATGTTTCTGGTTATGGGGCAAAACCCCAAAACTTTCAAACGTGGAGAAGGTTCTACATGTTGTAGAATACTTGTTTTAAGGCTCAGCTTCACAATGAAATTACCACAGCAATGTGGTAAAGAAACTTTACATTGTTGTGTAGCTGTCTTTTTGAATGCTTCAGACATAAGGCAAGCAAAGGCAAAGGCAAGTTTATAATACTTCTTTTTTTAGGTTTCCTTGCATTTGTCATGGATCAAATGGCCAGACACAGATAACACAGATACCACAAATATCAAGTTATTAAGCTATGATTGCTAGATGACAGGTCTGTATCATGCATATTAGGGTTTCACCTGCATTAATTAAAAAAAAAAACTTTATTAAGCAATTCTCTCTTTTATGCACTATGCACTTTCCTGGACATTACAGAAGTTGTAATTTCTTAACAGTGGAATATTTTCCAAAGGAGCAATTTAAATTATTTTTGCTGTGTCTTGTTTTGTCCCAGCACCTGGGTAATAAAGGGCAGTTTCATTTTCCTCTTTTAGGATTGGCATAAGGACCTGAGTGCTATCCATTTTATTGAAGTTTTATATGCTTTTTATGCTGCCATCCCTTCTGTACCGAAGTCCCCTCTGCTCTTCTTTCTTTTTCCCACACCCTGCTCCCACATCTCTCTCAATTTCAACATATACAAAAACCTCTTTCATAAATGAAAACCAGTCCCAAGCGTCACAGGCATTTAAAGCATGACCATCACTTTTCACAGATCCCAAAATCCTTTCCCTGGGATCCTTGTTCAATCCATTATTGAAAAACATGTTAAGCATTTTATGATTTTTGGTTTTTTTCTTTATGCTTCTTGAAGTACAGATTGATATTTACATCTACTGAGTCTGTGACAATGTAGAAGAGTTTTTTCCTCCCTCTTTTAAAGATGACTTCCCATGGTTGAAGCATCAACAATGCTACATCTTTTGTCACAGTGATTACAAGCAGGCCTCTTTTCATCTACTTTAATCATTTGTGGGGAATGGTATCTGAATTCTGAGCAGCAGTCTAAGAGATGGCAGTCTGAATTCTAAGAATTTGTGCTTATAGCTGTGCCAGTTACATGTAATTACTGCAATGAGGTGTATGAAGAGGCACTAAATAACTACATTCTGTAGTCAGAAGGAATAGTAATTAAAAAAACAAACATTGAAAGATCTCTAGAAAGGGGACTTGGATTTGTTACAAACGGCCCTAGAAGGCAAGGGTAACCCAGGATCTTATTAATAGATCCCTTAGGGTGTAGCCAGCTGGGGGTCAGCTTCTTCTCCCAGGTAACAAGTGACAGGACCGGACAAAAGGTCTTTAATTGTGCCTGGGGAGGTTAAATTGGATATTAGGAAAAAATTCTTCACTGGAAAAGGGTGGTTGAGCATTGGAACAGTCTGCATAACAAAGAGCTGGAGTCATCATCCCTGGAAATCAAAAAGAAACTTGTGAATGTGGCAGTTAGGGACGTGATTTAGTGGTGAACATGGTGGTGCTGGGTTAACAGTTGTACTCAATGATCTTAGAGGTCTTTTCCAAACTAAATTGTTCCATGATTTCATGTTCAGGAATTATTGAACAATCCACTTTATTTTTCCATTCAGTTAAACCCTACTTGTAAAGAGCTGTTTCCAGAGGCCTTACATCTTCATATGGCCACCACAAGTCTTCATCCTCCAAACTCTACTAACACAGCTAATAGATTATTATTTCCTCGCAAGTTTCTCAACTTCTCTACTTATGATTTTCTTTTTTTTATACTACATTTTTATGTCTCATTTGGGCCTAAATCTAAGCCTTTGCCGTATTTTTATTTTGGCTGCAATCTGTTGTTACATCCACCAAAGTGTTGATAAGAGGCATCATGGAAGTTAACAGTTGGGAAGATATTATTCCATTACCTAAGACTCCACCCATCTTCCTGAGCCATGTGTAGGTTTATATTTGAATTGGTCAGCTTTTCAGAGCTATTCAGAAAAATGTAATATTTACATTTATAATTTTCATCTTCCTTTGTGATCATTGATGATTAAAACACCAGTATATTTTACCAAACATAATTTTATGTCCACAATTTCTCACCAAGACCTTTTATAAACTCACTGATGTCTCAGTCCTTAACCTATAATACCAAAGATTAATTGAATTAATAACAAGAGAAAAATGTTTGAAAAATTGTTTTAACTTCTTTTTTCAGTTTTTACCTATCTCTGAAAGTGAATAATTAACCATAAACTATTAAAAATTAACAATGCAATTGTTTAGAGATTATTTAGGGAGGAGAGATTGAGATACAAATCAATGTAGGTGATCTGCAATTGTATTTTTAGTTTAAAATATAATCCATGAATTACAATGCAATTTGATTACATTTTCATTGTAGTAATGCTGACAATAGAAATTCCCAAAATAATAAAGGTGTATCTTTAATAAAAACAGACTTTTGTGATAAAGTATGTTTATTTAAAGGCACTTCTAAGAGTGGAAGTTCTTTGACTTTTGGATTTACATCAGTATACAGATTATATATACAGTCTAAATAGTGAACTCATGGAGCTGAAATTTTGCCAAAGTAATTTGAATTCTGTGGTTTTCAGAATGTCAGCTGCTGTGGTAGTATCCAATTAAGGAGCTACATTAAATTGCAGACATTAGTGTAGTGCTATCTGTTACTAATTCAGCTTTTATGGGCACTATCAGAAAGTTTTATTTCTAACAGGTTGCATATATAAATTACTTACAAATAAAAATTATCTAAGTACTGCTTCTTACAATGCCATTAACCAGTCTGAAATAAAGAACTGTGTTAAAGCAAATAGCCTTTTTCTGTAACTGTCTTTTATAGCTATTTATGTAGATTTTAGACCAATGTGGTTTTGATTTAAACATATGGAGATTATATTTGTACAAAAGGTGACCAGCAGTGAAGCAGTACACATATATCATAAGCTATTTTTAATTTCCCTTGTATTTTGGATCTTGCTCCTTTAGTCATTGAAATATGAATGCTTCAACGTGCCTGTAATACTTTATCCAGTTCTTAAGGTAAGGTCACTCGTGTTCAGCAGTAAAACCCCACAGCTGTTCTTTTTAAAGCTATTGTAATGAACACACTCATGTGCTAGCAAAGGACTTAAAGTGAATGGTTTTTTTAAGGAATGGTTTTTAGAAACTATAAATTTAAGGATATTCTAGCAGAATAAAAGAGATAAAATATCGGATAGACAAAGTTTGCAAATTCTATAGTGGAATAACACTCCTCTAATGAATGCATCAATACTACAGGAGAAATTTCAATAGCCAAAAAATAAAAGAGTAGGGTATTTATAGGCTGAGATACACTAATTGTAACAGGAAGTATATGTGGTCAGTTCTAGAATGCAAGAAGAAACCTGTGTACTCAAAGAGATTTTATGTCTGAATATATAGCCTACTAAAGTGATTTACATTTTCTCCTCTGTTTCTTCATCTTAGACAATCTACTAGTTTATCCCTGTATGGTGGTTCTGTCTGGCAGTGTCTGAGAGTCAGACAGAGCAATTAGGATTTTTTTTTTTAATTACTCAGAATATTAGTTGTACTTCACTCCCAGATGGGGTTGAAATATTGAAGGGGAGACTATTGTCACAGTGGTTGAAAGATACCAGTGTCTCATGGCCCAGGAGGTTTACAGAGACTCTGACTTTGCTGGTCAGATTCAGTGTTTATGTACCCATGACAATGGCCTTCAGGACCATTTCAGAATTACATGTGCGCTTCTGGAAAACGGCTTGGTGTTTGTCTAAATGCTCACACTTTTCAGGATTTCTCAAGCTTTACTGGTGTTGAGTAATAGAAGTATTATGGCCTGGATGATCAGTGTTCTACTGCTGTGTGCTTGTTTGATCCTCATGATGTTTACTATAACATCTGTCCAGAGCAGGGGAGAAGCAGTGGTGAGCTGTTGTTGAAATTCTTGGTTTGAGACACAGTTTGGGCTGAAATGCTGTTCAATTTAGTTGACTTGGAGAGCTTGGAACAAGGGTGCTGCAAGAGTAGGCACTGAAAGAAGAAGGCCTGTTGCAAGGTGTAAGTAGTTGTGTATGAAGTTATATAAGAACATACATTTTTAGGCAATATGGCTGGAAAATAGTCTTCAAGCTGTGTGCAAAAGGGGAAAGATCATAAATATAGGATTTAAAGATTGCCATACTAATTGTTTGCCAAGAATCTTTTCTCCTGTGAAGTGTGACTCTTTGCTTCTCTTTCAAACTTTTTTTGCTGCTACATGATATTTTAAGTGGAGGTGAACACACTTTGAATTTATTTAGTAGGAGATACTTTTAGTCATTAATTCAGTAATTAATCAGAGGGAGGTTGGGGACCTGCAAAGGTTATTGGAAATGGAATGGCTCCAGCTTCTGCACAATCCAGACTGCTGTAAACAATTATTCTGTCATATTTTAAAGGAAGACAGGCAGACAGGCCTTATATATGTCCTGAATTTAACAGAGATTTGAAGTTACTTAGGACTTACTAGAAAGTGGCAGCCAAATAAAGACCCAGATAGGTTAGGGATATGTTTTTGATTTGTATTTTCCTTTTTTAAGCTGTCCTTACAATCCCTAAAACTGTTGTATATTAGAAGGAGGACTTTATCTTGAAGACCAGTGAAAGCCTAGCCCAGTGGCTATAATTATATGAGCTGACTCTCACTCTGTGTGTTGTCTGGATCCTGGAAAGTTTGCAAATTAACTGAGACAAAATTTCAGGTTCATTATTGTTCTGTTTTACTAGTTTTGATTCCAGCTTTGGGATTCAAAGACAACTTGTAGAGCTGAAGCATATATACAGAAAATAATCTCTGAAAGAATATCAGAGAATATATTTATTTATGTTCTTCAAATGGAATGGTTGACATATGTCTTAAATATTTCATTTGAGTTAAAACACGCTACGGGAACTATAGTGATATATAACAAAAGTTTGTAAAAATCACACCATCGTTTTTCACATTAGATTCATAATATTTCATCTCTTCAAGTATCCAGCTATCAGGTACTCTACCTACAAATATTCTGCCTCCTTATTTGTAACCTATAATATGTATGGAGATTTCTTTCTGCAGTTGGATAGAAAGAGTTAACAACTTAAACTAAGAATGATGGGGGAAGGCAAGAGCAACTACCAGCACTGCAAGAGACCTATGGACAGGGTCAGTGGGTAAAGGGCACAGGGTGACATGACAAGAAAGCACATGCACATCAACAAGGAAGTGTCTAAAAGGCACCATTCTGGGGGGAGATCTCCCAACCCTTTCCAGGAACTCAGCTTGGGACGGCTTACTGAAGTGCCTGTATAGTAATGCAGGCAGCATGGGGAATCAACAAAGCAGGGCTTTCATCATGTTGGGATCTTGGAGACTTTGCAGGATGGTTCCCATGACTGGAGTGTTGCAATGAAGGGATACAGGCTCATTAAGAAGGACAGAAAAGGAATACAAAGAGGTATAGTTTCCCTTTATGTGAGAGGGCAGCTGGAGTGCATGGAAGCTCTGTCTAGGATTAGTAGGGTTGAATTCAGAGATAAAGTTAGAAATGCTAAAGTCTAAATGGAAATGAACCTGTTCAGGGATGTCAAATACAACAAGAAGAATAGACATGACAAAAGGAAGCCTGACAAAACACAGGCTTATTGCTCAAGAAAATAGGAGACCTGATTACGGAGGATAGAGCCAGGCTTGTTTCTGTGGTGCCCTGTAACAGTACCAGAGGCAATGGGCACCACCTGAAACACAGGAGATTCTCTCTGATCATCTAAAAACACCTTTTTACTGTGAGGGTGACTGAGCACTGGTGTCACAGAGATGTTGTGGAGTCTCCCTCTTTGGAGATATTTGAAAGCTTCTGGATATGGTCCCGGACAACCAGCTCTAGGTGACCATGCTGTAGCTGGGGAGTTGGACCAGATTACTTCTGAAGGTCCTTTACAATTTCAGTTTTTCTGTGATTCTGGGATTGTGTGACTCTCTGAAATCAATATTCTATATACTATGGTTTTCTGATTCCACGCAGTACTTCTGATAAATTGTAGCTAATCATTGTGCAGTTATTTCTTGTACTTCTTATTCACTGACTCTTCTATTTAATGATAAGATGCAAATGTCTATTCTCTGGTCCCTCCAGGAAGTTACTAGCCATTCATCTGAACTTCAGGAAAATACGGAATTAATTTCTAACATAGTCAACTTGATCCATGCATGTTTTCCAGCACTTCCAATTTGCCTTCATATCAACAGGATGAAACACCTTTATGCAGCCTTAGTTTCTCTATACAGGCAGCAGTTCCCTATTGCTTTTTTGTTCTTCATTGAAGAGGATGGATCACTTGGGTTTGTTACTTCTTTTACCTTACTTCTAACCAAGATGTTAACAAGCCTCTGTGGCCATTCACGCACTCTGGTTATACTTGCTTTGGAAAATATTGCAACATAATATTTCTACAACTTTTAAATGCTCTGACTAGTTCTTGATATCACATAGTGTAGATACACATCTTTGTTAGACAAGAATAATCTTTATGAACTAATGTTATCATGTTTGGCCTTGTTTTTTTTTAACAAATACTCTCATGATGAAGTATCCTTGTTACAGTCACTGCTAACAGAACTACTTTTTAGGTTACCCTTGTCATTTCAGAATGTTTAAACAACTTCTGCAATAACTTCATAGCTGAAGGTTTAAATCAATTTTTTTCCATATCCCTAGTTAACAAAAATAAATCCACAATAGATAGTTAAGGCATAGACTAAGCCAATAACAATCCAAAGAAGAAGAAATTGATGGACTGTAACTTGATATTTAGAAATAGTATCTCAATAATGGTTTAACAGTACTTGTCAGTAGATGTTTCAGTATATTTTCCTTCTCCAAGAAGATGTCCCTTACAGTCACTGGTGGGTTTCACCGGGTTGTCAACTCTGAGTCATTGTTTCCCAGTTTGTATGAGTACTGACTGATCAACAGTCACTCTCCGAAAGTTCTGGTCTGCCCATGGACCTTGTTTCAGGATTGAATTTGCCATTAGGTAGCTATATTTGACTTTTTCAGGTGGAGTTCTTTTCCTTTTTGATAATATCAAATATCTCCATATTTCTTATAAATGGTGAACGGTATTCCCTTATGTCTGAAAATCCAACCACCAAAATACAAAAAGAAAACCTACTATTATAAGAATTAAAAACTGCTATTTTTTTATATTGAATTTGCCTTTTACATACTTTATAAGGAATTTTTCTGCCTGGTTATTTTAATTGGCTAGTTCCTCAGTGTGTATCCTAATCACATAATCAGGTTAAAGTTATTAGCAGTGCCTTGCATTCAGCAAAATCTATGCATTTCTGAATATATAATATGACTTGATTTTTTAGTGCTATTAGCTAGCACCTAATGTCTTCAGTTGCACAGCTGTAATAAATTAGACCTAATGTTTTCATGGTACTGATTTACCATATTCTACGAGGATAGAAATCTAAAGAAGTTCTGCTTGTTCTGTAATCATTTGTAGGATTGAAGGGAACAAGCGTATTCTTGAGGTATTAACATTTCAGTGTTTTCAGTTTCATGGTCATATGAAGGTTCTATTTTTGTATCAGGCAATCATAACCATCACATTAATATTTTTGCTCTGGTCTGATTTGCACTCCTCCTTTGGTTCTGACAACAACTCCACGACAACTGTCCACATTTTTTACATAACCAGAACTTTAGTCCCGTTTTTGAAATAGCCAGAGCTCCTCTTGTATCACAGCATGCACAAAACAATCTGTCAAATAGTAATTTTAAAGTTTCTACAATAAACTTCTGATCAGTAAAATAATTAGGGCTTCTTTCCTATAATTGAATCATTTTGATTGCAATATTACTTTCTGACCTGTGCAATAATCATAACATAGAATCATTGCTATTTCAGGCAAAAGCAGAGGTGCTCTACAGGCACTCATACAGCCATTTTTTTAAATACAATTCTCAAAACAGAAAGAGCTTAATTTTTGGCTTAGTCAGTTCCGTGGCACCAGCATACACTGGTTCTGGTTTCTTCCTCAATCCTTTATTCCTGCACTGAAACCCATTTCTGTGTAGGTCTATGATAAATATGTGCAAGACATGTGCCTTTCACTATGATGCAAATGATTGAAGTATCAGAAGTTTATGCACCATGGATGGAAAAAAATCCCAGATCTCTGTCAGGGAGCTATATCCAAGGCAACCACATAGAACCACAGAATTACAGAATGGATGAGGTTACAAGCGATCTCTAAGGTGGTTTATTACATCCCCCTGTGCAAAAGAGTGTCAGCTGGAACAGGTTGCTGAGGCCCTTGCTGATTCAGGGGAGATAGAGACTCCACAACTTCTCTGATAAACCTGTTCTACTGTTCTGGAAACCTGGCAGAGACCTTGAGTGGTCCTTGTTTCGTCATAGACACTGTTCTTTGACACACAAAACTAGTGATCCATCTCTTATTGTCAGAGCATGCATCCATCCTCAGCTGCTGAAAGTCACTGCGTCCTCTCTCCAAACATCAGGAGTCAGTGGTCATCTCTGGGATACAGAGGAACACAGCTCTGAGCCAGGCAGACTTCTGGTTCTTTATCTTACACCAAGAGCTCCACCTGTCTGTGCAGACATAGCTGCAGTGCCTACCCCTGACACAGGCAGGCCTCCTTCCCAGCACCAAGGGAGTTTCTATGTAGGCGGAACTGTGGCACATCTGGAAAGACAAGAACACATTTCTGTTGATAGCAGTTTTTATGAAAGTCACTTTCACGTGATGCCATGTCTGTCAGGAGAACAATATGGCTGATGGCCACCCTATAAACAGCTGTCTGGCCAATGCCATACCTGCCTTGTCATACACTTATCTAGTCCACATCTCACCAGTCCGGCCTTGCTAAACTACTTTGACTTCTCTTTTCAAGGCCATGACCAGCAAGTCCAGTACACTGGGCTGCCAAGATTATCAGGACAGTGTGAAATATAAGAAGGGGTTGAGAGTAATTGTTTTCTTCAACCTTAAGAAGAGAAATAAAGGAAAGAGGTTACTCCTTTCTTAAGCCCTGATGAGAGGATGTAGAGAAGGATTCTTTTAAGTGGTACTCAGTGATATGAGAGGCATTGGACTCAAGCTGAAAATTTGGAAACTGATTTGATATATGGAAAAATGGTTTTGTTGTGAGTATAGTTTGTAACTGACAGAGGTTTTAGAGGAACCTCCACCCTTGCAGTTTTTCAGGAGAAGGATCTGAGCAAGCTGCTTCAGGCAGACCTGCTCTGAGCAGTTACTGGACTACATGACCTCTGGAGGACCCTTTCAACCTATATAGTGTCATGATTCTCTGATGTCTGAAGATACACAGAACTGAGATGAACAAAATCACAATCAAGTTTGTTTTCAGACTTTTGCACATAAGTGTAAGAGTTTTTCATGATCCTGGAAAGACTTATAAACATACATTCACTTTACAGAATTTGAACAATATCATTGACTACTCTACAGGCTTAATTTATAGTGCTCTGAATGAAGTATGAGTATAAATCTTAAAAGTTGTCTTACTCCCTCTCCTTGTAAAGCAAATATGTGTTTATTCTTGAAGTATATATATAATCCCTTTGGACTGTTCTCATTTGCAAATTTTAGTAGTAAATTGCAAAGAATATGAGATAAATCATGAAGCAGTATGTGTTTCGTAGCTTGCAGTTCAGTATATCTGGATTCTTTCATACTACTCTTTGAAGAATTAACAGACTGTTTTATTACTTAGGGTATGGGAGAAAAGTTGAATAAACAATTCAACCTCACTGTTTTGCCTTCTGATGTTTCAGGAAAGAACGCTTTCATTATGCAGAGGAAATAGTTTGCACTTTCATTTTTCAGCTAAGCTGCCATTAGCTGGAAAGTTGGCATAGGATAGGAACTTCTACATTACAAAAAAAAAAAAAAGAAGCACACTAGGCGGGTTTCCACTGGAATTTGAAAGTCCTTCTAAAGTCTGTTATAAAATATTTCCTGACTCTTTGAGAATTTTTACCCAATGCCTCCTCCCAGCCCTTCCATTTTCCAGATTTCCCTTTTGGAAATACATTGGTAAATTCACAGGTTTCAAGTTTAGAATACTGTTTTCTTCAGAACTAAAATGGAGAGTTTAATCAAAGTGTGTTTATTCTAAATATTTCCCTGGCTGATAATTTAAAATAGTCCTCAAGATTTTCACCATAACAAAATTCAATTTATTCGTTTATATGTTACTGGTGTGTCCCTGCAGTTTCTTTTAAAATGGCATAATCATAGATATTACTCAGTTCTGAAAACTGCTTAAATATAGCTAGAAACACAGAACTTTTGTGGGGGGGATTTAGATACAGGTTTGAGGCTTTGGCATTTTCTAGATGTTTAACTAAGCCTAGCTTTTTGAAAAGGAAAAAAAAATCACAGCCAAAAAAACCCAACAAACCAACTAACCAAGAAACCAACCAAAAAAAAAATCCAAAACCAATACCCCAAACCACTCAGTTTCTGAATACATGTTCCTATGCAGCACATTCATTATTTTCTTCCCTAGAGATTTTGTATTCAAATCTAAAATTTTTACATGGACATGCAATTATTTTATATATGGGCATTCTTTGGGTTTTTTGTTTGGGGTTTTTTTAATATGGTAATTAATTTCCATGGCAGAGGTGTTGCCTGTATCTGTTCATTCCTTTAATGCTAGCTGAAATTTCCAGAGTTATTTCCTCACTCAGATGAGTATATTTAAACTATGCCCTATTTATCTTTCTTCAAGATCTGAACATTCTCTCTCCCATCTTCACTCATGACATATTTTTATGTTTATAGAACACACTGATGGTGGTGCAGATGGTGTTTTTAATTCTTCCTACCTTTGCTAAGCCCAGCAGTCACCTCTGTGCTATGTTTGAGCAACACCTTTGAAAGCAGAGACACAAAGGCATGCTATTTCAGTGCTGATTTAGTATCAAGTAAGCAGCTGAACCAGATGAGTGGCTGCATAGAGATGTATGGAAAAATAATGAAGGCTTCAAAAGCTGTTAAATGTGATAGTGACAACAATAACATGATTATAGTTGCCAGTAGGTTTACAAGGCTGTAGAGGTACTATGCAACGTGGAATATTCTCTCCCCTAAGTAAAGAGACCTGGAAATATGTAGGGGGGCATTCCACATTCTGCAGGACAGGTCAACACAGTGAGATGAAGTCTCTTGCTGTTAACACTCACAGAAAATGCTGTTCTTTATCCTGAGAACAAAAGAAACGTGTGAAAAGCAAGTTTCTTCCATATCTGATACTGCAATGTTAGAGAGGTTTGAGATTCAGTTCTGGCAATCACACTAAACCATGCTTCCTATGAGACATAATTAAATTGGCCTGGAGTTACAGCTAGAGAAAGTAGTTTCTTTCTAGGATAAAAATATACATTAATAGTTCTGTTCACAGCGCTTAAAGTATGTTCTATCACTGGACTTAAGTATATAAAGCCATAAGCCCATGAATATTCACACGTTTGAGGTTCTTCATATGCCTAAGAGCCTAAATAATTTGTGGCCCTAAGCGTGTATCTGAATCATGACCCAAATTGTTTAATTAACTATTCTAAAAATACTTATAATTGAAAAATTAAGAAATAAATCAAAGCACTAACAGTTTTTGTAAAAGTCAGAAAAACTTATCCACCATCATTAATTTCCAACAGTCTCCTCCCAATTTTTCCTTACTTCTCCCAGTTACTTTCTCACAGCTGCCCCTAACCTTTCCAGCCTTTGAAAGTGACACAGAGTTTTTCAGACCCTCAAAGACCCCTCTCAGCTTCCTTTACCTTTGTAGCTCCTCAAACCTTATTGTTATTTTCAGCCCTGATATTTTACCTCTGCCAACCAAATTTCCTGCTCTTCCTCTCTTTCAGAACCAGTTCTGTCGCCACTCAAAAACTGAATTTAGTCCATGTTTCACATGAGCACTGAACCTGTCCAATGCTAGTGTTTCGAGCAAAAGCTGCCTTGGGTGGCCTGTCCAATGTTACTCAAACCAAGATCTGGCTGATAAAGACCACTGAACAGAAAACAGAAAAACAGAAGGGACATAGAAGAATAAGAGAGAGGAAAAGTATTTCTATTTTTTCCAACAGATAGTAAATTAGATATTATCTATCACTCCTGAACTGTTTTTGATTTATGAAGCTGTGTTACATCTTTGTATATTGATGAACAAGTAAAAAACTCAGGCTTTTTGTGGGATTCATCTATTAAAAAAAGAACCCTCCTAGCACAGATATTATTTTTCTATGTTTCCTCACAGCCCTGGTTGTAAAAGTCTTTTTAGTAACAGTCTCTTATCTGAATTCATCCAATAATATAAAATTTTTCCTTTTTTTTTATTAAGGAGTTGCCTGATTTGTGGAGAATGATGTTGCTGTCTCACGCTGCATCAAGTTTGGTGACACTAATATGGCTCTTAAGGTTGTAGATTAGTCAGTTTTGCCTTAGCATAATTAACTGAAACTCAGAGATTAAAATTGAGCGGTCTTTTCTTGCATAGTTCACAATAATTGTCTGAAAAATTGTCTGTAATTTAAAATACAAGATTTTTTCAACTTGGAGTGGGTTGGAGGTTTTCTGTCTTCTTGCAGCTCTGTTTTTTCTCTTTTAGCATACTATGAATATTTTTCATTTACACTGAGATGTTATGGTATAAGTAATTAATTTTGATTCATTGTCTCAGACTTAATCCTTCCTTTTTACTATTTCTTTTTTAGCCATTCTTACATACTTTTTCAATTGCTGAAAAATGTCTGGATTTTTGATTTCCTAGTCTAAGCTAAGTTGCTGTATATTTAGGCAGTAAATCATTTAAAGGAAGTGTCTCAATGCTTGATGTACAAAAATATGAAGAAAATGTGAAGAATTTCTTCTCTAAGTAGCTTAAAAGTAGAAATGTGTGAAAAATGAGAGGACAAAATCTTTGCTTAACTAGAGTGGAAGCAGTGACATTTCTTCACCAGAGAAAAGCCTGCCAAGTGAAAATGAGCTTTCTCCAACTCTTGTGATGATCACAACTGCAATTTTACAAGTTCTGGGAAATGCGATCAATCCTCATTAGAGACATTAATCTTGTTATCAATCTGGAGGGAAAGAAAAGTGTACTTCTTATGGCTGTTCCGATATGACTTTCCAGCCTGGCTTTGCAAAGTGCCTTAAGGTGGAATATGCATTCTGTTTGGTATCAAAAAATAACACCCACACCTTCATAACAGACCACCTGCATGTGTTCTCCTTTAGCTTTAGTTCTAGACGCAGTCCTACACATTTCTCACATTCTCCCCATAAAATGTTGCTCAGTTGTTTTATCCTGACCCAGTGCCATGTGTGTCCTGAAAGTTTCTCCTCTATTGCTTTGGACTTCCAGGCTTTCCACATTTTGCTAACTAACTCTCCATGAGTCTTCAAATCTGAGCCTGTGGGTTCAGCAATTTGTTTTTCCACATTCAGTGAGTCCAGAATATGTAGTAGCAGATATTTATTTAGCACCATGAAATAGCTTTTAAAATAAATAAAATTTTGTAGTAGAGTGCAAGACAATACCCATGACACTTCAATGGGTTTTGGTTGGTTGGTTGGTTTTTTTTTTAGATTTTATTTACATATTTTTATATTGTTTACTCAGGTTTCCTCTTTGGTCTTTTTTTTAATGTTAAATCACTGAGGTACCCATTTCACAGCCTGATATTCCAGGAGATTTGCCTCATATCAAGCTCAATAGTTTAGTTGACCAATACTCTTCTTACCAGAATTCAGAAAAGAAATTAAATTCTTCAGTAATTATAGGTATAGTGAAACATTAAGTCTAGCTGAGTCAAAGATACTTTTCCCAAAACTACAGATTTTGTTTTTCTAGGTTCTGTGCAATAAGTCACTTGGGTCAAATACGGGCTCGTAACTTGGCAGACTCAAGGATTCCATGAACTAAAACAGGATCAGACACCTGGCTGGGATTCACACGGCCAGATGCAAAGTCTATAATGTGAATTTCTATGTCTGAGTGAGTTATGTCCTTTACAGTCTGATTGGAAATAAACTTTTATAGTTTAATTGGGGAAAAGAACATGTCAAAGGAGGGGTTTATCTCTTTGCAAAGTACTTGCCTAAAATAGGTCAGATGAATAAATGCTCCTCAGGTGTCTAAAGTTAGATGAGGTGAATCATGCCCTGATTCATTAGAGACTTGAGTAAGCTGTGGACTTCTCATTAACTCGATTGTAATTTAGCCAAGTGCTTCACTGACTGAAAGAGAGAAAAATTGGATGTTTCTGTAAATTAAGTCTTATTCTGGACAGCTGAAACATTTTTTAACAACGGCAAGCAGAAAAGAAAGCTGGACATACAGATGAGACAATGTAATTTGATATCAGATTTCCTATTAGTTTAGAAAAAGTTAATTTTTAGTTCAGTTGGATCTTATAGTTTAGGCATCTGTCCAGACTTCTCCTCAATTTCTCTATACTATTTCATCCAGCTTTAATTCAAACTCTGTCAGCAATCAACACATACCTATTTTTTTTTTGCTAATGGAATATATCAGTTTACAACTTGGTCACAAGAAGGACAATCTCCATTCAGCCCACTGTTAATTCCTGTTTGTATTGTATTGAGTCTTCTGATTATCCTTTATTATTATGTACTAAGATTATAATAGCAACACTGTATATTTGTGGTAGCAAACATATTTACTGCTCTTCTAGTGTGTTGCACAAAGAAGAGAAAGCCTTCGGATTTGCACTTGTTCTGTTTCTCTTCATTCTTCAGATTAGCATTCAGCAACTTCACTTTTCAGTGCTGTTTGCTGCACATAGAAACAAAGGCAGACTATCGGCTGACGTATGTATACACCTCGTGGTAGGTTTTTCATCACGAATTATTATCCATAAAATGGACACAGGTCCCAGTTTCACTTATAAGGAAGCAAATGAAAAATAAGATTTTGTTCAAACACAGCAACAGTTGCAGTTAGCAGCATGGGAAAAAATGAATACAAAATCTTAGTTCTGCTCCGCAGGCCACACTCACGTATAAGTTTTAGAACTCAAAACAAAAATATAACTGTGTGCAGGTGCAAAATAAAATTCAAATTATTTCAATGTAGAATAGTAATGTTGGGATCAGTCTAGGAGTCCTTTGTCAACATTAAGAAATGTATTTTTCATATGTTGTTTATCAGCTTAATGATACTACAAGGTCTGTCAAGCAAAAAGTAAAATAGGATTGAAAAATAAAGTGCTAGTGTTTTGTAATTAAAAAAAAAATTTACTGCTGTTCTTTAATCCTTCCTTTAGTCTTACTAAGGTTTTCTCTCTCCTTAAAATAAAGGAGATGTCTTTTGTGAATTAGTCACTGATAACTAGGAAGTGGGCTGCAGTCACCTAACCTCATGGGAAATACAATGCCAACCAGAAAGATCTATATACATTATGTAATATTAATGTGATGGTGTGATGTACAACCCCAACTGATGGCTGGGCAGGACTTAAGCAAATTTTAAAAATCCAATAAGTCAAAACAACAAAATGTTCTGCAGCATAGTGCATCTCACTGAGAACAGATAAATTATTTTTAGATTAATTTGTAAAAGAAGTAGATTAACTCTACTGTCCTACTGCTTCCTGAATAATTGGTATTATTTCTGCAATTATTTAAATAATTTTATGTCCTGAAAGAGAACCATGTGTTAATATTTCATGAAGTTAAATGTATGCAATATTCAGTTACATATCATTATATCAATATAAACGACTCAATGACCTTAGAGGTCTTTTCCAACCTAAATGATTCTGTGATTCTATAGGAATCCCTCTCCATTTCATTCATCATAGCTAACAAAACAACATTATGATGAGATATTACAGTTCAGTTCTACTTGTCACACATGCAGTGAATTACATTATCAGTGGTTTGCAATCGCTAACAGTCCCCTTCAAGTTTGAATACTCAAAATCTGGAATGAGGGTTTCTTATGAAATTTTAGCACTTTAAATTTGGCTTCAAACTTAGCAAACTGTCCATAAATCATTATGCCAGAAACAATCACTTAGAGTAAATCTAAAATGAAAGATAATCCATAAGATTCAGGAAGCAGGTAAATAAAACTGATGTTAACTTCGTATTTTTGTTGCTTCTAACCTTTGCATTGAATCCATCTTTGTCTACTTCTTTTAATACTTAGCCACTCTAAATTGTGGTTTAATTGTCATTCGAGTTTCTCTGACTTAAACATGAAGAACAGTGACACTGTACAATCTATTTGCTACATAAAAACATTTTTTCATTTTTCTTCTTTACAGTTTGAGAACGAATAATTAGACTTGATACATAACATAATGATCCCTGCTTTAAAACTTGTAATTTGCTTTCTGTTTCTCATATTACTTAATGTGTTCAATTTTCAAAAATGCAGATGTGATTTAAAACCTTTATTTCTGCTGCATTACATGTGATTGTTTAGTATTCATTATGATTCAATCAATTTAGGATTTGAACAATAGGAAAAAGTGAGATAAGTTCATGATAGATTATGTACTTTGAAGTTTTTACTGGAATCATAAAAAAACATATCTAAATATCCCTAAAATAAAATAGCGTATGTTACTGTGTGTTTGTGATTATCTGCTGCATCAGTTTGATATTTCAGGAGTTAAAGTACTGTTTTCACCGCCTCAGTAGTCTGTTGGTCTGAAAAATTTATGTCCCATTCTTAAAAAAAAAACCCTCTTTCTTTCTGAAATTATATATAAAATACATTCAGGTTAAATTACTACAACATAATTTTCTTTCTTTGTCACAGAAGAAACTACACCTGACCTGGAAAAAAAAGAATTAACATATTTCATCCAGAGAAAATCATCACTGTCTCAAATGACTCCTCTTGAATCTAGAGAGAAAAATGGCAATCTCTATGGGAAGAAAATGACCACTGAGGTGGGAAAAAACATCAGCAAAAACAAAACATGAAGGTTGCAAGAAAAAAATAAGGTTAATAAAAAACTGAGGAAAACATATGGGCTGGTAGAATGCAAAACACTTCTGACATTATTATTCGCAATACGAAATGTACTGGTTTAGATTTGGTGCAAGATCATATTACACTGCTTCTAGCTATGCAAAAAATGTTGACAGATCCCAGGTGTCTTTCTTTCTAGGAATTTGTTTGAAAATTGAAAGCAGAAGAAAGGCTTGCATTACTAGAAGCGATATTGCAAGAATGATTACAAATAAAGATAACGAAAGGTTCTTAAGTCAGTCTCCACTATTAGTTCCAATAGCGCATTATAGAGTAACAGTTTTAATTCTACTCACAGTTTTTTTATTATTATGTAAATAGAAAAAAAAATTAAAAAAAGAAAAATCAAAATAAATTTGATATCATCGAGAATTAGTCTCAAGCGTCCCACTACATTTGTTTTAAAGTAATTACTGAGGACATATGCTGCTTTGTGCTTCTGTTCTTCATAAGCCTTGGATGGAAAATCTGTGGAAAACTAGCTCAGATCAGCAGCACAGTTTTGGTGCAGGCAGCCACATGATTGTCATTTATCATTTGATAGTTTATTCTGAAGAGTAGTTTCAGTGTGTACAAATTATATTATTTTCTGAGGAAATTAAAATGTAAGATCTAATTTGGTGTACAGTGAATACACTCCCATCTCTAATAAAGGCAGAGTTAATTTTCTTCTCAGTAGCTGGTATGGTGATGCGTTTTGGATTTGTGCTGGAAGCAGTGTTGACAGCACAGGGATGTTTTAGTTACTGCTGAGCTGTTCTTGCACAGAGTCAAGACCTTTTCTGCTCCACACACCACCCCAACAAAAAGGAGGCTGAAAGTGCACAAGAGATTGGGAGGGGACGCAGCTGGGACTGCTGGTCCAAAGTGATATTCCACACCATATGGCATCCTGGTCAGCATATGAAGCTGGGGGAGGAAAGAGAAAGGAGGGGATGTTCAGGGTGGTGGTGGGTGTCTTCCCAAGCTGCGGTTATGACTGATGGAATCTTGCTTTCCTAGGGGTGGTTGAACACCACTGTCCATTGAAGTGGTGAATGAATTCCTGATTTGCTTTGCTTGTGCATACAGCTTTTGCTTTACCTATAAAACCGTCTTTATCTCAGTCCACAAGTTTTATGGCTTTTATCTTTCCAATTGTCTCCCTCATCCCACCCGAGGAGAGAGCTAGTGCCTGCATGGCACTTATTTGAAAGCTAGGGTTAAACCACAAAACCCAAAGATCTGGCATTTTGATCCTTTGTTTGCTTTCCTACATTGTTTTTACATATTTTTGTCAGTCATTTGCTTTCTTTTCCATTTCAAAATTACATCTGATAATCAAGATTTCTGTGGGAGACTTACATTGTACATTTTTATTGTTTTCAACCAGTGGCAGATCCTCTCCACAGTCATGTAACATTTACCGTTCCTGACATCTGTTCCTCACTGTTCATCCTAGAAAAGCCGCGGTCTTGGGTTCATGCTGTTGTCTTTAACAGCCTGGAATGTGCTGTCTAGCACTAGTATTTGGATAAGTGCTTCTAAATCTGTCTTGCTAATGATTTGTATTGAAACCAATCATGACTAAATAAATTCAGTGGGAATGAGTTTGCAGATGATGCACTCAAGCCTGGCAAAAGAAGAATGTATATTTAAAAGAATTTTGTTTTTTCACTGTTCTGTTCAATTCTTTTTCCCACGATAGGTGCTTTTATCCATAAGAATGGAGGAAGCATATGAGATGTCTTTCAATCAGTCTCTGCTTACTGTACTAGATAAATATGAATATTATACCAGTAGATTTCTGTTCTCACATTTTCTCATTTCATTTTCTAATTATTCTATACACAAAGGTTGTCAGGCAGTCATATTTTTTTTTCTCTACTGACCTGCTAATTACAAAGTCTTTTTTTATCATCCATTTTAAAGGCTTCAGGAAAGAGGGGAATATTTCTAGAAAGTATTTCTTTCATACTTGATGTATATATGCATAGTTTGAACACACGTATTGAAAACTGTCTGATTGACCAGGCTCAGAGGGTGGTTAAAGACTACAAGAAGTCTCGTTAGAGGCCAGACACTGGTGCTATAGGTCCAGAAATCTCCACTGTGTCCAGTTCTGTTTAATTCCTTCATCAATGATTTGTATGTTGGGGCAGACTGTTCCCTTAGCAACTTTGCAGATGACACACCATGAGGAGGAGTGGTTGATGTATCAGAGGGACCTCAGCCGGCTGGAGAAATGGGCTGACAGGATCTACCTGAAGTTCAGTGAGAAATGCAAGAAGAGGAACAACCCCAGGCACCAATATATGCTGGCTGCCACCCAGTTGGGAAGAAGTTTGATAAACACCTGAGGTTCCTGGTGGACATCAAGTTGAACATGAGCCAACAACCGACCCTTGCTTTTCAGTGCATGTAAACACTTGAAAAAAGGGTTAAAAATGCTTGGAGACAAGCTCTTTTCCATGGTGCCCAGTGACAGGACCAGGGGCAGTGGGCACAAACTGAAGCATAGGAGGTCTTATCTGACCATTAGGAAACACTTTTTTACTGTAAGGGTAACTGAGAACTAGAACAGGTCACTCAGAGAGGTGGTGGAGCCTCCAACCTTGGAGATATTCAAAAATCACTTGGACATGGCCCACACTGTAGCAGGAGGCTGGGCTAGATGGTCAAGAACCCCTGGTCTGGCTAGTTCAGAAAGGCAGTATCCTTACTGATTAATTCAAGGAAGTCTATTTGAACAACCAGTTGATCCACTTAACTGATGCAGTCCCCTGATCCACTGATGTAGATGCCTTCAAGCTATGTCATAAACTCTGTCATGTATAAAGATTAGGGTTTAGGATTGACATGAGTTCCCAATTAAAAACTGGTAAATGGCAACTTTATTTGGGGGCTCCATTTTTACAACCAAATACAACCCTACTGAAGTTTCCACAGCATTTCACAGAATCATAATAGCCAATACACGTAACTTCATTTGCAATTTTAGTATTTAATTTTGAAAAAATAAAATAAGCTTAATGAACTAAAGCTTTGGAATATATATGAATACAAAAAGGATTCCATATAACAAGGAAACACAGGAAAATCACTCATCTTCTGTTTATGTGATAGATTGGCATGAAAAATGACTCATTTAATCTCCTTTTGGGTTTCTAAAATCTGTCTGTTTTCACCATTTTTGTCACCTCCTTCTGCTAGGTAGAAATATTAAATAGTCATAAAAATATCATTTTGAAAGTCAATAGAACACAGTGAATACAAAAAGTCACTTAGCTGCTTTAGAAATTTCCTGGTTTAGCTCATATCTTCACTCTAGTTTGGATCTGTGTTTGAAATAGAGTGGGATACTCGTCCCTAAGAAGTCACACCTCCTTTTTTTGTATTAGACTTTTTGATTCTCAAGTCTTTATGAACTGCTTTCATTATCCACTATGTATATTTGATAAACATCAAGCCAGTAGTCTTCAGAGATTTCAAATCATTATTACACTCCTATTAGTCATGTCATGTTATCCATAATGCCTACAGAGCAGAAAAGACTTTGATTTAGTGTTTTATTCAAAGCACAAATCCTTCAGTGGTATAACAGTCCCTAATGCAGGGCCGATATAAGTTGATGTAAAATAGCCAGTTTATTGCAGCCTGGGATGTAGAATTATTTTGACCCTTTCAACCTGGAGGTGAAAGAGTTTTCTATTGATGGTCAGTTACAAAACTTACTACTGGTAGTGTTTTTGACATCCTTTCTTACTCCGAATAATGATTACATATCCATGCAACTGCTTTGTCATCTACACCCTGTTGGCATTCTACAAATACTTTATTTTCCTTTGCTCTCTCACTGAGATATATGTAAATAAATACATATAGTACATTTATTGTTTTCCTAGTATTTTTCGTAATCGTATCACTGTTACCCTCTTTTACTACAGTTGTCTCTAAATGTGTGAAGAGTACAGGCCACAGAACAAGCAGATATAGAACTCACTAATTTAAGGAGAGAAATGAAACTACCTTAGATGTAGTTGTCATCAATATGGCTGCAGCTGTGAGATTTCTAAACCCTTAGACATTGGTGGTCACTTTAATGGGAGCTATGTTTGCTCTAAGTAGAAGAATGTATTAATGTTATCCCAAATACTCTGTTCTATTCCATGAGATTATTCATCAAAGTCCTGTTGCTACTAGTGATGTTTTAAGCCTTTGTATTGGTCTCAGATCTGACTGTCAAAGCACATCTTTAACTTTGGGAAGACAATTCATGACTCTGGTTTTGATGAAATGATTTACATTGTCAAAGAGGAGCAAACAATTTCCACATTGGATTCACAATTCTTGATAGCTTGAAACATTCCAATGCCAGAACTGTATCAAATTCAGGAGAACTGGAAATTTATGAAAAGTCAAAGTACAATTTTATTACATGAGTGGTAGAATGTCCCATTTCTTTGAGCAGCATAAACACTAGTGTGATTACTGATTTGGTCCATCCCATGAGTAGCACGGCAACAACTAAGGACAAGTGCTTGGAATTCCAGTTTAAATCGTGAGACACTATCCAACATCTATTAAGTTCTTATCCACAGAAAAAATTACCTTAAATAAATGACACTTTCAATAGAGTGCACAGCTATTACTGTCAAGATAGTGCAAATAAGTAGTTCATAATACATGTACAGTTTCATTAGCTATTTAAATGAACTGAATCTAAATAACTATTAGTACAGCTAACATACCTAGGTGACAAGAGTAACATCTGTGTTAACCTTGACTTACAAATTTTTATCACAGATTCCATATCTACCATCTCTCCATCATCCAGTTCTGGCATGCTCCTGCATCAACCCCAGCTGCAGCTTCCTTGCTATTAATTCAGGCACCAGAGGCAGCATGAAATGATAAACTACAAGTTGCTACTACAAACTGCTACATATCTCACAGATCAGAAAAGTCAGTAAACACCTGAAAAACACATTAAAAAGTCTGTGATATACAGCCAGGCCATTAAAGATTTGCTTGATATACCAGTCTCATCTGAGTAAAAGAAAACTGCACCACCAAATTCTTTTCCAGACTGTATCTTTGAATGACCTCCGAAGGAAATATATGAAAACTTACACAAAAAGCAAAACATGCCACTGATAGTAAATCTCTAGTAATCGCATATCACCATAACCTAAAACAAAGGCTAAAATTATTAAAGAAATGCTATTCACACCTTGAAATACATTTTCAGGTTTCCTCTACTATTTTTCAAATGGCACCCCCCCCAGAGTGCAATGGAGTCCCTTCAAGACATCTATACATGTGAAGCTGACCAATTACAATACACTGAAGTGAGATCAAATTGACCTCTGATAAAGCATAAACCAAATAATTAGCCCTAAGTGGGCAATTTTTTTCAAAAGATAAAAAGATCTTACCAAGATCTCACAATCCAGATTCTTAAGGGACAGCTTCAAAGCTCCTTTCCAACTGCACCAATCTATTGAGTACCCTCACTCATGGACTCAGGACATAGGAACTTCTCTATGTTATGCTTGTCTTACCCCAACCCAGCAGCACTACAAGCAGAGCCAGTTTATGCCTGTTTCTCTCTTGAATATAAACTTAACATGTCTTTCATCTGTTTTATTGTCACCCCCTGCCTTACAGCTGCCTATCATGCCTTCTACTCAACTGTTCTGTAGAAAAGCAGCATATTGCACTTAGAGAAACTATCCTAAATGTTTATGTCAATTCAAAAGTCAATGCTTCTATTTCAAAGCAGACTATAAGCATGTGAACCTAGGAAGTTACCTGGGTTTTTTTCCAATTATATAAATTGATCTAATACAGGATCTGTAAAACCTGTCTCCTCATACCCTCATAAATGTGAACGCCAGTGAACACTGACTCTGAATGGTATAATACGTTTTAAAGGTAATTATTGTCTGTATGGATTTTGGCCCATAAATATAATTCTCTTTTTTGTCTTACCATTGACTGTATTGCTAATGAAACTACAAGTCAGCTCCTTGGGAATTTCATACTCCTCAAAAATGGTCTTAATCTCTAAATTGTAGTGGAGAAGTGTGACAAGAAGAAACCCCAATGTCCAAGCACTTCAGTCTGGGTCTTCTGTCCTCTTGTTATGCTTCTGCTGATATGTGTCCTCCCTTAAATTTATAAAATATCTTTTTCCTTAATGTAAATACTTCTGTGGTTATTCTGGGGCTGGGGATTGGATAAAACCATAGTAAAGCTGTGGAGTAAAACGCTGGCCTTATTAATGACAAATATAAATTAAAAACCAACCAAACAAAACCAAAAAACCAGCATCAAATTACTTTTGTGACGGACAAAATAGAACAGGCATTAATGCACAAAACAAAGAGACACAACCAGATGAGCTTCACCATACAAATAATTTCACAGACCTTCACAGTAATTAAGGTTAGCGTTTGATTGGTTTTGTGGTATCTGTATATGCATTGGTTTTCAGAATGCAGGAACAAACAGGCAAGGATTTGGGTTCGTTCCCATAGGGAAGTTTAGAGACAGAATAATTCCGGCTAAACTGGTGATTGGAAGAAATCTCATATCTTGTTCCTAAAAACACAGTGTAATGTGCTGTTGAACTTAAAAACCCCTGGGAACGTGGAATTGTTGTGGGTTGACACTGTCTGGGTGCCAGGCACCCATCAAAGCTGATCTGTCACTCCCCTCCCCAGCTGGACAAAGGAGAGCAAACATAACTCAGGGTTCATGACATGAGGTAAGGACAGAGGGAGATCCCTGACCAAATATTGCCATGGTCAAAACAAGCTCGAATTAGAAATGTTAACTGCATTTCTTACTAACAACATCAGAGCAGGATAATGAGAAGCAAAATAAGACCTTAAAAACACCTTCATTTCACCTCTCCCTCCTTCCCAGCTCTGCCTTTTCCCCCAAAGGTACAGGGAGACAGGGAATGTGGGTTATGGTCAGTTCATCACTCATTGTTTCTCCTGCTGCTCAGGAAGAGGAGTGCTTCCCCTGCTGCACCATGGGGTCCCTCCCATGGGAAATAGCTCTCCATGAACTTCTATAACGTGACTCCATCTCATGACCAACAGACCTCTGCAAACTGCTGCAACATGAGTCCATCCCACAGGCAACAGTCCTCCCCAGACTGCTGCAGTGTGGGTTACTCTTCCACAGGCTGCAGCTCTTCAAAGACAGGCTGCTCCAGTATGGGCTTCTCTTTCTCCATGGGCTTCCCATAGGTTCACAGGCTCCTCTCAGGCATCCATCCGCTCTCGTGTGTGTTTCCTCCAGGGACTGCAGATGGATCTCTGCATCCCCATTGTCCTCCATGGGCTGCAGGGGCACAGATGCCTCACCATCATCTGGACCATTACCTGCAGAAAAATCTCAGCTCCAGCACCTGAAACTCCTCCTGCCCCTCCTTCTCTGTGGAGGGCTCTCAAGACAAAAGCCTTTTGCACTCCCCTGAGGGAGTCAGATTTAAGCAACCCACTTCGGGTCAGGGTGACAACCCAGCAGGCTTTACTTCCCCATGGTAATCGCCTGCACCCCACTGGCTAATTGGTTTCCACTCCACCCACTGCCTTGCCCATATATACCACTGCTTTTACCCCTCAGAGGGCTAGGGATGCCTCAGTCTGTGGCCTCTCCTTTGTGGAAGCTCTTGTTCCAGGCCTTCACTTGGTCAGGGTGGTTGGACAATAAAAGCTACTCTGTGGAACTGCCATATGAGGCTCCTGTCTCTCTTAATCTCCGAGTTAGCCTGGGGTGATCTCACAGAGAGCTGAATCACAAGAGCTGAAATCGCTTGTAGCCGAGAAGCTGCTACATCTGCTGGGATCACCTGTCGCTCAGGAAGGCCTGCCAGTGCCCTCAGAAGGGCTGTTCCCTGCGGGACGCTCTCACTGAGAAGGTCATGGCTGGCCGGTGCTGACCAGTGCTGGCCCCTAGTGACACTTCTCCACTGACCTTGGTGTCTGCAGAGTTGTTCCTCTCACATATTCTCACCCTGCTCTTCTCTGGCTGCAATTACATCTGCACAATAACTTCTTTTTTCCCTTCTTCTTATGTATGCTCATACAGAGGCATTACCACTGTTTCTGATTGGCCCAGCCTTCAGCAGAAGTACATCTGTCTTTGGAGCCACCAGAGATTGGCCCTGCTGGACATCAAGGAATCTTCTGGCAACTTCTCACAGAAACCACCCTTGTAGCACCCCACCACCAAAGCCTGGCAATGCAAATCCAGTACAGGACTATCGCCACATTTCAACCCTGAATCAGCATTTTCACAAAATTTCTCTTTAGTGAAATATTTAATTTCCTTCTGCCTGGAGTCATACAAATTGTTATTTTGGGCCCAATAACAGTCGGAGTTGGGATGAAGTATTGTCAGAAGCAGCTTGTTAGATGGGTAGGATTAATATCTTCTCTTTTGGAGACATAATATGAAAATGACATTGGCATTATGTATGAATGAATTAGTCAGGATAGTAGAAACTTATGTCCCAAACCAAATTTATTTTTTACCCCATCACAGAATTGAATACCAAAATAAGTTGATGTCATATTTCCCTAACAACATTAGCTATCCTCTGACAGTTTAAAGAAGTATTGCAGTAAGTGTTCAAGGCATGTGTACAAAATCTGTCCTTCTGATGTCTCCACAAATCCATTTTTTTGATTTTGTGACTTATGCTTCTGGATATCCATGAATAGTGGTGAACCATCTATAAGTCTGTGATGGGGGTTGGTACTTTGGAATCATGCAGAGAGAGGTATAGGGATAGTTTGAATTACAACCATTTCTGTGGAAAAATAAAAGGAGCAAACCCTAAAACAACAGGGAGAGCATTAATAGCTTGATCATGGAGACTGTAAAAATTTTTGTTACACCTTGAACCCCATCGTCAATTTCGTTCTATACTGGAAATAATTAACAAGCTCCAATTTTCAGTTAATTGTTTAGTTGAAACATATTACACTCACACATTTTTAATGCAGTGTTTAGCCTGCATATCGTTTGGAATATCATGTGTCAGGGCAAACTTTGAGACAAACTACAGTTTATGTTTAGTAATGTGGGAGTAATTACCTGAACTGGTGCATGATTGACAGAGCACATGTGGTGTTACAAGGTACAGTCTCTGTCTCAAATTCTTCCATCCTTAAAATGTTTATTATTTCAATAGTTATCAAAACTGCAAGTGTTTGCAGCAACTGATTTTAGTACAATTTACATAGTAAGCATGGTTTCTCCCAGTGTTAATTATTTTGAACCATCCTTTTTTAAAATTTTTCTTCTCTATCTTTATGCCTAAAATAATTATAAAATAAGCACTGGGTTTTCAAAAGGTCTCAGAAGGTTCTCAAATACTGTATTGATGAACTGGTGCACAATATGCATATAGTGAAAAAAGGGACGAAAAGGAAAGGAAAGGAGAGCAGGAGTGGAAGGGAGAGGAAGGAAGAGGAGAGAGTCTTGGATGTCACTGTAGATATGAGTCACAAAACGGATTTTTAAATTACTTTTGAAAACCTCATAATTATTACACTATAAGTAATTAAGTCTCTTTTTTGGTTTGGGAATTTTTTGGTTAATGTTTTTGTTGTGTTTTTGTATGTTTGTTTGTTTGTTTTCTTTGGTTTGACTTTTATTTCAGTACCCATTTTTTAACCCTTTGGTCAAGTCAATTGCTTTTAAATTTTAATATGAAATTTTTATTTATTTATACTTGTCACCATAACATAAAATGTCTTTCTACTGCTTGTTGTGGTTATGTATAATTTACTGCAACCAGATGTGACTTGAAGGAAAGCTTATTAAAAAAAGACTTTTTTTTTTCATGAACACAAGAATTATTTGTTGAACGTTCGGCACAGAGAATTTATCTATATGTTTGAATGTCTATATGTTGGGTCATATTTTTACATGGCAACCCCTATATGCCTGTGAGAATTGTTACGCTGTTCAAAAAATGTTTTAAATATTTTCTCAGAGCTGAAATGGAGGGAAACGGAGAAATTTTATATATGCATGTGAACTGCTTTCGAAATTCACAACTTCTGCTAGATGCTAAAATGAACCTTGAGACATGAGTCCACAAGACAATTCTATTTCGTGAAAACTTCAGGTGTTTCAGATTACAAACCGGATTCCTTCTGACAAAATTAAAAGGTTCACTTAGGAGAGTACTTAATGCGCTTCAACTGCTAAAGGGTGCTCAGTTCAGCTCAGCCAAGCACTGCTAAAGCCAATCCAAATCAAACTCTTATGAAAGGCACATGGTGCAGACATTACATCCTCAGTGGCAATGCTTGTCTCTACAAACACAACCTTGCTGGGCCACACAATTTGCTACAGCAAAGAGAGCCACAAGTTATCATATTAAGAGGTTTTGGCCCAGTATTTTTTGGACCCATGGTAACAAAAAAAAGACATTTGATTTGGTTTTACAGGAAAGGGCCAGACACAACGAAACATGGATATAATCACAGGGCACTTCAGTCATTCACATCATGTGATACTTGCATTATCCATCAGGCATCCTTTTGATTTTCAAGCATGCTGTCATTTCATGTGGCTGGCCAAGTTTATGGCTATATGTATTTATGGCTCGATGTATTATCTGAACACATAAACATAGATACATATGCACAGGGAAAACAAGGAAACATTACGAGTAATATTTCGTTTAATAATTTCTAAAGGGAGTATGGAATCTTAGACTTAATTGCAAGTTTTAATAGCATTTGCTATTTCCTGACTGAAAAATCTTACAAAATTGTATGTCACAAGAGTGATATACAATAAATGAATGCATTTTCAAATTACATTTTAGTAAAGAGTTTATAATACAATTAAACCAAATAATAAACAGAAAAAAGTAATCAATGATACTATGGCATGATTTTTAACAGTAGGTCATGAAAAATCTCCAAATGTTATTTTTTTTCTCAGTTCCACATGTTTGGAAAATGCATGAAAAATAAAATAATCTGTTATCTACACAATGGTGATTGACACACAAATAAAAACTAGTAAAGGCTTACATATTCCTTTACCATTGTTTATTTTATTAAGCCTGAAATGAATCTAAGATTTGAAAGACAAATAAATATTGCAGATTTGAAATTAACAGCCATCAGGAGAAAAACTCTAGAGGTTCATTCACCCTTAAAACATAACTTAATGATGTCTAAAAAAATTTTTATTGACAGTAAAAAATCCAGTTGGGTTCCTATAAAAAGAATGTCCCCTGAGTAGGGAAACTATTGGAAAGGACAGCAATTAAATCAAGCTTATGAAATATTTAGACTCATTCCAAGGTGAATTTGTTTCAGTGAATACCAGCTATTAGACCAGGTAATGGAAGAAAGAGAAGATTGAAAGAAATGTATGTATACAGAATTAATAAATGCGGCATTTTCCTAAAGAGGGATGGATTTTATTAGAATATATGTTAAATACTTTCTGACAATCCTGACTAACTGGATGTGGAAGAATAAGGAATGACAGAATTCTTGCAAATACCATTACAAGTGTGTAAGCAGTACATTGCCATTGCAGACGCATAGTCACCAAGCAGAAAACTCAGTGAATTTTAGTGGGAAAAAAAAAACCACAAACCACTTTAATTACTTGCAAATGCTGTTGATGTCTTTTCTTCTTCATGTGCTTTGCAAAAATGGATGATTTGTAGACAGTAATTTTTATGTATTGCCTTTAACAACTCTATTATGTTCTGGAAAAAAGATAGCATATTTATCCAGCTTAACAGGCCACTCTGGGAGCAGTGATAAAGGAAAAATCCACCTGAAGCAAGCAAGGATTTTGATGTTCTGTATATGTGAAGCTGATGTTTTGGAGTCATAGGAAGAGCTCCTAAACAGCTTGTATGGAAGTGAATATTGCAGCTAAAAAAAGGCTGTTTTATGGATAAGAATTTCTCATAGAAAATTACATGCTTTTACCCCTACCTAATTAAAATTCAATTTTAGCAAAACAAAGACTGTAATCTAAGGTACTGATAATTGTTCTTTCTGATAGAAATTCAAGGATAGTGCTCTTCAGTACATTGCTGATGTTCTCTTTATGCTTAAGGTATGTCAAAATGTACAGAACCATGACAACTGAAAATTACAATATTGAATAATTCTTTCAGAAATGAAATAAAAAATTAAAAATCCTAAGGCCCAAACAACAAAAATTTGAAACCTAGGAGCTAAGCCACAGCCTTTTGTACTTCTGCTTGAGAAAGCTTCCAGCTGTGATTGCAGCTCCAAGAACATTCTCAGTGTAAACTTAAGTTTTACTTTCAAAGGATCCTCTTCACCTAAATGTTGTTTAGAGAAATGATCTTGCAGCAGCTTTTTGGGTTGATTTACCAGTATTAGTATTAGCAAAGACAACTTATACCTGTTAAGATCATGGCACTCAAATTTATCTAGTTTTATGTTTCTTAACATCTGTTTGCATGAAAGCCTTTTCTGCAAGTAGGTAGAAATGAATGTAGGACAACCATACAGTCTATTGCACCCACTGTGATGTTACATGGATTGTGATCAGTCCTCCAGAAATGGCTGCCAGACCTTTAGAAAAAAAACCTCTCAGTCTCTTATGATTAACCCCATCACCAGCAGTTACTACTCTCATTGTTCAGTTATTTAAGTGTGTGTTTTCTTCTTATGCATTTCTATGTGAAAACATCCAGGTCTCTAGTTACTGGTGAAGGTGTTTAAACTGAGTTTTTACAAGCAGATTAAAAGCACTCACAAGCTTTCTTTTTACATTCCCCATAAGAATAGCTGAGACAGGAACATCTACTCCTTCCTACTTGGTTGGGTGGTAGCTTCAATGTCTCAAAAGATTCCTGCGGCAGTTGTGTCTGTGTGGTTGCAGAGGTTCGAGGCCTGGAACAGGCCAGTCAGTCTCATCTCTGTGCCTGGCAAGATCGTGAAGCAGTTCCTCCTGGAAGCTATGCTGAGGCACGTGGAAAACAAAGAGGTGGCTGGTGACAGCCAGCATGGCTTCATTAAGGGCAAATCATGCTTGACAAATTTGGTGGCCTTCTATGAAGGGATTAATTTATTGGTGGATAAAAGAAGAGCAACTGACATAACCTACCTAGACTTGTGCAAAGCTTCTGACCCTTGTGCAAAGTATCTGACACTGTGCTGCAAGTCATCCTTGTATCTAAACTAGAGAGACATGGATTTGAAAGATGGACCACTCAGTGGATAAGGCATTAACTGGATGGCCACACTCAAAGGTCAATGATTTGATATCCAAGGATCAGTGACTAGTGGAGTTCCTCAGGGATTGGCACTGGGACCAGTGCTCTTCAGCACCTTTGTCAGAGACATGGACAGTGGGATTGAGCGCACAGTCAACAAGTTTCTTGATGACACTAAGCTGTGATGCAGTCGACAGACTGGAGAGAAGGGATGCCATCCAGAGGGATTTTGACAGGCTGGAGAGGTGAGTCTGTGTGAACCTCATGATGTTCGACAAGGCCAAGTGCAAGGTCCTGCACCTGGGTCAGGGCAATCCCAAGCACAAATATCGGCTGGGTAGAGAATGGATTGAAAGCACTCCTGAGGAGAAAGATTTGGGAGTGTTGGTTGACAAGAAACTCAACATGACTGAGCAATGTGCGGTTGAAACCCAGAAAGCCAGCTGTATCCTGGCAGCAACAAAAGCAGCGTGGCCAGCAGGTTGAGAGAGGTGATTCTCCACCTCTACTCAGCTCCTTTGAGACCCCAACTGCAGTGCTGCATCCAGTTCTTGGGTCCCCAAAACAAGAAGGATGTGAACCTGTTGTTATGTGTGCAGAGGAGGACCACGAAGATGATCAGAGGGCTGGAGCTCCTCTCCAATGAAGACAGCCTGAGAGAATGTAGTGGAAGGTGTCCCTGCCCATGGCATGTGAAGTTTGGAGCTAGATTATCTTGAAGGTCCCTTCCTACCCAAACAATTCTGTGATTCCATGATTCCATGAGTCTATGATTCTATGATACATACATATAAGAAAAAGTAAGGTAAAAAAAAGTTAATCTACCACCTTAAATAAGCGTGGTTTTTTTGAGCAAACAACTAAATTGTTATAAAATAAAATGTCTGTAAACTAAAATAAAACATTTTTTGTGTTGTGAGTTGACGTATACAGGTAACCAAGGGCAACCATCAAACCACAGACAAAACACAAAGAGTAGACTTATTTCATTACCTCACTAAAAACACACAGGCACACAACCTCAGTTTGGCTCAGTTCATCCTAGCTAACAGCAAGGGCAGGAGCTCACCTGCCTCACTATAACAAAAGGCTTCCACATGTCTGTGAGAGTGTGTTATCTCTTCACAGGAATTCTACTTCTCAAAACAGGCAGAGGATGAGCAACACTAGCCATAATAAATGGAGTTTTCTCACACTGACATTTTTAGCATTTCCAGTTTCAAGGTCACTTTGAGCGAAACTATTCCCTTCTTCCCACCAAACCTCAAGGTTTTCACCCTTTCCTCCCAACAATATAAAAATACTGGAAAAAAACCTTCTAAATCAGATCCATTCAATGAATAAGAAAATTCAGTGTTTGTAACTTTCCACGACATCTGAAATTTTATTCTTTTTAGAGTGAAATGTATTTCCTAACTACCTTATATCACCAGGAGAAACAGTGACAACAGATATGAAAAAGGCTGATATGCTCAACAGCACTTTTGCCTCAGTTTTCAATGGTTATTGATCTTCTCACATCTCTTAAGCCCCTGAGTCTTAAGTCAGGGAATGGGGGAGTAAAATCCTTTCAATCGTAAGTGAAGATCAAGTTAGACACTGATAATGATCAAGTCATGGCAGTCTCCAGTGATTAGAAAAATTGAAACACTATGTCCATTTTTAGAAAGGAAAATAGGATGAATCCTGGGAAGTTCTGACCAATCACCCTCACCTCTGTAAGATCATGGAACAGATCATCCTGGAAGAGATGTTAAAACACATGGAAGTCAGAGAGATAGAGACAACCACATATGTCATATATCTATACTTCTGCTTGGCTTTTGTTATGGTCTCCCACAACATTCTTGCCCCTAAACTGCAGAGATATAGGTTTGAAAAGTGGACTGTTAGTTGAATAACAACTTGTCTGCATGCCTACATCTAAAGAGTTACTGTCGATGGCCTAACGTCCAAGTGGAAACCAGGGATTGAAAACATTGACAAGCAAACCTGCTAACTGTAGCTATAAATTATTTTCAGTCCAAATTACTATTTATCAGTTCAGAAATATTATAACTTTCATTGTCATTTGTCTCTGGCTTTCCTAGAAGAATTCTGTATGCCCATGTTGATTAGTGTGACCACAATGCAGGAGAAAAAGTTTAATATTTGTATATCTGCATTATTTTCTGTTATAAAATAACAACCTACATGTTGCTTATTTATTAGCACCACAGATCTCTGTGTTAATGCTTCCTTTTCTCTTGCAGACACTATTCATCCCAGTGACTTCAATAACCCTTTCTACCCTGGGCTCATTACTTTGTTTTCTAGGACAGTCCTTCTCCCCCTAGTCCAACTTAAATTGAAAAGATATTTCTATCTGCTAAATTAGGTGCTTGAAATGTCTTTACTTGCCATATCTGAACTGCAAGTCACTACACTCTGCATGACTTATAGACAAATCAAAGTCCCAGAAGCAAAACTGGTTGCAAAAAAAAAAAACAGGTAAAAGTATTTTCAGCAAAAAAGTCACTGTTATACAATTCCAAACTTTCTAGAGAAAATGTTAATCTAAATAAATGCTGCATCTAACAAAGTGATATAACACAGAGTTTCTCCTTCAACTAATTTTTTTGTCCATTATGGTAAATGTAACACTGCTAAGAGTTCTACATCTAAAGAAGAGAAAAAAACCTCAAATAATACATGGCATGTGAGTAGGCAACTGAATATTTAGGTATGGGAAAAAGTCCTTTAAAAACCAAAGAACACTTTGAGAGGACTCTAAATTACGGTTTCCAAAACTTGTAGGAAGGCTAAACTGTTAAAAGCAGCTAGACAATGGTTGTGCCGTATTGATTTGTGTTACATTAAACACAATATTTGAGTGTTATTTTGTTCACCTGGCATAGGTTTACTCACTTACTGTCTGCCTTCCTATTGTCTTTTCAGGAGAGAGACATTAATTTTATTAACAAAAGGTGCTTCAGTATTAATACTGCATAACTCGTAACAGTTGATGGGTGAGGAAGAAGGAAGAAAAAGGAAGAACTGGCTTTCAGGGTTATTTAAGGAGCAACATGTGACCTCTATAGCTTAATACATTATTACAAATATGAAATTGCTTTCTCTCTTTAGGAATAGAAAATTGAATTTATGGAACAAGATGGAGCATTTTTCCCAGACTAGACTTTAGAAATGAAAGTTTCAAAAGACAGAAAGGTCTAGAAAAAAATTGGCTCTGATTAATAAAGGTGATAGAAATTATTGGGCAAAAAACCCCATGTGAATTATGCACTGAATGACCATTCCAATTTTCATCCATATGCAGACCAAATCACCTCAATATTTTTTTTCCCCTAGAATATCATCTTCCTCAAAGAGGAAAAAGACTATTAAAGTTCTAAATTACAATGTCTTGGTATGATGTGTAGTAATTAATAAGTTAGACTTGAAAAAGTGTTGCAAAAAAAAAAGGTTCAGTGCCCTAGATACTGAAGACCAACTATAGGCAAGACTGACTATTTTATAATATAAAGAAGAATAAGCATTGCTATAACAATAGTCAGTTCTATTTTAAAACTCAAAGACCATAGCAATCTATGAATATTCATAATACCATTTTTGCTGCTACTCTGGGGAAATCTTTCCTGGGCTCAAAATACAGATTAAAATTGACAGTAGAAAAAGGTGGTGGGGGGAGTGGGGAAGAGAAAGAGAAAAAAAAATGGCTAAGACAATATGTTTAAGCAGTGTGAGAGAGAATGAAACATTCAGACCTATCTGGGGAAGGATGTAAACAATCTGGAAGTATTCAGTAATTAGGAAGAATATCTGCAAAAGCAAGGAGAAAGAATTTGAAACACAATTTTGGGATAAATTCACTGACCAAATGAACCAGAACAATGAGACTAAAAATAAATCAGAACAGGGAGAATATGGGAAATAGTATCTCTGTTTCCTAACTATAGGTATAAATACAAATACAAAAATACATATAAAGATCTATATGTAGTTACAGATACATATAAAACTATAAGTGGTGTTTTTTAAACTTAATTTTTAATCGCAAATGAAAACTGAAATCCTTCTCCACCAGTTTTACTGAGCGCAAAATCTAAACTTAGGGAATATTTTTAATGTAGACTTATTGTATTATTCCCAAAACCAAACATTTCACTCAGCTCCTTGAGTCTGTCATGATTTAACCCCAGCCAGCAGCCAAGCCCCATGAGCTACTCACTCACTCCCCCACCAGTGGGACTGGGGAGAGAATCAGAAGGGTAAAAGCCAGCCATCTTGTGCACTGAGATAAAGACAGTTCAATAGAGATGGCAAAGGCCACGCAAACAGCGCAAAGCAAAATAGGGAATTCATTGACATCTTCCCATGGGCAGGCTGGTGTTCTGCCATCTCCAGGACAGCAGGGTCTCATCACTTGTAACAGTTACTTGGGAAGACAAATGACATCACTCTAAACATCCTCCCCCTTCTCCTTTCTTCCTCCAACTTCTTGTGCTGACCATGATGTTATATGATCTGGAATATCCCTTTGGTCAGTTGGGGTCACCTGTCCTGGCTGCATCTCCTCTGAACCTCCCATGCACTTCTAACCTCCTTGCCAGCGTGGTAGCATGAAAAGCAGAAAAGGCCTTGGCTCTATGCGAGCCTTGCTCAGCAATAACAAAAACATCTCTATAATATCAACCCTGTATTCAGCATGAATCCAAAACACAGCCCTATACTAACCACTGTGAAAAAAATTAACTCTACCCCACTTGAAACTAGCACAGAGCCCAACTTCTTTTCCTTTCTGCCTGTCAAAAAGAAAGGCAATATTTAGTGCCTAGAGAACTGCAAGTGTGGGTACCTTTGGGCCTTACCTGTCAAGTTGTTAATTATGGGGCATGTGTGAGCAAGAAGAGGGCCATCCACTTGGGCATCCCCTTGGGCTCAGGGTTGGAGATCCTTTTCTTTCACCTGGGGAGTATAAAAGTGCGGAAACTTAGCAGGAAGCAAGGTGGTTTATAGATCAAGGCCTACCACAGGTGGTCCAGGGCATAAACTGCCAAAGCACAAACCTATGTTGACATCATGTGTAGCTCACCCAGACTGGAAGCAGCAGAGTCACACCAGGCAGCCTGGAGGAAAGACAACATTATTTAGTTCAGTTGCAGTGTCATACAGAGATCCCAGAACCAGGAGCACAGGACCAGGGAGATTGCTATTTTTTTCAGTAATATCTTAGACTCCTCAGTATCATTTCGTTGTGTGAAAAAGCCGTAAGAGACGAGAGAGCAATGGAAAGAAAACAACAAAATACTGAGTTTTAGTAATGTATATGCCTATCTTCCAGCCCAGTTTGCAACAGAAAGCATGTAAATTTGAAGAGGGTGAGGAGGATGAAGGCAGAGGTGGTATACTCCTAAATTCTTGCAGTCAGTGGAAAGTCTCTGTTAGAAGCTATGTTTAAGTAGGAGTCTAAATGGAGTTATTATTTCAAATAGCAGGGATGATGAAGAACTTCATGAAACCTACTGGAGATGAAGATTGACTTAATATTTTATAAAAGTCTCTAGATACAAAAACTACTCTGAATAAGCTGTTTGGGTCTCTGAAGTAGAATTAAGGAAAGGATATTAAAAACCTGGCAGGCAATAACTATCTTAGCACTTGATTATTTGGAGTGATTCCTGAAGGAATTAAATACTTACAAATGTAACTGGGCATTTTTCATTCTGATGGGTATATAATATGTTTCAATTTACTGTAGATACCATTTTTACATGTAGTGTCAATCACTGAGTTATCTAGTCACCATGTATCACGTCACAGTGAGAGCATTTCATTCACAGATAACAAAAAAAAAAAAAAAAAGCCTGAACCAATTCCAATAATATGACTCTGGAAATCAGGTAAAAACCACCCATCAGTGCTCATAATGGCTCTTCCAAAAATCTGGGCTGATATGTACCAAATGTTAAGGAAGCATGCATTTGCTCAGATATGATGCTAATAAGGAATAGAGTAGTGGTGTAATGTGTACTGGAGAGATCAAGTAAAAGCTACATGTTAAAAGCCTGTTCACCAACTTTTCCACAACACAAGGTCAAGCTACACGGAAGAGACACGTTGAACTATTTCAATAACAAGCAAGACTCATATTTCCTTTTCTCCATTTGTTAACACACTGTCCTTTACCCAAATTCCATTTAAGTAACACATTTGTTAGCTCTGTAGGTGTTAAATTTGGCTAAAATTGGTATTAGTTATTTGGTAAAAAAAAAAAAATTATGAGTTTATTTAAGAAAGCAAAGAAAATGATAATGGGAAATTCAATTTCTGCTGTCAAAGCCATCTCAAAGGGTCCTTGACCTTCTCTTCTTTGCAGGGAAAAGAAATAACTATCTATTCCTTTTTTGTATATTCCCCGCATCGACGCTCATTCTCCAGTGCTGTAGAAGAGCAGGTAAAGCCCTATATTTTTCTCACAATGAAGTTTAGAATTGAAACAAACAAGCAGGCCATCTCTGCCTCACAGATCAGATTACAGCTGAAAACAAGTTGAAAACAGCTCTCTTCATCCTCGGCTTCCTACATCATGAATACATACAGCAACATGATAGCTCAGGAGGCTCTTACGCTCTTGAAAGGAGTTGAGGAGTCTGTTCCCCTGCAGGGATGTATCAATGGAAAGCTTCTGCTGGGCCACTGTCCTAGGAATTCTTTGAGAAAACAGAAAGGTGAAAACAGACAATTACTGAGTTACGAATAACACCACATCTAATTTTGGGAAGCACTTCAAAGGAAATGACATCTTTATGAAATACTTAATTTTTCAAAACTGAATGTGATTGTTTTACCTAATACCTTTAAATGTTATTTTGCCATCAGTAAACATGTGTTTAGATTTCATTTTTCACAAATGACCTTTTATCTCTGATGTTTCCTAGATGCAAATCTAACTGCAGTGACATTCATTCTCTAGAAGAATTCCAGACAGCTTCAGTGAAAGGAATCTGAAGAAAGAAAACACAAACTGGGTTTTCCAACTGTATAGGAAATGGGTCATGCAATTTCTAGCTTTTCAACAACTAAGGAGTGACTTGAATAGAAAATGAAAAGGTGATGACAATGTGGCGGTAATGACTTAAAAAGCTTCTGAAGTCTTTCAGATTTATTTTTTTCCTTCATGAGCATTATGGTGTTGCACTTCCTAAAAGCCTATTTGTCTTAAACTAAAAGGAAAGATTTTCTTGCAAGTCAGGGGATGAGCAGGTTTTTTATTTCTTTTCTTCTTTTTTTTAATTCCATGAGCCATAAGACAAATAAAGACAGTTTTCTCATTTCCTCTGCAAAGATAAAACTGAGATAGTGTCCCCTAAGGCATGTTGAAGAAATAGAGACAGAAATTTAGGCCAAAGTATTGTCAGGTTACAAAGCAAGATAGCAGTCAATGTATGATTATCTTTTGGTTAAAATTGTCTGCTGACCTGGATACTGTCAAATGGGTTTTGATCTTTGAAAGTGACTCACAATTATTATGGTGTAGTTTATGTTCATTATTTCAGCTTATAGTCTTTGCAGTTGCACAAGTCTGTAAATGAAACAACGAATAAGAGATTTTTGGTGTCATGAGGAGGATATTTAGCAATTTTATGACCTTCATGCGGTAATAAAAGGGTAAAAGTCAATCACTAGAACCAGCTTGATTGCATATAGCACAGGAGTTTGTGATATAAGAAAGGAATGCCAAAATTATAGAAATATTGACCTCTGGAGGTCATTTAGTCCAGCTGTCAATTCAGAGATAAACTCCTGCACCGAGTCTGGCTTGTGCGGAGTTATGTGTCCTCACAGTTGCCCATTTGCTAAAACAGCATTGATAAAACATCATGTTTTGCTGCTTGCACTGCATCAAGGCTGCCTCTCCACAAAGACCTCCTGGCTGGAAGTGGGTGCGAGCCTGGGAGGGGACACTGATCCAAATTGATCAAGGGGACATTGCAGATCACATGATATCATGTTATGACATTTGTCTTCCAAAGCAGTCATTACACATACTGAGGCCCTGCTCGCGAGGAAGTGTCTGCTTGCCAATAGGAATTAGTGGATAAATTTCTTTTCATATTTGTTTTTTGCACACAGTTTTTTCTTTTATTAAACCACATTTCTCACAAATCATGAGCTTGTCTACCTTATTTTCTCCCCTTGTCCTGCTGAGAAGGTGTAGTGAGAGAACAACTGAGAGGGAGTCTGGCAGCCTGGCAATGGTCAACCTACCACAGCTGCCACCAGTGCTAGGTCAGATCATCCCTGGCTTTGCCAGCCAAACCACAAAAACCTCACAGGACAGAAATTTTTTCATTTGAAAATGAAATGAAAAAATGAAAAATAGAAATTTTTTGAACACAAGAGTTGGACTGGGCATATTGTTCCCTCATGTAGACATTGAATTAAATTCTCCTTTTAACCTAACACCAATGAAGTAAAAAAGGACAGCTGATATATAGATGTAATTCACAGCACAATTTAAACTATACTGTGAGGGAGAAAAACAAGTGAAAATCTATAGTGCCAACATGCCCCATGGGAGGAGTACAGGCCTTGACTAATTTTTGAAGCAAATAAACCAGACTCTGAGAATAATCTTAAGTGTCTCCTTTCCCTCTTCAAAACCATTTTTTAATATTTGGCATAAGTGTTTATGTGCTTTCTTTCTTTTTTTCTCCACTCTGAACCTAACACTATCGAGATAGATGGATATCTTTTCAGTGACTTTCTCAAGGTTAGTGGTAGTCTTATTAAAATAAAATTTCTGGTTTCTGTGGTCATATATACCTTTATAAAGGTAGCACTGCAGTGTCAAGAGATGAAGTGACTGTACAGTATTTCTTGTTTGTTAGTCTGTGTTTCACTTGCAGGTAGTGTGTGTCTGACTGCCTACAATTATTTAAATGAGTGTCCAAACGTGGGAGTCTTGAATACTATGGAAAGAAAGAACTTTATCAAAAGACTGCACTACAGCCTCTGATTACTACACCTATGCTTTCTTCTGCAGAAGCTTTCTTGTCTCACAAACACTGACATATCTGTTGGAAGTAATTGCTCCCCTGAGCTTGTCAACAGCTTCTAGAAACAAGCTCTAGGGATACAATCCTCCTGGTGCCTCTGAAATAAACTGTTTCTCCTGAGTTTCCTTCTCTTAAAGAGATCAGGAGTTTGTTGGGTTTTTTTTTAAATCTGTTTTTCCTTTATATTGAAAGTCGTTGTTCTATCTGCACTTTAGGTAAGGGAATGCACTGGCAATCTATAAAAGCATGTTTGCCAGCATGAGCTGCCACAGCTGCATCATGAGCTCATCTGGCATAGCACATGTTTGTGAGGCTCAGGGACACACCACAGTTCTACTCCCATTTAATGTACTCTGTTAATTGTCATGTAGCTTTCTTAATTAAAGTAGGTCTGGGGCCATTTTCAGTGGTTCGTGTGTGTACAGAAAGCACTGCTTCTGGAGCACACTTGAAAATCCACCTAGTCTTACATGTCAGAATATAAATCTGGTCAACTGGTATCAACTAAAGATCAGTTTAGTTACTCTCCCTTTTTACTTTCTCTTTGAAAGGTGTCTTGACTTGAGAGATGTGTGGATGAAACATCAAAGGCAAGGAAATCTCCTGTATAAAGACAAAGGAATGTAGTTCTGTGGGTCACAGTATAAGGGGGACTCATGGTCTCATGTAATCCTTAACTTTCTGTATCAGTAGCAGTAAGCACTTGGTGTCCACTGAGACAGGGAATAGGAGCCTTCAGTTATTCTATGTGGCAAACTGATGTGCTGATATTACTAAGTCACACAGCAGGCATGATCATTTTATAGAAAGGTGAATGTCTTTGAGCTAACAAAGGTCAGGGGACTAGTTGTATTTTTATAATTTTCTCTGACCCTGACGTCCAATAAATAACCTTTATTGAAGGGAGCTTAGTGTTTAGGACTTTGTGAACCAGGCCTGTCAGTTTTGTTGAATTAAACCATAAAGGTTTGAGTCATACACTCTTTTCTGAGATGCACCTGATCCTACAAAATTCATTTCACTTCATACCATAATTCAGCCACAGTTTGTATTCCCAGAATTTAAAGACTGACGCTCACAGCAAGTAAGTGGAAAGAACATTTTGAAACGTGTTTCTACTTTTCATGACTTTGCTATCAGATGTCTGACACTTAATAGAACATGTCCAGGTTTAAATAGAATATGTCCATGGTTGGACAAACATGTCCATTTTTAGTTACATTAACCTTTTACTTAATTAAATAGCTTCATTACTTCACCTTCTCTCCCCTAGAAAACATTTAATTTGCTGCTGAGTTTTGCTGAAGTGTTTGATTTTTTTTATGGATGAGAACTAAGTAAAGGATCTGAAAAGTCCTTTAGATCTGCTTTTTTTTTAAACCTCCACTATTTCTGAGTCATTTACCAAACCTTTATTCTCCTGACATGATATTAGTAGTATTTCATCCTCTTTCTCAGAAGTGATATGCATCTTTAAAATTCTTCTCACACTGTATTAGCAGTTATGTAGCATTTTTGCATGTCATACAACAACCATGTGTCTACTGAAGAATGGCTCGAGTCTACTTTCTCAAAAGTAAGAATGCCATTAAAAAAAGACAAAAAAAATTCAAATAAACAGGAAAGTATATAAACAATTATGAATATTTTCTGTATTTTCCATGAATAGAAGATTTTCAAAAATGTTCTACTGTGCTAACCTTACTGGTTTCTCAAACTTGGTATCCTAAGGTCAAAGTTTTATCACATGAAAAGTTCAGGCAATCAGTGGGTGCGTTCTCACACCTACCGTACTCATTTGGTACTCTAGTGCATTGATGATATCACAGTTTACTGCTGGAAAGATTTCTTCCTTCTCTTCAAAACATAATGTGAAATTGTTTTTCTAATTAACAAGTTGCATAATATGACAGTGTAGCTCTCTTTATGACACAAATGGGAAATATTGCCATGACATCTCAACTGCAAATGAAGATCTTCAGTCTGAGAGAAAAAGACAATAGTTTGATGCTGTAGGTTTATCCAGAACAATAAAAGGCCTATTGACTGTCTTAAAAGTCAGAAAAGATATTGGTCTGCAGATGCCGGAGAATCCTTTAGTTGAACTTGACATTGCACAGCACTCGCTCCTGTTCAGGTTCCTGGAAGTCTGGCAGAGAACATGCTTCACTTCACAGGTTCCTTAAAGCTGTTTGGGGTATTTATTCCCTCAAAGGTGTGTACACCCCTGTAACATTTCTACTTTACTGGGAAAACTATTTTAGTATCCCTGTTGCATCCTGTGTTCACCTCCTCCTCTTAAGATGGGGCAGACTTCAAGATGAAGAATACATTTACTAAGCATCACCTAAACTCCAATCAGACATCCGTAACGATGGAGTAACCTGCAAATCAATATATAAGACTATCTTGTCCTCAGTGAAAAACTTGATACCCCTTTAGTTGAATGGTCTGGAAACGAGCCCCATGTTTTGTGTAACCAGCAACACAGTTCTGCAGGTGGCCCTAAAATGTAAAACCTACATAGCCTTTTTTTTCCCTCACATTTAACTTCTGTTTTCAAAAGAGGCATAGCTTTGCTCTTTTATCTCCCTCCACTTCCTCTATCTTTCAAACCTGATTTTTAGATATCACTGCAGTTATCCTTGCTGGTCTTCCCTCAGGCTGAATGCATTGGGTACTCACAGGTTATTATATTTGGGTCACTCATACTCAGACTGATAGTCAGCTACTTTAGTCAAACATGGGCTGTTTAATTAATTCCCTAATCCCAGCTGGAACCTCACTACCTTTTGCTGAATACTAAACAAGCTGAGACTGACTCAGTATCTGGTATAATACCAGCTCTTTGAAAAGACCACACATGATTAATTTTCTATGAAATGAGAGCTGTGGTAGAAAACCACATCAGATACGTTTAAGAGACTGCATATCCCAACCCTGTCATCCTGCTAGCTCTCTGTTCATAAGAATGTGTTCATCGTAGTTACATATAAGTCACATTAAGCAGAAATAAATCTGCTGAAAAGAATAAGGAGTACTTATAATCTATGAAATGCCCCAGATAAATTAGGCAGAAGCATGTATAGCAACAGAAGGTAATAATTAAATCATGATGTTTATCAGTACAGAAGTTAAAAAACACTGATTTTAGGAAATAAAGAAAAGAAAGGAACAATCTTAAGAAATGAACCACAAGAAAGTTGAATCCTGTTGGAAAGTAAGTATTGGAAGGATGCTTCAAGAGCTAGGAGGTGAACACCCAGCAAAATCCCTATACTACACTTGATTTTAAATGCTGAAAATAAACTGGGCATTATTCTGAAGTGTACTTTTTAAAACATTCTAAACAATGAAAAAATCTTGCCTGATAATTTTTACAGTCAGAGTGAGTGGTGAAGGCATAATTTTTAATTAGTTCCCTGGAAATCTAAAAGAAAAAATACGGCTTCTAACCAATGCAGATTGCGCGATGAATGGCATTATATTTCCAAAGAATCTCAAGATTTTGTGGGGAAATACAACGGAATATGTTCAGCTCAGGAAACAAGACAATCTTACATTGTTTGATGAAGTAACAGTAGCAATACAAATTGTACCCAAAGAAAAGAAGTATGATTTCTTCGGTGGGAGCCTTATCAACCTCACTGCACCAACCTCAAATTGCCACTTCAGGTGGCTCCAATCATATCTTTGGGCATGTTTAGCACCACCATCAGTCCTACAGTAAATGCAGTGTGCACATTCCTCTTCTTCTTCTTCTTCATTTTTATTTTTATTTTTATTTTTATTTTCTTGTTGTACAGTGCACACATTAATTATAGGTGCAGCATATGGCTTTTTACTGTCTGAGATTATATTTATGTCAAAACAAATTACTTACAAAGGTATTTTGACTTAACATATTTTTTCCCTTTCTGCCTTTTTAGATCCAAAAGAAGCAATCACACCCACTTTCTCATTTATTTTACTACTAAACAATATTCCAAACCAACCAGAATTGAGGTAATTGGAATAAATCATATTTAACTTTGTCTTCTGTGCAATTATATCCTGTTTTTCCCCACTGGACCCACACTGGAATTCTAAATTAATGCTTCAGAAGCACAGGGAGAATTTCCATTAATATCAGTGTTTTTCTGGCTCAAGCATCCAGTGTTTTGACCATATTTCCTAGCACTAAAAGCGTAGCAAGAGGTTTTCTCTATTGGAAAGGATCATTTAAATGTTGTAGATAGAGAGAACATCAATTAATAATAAATGTATTCATTTTCCCCTGTTCTTTGGTATGCCCATTCCTCTGAGCAGTAAATTAAAAGGAACAGATGTATAATTTTGGAAGTTTTCCAGATTCTGTTCTTTTCTCCTAAGTGAAACATTAATCAATGATTGCTGTATACAGTGTTCTCCTCTCTCCCTCTAAGTATCACTAAGGATCCTAATTCTGTGCTGTATACATTACAAATATACCAAAAAGAGGGAACACTTTTTTGAATATATATTTTTTCTGGTATTTACGATGTTGACATCTATATCTGAGCTTGTCATTGAGTCTCACTTTACAGTCTGTGGTGAGAAATAAATATTTTAGGGTGTGATTCACCTGAAGTTAAAGTAAACATTGGAAATAATTAGATGGATCAGGTCCTAAACAACCTATTTCTCTCATAACAACTTGTAAATGTTTTTACTAGTCTCTCCTTTCAAACATCACTTTCATAGTTAAGGTTGCAATTTTGTTTGAATATAATCCTGAAGATAATATTCTGAATATAATATAATCATAGAATCATAGAATAGTTTGGGTTGGAAGGGTCCTTGAAGGTCATCTGATTCCCAAGCCCCTGACACGGGCAGGGATGCCACAGACTCAACCAGGTTGTTCAGGGCCTCATCCTACCTTGAACACTTTCAGTGATGAGGCAACTTGCTCCAGTGCCTTGTTACCCCTGAGTAAATTTCTGCCTAGTATCTAATTTAAATCTACTCTCTTTCCAGTTAAAGCCATTACTTCTTGACCTGTTACTGCATTCCCTGACACAGAGTCCCTCATTATCTCTAAGCCAATTTTAAGTACTGGAATGCTGCTCTAAGGTCTCCCTGAAACCTCCTCTTCTCTAGGCTAAACAACCCCGACTCTCTCAGCATGTCCCCATAAGAGAAGTGTTTCAGTCCCCTGATCCTGATATACTGTAGTACCTGTATTTTTATAATAACTCTAGAATTATCAGGATGGTTATTCAAATGGGTCTGGATCTACAGTTCGTTTTAAGATGACAAGTCTCTCTATTCTTTACTCTTGGAGAATATCTCAATCCCTGATTTTAGTCACCATTAGGTGCCTAAGGGGGCTAAGTTCTCTCAAATATTGGTGAACAATACTTGCAGGCACATGGTGTGACTCTTGGACACATCTCTCTGATGACTGTGTTCTCCAGTGTTTTTCTTTATTTCAGTTTGTACCCATTGTCTCTTGTCCTGTGAACTGGGCACCACTGGCTTCATATTCTTTGCTTTATCCATCAGCTATTGACACACACCAGTGAGATGCCCCCTCTCAGTAATGAAAGCCTTCTCCTCTCCAGACTGAACAATCTGTTCTTTCTCAGCCTCCCTCATAGGAAAGGTGCTTCAATGTTTTTGTGCTTGAGCACTGGACACAGCACTCCAAATGTGTCGCACCAGAGCTGAGCAGAGGGCAGAGATCCCATCCCTTGACCCCTTGTCAACTTTTCCTAGTGGAATCCAAGAGGCTGCTTTGCCATAAGAACAGATTGCTGGTTTGTAGTCAGCTTGATTGTACTCCAGCTCCCCCATTCCTTTTCTGCAGAGCTGCTTCCCACAGTCCTTCCTGGTGCACAGAGATTATTCCTCCCCAGGGGAAATGAGTGACATTTCCTTTTTTTTGAACTTCATAAGAACCCTCCCCCTGAAATTTGCCATCCTGTTGTGGTGTCACTGAATGGCAACACAAGCAGCTGGTGACTCAGACCCTCTTCCTAGTTTTGTGTAATCTGCAAATGACTTTTCACATAGGTGCAGATATCAGTCCAATTCTTCATGCTTTTTGACATTTCTGTTTAAATTGTTTACTGCCAGAAAGTTCTGGAGTAGCTATGGAGGATGAGCACGTCCAAGTGATTTGTAAGGTGTGCAAAAGTGTTTTATGTGTTAACTTCATGACAAAGAACACAATAAGCTAGGATTTCAAACTATGTTTGAAATTAACTTGCTTACAAAGGTAAAATAATGAAAATAATAAATGCATTTATCTCTAAGGCAGGATGAGAACAAAAAATGCTCATCGAAGAGTAAAAACCTTCAAACTGTTGAAGCACATTGCAGCACCTGCAGAGAAAAGCTCCTAGGAGAATGCAAAGGTCTTAGATACTACAGTGATCAGCACTTGATGGTAATTAAATTAAAGTTCACTGTTGCAGTGCAGAAAATCATTATTACTGTAGTATAAGTAATGTAATATAGGAGACTCAGATGGAAATCTGGAAATGTAAGTATTAAAATTATATAATTGGATATTCTTTATTATTTATTTTCTGAGAAAAATATTTGCAATTTCAGAGCTAAGTGAATTCACAATTCAGAGTATTAGAGTTTAAGGACATTTTAAAAAACCTCCAAGGACTTAAAGCTGAAGCAAAATATTAAAGATAACAGTGGCTACAAATACAATAACATTAATGAAAGAGCTTAACTGGAATGGATCCCTACTGTAGTTTGTGCTACATTTCAAAGACTGAATTTAGATTTCTTCTGTAGCATTCACAATGATTGCAAGTAATACTCCAGTAAATCCTAAAGGGAATTGCTATTTGTGGCAGTTATCTCTGCACAGAAGAATAAAAGCAGAAAGAGTCTGGAAAATCCTTATAATGTGATAAAATGTTGTATGCAGGAGAAAATCATAAACATTGTGATTAATAGTGTGATTCATTTTCGAGTCAATGAAGTTGATTCAGTGGGATGATGGCTAAGAAGAGAATACAGAGCAAAAAAGTCAGGAGTCAGAAAACATGCTTTGTTTCCTGTATGCCACTTGGTATAGTGTAAAATATCTTTTCCTGCCTGTTTTTTTAGGCGTGATTTCCTACCTACCACCCCTGCTTCCAGGTAGAGATTACATCTCTTCTCTCGTAGAGTTTCAAATCTTACCATGGCCACTGCCTCTTCCCAACCTGAGAAGTAATGGGATCTTTGTGGACATAGCAGCCATTTCTTACATCAGATTAGTTACAGAGGATCTGTCATTTAAACCACAATACACAGCTGGGGGAGAAATGAGTAAAATAAGAGAGTCCTCTTTGAACTTAAATCTTTATTAAAGTTTTTAAAAATTCATTTCATGTCAGATTAAATCACAAAAATACATGAAAAATTATCACTTTGATATATTCCTATAAGACAAAAAAAAAAAAAAAGGAAATGAGATGATTTGAGAGCAAGGAATAAGGGCAAATTTTTTATGATTAATCTGTAGAAAGAATTACAGTGACAGAGGAGATGCTAAGGTATTGTGCCAGGTTGGGAAAACTGAAAGTGGAAATATGCTCAATAAATCTGGAAAACAGGACTCTGGGCACACTTTTAAAAATATTTAATTTCCATCCAAAATGCATTTATTTTTAATTTTTGATGATGATGGTGATGATGATGATGGATATAGGTTTAGATTACAGTTGTGGGTACAATGTAACAGATGGTGAAAAGCAGCTTGCATGCTTTAGCAAGGATTCAGTGACTAAATATGAACTCCATATTTTTGAATATTGCATAATACCAAAAACCTTTGCTGAAGCAACAGAAGAGAGAGAGTTTACAAGTTGTTTTCTTTCCCCCTGGTAATTTCAGAACAGGTTTTAGCAGACAGCATGGAGGCAACTGCTTATTCACAATGAAATTGTCTCCATAGGTTAGTGTTAGGATAGGCCTTCTTTGGACTGTTGATTTAATCACTGATCGGTACTTCTCCTTATCAAGGTTATAAAAAAGGGGAAATAGTTGTTATAAAGTTGTTTTACATTGAGCAATTTATCTTAGATTAGAAATCATGTAGTATACTGATGAAAAGTGGGTTTATTCCCCTACAGATATTTTGTTCTGTGAATGATATTATTCTCAAGGAAGATGATGTTGAGGAACAGCTTTTTTATTGGCTGTTGAAAAACTATTTTAGATTTACGCCAAAAAATACTCCTGTAATTCCATTTTTACTGGTATGAAATTGGACTACTTTTCTGGTTGAACGGCAGGCCTTTGGAAAAGACAAATGATTCCAGCTATCTGAGCTGTTGTTTGGATGGGTTGTTTAGTAACGTTCATGAACTCCCTGTGTGCTGCCTCCTGTAAAATCTCTGCTTGCTGTGATCTGTAAATCGGTTGCAGTGTATCAGAGAGAGACTAAACATTTATCTCAGGGTTATAGATTTCAAATGAGAAAGACTAAGGGGAGCTTTATGAGACCAAGTGAAGGGCTTCTGTCCTTCCTTGGCTTTAGTTCCATACCTCCAAGAAATGAAAGAACTGTTGCCCTCCACTTTACTTCATTTTCCCCTATGACAAGCAAGGATTTATTACAGTACATCTTATTAGCATACTATAAACTGACCTGAACACTGAGCATTGTTGTAATGGAACAAATGCCAAAGGCTGCCATCATCCCTCTTTCTGCACACAATGCTGGAACAAGTTGCTCCTGCTTGTAGAAAACTGGCTCTAATCTAGTCTTTCAAAAGCAAGATGCTTGTTGCAGAATTTTCATTCATTTATTATGATCCCCTGCAAAATGGTATGATTTTGCGCATTTCTCCTTTGATGATTGCTTTTAAAAGCCCTGCTTGCACTTAATGCTGTGGTTTTAACAGTTACAGCTGATTGAAGAATATTATCACACCAGTGAGTGGTGCACAATAACAAAATGTGCTGGTGTGCTATTTAGCAGCAAGTGAAACAAATATGCGATTTTCTGTAAATTGAAATGGAATTCAGATTCACTCAGCTTGGTGACCAGAGTCACCAAGATACAGTCACGGTGCTCTGCAAGTGCAAGAGAAGGCACATATGCAAAATTTGAATTTTCTGTTAATGAACATGATGGACACTAAAAAATATTTTCTGATTGATTAGTTATGAAACATATTTACCAACATTAACACCTCATCACATGTGATCATACTCTTCTTTCAAAAACTGGCAGTAAATTATATGTTCCTACTAAGACAGAACCCTTGTGGCCTTTAGCCTTTCACTATTTTCACAGGAAAAATAGGAGAAAAGAAGCAAGCAAGCCAAGGCCTATCTAAAAATGGTTTCCACTGCCTTCTGGTTGATAGTGGAAAATTTTACTCTTTTTATGGTAAACTGTGTCTGGAAAATTGAATTATCATAGAATATTGATTTAATGCATATTTACATAAACTTAGTTTTAAATGCCCTGGGATGTCCTGGGATCAATTGCTGCTACAGTAAAACTAAGCATTTTTGTATCTTTGGACCATTTTCTACTGAAAAACTGTAGAGTAATAAGGTCTGTTTTTAGCACACTAATAAACTGGTCTTGATTCGCCCTTTCTGTGGGATATATTTCTGTGAAGACTGTATTCTCTTGTTTTGCCTCACCTCTATTGATGATGTGTTCTCACAGAACTTTATTTGGGCTTTTCTACATATTTAGGGCCACATGTTTGATTAAAAAAAAAGAAGTTTCTGTGACAAAGGAAAGTGTAGAAATTATTTAGAACCTTAGGTTCTGAATTTGAAACTTCTCGTTGTGAAAGCTGCTGTGCAAGTGCTTTCAAATCCTAGCAAAGTTCACATCCCATAAAGATTTATGACATAGACGTCTGTAGATTTCTAGAGTTCTCTGGAACCAGCAGAAGCACAGTAATGTCAGAACTTAGGCAAAATGTAATCTCAGATCTCATTGAACTAATGTGGTTCCAGAATCTGACCCTTTATCTCCTCTAGAGGTTTTGATCTTCCAGGTGTTGTCCAAGTCTTAATGAAGTTATAGGTTTGAATTTTCATAAAATATGTTTTCAGCTACCAGTGTCTTTAAAGACAGCCGGAAGAGGACATAGGTATGTTATGACAGCTGTCTGGTCTTTATAAAACTCCCTCTATCTTTGAGAGAGGCAAACTTAATCCTTTCCTGTCTCTGAGAGTATCCACATTTAGTTGCTCTTGAATATATGCCGTTTTTTAAACAAAACATCTCAGATTTTCATCAGTATATTAAACATCTCAGATTTTCATCAGTATATTAAATGCTGAATATCTTCAGCATAAATGCTTTTGTCATAATGAGAACTTTGAGCTGAAAGCTGTACAATATAATACACAAATAAACAGAGTTCCTATTCATGTTCCTCATCCATTGACTCAGTTGCTTGAAAAGAGATTTATATCTCCTTGGATAGCAGGCCACTGGTATTTGCATTAGTTTATGCTGAATCAGTTTTGGTATTAGAACTGTTTAATCACACAAAGGGATTCCTCAGGTTTCTAAGAAGTCTGATGTTATTGGCCATTTCTCATCCTGAATGGAAAAATAAGCTCATAAACAAAACAAAACCACAAAATGATCAAACCCCCCAAAACCTCCAAAGACCCCCTAGCCTCACCTAAGTCTCCAAAACCACTAAACCAAACAACCAACCCCCAAGAACCATTAAGAACTGTTCTACCATTCTCATCTTCAGTTTTCACACTTACTTTTCCATAGTGAATAGTGTTTAATTCTCTGGGAAGTTATGACTGTTGAGAGTCAATTCAAACAGCCTGCATTTACTGGGTGGTTGATTGGGATCTTGCTTAAACTACAGATTTTATAGATGAGAGTAGAGGTTTCATTAATGATCTCTGTAATGCTGTGCAGATTTCTGAATCATCTCATTATTTTTATATCAGAATCACAGAATCATAAAATGTCCTGGTTTGGAAGAGACCCACAATGATTGTCGAGTTCAGTTCTCAGCCCTTCACAGGATATTTTCCAAACAGATAATTGTCCAAATGCTTTTTGAACTCTGTTAGGCTTGGTGCCATGACCCCTTCCCTGGGGAGACTGTTCCAGTGCCCGACCATCCTCAGGAAGAAAAATCTTTTTCTAATATCCAGCCTAAACTTCCCCTGAAACAGTTTCAAGCCATTCTCTCAGGTTCTGTCACTGGTCACCACAGAGAAGAGATCAGTGCCTGCCCCTCTGCTTCCCCTCACGAGGAAGCTGTAACTGCAACGAGGTCTCCCCTCAGTCTCCTCCAAGCTGAACACACCAAGTGACTTCAGCTACTCCTCACACAGCTTCCCTCAAGGCCCTTCATAGCCCTCCTTTAGACACTCTATAACAACTTTATAACTTTCTCATATTGTGGCACCCAAGCTGCCCCCAGCACTGGAGGTGAGGCCGCCCCAGCTCAGAGCAGAGCAGGACAATCCCCTCCCTTGCCCGGCTGGCGATGCTGTGCCTGATGCCCCCCAGGACACGCTTGGCCCTCCTGGCTGCCAGGGCACTGCTGCCTCATGTTCAACTCGGCATCAACCAGGACCCCCAGGTCCCTTTCTGCAGCGCTGCTCTCCAGCATCTCATTCCCCAGTCTGTACATACATCCAGGGCTGCCCCATCCCAGGCACAGAATCCAGCACTTTCCCTTGTTGGATTTCATATGGTTGGTGGCTGCCCAGCCCTCCAACTTGTCCAGGTCTTTCTGCAGGCCCTCTCTGCCTTTGAGGGAGTCGACAACGCTGCACAATTTAGTGTCATTGGCAAACTTAGTGCTCCTTGTAAGTCCTGTATCAGGCATTTATGAAGATGTTGAAGAGCACAGGGCCTAAGATGGAGCCCTGCAGAATGTCACTAGTGAAAAAAAGCAAAATAAATTAAAAAATCAAATAAATAATAAATAATAAATAAAAAGCAAAATAAATAAATAACCATGTCATCCTCAGAGACAATGAAAGGTTAAAGATATGCTGCATTAGAAGCTGATTTAGATACCCACAGGCTCAGGCTGTGACTGCATATATATTAGATATTACCTGGAAAAGCACAGGACAGTGTAAATTCTTTAGAATACTGTTAAATAGAGAACGCATTTGCCTAGCTAGAAATAGCTAGAGAATGAAGAACTGGAGGATTGTGTCTGTCTATTAGTACTTATGGTTTTGGGCTCACTGCTTTCATGGTTAAAAGGACGATTATTTTTGTTATTACTTCTCCAAGGGTTACATTCTGGTGGTTAATTTTCTGATGTGGAACAGTTAAAAAAACTGATGCACATTATTTGCCAGTAAGAAAAGCTGAAACAATAAAATGCTTGAGGCTCTAACATGGTTCTGCCTTATAAGAAAAGTAAACAAATTCTGCTAGATAACTTTTTTCTATCAGCAAGCAATCAGTAATTTGGAAAAGAAAAAGTGAGGTTTTTGTGTTCCTGGAATCTCTAAACCATTTTAAGACAAGATTGTCATGTCAGATGATGCAGATTTAGTAGAAAAATAGAGATGAGTGTTACTCTGTAACTTTAGGCAGCAATTAAAAATGCAATAAATGTTGACATGGCATAGCAATCTGTTTTCATAGCAACTCCTGTTCTAAAGCAGGTTCAGGTGAATACAAATCATCCACAGCAGAAATATGACATTTCACTTGCACATGTGAACTTGAACTGTTTACCATACACAGCTTGTATATAGAAAGACTAATCAAATATTCTCATTAATAAATAATCTAATTAATCTAGACTTCAGGCTTGTTGGAAATTATTTTCAAATTGATTCAAATTTCTGTAAACTTAGTTGTTATTAGATAGTTTCCACAACATTCATGGGAGTTTATTTATGTGTATTACTGTGATCTGTCTGCTTCACTTATTCATGATTCATTATCAAAGCTCTGTGACTGTTTGGTTTTCTTATACTTACTGAGGGCATTTTCATGCTGAATAAATAAAAGGCAATTGTGTGATATATAGCACTTTGTGATGCCAAGCATCTGTACTCTTAACTGAAAAAGTCAATTAATTTTGCATTCATCGAACATTGTTCAATCAAATTTCTACTACATTCAAGTTTTTTAGAAAATGGAACCACTGTATCGGAATGAGTAACTTGGGACGGATGGGACATCAGGATGTCTCCAGTCCAAACAATATTTTGCTCACAGTCACCTATAAGGTCAGACCAGGCTTTTCAGAGCTGAACACCTCTAGCCTGAGCAACTTCAACCTCTCTATGGTCACTGGGAGCTGCAGTTAGGTCCCCATGAAGTCATCTCTGCTCCAAACTGAATAAGCCGAGCTCCCCCAGCCTCTCCTAATAGGACACATGCTTCAGCCCCCCACACAAGGATGAGACAAGGACAGGGAGAGATCACTCACCTGTGACTGTCATGAGCAAAACAGTCTCAGCTTGGAGAAATTAGCTAGATATATTACCAATCAAATCAAAATAGGATAATGAGAAATAAAACAAATTCTTAAAAAACCTTCCCACCCAACCCTCCCTTCTTCCCAGGCTCAGTTTCACTCCTGCTTTCTTTACCTCCTCCCTGCCAGAAGCACTGGGGAACATGGGATGGCGGCTGTGGTCAATATGAGGTCCCTACCACAGGAGACAGGCCACCAAAAACTTCTCCAATGTAAGTCCTTCCCAGGGGCTGCAGTTCTTCACAAACTGCTCCAGTGTGGGTCCCTTCAACAGGGTGCAGTCCTGCAGGAACAGGCTGCTCCAGCATGGGCTCTCCACAGGGCCACAGGTCCTTCCTGTCAGAAGTTTGCTACAGAACAGGCTTCCCATGGGGTCACAGATTCTTTTGGGCATTCACCCGTTCAGTGTGGGATCCTGCACAGGCTGCAGGTGAATCTCTGCTCTGCCAGGAACCCCCATGGGCTGCAGGGGCACAGCTGCCTCACCATTGCCTTCCACATGGGCTGCAGAAGCACCTCCTCCCCCTCCTTCTTCACTGACCTCAGTGCCTGCAATGTTCTTCCTCTCGCATTTTCTCAGTCCTTCCCTTAGCTGCAGTTGTGCAGCAGTTTTTTTCCCCTTCTTAGTTCTGTTATCCCAGAAGCGTTGCCACCATCGCTTATGGGCTCAGTGTTGGACAGCGGTGGGTCCATCTTGCAGCCAGCTGGCATTGGCTCTGTCAGACATTGTGGAAACTTCCAGCTTTCCTCACAGAAGCCACCCCTGTATCCCTGCTGCTACCCATACCTTGCCATCCACACCTAGTACACTAAGTACAAATACATTAGCGTGGGGACAGTACTGCGGTACAAGCTACTGATTGCACAGTGGGGTGCTATAAACGTAATATGACTATCATAACTGCACCTGTTACATTTTTTTTAACCACAATGTATAGCTAATTGCACCTTTTCACCCTGTGGTTTCTTTGTGGGATATGCAGTCTAAAATTGTTACAAAGCATTACTTTAGTTCGTGAGTAATGAAAGAAAGGACCTTTGGTTTATCAGGTAACTTTGTGAGTTTACACCCTATTTATTTACAGACCTGTTATCTCCTTGCTTTACTTCCCATATCCCACCACCACACACATTTCTTTCAGACAGGAATATTATCATCTTGTGACTCAGGGGTACGCCATAAGACTAAATGCATGGTGCCTTTTTTAGATACTAGGTAAACAGTCATCAGGTAAGTAGCCTGCGTAGAAATGTTGCAGGATTGATGCATGTCCCAGCAAACTGGGATGTTATAAACACAGGGAGTTCAAGAAAGAAAAAAGAACAGGAAAACTTGCATTGTATTTTGCCTTCGTATTACCCTAAGGATAATAGTTATTTTAGTATAGGCATATATTTTTGACATAAAATTTTTCCATCCAGAGATTTATTTTCCATCTATTATACCATCCTTAACTGGGAACCGGATGTGAAGCTTGCTGAGCTGAAAATTGTCTCTAAATGGTCTAAGTGACCAGAACTCCACGGTGTAATAAAATATAAAAAAAGTACTGACAATTTATATATGCTGTTAATTCCACTGATTATGTCCATATTCCAAAACCAGCCCCTGGGTATTACATTTAAACATTATCCTCCTTGTAGTACTCTGCCTCGAGAAAAAGGTATGTCAAGAGTTGCTCTAAACAGTGACTACAAGGCTACAAATAGTTGTCAGCATGTTCTAAAATTACTATCTTTTCTTGGTGAAACGGAAACAGAGACCAAGTTGAGCAGCAAAGTAAAACGTTGACATAACCAGCTACAAGAGCGAGCAAAGCAAAATATGTGCCTCTGCATATCTACTCCATGAGAGAACATCAGCATAAATTAAATTTCTTAAATAAGTGAACAAATTTGAAGCAGAAATCTTACACTAAGAAAACTAGTACACTTGTCTAGGTGTTCAGCTGTCATATTTATTTCGGAAAAGGCTAAAATTTAGAGTATGCGTGCCCATACTCTATATGCACATACTCACACATTCATATATATATGCAACACATATACTATATAACACAATATTATTCCCTACAACAAAACTTATTAGTTTTGTAGTAAAAACGTTGTTAAACTATAAATGGAACTTGTGCTTCATATCTGCTGGTTCCATTCACTCATGGCTGGTTTATCATGCTCATGAACACCAGTAATCTGGACTATTAGAGGACAAAGAATTTTTCTCTAGATGTACTGGTCAGTTTGATAAAATAAATAATAAAGAATGGAAACAAGATACAAATGGAAAATGGGACATAAATATTAAATATTAAAGATGAGATTGTTGAGTGAATGGGCAGCAGCCCACATGGAGAAGGATAATGAAAGAATAACCAGGGTAATTTGAAGTGTCCAGAATTATGTTAGTTTTGCTTATAAGAAGAAATTGTTATAAAATTGTTATTATCTGACCACAAAAAACCCACAGGCTTAAGAAAAGCAGCTCATACATATCCTTTTTTAAATTAAAACATCAGAAAAGTACATAATGGTGACTTCTGTTGATTGAAATTTTGATTTCTCATCGTATTCAATATGCTTGAATTCAGTGGGACTGATTGTGACTGAGTAAAACATTTGGTTTTCTTTGCAAAATCTACATGATTTCTGCCCTGTGGAAGTTGTATTATTAGTAATTTTACTACTTAATCACATTCTCTGCCCTTCTTTACCCTACAACCAGAGACAGATGTAATCAGCTAGAATTTTTTAATGGAACCTCTACATGAATTTAAAAATTCCTACAGCAGACACATACAGTACCACCAATAACTGATAACTCAGTTAGAGAAAATCCAAAATCTTTTGAGAATGACATTGTAAGACAGATCATAAAGAAACGTTTTCAAAGGTAAGAGATCTCCAGTGAAGAAAAATAATGATTCTTCAGCAGATCCCTTTTAACCATATGCATTTATAATCTTAGCTTAATATATACACAAGGAAATTAGCTTAAAACATAACTCACAAAAACAGAGGCTAAAATTGATCCAAATTAGAATACATTTGCTTTAGGCAAAGCATTTACACATGGGTGTTCCCTTTAGCTAAGCAGTTTAGTAACTGTGTATCAGATCAATTTGTTCTAAATTTATTTATCTGCTTCTGCAAATTAGTGAAAATAGTGAAACCTTTAGCTAGAACCTACTAAAACATAGCTTCTTGTGAAAATTTATGTCTATTAAATAGATGTATAAATATGAATTTAGTAAATGAGTAATAGCGACCCTGATGTGGTTTTTAGTGCATACAAAATGGGAATTGTTACTTGACCTTGAGGCTACCTGGTACAACACAGCCTGCGCCCATAGAGCTAAAACAGGTTAGCCTTCACACTGCCTGTTGCAGGCTCCAAATCGTGTCTGGCCACTTCAATTAAGAGTGGGTCAAAATAACACCAGGCACTGTACCAACAGGTCAGCTCCCTAGGAGATCCTGACCTGTCTAGTTTAAGATGTCAGGTTTGTACCGCTTAGAAAATTATTGAATTCACTAGTATAGATACCACCACTTTTTCCAAAATCTAGCCTTAGGTACACTCAGATGCTTTGAGAATATTCTAGGTTCATCGACATATTTTTCTCAGAGAGATTACCTTTATGAGTGTCAAGGTTACTGTAGTGAGCCCAGCTGTAATGGATGTAGTATAGAATGGGTTCAGAATAGCTGGATTCTGTTAATCAGCTAGCCTAGCATATGATGCTGGGGAAACCACTCCCATTACATCTAAACCATGATAGCTTACCTAGCCATTCCCTGGTAAATCCAGACCAAAATGGCAGCAATAAGAGGAAATCTAGTAAACAAGCAGGGATGAGCTACAGCAAGATTAATCCAGGTCCTCAGCATGGATAATTAGACTATCAAAAAGCCAGAGGACACATCTGTTTACCTGTGAGATAACCTGATTTAACCTTGAGCCCACTTTTCTCAGGGTATTTTCCAGATTAATACTGTCTATGAAAGTAGCACTACTCCAGCTAATGAGAAATAACACTGTTTTCAAGAGAGACATATTTAAGCTGGCGCTTATTTTAATTGAAAAATTAGAAAAAAATTATTAAAGTGGTTTGGTATTTAATTACTTTGGTCACAAGCTTAATAACTTAGGAACATAGTTCTGTGGTAAGTAATTACAAGTTTCTGGATATCTGACAGGTGGCTCATTGGAATTCCAACACAAACTTTAAGGAAGGACTTTTTTTTCTGTTACTGTGATTGAAGGTATTAAAAAAACGCACAAATTATAATAAAAAATGCTTCCCCAAATCCAAAAACCAATCCTTGCAGAACAGAAAAAGGATATATAAAACACACCTTGTGCTGAAGCTTAAAATTGCCCTTTTTTATTTTGCTTGATTTACTGCACCCTTTACATAAGTGTGCAGCTGTGTTGTGTTATATTGCCAACTGCTGACAAGTCATCCTCAGGTATTGCCCAAAGATGCAATGTTAAATAATCGCTGGCGTTACTCCAGGGAATTCCTAGTTGAAGTACCACAAAAGCAAGGATGTTATTAAACACTTTTCCTCCTTCAGTTTTTTCCTGCAGACTATCAGACTCAGTTTAATGCATAAAAAAAAAAAAAATTACTTGCTTTACTTTATATGCCATAAACATTTCTGCTTCCATATGCATCTTCTAGTTGGTAAAAAATACCAGAACTGTAAATTAAGGAGCCAGAGCACAACTTAGATATTCAATGCACCCATGTGTGGATGAAAGGGCCCATCCACTCAGATGAGTAATAGGAACCATTTTGAATTCCATCTGTTAAAGGAAAATCTGTGAAAAAGACTGAGCAATATCACTATCTGGATAATAGTAATAAATCCTTGTGGACATAACTTTTCACTATGTCATATATCTTCAGTTTGAAAAACTTTGCTGAAAGGAAAGAAAATGTTCAGATTTCTTTGACATATTGAGGAAGGGATGATACCACTACCGTAGTTTTTTTCTGAACTCAAATTTCACCCTGTACATACCATATGAAAATGAGTCTGGGTAAATTAAATTTATGACTTACAGAATTAATCTTAATTCATATTACAGTGAAACTGAAGGAATTTTCATCAAAGTTAAAAGTTTCATGAATCTAGCTGTGGATAAATTTTTGATGGCACAGTTAGCTGGCTGTCTGTATATGGAAGGGAAACCTTCAGCCAATGAAATTTTCAAAGGGTGCTGACTTTAAACACTTTGTAACATCTATATTAGAAGGCTGTAGTCTTTTTTAAAATAACATTGTGTGGCATTATCCTTGCTTTGATAGGACAAGTCAGTGTCTGGAAAAAAAGAGTCCTAGGGATATGAAAAAAATAGAAACTGCACTTAAGAAAATGTAAATGCAAACTAACAAGTAGCATCAATTCAGAATAGTTATTGCTACCCTTTAGGATCATCATGAGGCTAAACTCATTCCTTATTAGAATGTGTTCCTCAACTTCTTATTATTTTGATTGCCCAAATGTGCTGGATAAGTAGACAACATAAGACACTCTTGTTTTATTCCCTGTAGTCATTCTTTACCATGTGGTTTGCCAAATTATTATGTATATAGGACTAATCTCCAGAAGCAAAGCTACAAGCCTGCAAGGATTTAAAGCACAAGATGGAAACTATGTGCATTACTCTTTCTACTCATCTGGGATGAGAGTACAGGAAGATAAATAAAATTGCAGGTCCTTCTATAGGCTCAGACTACTTCTCTCAGTTACTAGGTCCTTTTCAAAATATCTATTTAACTCAAATCAATTAAAGAATAAATGAGCAGCTTGTTGATCCGTCTGCACACGTCTAATTGCTTGTCTGGTGTGGAAGTTCTGTCTTTAATATCTCTGCACTGCAAGAAAGCTGGTATTCCTTAGAGAGGGATGACTAATGTCTATTAGAAATATTTTCATGAACTTCCGAATATCTGGGGGAGGTGTCAGAGTTTAATAGCAGATTTTTGCTCACACAGCTGTCTGTGCACATTTTAGGTGCACTATTATCTATTAAACAGCATGGTGCTAAGTACATTTGCTGGCTTTGCAGGAGATTGAAGCTCAATTTTCTGTTCTGTTGGACTCTTACTACAAGCTTAAACATGGTTCTTCTAGAAATGAGCCATAGCTACTAAATTGGTTTCGGATCTGGTCTGTCTTCTGGAAGGTTTTGTTTCAGAATTTTTTAGAGTTCAAAACCGGAAACTCAGAAACTTTAGCACAAGAGGAATAAGATTTCATTTAATTTAGTTTGTACGGACTTTAAATATAAACTAAGAGCACAATTAATATTCCATTCCTAGATCACTTTATATTTACTCTGTTTCCTGAATGCAGGTCCAACCAAAATTGTTGTAGACTTCAAACCTGCAAGATACACTAAGGTCAAAGCTGGATTAGATAACAAGTGTGTGCTCTGCTCTTTACTGAGTCTGAATAACCCCAAACTTTAGGTTAATTGCTGTAAAGACTCCAATCTGAAATGAACTTATTTGTCTTTCTTACAGCATGCCCTTTTTTCAAAAGAATTGTTAAGCAGTGGCATCGAATAGATTGATTTAACAACAAAACCCATAATTAACTAGTCATTGGCCTATAACATGCTAGCAACAGTTGTGTAAAGCTATGTTTCTTGGGTAAAGAGCAGGACTGATATCTACTTGGCATGACATGGTACAAAATCTAGTGAGATCATTATGTTTTAATGGAAGAGAAGCAGCATCTTGTGGTATTTTTGTCTTTTCTGTGAAGATTCACATGGGGACAACAGCAGAACCACTGAAATGAAGAAAATGGAAAAAGTAGGTTTATTATGTTGTTATCTGGTGTCAGTAAATCAAGGTCAACAATTGCAGAGCTCTGTTGCATACAAGTTTGATTCTAGAGAAAAGGGATTCTGATCTTGATTAGAGGTGAACACTACCTGAATGTAAAGAATACCCAGACATAAATTGGCTAAGCATGAGGCTGTGTTGTCAGAGCCTCTGCTGGGAAAATATCATGAATTAAACAAAAATGATCTACGTGGAACTGTGATTCTCAGTCAGGATGCACTGTCAGTCCACAGAGGAAATTCTAAGCCATTCGCTCTTCAGATTCCTCTGTATCCTGAAAAGTAAACTGTAACTCAAAAAGCAATAGATCCAATATCTTAAATGAAAAAGAACACAGCAGAGGAACATGAATTCTTATGAATTCTAGAAACTAATCATTGTTGCAGAAATTTGGGGTTTTTTGTGCTATAGCCCACAAAACCAACCACTTACAAATGTAATATGGATATACCACAAATTTAGAATAGCTACCACAGAAAGTGAGTAAGACTACAAGATCTTATTCATGAACTCTTTTGTTCTGTTATATCAAAGCATCTGGAAGGAAAGAGCTGGCCAATATTTTTAATTTCTGACTCAAAGTTGAGATTCTTCTTTTTCTTCTCCAGTATCCAGTAGTTCATTGGAATGTGGAAATGTTCCTGCCTTATTTCTCAGATTTTTGCCTTTTTTCGGCTCTATGAAGAGGTTTTAAAAGATCAAATGAAGACTCTCTGATAGTCCATAACAGAAAGAGGGGATTTTTAGAATAAGGACAGCAAGGGTTTCTGATTCAAAGACTGAATGATACCTACCTGAAGAAAAGTGTGATTGAATGAGTATGATAATTAAATACATCATCTCTTCTTTTACAAACAAAGAATGGACAGAAAAGAGGCTTAAGTCAAACCTACATGCTGATCAAATAATTGTGGTAAGGAACAGGATGCACATGAAGGAACTGAGAAGGTTGAAAGTTGTGCTAGTGAATAGCTTTGATTTACTGGAAATTTTGTTAAGAGTTCAGGACTTGAGGAAGAAGGAAGAGAGATCGTCTGGAAAGAGACTGTTGAAAGCATTTTAACCTTGCAAGAATAGGTGTTTGGTTGCAGGCAAGCATACACTGATATGCTATAGAATCTGACGATCATGAACTCTCTCTTCATCCACTGTTTAAAACCAGCATGGTGCTCCAATCTTTCCTCAGCACATCTGTTAGAGGACAAATAAAATGTTATAAATAATTTTCAGTGCATTGACACAACCTGAAAGCCGCCTACTTTTATTCCACTAAGAAAATCAGTTTTTAAAAAGTTTGCTCCTTCTCTTTCTTTCTCTTTCTCTTTCTCTTTCTCTTTCTCTTTCTCTTTCTCTTTCTCTTTCTCTTTCTCTTTCTCTTTCTCTTTCTCTTTCTCTTTCTCTTCTCTTTCTCTTTCTCTTTCTCTTTCTCTCTCTTTCTTTCTTTTCTCATTTTCTTTCTTTCTTTCTTTCTTTCTTTCTTTCTTTCTTTCTTTCTTTCTTTCTTTCATTGGTGAAGTTAGTTTCCCTAGGATCTCTCTGTTCTGCATGAAGCACACGGCATCAGCAAGAGAGACACATTTTTTTCTACTCACATTAATTCAATACCCCTAAATCTAATCACAATAATACCAGGAAGCTGGTTGGAAACCGCCGAGTAATTTGGAACTGGCCTTAAGCACAAGAGCTCTGCAGGATTTTCATTAACACTTCATAGTATGGGAAGTAGCAAGGCATTGCTTTTTTCACTCTAAATTAACGTTCCAGGGATGGAATTTGTCACAGGTGTCTTTCAAGACAAGTCCAGATGGAAATCCTTCCAAATCTAGGAAGGAAATTCTTTGTCATGGCAATATCAGTAACAAAAACCAGAACATCTCTTCAATTTACCTACAGTGTGCTGCTGGAGACATTCCAGTAAACATCTGAGTGGGTTAAGTAAATCAGGATATCTCAAAATACTTTATTGTAGCTTCATATATAGTATTTTTTCCATATGTTTGAGTTACAAATCTTTTCTTACGTTGCTAAAATTATTCTGGGTAAGGTGTCTTTCTGAAGCTGTAAACTGTGCTTTATGGAATATTTCCTCCTCTTTTCTTCCATCTTAATTTTTTCCTTTCCTATCTCTATGAACCCTCTGATGGATTTAAATCTCAGCAAGGTAAACAATCCCTTAATGATCTTCATGCTATTTTATCCCATGGCCTTAGTTGAGGCTGATAACAAGGTTTCTTTTCACTGGGCTGATTTTCTTTATGTGGATAATTTTTCTGTAGAAAACTGTGTCTAACAGATGGCTTCAATTGAACTGCCAAGGAGTCTTCAAAGGGTAACAGGTTTGAGTCACTGGACACTTTTAAACTAGGTTAAAAACAGCTGAAATCTTAAACAACCAGAGCTCATTAATCCTCAAAGTTTAAAATTATTTCTAAACTTCCATGAACTGTACTTTTAGCTATTTTTAAATACTTACTTTACTTAAAGAACTTATAACCTTAAATTAATCAGACCACTTTGCTGTGGTGCTCGCCAAAGGGCTAGCTCAGCTGGACTGAGCACCGAACAATTTTGCCCCGCAACTGCGGAGGAGGACTGAGGTTAATTGTCAGCGGGAGGACTGGCGAGATCTGTAGCGGGACTCGCCTCGACCACTGATGGAAAAGGCGCGGAGGAGAAAGGAAGGAGGCGAGGGACTCTTCTTGGAGAAGCAGGAACAGGTTTATTAACAGCGGGAAAGGGGACCAAGAAGAGCCCTGCACCGCTCTGTGCAGGAGGTTTTATACTCTGGTGACAGGGGCGGAGCAGACTCAAAACAACCAATAACGGTACCGTTGAGGATAGGTACAGAGGCGGGGAACATTACACAGCAAAGAATAGGAGAAGGGGTAGGCGGGGAGGGCGAACGTGGGCCAGTAGTAAAGGATAACATGACTGGGAGGTGGGGAGTGTGCTGACCATTGCTTACGAGCAGGGTGTCACGTCTTTCCCACTGAAGCAAATGGTTTTTCCTGCCCAGCTGCCTCAGGGCAGCCATGTTTGGGTGGGCAGCTTGAGACTCAGAAGGGCCAAACCACCAGGCCCCCTGACCAGCTGGGTCCAGGACTCCGTGGCAGGAACTGGGGCACAGTGCAACAAGAAAGAAATTTTTATTTTTAGTTTTAAAAATAAATATATGAATGCAAACCAAGTATAATTTGTTGTTGAAGAGTAAAAACCAGTTAAATCTTGTGTCTATACCTCTGTTTTGCCTCTGTGCTTATAATTACCAAGAAGAAGAAATTTCAAATTATTTCTCAGTGACTTTGTCATTTTATTTGTGTTTTCTGTACAACTGTGTTAAAATTCTTGCCTTCCAGACAAGTTCAGAGAAGGAAAGGAAAGAATGTTCTTCGACAATATAAATATTATAAACATTTTGCTGAAATATGTCAGTTTTAGGAAATAGCCTTGAAATCCTTATGATGTCACCAAGAATATAACCTTTTTTTTATTCTGAGTGGATTTATTACTCGTGAAAGATCCCAGACTGATAATACTGAAGATGAAATTTATTCATTGACTTATCTACTTCAACACTGACCTGCAAAAGCTTTTTCAAGCGGAGGGAAATAGTCAGATAGTCACTTTCGGCTAGACATTATCATACTCAATGAATAATATTTTACTGTAGAAGGAGTCCATAGAGATATATAATAAAGAGCAGCTGATAATGTAGGGGTAGAAGGACCTTCCTTTTAACTGTGTCAAAAAGATGAAGATGTGAAGTTACAAAATGGGAACTCTGTACATTCCATTAATTTTGGGGAAAATCTGTATCATGACAGTTGTTTATTCTGGTTGGCACAGTCAAGAAAAGTTTCTTCACACCATGCAAGGTCAGTTTTTAGAGTTTGGTCTGGCTCACATTTTAGAGTGAAGTCCTTTCAACCCATGGACACAAAGTTGTCTCACACACTTCAGTTTGGTTTCACCACATCCTTTTTCAGTGATGAAAGAGCTTTGAGGATTCAGACAATTTATATTGCTACAGTAGTCAGGTGTTGGAAATTTCAGAGATGGTCAGAAGTTTCTGTATTATTTGCATACAAGAATTTCTTCTAATATTTTCAAAATAAAGGATGGGTTTTGTCTAAGCTCAGGCAAACTCTGATTGTACGCGCAGAAGTACGAGGGTATTGAACCCCTGATACACATTACACTTTCTTCTGTGTAACCTAATTCACTGGGAAGAGTAAAATGAGGTAGCAATGAATTCCACAGGCTATTTAGATATTTCCCTCTTTGTCAGTTGCCACTGAATATCTTTTGCCCAGCTTATCGCGTGATAAGCTAAATAGGAGCAGTTGTGTGACTGCTTCAGTATGTCATTAGCTAATGTATGTACAGGCAACACTTGCTTCCAAACACTAAACAAGTCATAAATATCATTGTGCAAAAAATTTTCTATCCTGCTGATGTCTATCTAATTTGTTTTCATGGATTATTTCTCTTTTGCCTATATCTTGAATATGGAATTATCAGAAATATAAGTAGCATTTATTGAGAAAAAAAGAAATCTTGCCATTTTTCTTCTTGTTGAATTAAATGTTGCACAGTTGTGGGTAATTTAATATGCAACTTATACATCTTGAATCATCATATTTGTCTTCTAGTAAAATGAAGGTTCAGTCAGGTCCAGTCAATTGGACCAGATACACAATTATCTATCTCGTTGCAACTAAAGGTTTTAATGACCTTATGTATGTAGAGACTGCCCTCAACGGGGGAGCATCACTAACAAACCCAATTTTAACATGCAATATTCTAGATTTCAGGAAAAGTTAGACATGAAAATTTGAGTTAATGAAACAAGCTGTTCACTTTAGGTGAGGGTTTTTTTTTTAATATATGTACTTGCTAATTAGTAAAAGACCAAATGTTTTGAACACAGTGTTTTTTGTTTCATCATTCTTTAGTAACATTAGACTTTCCAAGACATAAGGGATAAATTTACACATTGAAGAGAGAGCCATATAACTACTTTAGAATTCTGAATCTTTCAAATAAACACACAGAAAATGATAGTAATTGTGTTTGTTTTCCCTCATATCAACACAATGCTATGGAAATAATGCTTGGGAAAGCCAACTGTAGGTCATGGTCAATGATTTTATTGTTCTTTTCATGCCTCTCTTCTATGCCATCCTTCAGAAGATTTGCTGGAAAGAAATAATATTATAAAATCAACTTTCCAAATGATTTTTTTTCAAGGTATGTATTACCACTTCTGTTTGGTATGCTATGTGTTCTTTTACATCTTCATTCTCCAGTATGCTGTATTGTATGACAAGTATTCAGCCAGTTCTCCTTTTCTTTTTCTATAGGGTCCAGAAGAATTATGCTTTTACTGTTCTTGTCAGATGGGAAAGAAATAAGGATAGACATCCCACTAGATGGAAAAATTTGTAAAGAACTAAGGCTACAGGTTCCAAAACACTGACTAGCTCCTTGCTATGCAAGATGATCAACAAACACATACCAAAAAAAGGAAAATTCTGTCCCAGAAATCTGAGCATCAGATCTGTGTGCTTTGAAGGAAATAAGTATTAATTTCAGGGAAAGGATAGGTAAGTGAGTTGAAATATTGTCCCTTTGTTAAGTCATTGTTTTCCTATGTTAGAAGGCACTTGATTGGCAGTCCAGGAAAAAAAAAAAAACAGTGGCATTCAGTGGAAATATTTTGGGATTTCTTGATTTCCAGGAAAGAACACAATTACCTCATCCTTGCCAAGTACTCCAAGGAAATGCTCTGCATGGGTACACTGCGGGTCCTGCTCAGCGTTCTTTATATGATCAGAGCCTGTGGCAATTTCACTGTCTTTCCACACTATTTTATCATGTTCGGTTTTAGTATAATGCATACAATTTGTGATAAAGGTTCTCCTTTTTTTTTTCTGCATAAAATTAAGTGCAACTAATAATACCAGTCTGAAGAAAAGTAACACGTTTCTCTTCATTGAAGAAGCAGAACAGGCATCCAGTCTTTTCTCTGCTAAAATTAAAAAACACACCTTTTTGTTCAGAAAGGCTGAGCTCTACTTGATCTGTCTTCCAGAATGATTGTGGTATCAAAGTGGTCAGGAGGCCTATTAAATACAAAATACACACTTTGGGTAGTAAACACTCTGTTCCTTGCTGAGTGATTGAACTAGTTTAAGTTCACAATACATCATTTTACCTTCTTTTCTTCAATGAAACTTGTTTTCTTTCCTTCACAGTGAGAAGCAATATAGGTGCAGTAGCTTTTCTTTGATACCTAAATGTCTGCCAGTTATTAGTTCACCCTTTTGTAAAGTTTTCAGTTTGAACTTTCTCAGGCTATAGAGAAACCTGAAACTGGATTTTCATCTTCATCTAACATCCAAGCCACTATGTGAAAGTAAATTAGCATTAAGTTTTTCAAGTCACCATAATTCTTAGCTGCTTATTAAAGCAGAATTACCTGTATAATTCAGTACACCTGTAGGTGTACTGAAACAGAATCTCAAGTGGCTTGGGAACTCGTCTATACAGAATACAGATCATCAAAACCCACAGCCTCCAGACATGTCCTGGATATGTTCTTAAACAAAATTTTCGATGCCTTTATTTGGATGATTGCTATACAAATAATATATTATGAGAAATTTAGACATCAGTTATTCAGAGTTATTTTACTATTTTGCAGTTAAGTATATCAAAACTATACTTTTTATAGCTGTTGGAGTACACAGCATCAATTCTCACTTCAGGCTGGTCAATATGTCATATGGCATTTCAAGTTTTTGTGTTATGTAATTTATTGTCCTTCACAAATACAACAGAACATACAGACTATTTAGAAAGGGTTTAGGTGGTTGGTTTATTTTTTCCTAGATCTTTAAATAGCTGAGGAAAGGGGCAGAAGAGCAAAAGTAATGAAATTATTCCACTGACAGCTAAATTAGCTATTCATGTATTTCATATTAGCAGAAATGTGATGAAGGAAGTCTTAAAGATATTTTTGGAGAAAGAGCATAGAGGGATTAAACTCTTAAGAAGTCTTGGTTGTCCTTGATGCAAATATATTATTAATGAGAACAAACGAAAGAAAATTGAAACTGCTTTTCTAGGTTTCCTCTGCTCTCTCTCAGCTGAGTGGTAGCGTGCATTTATTTTTTATTCCTCCACTTAAATTTGAATTCTGGCCAAGGAAGCAGACAGAAGAACGGTGGCACTTGGCTCCGTATCTTACCCTCTTGCACATATTCTTCTGTCAACCTAATTACCTGAAGATATATATTTATCTCTGAAAGGAAAATGATCTAATCCCACCATGCACCATGAAGAGAGCTGGCAGATGAGTAAATGACTGACAGATTTTTAATGTTGTTTTATGTGTTAGATTCTTTGCCCTACAATCTTAAAGCTCCAGAAATGTACCACTGTCAACTGCTCTTTCATTCCAGAAGTCCTTTGTTTAAGTAACTTGTGTTGAATCAGATGAAGTGATTCACTGTGCTGAGCAAACTCTGTGGAGTTATCCACTGGCAACCTGTTTTTTGATATCAGTAAACTTTCTCAGCTATGGTTTTCACTCCTGTAGGTTACTGTTACCAATACTACTAGGCGTAGCTGGGAGACATTTCCTGCCCTCCCTATCACCCCCAATATTTCGGAAAAAAACGTTCATAGCATGTCTTCCATAGTATTGTCACTATGGTTTGGGTATTTTTCTCTTACTTCTTACCCATTTTATTTATGTATTTTTTTTGGGAAGAGGTTGGGTTTTTTTTAGTGGGGGGGTTAAATCTTTAATAGAAACTTTGCTGGATGAATTGTCTTCTTTCCCGTGCTTTTCTGTTTTGAAGTCTATTCTGCCTAACAGATAAGGAAGTAACTCTTATCTGGTGTCTTACAGACCTCTACTAGTCCACAGGCCACAAGTTGCAAGAGACCACACTAATGTACTTAAGAAAGGTGCCAATCAATTTCTAACCCATTAGCAATTATCTTTAAGAACTCCCACAAGACCAGAGAGCATAGACAAGTGTAATTGCCTTGCAAAGTAAACCTTTGTGAGCAGAGCCATATACATATTATTTCTGGATCCTATAAATATATCAGGGAAAGTACTGAGTAATCCTTAAGCATCTAAGAACTAAGAAGATGATAATAGAATAAACATCTTGACAGACATTTGTATCAAAGCATATTGTCAGAACTCTGTGAAGTAGTAACTGACGTAGAAAATCAAGACTTTTCAATTCTGATTTAAAATCTGATAAGCATTTTTACACAGCTTGTATGGCTTCAATGGGAAATTTTAATAGAGATGACCATATTGCAAGAGAGTGATTATGGACAAATTGGAAAAACAATATTTATAAAGATGTAGTACTTATTCAAAATTTTTAAGAAGGATTCAAATGTCCTAAGTCCAATAATATTCAATATTTTATTAATTATTAATTTTCATTGTAAGTGGAACCTTGAAGTAAATCAGGGAATGTGGGAATGATAGAGGCAGTGCCCACCTCCCATCTTGGAAGGGATTGATAAACAGCACTGAGAGACATCAGAGATGATTTCTGAGTTCTTCTTCTCTTGTAGCAGACTTCAGGAAGCAGAATGTCAAATTTTAAGCACGATATGTTACAAAATATGCATAACATTATAGACCAAGACAGAACAGCAAATATAACTATGACCTTTACAAAACTAAGAGAAAGAAAATGGTGGTGGTGCTGATGGACAGTTTTTCTTCAATTGAGGAAGGACATGCTGAGAATTTGCCATTGACAGATATGCTGAGAATTAACCATTCATGGAATTAAGTTTTCCATTTATAGACCTATGAAGGTTTCTTATTCTATGTGTATTTTGAAAACACCATGAGAAACTAACATCTCAATTTTCATAAAAAGAAATTTTTTTAGAGGGCCTTTCAGTCTATGAGAAGAGGTGAGGTCTAAGTGATGGGGGCTGTAAAATTCATATCATGAAGATAAACACACATTAGACAGACATCAGGCTAGAACAATTCAGATGTACTCTCCTTTGACACAGGATGGGAGAAGAAACCATAAAACTTCTGTAAGTCATTTTGTGAACCTGTGATTTACCTGTTTCCCCTAGAATGACTGTTCTCTATGGATTTTTGTTAACTCCCTCTGATTATTTAATGTGACTAGATGAAATGGATGTTGTCTGCTTGTCCCATATATATTTAATTAGAAGAAAATCTTCTTATATTGTCTGTCAGAGTGTAAGTAGGGGAGATTAGAAAACTCTGCCTTTTACAAACTATATTTAATTTTTAAAAAGTTGCTGAGATATTGCCATGACTCAGCACTTTTCAATGGAATGCCATTTTTAAGTGTGACGCTTATAAATTTTAATGGTGAGTTGAACAGGTATTTACTGCAAAAATATTTTCCTTCAGCAAGTATGTAGATAACTGTATTACATTTAGTACTCTGACTACCTCTTTTGAAAATAAATAAACATTATTAGTGCTCAATATGGTGGGTAAGTAAACATCACCAAGGTTTCTTAGTATGGATAATACTATTCTGAAAAAAATTTGCAGCACTGATTTCTTTTGGAGATTATCATAACCATTCATCATGCTGAAATTTGCTGGAATTTGATTGTGTCCAGTTTTGTATAGTACAAAACCTAGGTCATCTGGCTTTACAGCTGCATGCCCAATCTGGGAATTAAATGAGTAATTAAACAAAATTAAACTAAATTTAATTGGTTTCATTAAAAGATTAAATATGTAGTCTGTTTATTTTACTTGATTATGATATAACAACATAATATATATTAGCTGCAAACATGACAAAACTCCAGATACTTCACCCTTTCCCCAGTTTCTTTCATGTATCTTGCTTTTTCTTTTTCTCTCTGTGTTTCAGTTCTGCGGGGCAGGAACTGTGTTATACAATAAAATTTCTAGAACACTTGAGACACTGTAAGGCTATGATACATCATATTCCAGTGATCTTGCTCCAGTAGGAGAAATCTCTGAAGTGTATTTCACTAGCATTGCAACGATCCTTGAATAAGTTCACTACGTGCAGTAAAGGATTTTAACCACAGAATTACAGGATCGTGTACTTCCTCAGACTGGAAAGGACTTCAGTAAGTCTTTAGTCCAGACTCCTGGCTCAATCCATGTGTACTGTTCCCATTTACCTTCTCCACCTTTATGTTTACAACAAGGGTTGTGAAGAGGACTACCTTCTTGATTTTCCATGGGACAAAACTGGGGCTGAGCGGCCTATAGCTCCATGGATGGTCCCTCCTACCTTCTTTTGGAGATGGGAGCAGTAATGGCCTTTCTTCAGCAACCAGGGACCTTGCATCATCTTCGCAACCTTTTAAAAACTACAAAAGTAGCCCAGCAATGACATTAGCCAAAGAAATTAGATTTTGACAACTTAAAAGGTGAGATTCAGCTCCAGATTTAGGTTCCTAAATGTAGGCATCAACAGTAGGTCTTCCTCCTCTTTGCAAAGGGATACCGTACTTAACAAACTCATTAGAATTTTTGTGAGAGTCAGCACACAGACAAAAATTATATGGTTTTCTTGGATTTCCAAAAGATGTTTGACAAGATTCCTCACCAGCCATTCTGCCATTCTTCCAGAAATTAAATTAACCTATCGTGGGATAAAAGGGGAGGCCATTGCGTGGAGGAATGCCTCTTAAAAAAAAAAAAAAAAAAAACAAAAAGAGAAACAAAAGTAAGAGGTAGTAAGAGGTAATGGTCTATTTTCCCCTTGGAGAGTGATCACTAATGGAAAAAGGTTCCACAGACATCTGTGCTGGTGCCTGTGGTACTCATAAACACTCCAGGAAAAGGAGACAGTAAGGTGATAAAGTCTGCTAATAATGCTGAATATCTACACAGAGCAATTCAATGCGTATATATCTAGAACAATGCCCTTAGGGAAAAAGTAATCCAAACTTTCCATATACGTTTGTGGCTCTAAGTGAGCAATTAGAACTCAGGAAAAAGATCTTGATTTCACTGTGTAAAAATGTCAGCTCAATGATCAGTAGCAAGGCAAAACTAAAAATGTTAGGAATTCTTAAGAATAATTAAAAGAACAGAGTGGGGTTATTTTGGGGTTTTTTTTCAGAGAAAAGAAAACTTGTCCTACTATTCAATCCAAATGCCCTCACCTTGAAAGATACTTAGATATCTGACTCCCCTATTAAGGAAAGGATATAGTAGTTTTAGAAGGAAAAGGCACAAAGAAAAGTGACAGGAATGATTTCGTTTTAGACAGAAGGAACCATTTCCCATGCAAGGAACCACTCAAGAGAACAATATTATTCAGTCTGCTAAATTGATCCAGGGAGGAAATGAACAAGGAGATGCAACAGAGATATACAAAATCATAAATGGCATGGAAGCTGTGAATGGGGAAATATTTGTCACTGTCTTTTCAAATATAAACTTTTGGGAACATCAGATTAAACTGACGGTGAAGCTGTCTGGCCCAACTTACTTTGAATTTCAAGAGGCACCAAAGGCTTCTGAAAGCAATTTGAAACTCAGAGAAATTAATAGGAAACTGCCCCATTGAGTGCTATTAAACACAAAAATACACCCCTTCTTCAAAATGTTCATGATCTGCAAATTTATGGGTGTACTGGAGACCATTCCAGTAAAAAAAAACTTTTGCTTTTGCTAGTCTTTTCCTCACACGTTCACCTATGCATCTATTGTTACCTGTCATCACATACGAGATACCAAATTTAAAGGCTGTTGCTTTGATGACTGTCCCAGTACTTCTAACAGCTGGTGTGTTTCCAAACACGGTTTCCAATTCTTAGTGAAATAACAAATTCTGCCACTTGTCTATCTGTTCCTAAGCTGCTTCTGTTTTTATCAGTTCCCTAAAAGAAAACTTAAAATCGTTACTACTGACATTTTTAGGTGATTCTACAGAATGTTTTGATTAAAATAGGAAGTCATTATTTAAATACTTACCTGAATAGATTTATAAGCAGAAACAAAATATAAGGAGCTCCTAAATAGCAAAGATCTGTATTTTAGAATAGGGATTCAACAAGCTCTTTGCCATTACTAGTCCTCTCATAGTACAACCAGAAGTTACAAGATTGCTGAAAACAAGTACTTGGTGAGATATCTTGGTCTCTGCACGCAGACGGTCAGACAACAGCATACCCTTAAAACGCTTGAATCAATGAGTAATTAGCACAGCCTCTGACTTTGGGGTCATGGTTCTGAGACTCAGCACCAAGTCCAGACACAAGTAGAGTCTACTGAATCATTCTAATCGTTTTCTTTTGTTTTCTGTCGTGCCTGTTGCCATGGGACACAACACAGAAAATAAAAAATACTCTTGTCTTCAGCCTGGGCAGTCTATACAGAATCCTTATATTTCAGCATCTTCTTTGATTCTGAGATCCTTTTGTGGACTTTGGGGTTTTTTCACTTATTAGATGGTTCACCAAAAATCCTTTGTGGCCTACACATTAGGAAATCACACTGACTTTTGTGTTACCATGTGTATCTCTGACTAAATGCCTCTCAGAGTGGACCTCATCATAGCAGTCTGTCAATATTCAGACCTGAAATAATATTATTCTACTATGATCCTACTATGGATTTTATTTTTTACCACATTCTCTGCTTTCTTTTTATCTGTTTTCTTAAGTGATAGATTTAACTGTGCTCCTCATGTACTTTTCTCCTTGAGTTTACTAAAAGAAGAATGTGAGACTTCAGCTGATTTCTGCTTCTACTTTGCTACTTTATCTCAGTCTTTTATTAATACATTATTTGCAAGTCCCCCAGGTTTGTATTAGAATGTTTTTGTTTTCCCTCTGCATTGAAAACTGCTTTGATCTTTCCAGTGTGTTTACCATGCTGCTTCTCTGTTTTCTCACATGAAACACACCTACGCTCTTTGGCACTCACCTAATATCACAAAATACTCTAAAAAGTACAGTTACTATGAGAATCAGCCTGTGACAAAGCTTTCATGAAAACAGAAGACACAGGAAGAGCAGATTAATTTGTGTTAAATCCTTGGCATCAGACTAAACCTCTGCAAGACTGTATGCAAGCTGGAGCTAAATTATTTGTTGTGAATGCAGTGTCCTGTGGCTTCAAAGTTTAGAAACACCAAAAATATGTTCACACTCCAAATGCTTTTGCCATGTAAATGTAGATTATGATGAAAACAGAAATCAGTATAAAAGTCTTGTTTTGAAAGGAACGGTGTTGTACGCTATTGATTTTTGTCAACCTTCATTCTAATAAGTGTCTTCCACTTTTGGTTTCTATGCAAACTGCTTTTCAATTATATATATATGTCTACATTAATTTGTAAGTTGGAGTACAGTTGGCTGTTACACTCATCATACTAAAATCAAGAGTGCTATTCATCCTCACACAGAAGAATAAAATCACAGGCTAAGATAAAAATGAAATTTCTCTTCTTGGTACTCTATTAGTACTATACAATCAAGTACACTAGTGAATTAACATCTATTTAGAAAACATTAAACTATGAGATTTTCTGGGTACAAAAATGCATAGTAAGGATAGTAAAGCAGTTTTGATATTCACATTAAGCATTTTGATTATCAAATAGAAATAGCTGAAGAACTATTTTCCTTTGAATTCAATTTAGATTGCCTTGTTCATTATAAAAATAAAAACAAAACAAATTTAGGCTTACTAAAATAAAGTAGTCAAAATTTTGTGCTTTGCTATTTCTCTTGTGTACAGAGAATATGAAGTGCCACTAATACAATTAGCTTTCCTGTGCAAGGGTGAAAATGGATACAAAAGGTGCAAGACAATGAAGGAGTGAGCACATTATTTTCAACTAACTTAGCATGTTGACTTCTGGAAATTATTCTGAAACCCATAATTCATGTATGACCCTTTGCTGTCTAATTTACAGTGCCACTATAACTTCTAGTAAAGTGTCTGCCAGCTTTTTCAAGGGCAAAAGAAATCTATAATTAGAAGTTTTAAAACAGTATATGATTTCCTTCCTTATTGCTAGGGGACAGTCAGAGCAACAGTATTTCTACCAGAAACTTTTTTACTTGGCAACGTGTTTGTGGGAGTAAACATCTAATTTATGGGGAAGAAATTCTGCTTGGGTCAAAATATATTACAGAATGGATAATTGTCGTGGTTTAAGCCACTTCCAAGTTTAAGATGGAAATTAAACACCATGCAGCTGCTCTCCCATTCTCCCCTCTCTCACCTGGTCACAGGTGCCACCCTCCACGCCCTCACTGCTGTCCACAGTGTCCTACACATTGTGACCCAGCTTTTGCAGAAGTGGAAAATCTCTAATACTGACAAGCTCAAGGCAATTCAATGACCATTGCATGAAAATCCTTGTTGACTTCAGCATGCACTTGACTCAGTTTTTGTTGTGTAGTGTGCTGTGCAGAACTATAAACAGTTTTCTTCGTGCTCCTGTATTCATAGGAATACAGCTATGTAACATTCTTGGGGTTGATTGTAAAAATGGTTATATGCATAAAAGCTTTCTGCAAAGTGAACTTAAAAACAACAAACAAACAAAGCTCGACCTGCATAGTGCCAGCATATGCCACCAATTTCCATTCTGCCCTTTTCTTTATGCAGTTATGATTATAATTTTGGAGTTTAGTATTATCTTTAAGTATTTTGTTGCAAGCAGCAAGCATTCTTCTATATGAGAGACCAGGATCATAAGTTCTTTAAATCATTTAAAGTTTATTCCCTTTGGGCCCTAAAAAACTTCTGTATTCTTTGCACTTATCTTTGGTAAACCAGATGCTCAGCAGGTATCATATCTGTTTCTGCAGGTGTTGAACATGTAAAATAAACTTTATCTATTGATTTAGGAATCAGTTTTAGGGTTCATTTTCTTATCTTTTTTATTGCATGACATTCTTCAATCCCCTTCTGTACACAACAAATTTAAATACAAAAGTCTACCAATCTTCTGTTAAAATTATTAAAATTGTGGAAAAGACATCTTTTTTTATCTTATTTGGAACATTTCATAGGGAACATAAATTCTGAGGAAGAATTTCAGGTTTCTGGACAAAGGGGATAGGAGTTCTGCTGAAAACAATACTGCTGCATCAGAGCACCCCATAGTTCAATGGCTCTGGTCCAGACACTGTAGCCCAGGCTTCAAACCTCCACCCTCCTTTAATGGACCCAGGATGTGAACCCTTTTCATGTGAGTGACACACAAAGTTAAATTGCAAATGATGGACACTTTACCCTCCCCGTGAAGAGCTGTTTCCTTATTGCTGCAGATGACATTGGTTTAGATGAGGATTTACTGTAGGAAAACATGCAATTATCACAGTGCTTTTATAAAGGTCAATGTAGGAATAATTTGTATAATAACTCCTTGAAATAACTCTTAGGAAGTCAGGAGACAGACTCAGGCTAAGTATCAAACCAAGCAATAAAGCCAGAGAGGACTTAAAAGTCAACAGGCTTTAAAAGCTTATAATGGTGATAAAAAAGGGCAGTAATTACCAATTAAAAGCTTTACTGTCTGGGTTAGACTTTCATATACCTTCTCCCTCTGGCATTAATCTTTCTGGAATGATCAATGCAAAGAGTTAATACAATTTGTGTGGGTACTACAACAGAAAATTTTAATTTTAAACAAAAAGCATTATTGCTACAGTTTGATGTCTATCAAAGGTTTAACAACTTAAAAACTTCAATAACCACCCCCCCNATACCCCCCCCCCCCCTTTGAGATACATAGATCTCGAGAAACAGAAGAAAAACCAGTTTTATCAAAGCTGAGTTTTATGCTAAGGAGACAATGGAATTGTACAGTAGCATTTAATCAAAATCCACATATTGATCAGGGAATATAGAACTTGGCAGGTCCTGTTACGGAACTCATGGGTCTTGTTGCATACAATTGCAGGCACTGTGTTGCCCACTGTTTTCATGTATGTTTTCATGTAGTACTCAAACTTCCATCATGTTCAGATTTTGTTTTGTTATGGGTCAATAAATACCAGACAGACATTGGAAGTAAGAGGCTGCACGCATTACACTAATTTTCCTCCCCTTAATTTTACAAGACATCAAGGATAGAGCCTATTTGATTTGTTATGAAGAACACTTGTTATGAGAATTTGCTGCGGAAATCAAGTAACAGGATCTTGGTATCTGGTGTCTCTTGTTACAATGTGGTGTTCAAGGGAGTTTGACTTTCAGAGGGCATAGTGACTCAGTGACTGGTCACTGAAAATGCACAGACTTAGTATTGAAAAGGAGTCTGTTGTAGGGAAAGCCCTTTCCTTGGTGTAAGTAAGGTTTGAACAAGAAAAATAAATTTTTGCAAGTATTGTTGCAAAGTTGTATAAAGAGTTAAAAAAGAGAAATATCATCCAAACTGTATGAAGATAAACAAAAGATGCTATCCAAATTTACACATCTTACTTCCATCTGGAAAGACTGGAAATCTGACAAAAAATAATTTGGGAGATTTCTAATGTTTTTGTTTATTTGTTGGTTTCTGGGATGAGTTTTTTTCTTTCTTTGTTTTTTTTGTGGCAAACTTTCCCAAAACATAGATGAACAAACCTTTCCCACAAAATAATTTTCCTTAGGATGCTACTCTTCTAAAAGAGGCCAGAATAAATTATTCAAAGATAGTAACATATTTAAAGGTCAGCTTGAACTAAAAAATATGCAGAACTGCTGAATGACATTAATGAGTGTTGTAACAATGAGTACAATGAGTTTAGGTTTGGAGGGAATTCAAAGGAAGGAATAATGAAAGGGAGTAGTGATGAAGCAATAAGTTGGCACTTAACAAAACAGGAAAAAAATTATAGAATTTGTAGAGAAAATCTCTGTTAATGGATTGAATTGTATCCTAATTTCTATTTACAGTGTAATGAAATACCCGAAACCAGTCCCATACGATTTATTATATCATGAAACCATCTCTGTGGTTTGTTTTTGGAAGGCATATTGTGTGAGTCACTGTAAGGTGGACTAGACAATGATCTGTTAAAAATAATCTGGGTTTGATAGAGAGATGATTTAGGTACACACGCTGATTCTCATTTATCTCTTTTTACTATGATACAGTAATGGACAAACTAAAGTTGCCAAATTTCCTGGCTTTTCATATGGTGTTTGTACAATGCATTTATTGATATATATTTTAATAGCCTGTTCTTCTCTACTTAGGACATACTTGGAGACATTATCCATTTTAGTTGAAGTGTTGCTCTCTTAGTCCTACAGACATGCCATTCCTGGAATTCCAACAATAGCATGCTAATTTTTCAGGCTTTGTTATGTAATCTTTAACTGTGAATTTCTCCTTGTACCCTATTACATTTTCAAGAAAGGCTAAGGTTTTTATGTACCCAGGAAAGTGAACACAATTTTTTAAATATCTGCTCAGATGTTTCCATATCTGTTTATATGTTTTGCATAAAACATGCTTTCTGAAGATTCCAAAATTAAATAAATAAATAATGTGGACTAAACTAGCCTTCAGTAAGGAAAAAAATATCTAGACTTTAGTTGTCTTTCTACATTCTCACATTAATTAAAGTATCTGGTAATATCTGTCTGATGTTCTGACACTTTGATTTTTTTTTTATGTATTTTGATGCGCCTTTCACAAAAACCACAAAGTCTAAACCCAAGGCACATCACATAGTCTCTACTATGAGGAATCAAAACATCCAGGAAGGTAATGTCAACCACTGAGGAAGCAAAAGCAGTTTCAGTTTCAGAGAGTAGTTCAGAAATGATTATGACTGTGTTTAAAAAAAAACATCTTCTGCTCTATTAATGAGGATGCTGAGGCTGGAACTGTCAGAAATGGCAGCACTTCTTTCCTTGTTCTTTTATTAACTTGTATCCTAAACCAGATATCCTGACTATTTATTTATTTAAGTATTGCAGGCTTCAGTTTCAATGTGTCTTAGATCTCCCAAAACTGCAGTTTGTATACAAGAGCTGAAATTTGTGCTACTGAAGTTGACTTAAAAAGCAACTCATTTGAATGCTTCTTCGATAGCTGATGTTTCAACAGCCACAAACAGTAAACAAATAAAAGAAAAACATGAATGGAAAGTTAAATCTGCTTTCCAGTAAAGGTCTGAGTGGTTCATCTTGGAGTCATAAAAATGTTATTTGCTTGAAAATAACCACTGCAGTAACTTGTCTATGGTGAGACAAAATTTGTGCTAGTCCCAAAGCCTTGGCTTTCTATGTTACATGCAGTGAGTGATTATCCCCACTTATTGTGTTGAACACCAGTCTGGCAGCCTCGAATGTCAAATGTTTTAAGTTGTTCACTGATCTGACTTCAGATACAATAGCAGCTGTAACAAGTAAGTTACGTGGATTTAATACGTCTGAAAAATAAATATGAATGAAAATATTGCTGGGTAAGTGTCTTCTTTCTTCTTTATGAAATACAAAAGACTAAATGTCAATATTGCCTGTCAGACTTAGCATCAGTGTAAGAACAGCCTTAAACATTGGGTACCACAAGATTTTTTTTTCTCAGCATTTTATTGCCATTCTTCTCATCCAAGCTCTACTCTCCTACTGAGAAAATCTCTTTTGTGATAATATTGTGATAAAGATCAACACATCTCTATAACCATCCAATTGCTATTTTTTTCCAGTAAGGAGTATTAGGCAACAGGGTGCATACAGAGACCAGAGCATCCTGCCAAAGATTTCAGGAGAATTTCTGATACAAACTTCAGGATGTGAAATCTTGGAGCCTTGTAAAAGGTGAAAAGAAAGTGAACAAAGTTACTGAATGACAACGCATGGTGATACAGAACCATCTTTGAATTATGTTTTTGATGTTTCTCTCTTCTGACTAAAAGGGAACTGATTTAAGGATGACAGACTTGGCAGAGGGGTTGTTTTGAAACATTTTCTATATGGTTCTTCAAAGTGGCCGACAACAAGAAAAGCTCTTCTTATTTGGCTGGCATTTTTCTCTGAAATCAGTAAAGATAAAGCTTGCACCCTGACTGACATCATGAACAATTCAGCAATATTCTCTTAATCTGGCTACACATCCCTTCGTGAATGCTGTACCTAAAGTCTATGCATAGGTAGAGGCAGATCACGTAATGTTTAAATAATTTTTTTTCTTTTCCTTTCTTTTTTTTGATATCCTATAGATGAAGTTTTAGTGCTAATAGAAGACTAAGCTTTTGTTTAGCATGTTACCAGTGAGCAGCATTCAGATCAGCCCATTTCACATTATTTTTATTAATAGCTTCTCTTTACTTCAGTAAAGCATCATTATTTATCTTTGTCAATGACCATGACATACGGCTAGTCTCACAGGCACCAAATGGCTAAGCTAAAGGCTAAAGGTTCAGCTCCAGCGGGAGTACAAAATCAACATGAGTGATGCAGATGGCTCATTCATAGTGCTAATTATCTTTTGTAAAAGATATCACTGAAGGCAAAATGGAAACTGAAGCAAGAAGAATTTAAATAGAATCTTACATTTTTCTTCTTTTGAGAAGACAAGTGACTTTTTGGTGTGCCTCAGGGCCCATTACAGCAGCAGTAGCAAGCCGGCTGGTTATAGCACATTCTGATTCTAGGTACCCTTTCGATCAGATATGCCTGTGTCTAGGTCATTTTGGACAGGGTCTTTGATAGTGGCACAGAATAGGAATGAAACACAAGACTCTCTGTGTCTGCTGAACTGCCGTGGGAGGTTAATTACAGCTTATGGCTGTGCTATATTACCTGTGGATTCCCTTTGGCAGCTGCTGTTAAATGAATACAAATGGTTCAGGCTCTAACAGAACAAGTCACCAACACATTTTGGAATCAGCCATAAAATTTGCTAATGGATCTGGTCACTGGGTAGAGTTTCATACATGGCTCCTAAATCCTGCGCCTTAAAAAGTATCTTAAAATATTATTTATGGAATTATTGTTTGGTTTATGACGGGTAGGTTTTATAGGGTTTTTTGGACAAGAGACAGATGTTTGGTCTGTATTGGCTAAACAGTTCCTAGTGACAATATTATTGTATAATCATTGGATGTGTGCTGTGCTGCAAAGATACCGATCGTCGTGTTTTGTAATTGGAATGGAGCTGAGCTTTATATCTCTGCAGGATGCAAAGTATGCTCTCATTTCTGTGAAATTTTGTACTAATTGGGCCTTAAAATGGTGTTTTCTTTGATGCCCATTTGCAAAATGATTTACTTCACATGGAAAATCTCCGTTTTTGGTTTTAGGCTTACTATAACTGACTGAGAAGCTGTCCCCACATACATCATATATTTTACTAAAATATTATAAGCAATGAAATCTGAATGGAATAATTTGAACAAAGTATCACTATTAGAAGAGGTATAACTGAATTAGTGGATTCATTTGCCTAAGCAGGGCTAATTAAAATGGACAAATCACTGCTCTAAAATGACTATACTCCTCAAGCTAATATCTCTGCAGAGACCTGGTATCTTACTCAGAGACTGCTTGGGAATCTCTACTATTGGTGGATTGCACTATGTCCAAAAAAATCCCAACACCTCTAAAGATGATAATGAACCATATTCTCATTCATACTGCTGTTCCTTAAGTACCAACTGCGCTGCAAAATAAGGTCATAAAATCTACATCTTTGAATAAAAAGGCTTCAGGAGTAAAATCAGGATCTGATTGACCATTACGCTTAATCATAATCTTGCTCCCTCATAGCATTTTGGGCCACTGCAGCTCTCTGAGAAAAATCTACTCTAAATGAAACTAATCCTAAGCAATGAAGATGCAAACCAATCGTAGTGGTTTGACCCTGGCTGGATGCCTGGCACCCACCAAAGCCTCTCTATCACTCCCCTCTGCAGCTGGACAGGGCACGGAAAATATAACAAAGGATTCATGAGTCAAGATAAGGAGGGGGAGAGTTCATTAACCAAATACTGTCATGGGGAAAATAGCCACAGTTTAGAGATATTAAGTGAATTTATTACTAACAAAATCAGAGCAGGATGAGAAGTAAAAATAGACCTTAAAACAATCTTCCCTCCTCTTCTTTCCAGCTATACCTCCTCACCCCCCTCATGTCTCTTAGTCTGAAAACTCACTGCCTTGTCAGAAATACCCAGATAGCCTCTAATGGCTTCTGCTGGCATTTGGGTCCCTAATCACCCAAATTGTCAAGAGATGCAAAGGTAAAACTCTTAGTATTATTTGCAGTTGTGTATTGAGAAGGATGAGGTGGGTCCCTGGCAGCTCATGTACATCCTTATATTGCATAAAAGTTGATTAAAGTGAAAACCCTTCCCTTTAATTATGTTATATTCTGTTGTTATTTTCTTTTGTTTAAAGCAGAAAGCAGTTTAGTCAGAAAACATATGGTTTCTTTTACTACCTGAAGAAATACACCATCTGGAAACCTCTCAGAGCAGGTTCTGAGAAACTACCTTACATTCATAATTCTGGTAATAAACCTATTTCATTTGGTTTAGTGAATAACTAGGCAGTAACATGACTTAATATTGTCTTCCAGTTAAAATTCCAATTAAGTCTTAATATGGGTTTGCTACTTAAACAGTTAAGCAAGTAACATTGCTTAGTAATCATTGCTAATACGTTATCTTGTGCACTGTGCCATATTTTTGTTTACCTACTTGTCTGATTTTCTCAAGCTGTTAAAGTTTCATGCCCTTAAGCTTTACAGATCTTAGATAACAGATATATGAAATGGTAATCAGTTCAAGATTAGACATTTGCATTTAGATGTTCATATGTAGGTGTCTTTGTGTGTGCTGAATATCTAAGCTCTTGTTTCAGTCAGCGTAAAGCTGGTCAATGCAATCAATAGAATCTAGACAATGATGATCCTGAACCGAACTTTGACCCTGAACTGAAATTCTAGAACTAGAAATTCTACTTAAAGAAAAGGAAAAAGTTACTATGAGGGTGGTCAGACACTGTAGCAGGTAGATTGTGGACTGTCCATCTAAGAGTTGCTCAAAATCCAACTGGTCATGGACCTAAGCATCCTGTACTATGTGATCCACATCAGCACAGGTGGGACTTGACAATTTCCAGACGTCCCTCGGTTGTTCTGGAATTTTTTGATTTTGTAAGTAGCCTTGTCAGAAAGCATCAGTCTCCTCGCCTTGTTTTTAAATTCACAGAGGGAGAAAGAAGAGAGTACTGGGAGAATGAAACAGGAGCCTTGTGTTCCCGGCATTTATATAGGAATATGGAGGATTTCTTCTTCTGCTGGTAACTATATGCAATTATTTTTGAAGCGCCATATTTCCTGGAGCGGGCCTAATATGGTCACATAAGGATCTTACACTCCAGTCCCATCCTGTGGTGTCACCATCTGTACACTTGCCATGACACCGTCACCCAACTCAGGGAGCAGTTGTTGTTCGCTATATTATGACCATGTTTCAGACACTGACTGCCTCTGTCCTATAAATTTGCATGCTTACACTTGAGGGAAAAAGCCAGGACTATGGAGAAGGGTGCAAGTTACATGAATTATATCGTGTGCATGCCATATATAGTACAGCTCTGCTCTGAAGTAAATGCAGGAATGCTTCTGGCAGTAGGCACCAAAATGGCTTCAGACATCCCTTTGCTGAAGATAGGACCAAAGGGTAGGAAGCCAGAGGAGGTTTCTTAGGAAGCAGGTAGAGTTACTACAGTCAAATTTGGAATCAAGGCAGCTGTAACAGAAGTACAAATGTCTCTGAGGAAGATGTAAAAATATCTCATAATCACTTAAGCAACTGAAATACCCATAATTTTTTGTTTGAGGTTCTTTTGGTTTATATTTTTTAAAATTTTGTTTTGTTTGCTCGTTTACCTCATTATATATAGAATTGTTTTTGATGGGCAAAAGTGGTTAACCTGTGGTAATCCGTAGTTTTGACCTGCATCAAGAGACAACCCTGTACTGAACACTCTCAGCTTTTAATAGTGCCTATTAAAATAATTTTTAATATGAAACAAGAATAGACATAATTTAGGAATCTCTAACTGGCATTTCATAGGGAAATGTCTACCAGCTCCTGGAAGAGCTGTGAAAGTGAAGAGAGTGCAATTAATCACCCTGCCTCTTTCACTGTTGTATTCTGCAGCAGCAATTGAACAAAAGCAGTTCTCTTATTACCATCTTGAACACTGCCAGTGTCAATATCTCAGAAGAGGAGAAAGGTGTGTTCTTTTCAGGTCTAATTTTGAAATCCTAACAGGTTGAAGTTGCTTCAGAGGATTGCATTGCTTGCTTGTTTCTTAAAGGAAAGAAGTCTGAAGTTAAGTCTGTAAAAGATCTCTGATCTGAACTCCCAATTTTTTTGCTAAAAAGGTAGGAGGGAAAAAAAAGATATGTTGCAGAGTACAGTCATATCAGAATTTTAGGTCAGACCAATTGAGTACTTTAGAGGGAAATCTCCTGATGGTATCCATTTATAATGTTAAAATTTATATTTTCAAGTAATCTTTGAGCTAAAAAAATTAGACTTATTTATAATAAGACTAGCCTAGAAGATTCACTCTGGAGTTACATATACATCAAAAACTACCAGGCATTTAGTGCACAGTACTAGAGAGGAGCTAGTCTGAAATAAAATGGAATCAGTACTGAATCCTCAGAAAACTTTGGAACTCTTCTGACTGCTCTACACTACTCACTAGTGCAGATATTGCCCCTCCTAGAAAAGGGGCACTTATATGTGTCACAGTCCCATTACCACCTACACAATGTTCTGCCACATGCAGTTATGTTAATGACAGCTGGAGTGCCACTTGACAGTTGAGGTGAGATTTTCCAGGATTTTGAAGGGGGTTTTTTTGCAGAAAAAAAAAAAGCATCTGCCAGTAAGATTCTGCAAAGGAGGAACAAAAGTATATTTAGGAGAGAAATCTGCAAAATATGACAAGACAAACTTTTAAGTTATGCGTCATAAAAACTTAGGTATGATTATTCAGAACAGACCTATGATTAGTATAAAATTTCCATTACTTTCAGTATAAAAAGGACTGAGGAATTCATGATTTTGTGAACTTTTGTGATCGATGCAGTGCCTTAACCCAACCAGCAGTGCTTTGGTGCAGACTTCAAAGGAGATGAAGGTCTGAGCCAGAGCTGGGCCAAGGATTTCTCCTCCAGGAAACCTCCAAAGGAGTAGTGTGATCCAGCAGGCACTGATGCATATGAACTGGGAACACCAGCCACAAATTTGACTGTGAGCCAACCACTTTACTCCAAAAATATGACAGACTAAGGGAGCCTTCCTTCAGCCCTTCCGGCTAAGCAGTGTGGCTGATATGATGGGACACCTCTCAAAGTTGCTCCTCAAGGCAGAAAGACCTTCCACTAATGACAGTCTTCTTTGGATGAGTCTAATTTGGGTTTTCTCTAAATTGCAACTGGACTGCACACCAAGTGACTCTTCCCTTGAGCACGAATGCCTCTCAAGGTTTGAGATTCCTTACATGACATTGGGAGATCCTTCTTTACCCAGGACAGAGAGACCTCTTAATCGCAGTATATCCTCAATAAGTAACTGATAGAATGCTGAATTAATACTAATTAAATCCAGGTACCTGATTCTGTTAGGTGTAAATTGTTCAAGTCTGAGATGAAGATTGGACTTAGCCACTCCTAAGCTCCACCAGGAGTTTAGAAAGCAAGAGGGCCCACTCTGAAACTCATCACTGAATCTGAGTGATCCTTTTACATCTCTGACCTCTCTCTCCATGGCAAATCATTCTAGCTTGATTCTAACTCAATTTTCTTTTTATGCTTCTTCCATGTAGTAACACTGTAAGTAATTAAAAACTTGTTGATGAGAGGCTGGACATGACCCAGCAATGTGCACACAGCCCAGAAAGCCAATTCTGTCCTGGGCTGCATCCAAAGCAGTGGGCAGCAGGGCCAGGGAGGGGATTCTGCCTCTCTACTCTGCCCTTGTGAGACCCCATCTGGGGTGCTGCTTCCAGCTCTGGAACCCTCAACATAAGAAGGACAAAGATCTGGTGGAGCGAGATCAAAGCAGGGCCACAAAGACAAACGGAGGGCTGGAGCACATCTCCAATGAAGACAGACTGAGAGAGTTGGGGTTGTTTAGCCTGGAGAAAACAAAGTTCTGGGGAGACCTCAGAGCACCTTCCTGTATCTCTGATTTTTTGAGATTCGCTATTCTGATGATTAATTGAGGTAAGGAGAGAAGGGAAGAGGAAAAAGAGGAAAGAGAAGGTTATTTCCTGGACTGAATTTACCGAGTTACAATTCCCATCTGGTGGATATCATTATCCCTCTTTTTTTCTTTTTTTTTTTTTTAATTACATAATGGTCTGTTATTGGAGATATTCTTGGATTTTATGTCTGTGGAAAAAACAGAAAAAAATTTTTGAGCAATAATTTGTTTATTGAGGAGTCTAACTTCTTTTCTGTTGCAACCATTCAGAATTTGGGGTTAATTTCGATAACCAACATAAACTGGAAGATATAATTATTACTAAAAAATAATGCTTACATTTAAATTTTGAAACTCTTAAAAGGCTAAAGAAGTCTAAACCTTCTACTGAGAGTCTTTTCCAGTTGAACATGATTGCTCTGCTGGAGAAATAAAAAAAATGATAAAAAAAAAGTTCATTTTCTCCACACTATTTTCTTCAATTTGGTCAAAATGGCCTGAAACCCCAGGAGGTCACATTATTCTGCCCATAGGTATTTTCCCTCTTAGCAATGGCCTAACACAGCAGCTGAGACACAACTAATTATCCACAAAAAAAAATCAATCCTTTTCAGAGCCATTTTTTCTTAAACACAATTGAAAATATTTGTTATTTTTATTCTCTGTTTACACAGGTTTTGCTTTGTAGTTATCTGTGTTAAAAAAATGCCAATATAGGTAAAAGCCTTTTTCTCTTAATTTGATCACTTATACCTATATGTCTACTTTTTAAACACTTTTTTTCTCACAATACAGAACTGGAATTTTTGGTGCTAATTTTTTACCTTTTCCCTTACTCAATTTTAAGGGCTATTGGCTTGGAAAATATAATTGATGTACCAAAACAACAACAGTGAAGTAAGGGAGGAAGGCAGCTGAAAAGCACAAGGGGGTAAACAAAGAAAAACATAAGGCTAACGTTATCTTGATGTTGGTATCAAAAAGAAGGGGCAAGAAGGTTTGTTCCCCGATAAGCTGTCGTCTGCTCAGAGGTAGGAGTATGTAAAACAGAACTGCTATAAATGAAATCAAAAATGAAAAAGACATTTAGAAAACAACACCAATGTCAATTAAAAAATTAAAAGCAATTAGAGCAAGAATAATTCTAAAGGAAAAATGTAAAAAAAACCCAATGTAAACAACTGTTTCCTTAAAGATAAGCAGACTAAATGACAGGAAGATAAATGTAGAAAAGGATACGAGAGGGAGACGTCTATGAAAATACAAATCTAAAAATAAATCAACATGTACAAGTATAATAAAATTCATATTTGTAGGAGGCAAAAATCTATTACCCAACTTTCTGTTTTGTGAGCCAGTACTTCAGGTGAGTACGGCAGTATTGGAAGAGATGCAAAGACCCCTCAACAAGAGAATCAGTGGGTTCGCTTTTGTGATAAATAGCATAACATTTTTTTAAAATCCATTTTGGTATGAAGACAAATGGTACCTGAAGAGGGGTGGCTCTCATTTGGGATTTGGGACAATTGTGCCCTCTTGGCTAGAGATTATTCTAGTCACAAGACCCAACCCAAACCATTTGCAGGTTCTCCATTTTGTACCTGTCAGGGAGGGAATCAAGTGCTGCACTGGCAGCAGATAATATATGTTCCAAAATATCATATACAGCTTTATAAAATATGGATAGGTATGTGTGAGAGAGGCTTTTGAGCAAGGTGGAGTTTTTGCCTGATGGAGGTAGAACTAATTTTATATTATTCTTTGTGCTCAACATATTACATAATAGCAATTTTGTTCTTGCAGACAGAAAGCTTTAAAAAAATAAATCTAGACATGGGAATCCATCTACAGACTAAAGTGTTACATTTGGGCTAAATTTGAATTTCATCTACCTTTCATTAATGCATCTTTCTTTAACTAATAAGACCAAAAGCCATGATAGAAGCTTCTCTGATATACAACTTTTCCTGGTGTGATACTTGCATTAAGCTTTCCTGGAAGATTTGTTAAGAGGCCATCACATTTCTGCAAAAATAAATTCCTATGTCTGAATTCTAGCACTTGGTTTCTCCAGTTTTTCTTATTTATAATACTGTTGTACTGTAAGAAAGTAAAAGGAATTTAGACAAATATTTGATATAGAAAAGTCAAACTTGAAGCCCAGCGGTGTTCCCCAAGCTTTGTTAGACAACAGTACCTATGACATGCCTTCACAATTGTTACTTTGTGGAATTTTATCCTCTGATAAAACATCAACAGCATGTAGATTAATAGATTAATTGCATCTACTTTGCCACACCTGTATTAACATATACACCTAGGAGACCTCATCTTCCCTGTTCTGAGTGTGGTGAAAACTTTTAAACATAAGAGTTTCTCAGTCTTCTCTTTATTCTGTTCTCATCAGTAAGATCTATAGTCAAAACACAGCGATCAGTGTTGAATTAAGAGTAACTACTGGAAATTTCAAGAGACATAAATTTAAGAATAGATCCTAAAGTTCTTGAGGACTGAATACATTGAATAAGGTGAAGAGATAAAAATACTAATTTAAGGTATGGAATGGTACATGGAAAAAGCTCAAAGGAAACCTTTTCAAGGGGAAGTAATGAATTTTGTATTGAAGTTTGATTGTTCATTTTGTTTTCTTAACTACATCTGTTAATAATGGTCATAAAACAATCCATCCGCAATACACTGTATGTATTGATAACCTTTGAATAAAACTGCTGAAGGGAGATATAGTGGGAAAGTTTCCATCCAGTTTTACTTGGACTGCTTCTATTTATTTTCTGCAAATAAACAAGCAAAAAGAGAAAATTATTCAAATATATACTCTGAAAACAGTATCTAGAGAATTTTAAGCATGTTCTTTCAGAATAATAATGCACAGAATATAATAATAATGCAAATATTTGCCACAAAAATCCAACTGTAAGTATTGTCAATATTAGATAGGGTGTAGGGATACATTAACATGTGTAAACATGTCAAAAAACAGATGAAATTTGAATTTCCAAATAAGCAAAAAACCAGTAAATGATACATGAATATTCATAAGTATGAAAATATGTACACTGAAATACTATTTGTTCAAGACATTCAGTGAATTATTTTGAATAACAAAAAAAATCATGGAAACCCTGATCTGTCTGCTAGTAATTCAGACTACGAAAACAACAAGTAAATTCCATCAGTGATTCACAATGAATAAGCTCATTGTGCTATTTATCAGCCTGTTGAAAGCTGCAGATACATGATATGGCCGTGAATAAATATGTGTGTGTTTGTGTGTGTAACTGTTTATTCTACATTCATTTCCTATTTAACTTTCAACAAATTAAACCTTTAGCCAGTGAACTTTTTCCTGTCTGTGCAGAAGTTATGCCCCTGCTTGACTTGCAGGCTTTTTCTCTAGATGTTTTTTGGACAGCATTGGATTTCTAGCATTGTATGTCTTAGCCCTCTTTGATTCCATCAACTTCATGACTTTTCGTATAGCTTTCATACAACTAGTGTATAGGAAAATTAGGATGCTATTTATGTCAGAAATTGTTTACTCTTTCAGGAGACAGTGATGCCTAGGAAATATTACCTAGGCATCCCCTCAAGGTTTACTAGACACAGAGACAGAATCCATATTGTAGGGTTTTTTATAGTTGTCCAGCAAAGCCAACTCATCATCTTGGGGTTTTTTTTAACTTGAGCACAACATAGGAAGAATCTCTGGGTAGAGATGGGAACAAGAAATAATACTAAGTAGAGGAAGAAGAAATTTTAGATACCCTTTATATCTAATAAAAAATGGTTATAAATGTCAATGAAACTCTTATAGCCTGCTAAAGAGAATCCTTGTAGAACTGCTAATTCTTTCTTGCTGTCTGGGGTCTGAATGATCTTAGCAGCCTCCCATGGGAACCTGGTGTTTCTAGTTTGCTTTTTCTGGTGGAAAAGTTCCACCGCAGCTCTGCAACATTAAAGCGACCAACATCCTGTGAACTGCTTAGAATTTAGGCGGCAGTAAGGGAACTAAAAGCACACACATTCAGCGTTTCTTGGTAAGAATACTACAGTGTTTCTGCTTTTGACTCTAGCATCTTCCTCAGTCTCCAGCTGATTATCGGAAACCCAGAGTTTCTATATCACTTGCAGAACCACAACTGCAAAAAGTAGTTTTCCGCTTCTTCTTGAAATCTTGAAAACTCAAGTTTTGTAGCAATGTCTTTTCCATTTATCATAGTGCAGTTCTCATTTCCACTAATTAAGCCTTTATTTCTCTTGCTCTCTCTACTATTCTATGTTTTCCTTTGGTACTTGATCCATTTAGAGTGCATGGAGTATGTTTCATGTGGAAATGCAGATGGTCACGGGCTTGCTATTCACCCTGTTACCAGAAAATCAGAAATGCATATCCACACACAGTGTGGCACTGAGCACAGTCCCACTCAGAGACGGGGCTCATTGGCTTCAGCTTGGCAGTCACACAGCGTTGAGTTTCAGACTGAATTTGGATCTTGGACTGCTGGCTTCAAGGATAAGCAGAATGCCCTCAATCTACCTTCCTCTTTAACATGCCAAAAAAAGTCTCCCCATAATATTCACTGTCGTCTGCCTAAAACTAGGTCTTCTTGGAGATTTTAATTTACTTAAAAAACATGACATTTTTATGCCAGGACAAATTAATTAATATTCTGGTCTGCCTTTTCCATCATAATCCTGGTGTGCTTTATAAACAGAAAATTCTATATCTGAGAAGAAAATGAGGTATTAGACTGCTGCCTGCTCCTGAAAGATGGTGGCTTTTCATTGTTTTGTAATAGTAGAATAAGTCGGAAGTTGATGAATTAGTGGAAGAGAGCATGTGGCCTAAAAGTCAGAAGTGAACTATAAATGGATTTACTACATGTCATTCTTTTGCATCCATACACGCAGAGCAACATATTACATAGAACATCTATATCTTAATCTCAGCAATACAATAAATCAGACAAAGAAAATATCGACACAGAAGAAGTGATTCATCATACGTCACACCATGTTCCAAGCCTGTCCACTAGTGCTTCTACTCAGTGCAATAACAAAGATCTTGCCATCAGAGAAGTGCCAGTTTTATTTATATTGATCCCAAAATTACCTTTTGAGCTGTTTGCTCTTCAAACTGAGTATGTGTGTCAGTCAGAAAAAGGAAAGCAACTCTCACAGAACTGGCATATTTCCAATACTACAAGTGAAAGGTGGGAGTGAGAGACAGAGTAGTAGGCTAAATTTAACAGCAAGCAAGATATCCAGTGGCATAAATCTTTCCACAAAGCCTCCAAGCAGTTGTTAATGTCCTCAGTAGAATTCTTGTCCTGGTTTACAACATTTGCAGATATTATGACTAGGCCAGAAAAGTGTTCTCTAAAGATATATCAAGAATGCAGAAAACTGTTAGCATTTTAGAGAGCAGTATTCTTGCAGCATAAATCAGAAATAACTGAGAGTCCCATCCTGGTGTCATGGGATGGAGTTCTACAAGCGACTTTGTTGTTGGGGATTTTTTCCCCCAAAGAAAATCTACAAAGCTAAGTGCCCCTGATGTTTTGGCCTTTAAAGGTTCCATAGAAAATTCCACAACACGAGTGAATTGGTTCCAGATTCTTTAGAATGTTTACTTCCAGCCATCAGTACATTTCTCTTAGGTTCCGGGTGGGTATATCTGTCTTTATTTCTGGTCCAGAGTCGTACAAGAAAGGATCCTCTGAGTAGCGACCTGATTTCATGTGAGCTGGAATCAGAGGTAACGGATATGGTGCATCTAATCAGTGACCAGGAGATAGGCACAGGGTGTGAAGGACATGAAATAGGACCACTTGTTTTCTATTCTCTGCCACTGTGTTTGTCCTTGTTTCCTTGGTGAGGAACAGCACAAGAGAAATTCCTGTAACAGACAAAACAGGGAAACCCATTTAAAAATTTTAATCATTGTAAAATTTAAAAAACTCAAAAACCTTGCAAATCTTTATATTCTCTGTAAGAAGATACAAATACTTCTGAATGAGTAAACAGATAGAAAAGCCGTGATTCTCTTGAGGATTTTTAACAAGGTTGGATGGTCTTATGGACATAACACTGGCTAAGATTTTCAGAAGTTAAAGATGTATTTCCGAAAGATTTAAAAGTCTTTTACTATGGTATGGTAAACTCACTCTCTGCTTCTATTTTTTCTGTAAAATAGTGCAAAAGTATTTAATTTCCTTAATTTTATCCCAATCTGTAAATTTTGTTTGAATTTTAAGGTCATACTTGTGCTGAAAGGGACCTGATCTTTGCTTACCACTCTAAAAGTCTTGTTTACTAGAAGTAGCATAAACAAAAATATAGGTTTGATTTCCATACAACCTTAATTTGTATTATTCAAGTGGTAAAAAATTAACATTTTTCTGTTAATGCTACGTTTTCAGTTTAGTTCATATGAGCATTCTATAATAATTTATTTCATATGTTCCATTAAAATTTATTTATTTAACGATACATTAAATTTTGTGTGCACTGTCCATATAAACTTTCCAGATTTAAAAAAAAAATCAGAAAACCTAAAATTATTATTAATAACTTTCTGAAAGTCTGAGTTTAATACTTATCTGTGGTGTAAAAGATGATGTCAAGAACAGCTGAGTGAAGGATAGAGAGCAGAACTGAAAAAGAAATGAAAACTCTATAATTCCATAAATATATGCAAATTACTGGTGCACTCACACTTTGAAAACCTCATGGTGTTCTGGTCATCTCATATGAAAAGAAACAAACATAGTGCCACTGGTAGGCTGAAAGACATGTAAAGCATGCTTACAAAAATATTAAATTGATTGAGACACTGCAACTCAGACAAGAGATGACTGGGATAAAACAGAGATCTGTAAAAAAGTAAGTAATATGGAATGGGTAATTGCATTTTTGTTTTGATTACATGGAAATGAGAGAACATCAAATGTAATGACAAAGAAAATTTTCTGAAATACTCAAAGGAAATCCCTTTGTCATTCAATACTTAAATGGATTGTTGAACCTATGGCTACAGGATGTTTTGGTTGCCAAGAATATAAATGGGTTCAAAAGTTGATTAGGCACGGTAATGGAGGAAAGCTCCACCAAGGACTGCTAAACATGGTGGTCTGATTACAGCCTCTGGCTTTAGTTCAGGAGGTTCCTGAACCAGAGAGAGCCTGAAGCTGCAAGAACAGAAGCAAGGAAAGTACTACTTTGTGCATACCCTGCTCTTAATATTTGTTCCCTGAATATCTGCTGCTGAGCACCACTGAAGATGAACTTCTGGTCTGATTTAGTTCTGTTGCTCTCAGAGGGGCAGAGGGTGGTGGAGGCAGAGAAAGGGGGTGTGGGTGGCATTGCAAGCTTTTTTTAGTGACACTGCCCAGAATTAAAAACTAATTAAGAAAAAGCCTGATAAAACACAGCATGCTGACCCAAATTCAAACCCTTTAAAAAAGCAGTTGTATGACAGTTCTATTTAATTCTAAGCAAATTAAAAGAAACTTCAAAGAAAAGTGACAAAGAGCATATCAGAATGGAGATTACCTGTAAATCCTTCAAAGAAAGGAAGGAATGGATCTGGCTCTCTTATTCCTGGGACAGAATCTCTAAGCAGGGAACAACAGTGGTACAAGTGTCACGTATGGTGTGTGCAAGGCTTGCTACAGTAAGTGTGGCATGAATAACACTGACAGATTCACAGCCACATCATGGACCCCAGGGGGACAACTGAAGAAGAAGCCAGGACTGCTCAGATGCCAAACTTCACTTTCCTGGAAAATGTCACTGTTGACAGCAGTCCTTTACATGCTTGAAGCGCCTCCAAGGTTAGGCGTTGGTGTGAATAGAACTCCACTTTTGAATGCACAGGTGAAGACTGTACAGCTAAAACAAAGCCACCAGGCGCATGTAGGACAGGAGCTGGGTGACAGCAATGCCTCACCCAGTGCCCTCAGTATTCACTCCCAAACACCACCTGAAGTCTGAACTCAGAAGCCTTAATTTTGAGCTCTAAATAAGGCTTTAAATAGAAGTTTGATGCTGCTGTTGTCTTTACAAAAGCAGCCTTGAGTCATTATTGAAATAATGCCCCTCCTACTAACCTAGCAAAATACGGTTATATTTAGTATAGTAGAACAAACAAAAGGAATTGAAAGGCATTGCACCTCATGCCTAAGATCTTCTATTCAAGAATTATTATAAATTTCTTGACCTTTCAAGCTGTAGTCTTTTTGTATCCGGAGTGGAAGCTATTTTTATACCACTACAAACAACTTCATACCACTGAAAGGTAGGGCAGTGCCCCTCAGTCTCCAGTGTATCGGGATGACACTTTGAAGATGTGATTTCTGCCCATCAGGTCATATCCCCATGTAGCTGATAATATGACTTGACGTTCTATAAATTTGTCTATAAACCTTCACATCCTACAGCCAAGAAGTTTCAACTGCACCATCACTATTCATTTGGGCTTTGGCAGTTGCTTCTTAAAAACAAAGGCACATAAACAAATAATGTCCTCCAAAGATCTTCTTCAATTGGCCAACAAATATAAGTCCTGAGAGAAAATATCTCAGCCTAATACATGAGACACTGTGAAATGTCACAGCATTAGCACTATATTCCATGATAATAGCTTTGTTGTATATAGTGATTACCTTTCTTGGAAGCTTGCCAGCATCTATGTCTAACAGGGATTCAAATCTACCATACATGTATCTTTGTTAAATAGGTTGAGATTCACTGCAATAACTTGAACCAGTTGAGACATTTTACTTCAGTGTAATTATTCCGAATGTGCATAAGAATATTGAAAAAAAATGTAGTTCAAAATCTGAATTATGGATTCATAATTCTAAATAAATGAAACAGATCCACAGATGTCATAAATTTTTGTGAATTGTAACTGATTGCAGCTGCCTAGAATTATAAAATATTTGTTACATATTTCCAAACTTCTTATATATAGATGAGACAGAGAAAAACTAAGATACATGGTCTCTCTATTAAATGCGTTAATTTTCTCTGACAGCATCTTTCCAAATGGTTATGAATTCCTAGAATTCAAGTTTGATATTTACATTAGATACATTTTAGATAACTATATAGATAGAAAATTATGTTTATTAGAAGTTCTGGCAACCCAGTGTATGATTTGTCTGATTTTTGGTTTCTACCAATCAAAGACATAAAGTTTTATCTCTGTCTTACAGGGACAAGAACTTTTCTGTGGGAGCTGCATTGATACTCTGAGCTTCTTCTCATCACACCTCAAATATATCAAATGCAATGATCTTTTCACAAGAGTTTTCTGTCTGCAGACCAACTCTCTTAAAATAGCAAGTATTCTTCTGTATTATAGAAATGTGTTGTAGGATTATGTGGACCAACTTCTATTCCCCATTTCTAGATCTGTACACGTTGTCTCCTGGAATACAGTTAAACAAGGGACTAAAACATGACACAGTAAATATAGTTTTATAGCTGGAATTGGTTGACGAGAGAGAGGAAGTCTGCCCAGAGCCTCCTTTTCTCCAGGCTAAACTCTCCAGCTCCCTCAGCTGTTCCACATTAACACTTGTGCTCCAGACCCTTCACCAGCTTTGATGCTCTTCTCTGAACTGCCTCCAGCACCTCAGTGTTTTCCTATAGTGAAAAGCCCAAAACTGAAGGCATGGAGAGCCCATCCCCAGAGGTATTTAAAAGACAGGCACTACAAAATACAGCTTAGTGGTGGATTTGGCAGTGCTGAACCTGATTATCTTAAAGGTTTTTTCCAGCCTTAATGGTTCTGTGATTCTGTACAAATGTGCAAACCATTCCCACTGAAAGTTTAGAGGGAACAGAAATAGCAGAATAAAAATATTCTGACAATATATGTGTATGTATGTACATAAATATATGCATACACATAGGTTGGCATACGTATTTTCTGCATCTGTTATTGCACACACACACCTTGGAGACAAAACACTGAGACACAGGCCCAATCTGGAATGCCCTTTCTTATGCCTTTAGGATATTCTGAAGGCTTGATTTGCAAGGATATAAAAAACTAAATAGTAATATGTTACAGTGTTATAATGCAGAAGTTGCAACACTGATTTAGCTGGAATGTTTCCACATCAATGTAAATGTGAAAGTGAGAATGGAATTTGTACAACAAAGCAAATTTCTTGTACTGGTCATGCTGTATATGAAAGGTAGTTTTTATTGAATACATGTACTTATCTCATGAAAAGACAGCAAGTAATTTCAAATACAAGTGGAAATGTGACTATGAATAGACAATTTACACACACAGAGACAGTTTGAAGATAATAAAAGAGAGTTCTTGACCGTTGGAAAAGAGATTTTCAGTAACTTATTACCTGCTCTGCAAGTATGTGATGAGCAATATCTGCAGTTCCTGGTCCCCAGATATCCAGGCTGGAGCCCATTGTAGAATATTGCTTCCTGCATACTGCTATTACCCAGGAATTCTTTTTTACTGGAAAAGAAATAATGAATGCAGAATATGAACATGAAAATATCCATGGGCTGGTTCTATCTGGGATGGAGTTAATTTTCTTCACAGTCTAGAGTGGGGCTGTGTTTTGGATTTGTGCTGGAAACAGTGTTGCTAGTTCAGGGATGTTTTAGTAGCTGCTGAGCAGGGCTTGCACAGTGTCAAGGTCTTTTCTGCTCCTCACCCCACCCCACCAGCAAGGCTGGGGGAGTGCAAGGAGTTGGGATGAGGTACATCCAGGACAGCTGAAAGGGCTGAAGGGAAATTGCATACCATAGGTCACTGTGTTCAGCAATAAAATGATGTGGGAGGTGTCAGGGAGCCACTGCTTGGGGGCTGGCTGGGCATTAGTCAATGGTGAGCAATTTTCATCACTTGCCTTTCTTGGGGTTTATTTCTCTTTTTTATTGTCTTTTCCTTACCTCAGCATCAGAAACATCATAGCTGTAGTGGTAGAAAGTATTGTAGTAGTGGTATGTTTTTCAGTTGTTGAAGTGTTTTTATCTCCAACCATGACTTTTTTCACTTTTACCCTTCCAGTTTTCTTCCTGCTGAAGGGGAAGTGAGCAAGCAGCTGTGTGGTGCTTGGTTGCCAGCTGGAGTTAAACCATGACTGACCACTCTTGCATTTGACTCTAGTATGGAGCTGGGCTGTTCCTGGAGTGCATGCTTAGGGATTTTAAATGATTCTGTCCTATGATTTAATCTCTGACATAGAGGACAGTGGGTCAATTTCATTATATTGATTGTCCTAGTGAGCTGGGTTTGGGATATCCATCTACAGACTACACTGGAGATGGGAAAAAGAACAATTTTCCCTTTTTTTTTTTAAAGGAAGAAAAAGGAAGACATATTTCTTTTGAGGTTTTTTTAATGCTTATTTGGCTTTTCCTAATGTGTCCTTAAAAATACTATTTTTAATGCATTTGTTGAATTAATACTCTGATTTCCATAGTTTATGCAATAAAGCCTTATTTATATTAGTTAACTATGCAAAACATTTCATGCAAAATACTCTAATTAGAAGCTGCTATATTATTTCTTGATCCCAGTGGGATATTTTAGTTGGAAGTATGTATCCTAAATACTGTGATGCCAAATTATCTTTTCCGTTATAGCTGAACAATTAAGTTGAACTTAAAAGACAGAAGAGAACTTTTCGCAGATATCTTAGAACGTGTTGTTAATATTCCCAATCCAGTACAGATGTAGTGGACAATATCTGCACTGCACGGATGAAGTAAAAAAATAGACAGTGGCAACCCACTTCATTAGGACAGAATCTTATGTACCTGATTTATGACCTTGACAAACATTTGAACTGGATAAGCATCTGGGGACTGGACTGTCATTAGTTCTGACCATGTGTTTCTCATTTTTCTGTGGCTTTTTAATACAAATAAGACTTCATATAAAACTAATTGGAAGTTTAATTGACAAATTAAAGGACTTGTCTATGTTTGCATTCCAATTATCAGTAACAAAAAATTCTACACTTACTGCTGAAAACAGACAATCAAACAACTTAATACATGTCAAAAAGATGTGAAAAAATTCCTCATTGTCCAAACAGTTTTTTAAATTTAATTGTCTTTGTTTAAGCTGTGAACATTTTTCCTTTCTCATTTCAATAATCTGGCACCTTGCAACAAACCAAAGTTGAGTACACTAAACCAAATTGTATACAGTTCAGTATTCTTGCACTGGAGAAATGTTTGCTTTCTAAAACGGTGCATTTCAGGATAGAATTTTGTGTTTGCCTGCTGAAAGTATAAATGTTCTTTTCAATTCTCCACAGCAAAGTTTAATTGTAGAAATTTACCTAGGAGTTTAGAATGTCATATCACTATCTAATGGTCATCAGTCTCTTTACTAATAGGAGTAAAACGTGTATGTGATGGTATGATGATCAGTAAAACAATAATTTTATCTCTGTCTTGTAAAAATTTCTGTTGCAGAGATTGCCAACATTTAATATACAACCAGCTCTCTGAGTAATCTGGCTCAGTGATGCTCTGCTCCTGTACTCATTTTGCTTTTCAGAATGCCCAACATGAACCACCAAGTCAGATTTTGTGACCCTTGTCCATTCTTCTGTTTGCTACTAACCAAAATAATTTGATATTATCTTCTTTATAACAGCCATTCAGATAATTTCAGACATCTCTTAGGTCACGTCTTAATCACCTCTACACCAGATTAATGAAGCTCAGTTTCTTGAGCCTCTTCTTACTTCTCCCCTGTGCAAAGCTTCTGTCATTTCTACTCTCTGTTGGTGCTCCAACAGGTTTTCCACATTTGTGTTGAAAAAGAGTACCAATGCTGGCTGCAGCAGATCAGATTTGGCATCAGCAGTGCCAGCAGCTGGTGAATCATAACTTCCCTCCATACAGGAGCCGTATTTCTTCAAATATAGACAAATATATTAGAACTATAATTGCATTGATATTTGCAATGGAATTTCACTTTGGAGCTGAATCTTGTGTTTTAACCCCAGCTAAGCACCACACAGTCACTCACTCACTCTCCTCCACCACTGGGACAGGAGAGATCAGCAGGGTAGAAGTGAGAAAGCTCATGGGTTGAGATAAAGACAGTTTAATAGGTTAAGCAAAAGCTGTGCACACAAGCAAATCAAAATTATTTGCAATTAATGCACCACTTCCTATGAGCAGGCAGGTCTTCAGCCATCTCCAGGACAGTTTCATCTCATGTGACAGTGACCTGGGATGACAAACATCATCATTCTAGATGTCCTGTGCTTCTTTTTTCTTCCCGCAGCTTTATATTCTGATAATGATGCCATGTAGTATAGAATGTTCCTGTGATGAGCTGGGATCAGCTGTCCCAGCTGTGTCCCCTCCCAGAGCCTTGTGCACCCCCAGCCTCCTCTCTGGTGGGTTGGGGTGAGAAGCAGAAAAGACCTTAAATCTGTGTAAGCTCTTCTCAGCAGTGACTAAAACACCCCTGTGTTATCAGCAGTTTCCAGCACAATCCCAAAATATAGCTGCACACTTGTTACTATGAAGAAAATTAACTCTATCCCAGCCCAAACAGGCGCAAATCTGTACAACTCTCAGAAGCCTTTAATGGTGGCTGCTCCTCAGCCAGTAGTCTGTCCTATACCACAGAATTACTACACTCCAGGTGCAGAACTTGGCACTGCTGCCTGATGAACTTCTTAAGGTTTCTGTCAAGTCTCTGTCCCTGGAGTTGTTAATTGAAACATTCAAGAGGATGAAAGCCAGGGTGGAAATGAATGTGCTTTTCCCTTTGAATACAGCTGACCAGACTGCCTTCCACATACTTACCACTTCCTCAACTTCCAAATGAGGGGATGGAGGAGACATGCAAACATTTAGTAAATTCAGTTACATATATGCCCTCAATAAATGTATTTTACACCACTCTTACCTGGCCATGTAGCTAGTCATTTCATTTTAACTATTCATATTGGACAGGCATGAATGACCCTTTTTTGAGTCCATCTTCATTTTTCCCAATGGATGCCTTCTCCTTCATGCCTTTGGAACTGAACTCAAAGAGGAATTGGCTTAACATTCTATCCAGGGACTGAGATAATCCTATGATTTAGAAGATCTCATTTCTAGCTTTCCTACAGAGTGGGACCTCCTTTGCTAGTCACAATTTTTTCTCTCTTTTGTTCAGCTTGATTATACCTCTTCCTAATATTAACTCTTCTTCTTTAAGTGAGTCAGCACAGCTGAGCCTGTGGCACAGCATGTGCATCATAAGGGTTTGGTATGATGAATGCATCTGCTCCAGAAGGAAGCAGGTCAGAAGACTTCTAGCCCAACAGAAGTTTGCCTAGTAAAACAAAATTTCACCTTGTTTGATACAAGAAAACTGAGTAAGGGGTATGGCATTAGAGAAAGCTGTCCTAATACTCAGCACATAGGTTGTGATAGAAAGTAACTTTGTTGGCTAGAAAGGAGAACAGAGGCATGTTATTTATAACAAGTTTCAGCATCAGAGTTGCTTAATAGAATTGGTTTTGGGCAATAAATTATCTGCAAGTTTAAATTATAATAATGATGTAATTATGGTAATATGCTAATAATTGCTAATGTAAGTGTGATGTTAATGAAAAGAGTGATAGTGTAGGTAATAAGAATTAGACACTCCAACGTATTGATCTTTATGTGTATGAGGATATCTTGGAGAATGAGTATGTAAAGTAGACAAAATGAGGCATTTTTAAAGAAAAAATTCTTTAGAATTTTCCCCAGGGTGGTTTTTATTAATGCCAGACCACCTGCTTCTGCTAGGCTATGTGAAAAGGAAATAAGATAACAAGCTGAAACCCTACAGGAAAACAGACACTTTAATTTTAGTGATAAAAGAATGTTAATTCAGATCCGTACCTCTGATGAATTAAATCTCTGATTGTCTTCAATAATCTTAGACTGTCTGTTCAGATAAGAGCCTAGTGAGATTATTTGGGCCTCCTCAAACTAATTTTAAAGGACAATTAAAATTCTTTCTTCACTAGTAGCATATCAGAAAAGTCTACTCACATGACATGGAAATTGAAATAGGAGATTTTTTTTTAGTACTGCTGCTTCCATGACAAATGATAGATAAATCAGCACATCCACCTTTATACCAAAAACCACACGTTTAGGTTTCTAAAGTCTCTAAGTAAGCAGCATAGGCACCGAGCAGTTAGTTCAGGTAAATAATAAGCTTGCAGTCTTTATTAGGCTGCACATAACTATATAATTGCCTACACTCTCATTGAAGCATGGACTGGAAATAATCTCAACTGGTGTAATATCCACCAAGATATAAGGTTTTTCTTGTGTCTTTTATAAATAAAAATTAAGGCAATGAAAAGAGAGAAGGAGTTTTCTAAGATTAATGAGTAAAACAGCTGTAGGGAGATGTAAGTTTCAAAGCCCTGTTTCAAATCAAGAAACAGGGAGGACCTTCTAGCCAGGGTAAACTGAGAAGAAACGAGGTGGATACAAGCTATTTTCTGGTCTTTTTCTTCTCCTGTTTTGGTTTTTCATGTCTTTTCAAGAAACAGCAGAGTTAGAATCTCTCTAAAAAGGAGAGAAGATCTGTCAACATTAACACAAAATTTTAATTAGGAACTATGACACAGGCATAAATATTTACATATTTTATAAAATATGCCCTCTATTGAATTTGATTTGATAATGTTGTTATTTTAATTGACTGTGCTATATTGATATCATGATGTGCTTTAATATTTCATAAGTTATATACTACACGGGTTCTGTTACTTTAAGATGATTTAAGCTGAAATGTGACTAATACAGCCCATCTCTAGATACCATGGCTGCTTGCTGTGGCACTGTTTTGGCACAGCAGAAAAAAAAATAATAGATTTGGAAGGCATAACTCACGATTATAAATCTATTTAATTTCGCCAATCAAATAGATCATGTCTAAATTTTTCCTGGGGCAAAATTCATGCTTAATAAACCTGTGTGGAAAGTCTTGCTTTGTCTCATTAAAAACCTACTTTCTTTCTAGACAAAAATGAAAATTTTATCTAAAATATATTAACATAATGATAATGGTGCAGTATGAGAGAAGTGGAAATATTTTATCTTGAAAATATACTTTATTTCATTTTAATGATTTAGTAAGTTTATGTATAAATTATGTGAAAATAGTTTTTCAAGCTGAAATTCAAAGTAATGAAACTTCAAAATCTTTGCAAAGGACTCATCAACATTTTTGAAATGTAAAACAAAAAGTAGTTTAATTTCATTCAAAACCAATTCTTTCTTCCAATTTATCTTTGTTTAAAAATAATTAATTGGAAAACTTCTAATCTGCACTCACTTTTCATCTTTGACCCAAGCAGTCAGTCAACAGTTTACACTTTTGGTTAATATGGAAAATAATTTAGAGGAATCAAAAAGTATTTTGGGCTACAAGTTAATCACACTATGAGCAAAATCCTTGCACACAAAAGTTGCTCCCACATCCGCAGCTGTAAAAGCCAACCTGGCAGCTGAATATAACTCTAGTCAAAACACCACTGTGCATCTCAATGGCAAAAGAATGAGGTATACTGATAATTAAACTACTCTGACATGGTTCCAGATGATATTGATTGCATGACTTTGTTTAGCATAGAATATGTACTAATAATAATAATAATTAATGGTTACCATTATGTAATTTTAAAAAATTAATGGTTCATTTTTTAAAATTAATTTCAGAAATGAAGTGATGTTTTCTGTCCAAAGAAAGGCTGCTCAATTTTGAAAAAGTTTTGCCGCTGTTTTTATTTTCACTCTTTTCTCTTTCTGATTAAGCTGCTTTTCCAGTGGTACTGACATGGCAAGAGAAATTATCAAAGAGAAGCTACATGCAGTTTGCCTTGATCCTTATCCTCTGATGGTTTCATCATTAAGTTTTATAGGACAAGCAGATACTTGATTTCCTTTTCTTGGAGCTTTGCAAGCATACTGAAATTGTACCATATTTTTGAACCCTAACATTAAATCTAAACTGGACAAAATGCTAAAGAAAATATGGTTTAAAAAATCTTTTGTAAAATATCCTGAGATCAGTTGATAAAAAACAGTGTAAAAAACCTATTTATTGTCATGAAGAAGGACTTTGATATGACTACTAATATCTTTTTCTTCAAACCCCAGATGAATCTTCTATAGGTACTGTTCATTTCTCTGTCGCAGGAAATTGACTGCAATTCTTACCAAAGAGAGCTGAGCTGAAAGACAAAGAAGATGGGCACTGTGTGCTCCCTTGTTTGGGCAACTGGAGTGAGCGCTATACGAGAATCCTCCACCCTGGTGATATTCACACAGATTTTCTCCTGACAGTTCTGGCCATCCAAGGTGAGCATTCACCAGCTATTGATGTCATAGAAGCCCGTGAGAAACAACATCCTTGTCATGCAGCTACCACAAGCTGCATGGCTTGTTGGAGGGGCACGTTAGAGAGCCAGAAGACAGAGCAAGAGAAGACCTTGGGGGTTGATACCGTGTGAAGCATCTCAGCGTATCTTCAGCAATATTTCTCCATAGGAATACCCCTATGTTGAGGGACAGGATGCAGGACACCCTGCCCCTCCCCACAGACTGTTTACTTTAGTAAGATAGAAGCACTGGTATTTGATTATGAAGAGAAATGAGTCCGGAATATATTAGCCTAGGTTCTTCATCATACAGCAAAAGCAACTGTACATAAATCATGTCAGGTTTGATTTATCACGTCTGTGTTTTCTAAAACTTTGTGACTTTCATGGCTAGATAGTTAAAACTAACTGAGATAATTTAGACAATTTACATTAACTTTACTGTTATTATGGCAATAGATTTGCATTTTTACTGAAAGGAAGAAGGATAAGGAAATACAGAAATGAGCCAAAGAAAAGAAAGGCAGGTAAGGAAATGTTAAGAATTAACCACTGCTGTTCACAGCTTTGACTTAAACCCAGTCTGAATGTTAAAGGCATAGTCTTGTTTCAAAATGTTTAAAGTCTAGATTCTTTTGTCAGGATGACAAAAATCAAGATTGACACTAAGGTCTGAATAGCCCAGTCACATTTACCATCTAAGACCACACAAACAAAGCACAGAAGGAGAAGCACTGAATGAAAATATTGCCAGATGAGTACTCCAAAATTAATAAATACCAGAATTAAGGTTTCAAATGTAACCCCGATTTGACACCCTACATTTATGCATTATGAGAACAGCCTCTGCATCATCACGTTGTATTTTGTTATTCTCCAGCTCCAGATTAGAGCAACCAGAAGCAGAAGAGATGGAAAGCCCACAGCCCATGCCCACACAGCATGACTGTGACTTGCCCAGAATCACAGTGGAACACTCTGATGAAGTCCAGTTTCTTTGGGAAGTATCCAGCATTAAGTTATTAAATCTTCTTACATACAGCTCCTGCTTTATTAGCTGTGTATCTTCATTTTCTGGAAAAAAATTACATGAGCATCCTACAGTTGAAAGTTGCTTTCATTATAAAACTTGATTGGCAGTCTGTGAACTGAATGAGGAGAGAATGCTAAGAAAAAAATTGCATGTGCTAATGTAATTATAGATGGTAATTCTTACATCTAAGACAGACTAATTAAGGCTGTATAGGCAACCTTAATTCTGACATTTTCTAACTTCTGAGTAATTGACCTTGCAATCGCAGCACTCCTCATGTATCAATTATAATTAGCTTTTAAAAACATGAAAAACAGCCACTGTTGCTGAGGCAGGAAAAAAAAAGTAGAAGAAATCTTTTCCTCTGGAGCCGAGCTGTGCTTTTTTGAGAGTCAAATCTTTCAGAATCAGAGTTCAGAAGGCTGCAAGGTGACCTACCTACTCCAGGCAGCCTTGGTACCATTAGTAACCCCTACATGGGGCAGTTACCAGAAACTGGAATACACGTCAGCACTGAGAGTTTTCCACCATATTTGTTGTTGAAAGGTGATGATTAAAGATGCCTGGGAGAAATCCAGGCTTGGTGCTACTGTTGCTGTTGCCAGGCTCTCTTGCCCTTGCTTTGTCTCTGTAGTCCTCTGTTTCTGCTTTTCTCATCCAAGTTCCTTCCCCTGCTATTGCCTTATTTTGTGTACTCATTCTTCTGGGCCTTGGTCCTTGCACCTGCTCTTCTGAGCAGTAGATTGGCTGTTTCTTTCTTCTCCAGCTGCCTGTACTCAGCCTGCCTTCGCTCAGACCCCATCTCAACTGCAAAATGAACCATGAAACTCCCTGAAGATTCCACTAAAGTGCTATCTTGTGGTAAGTGTTGTGTGTATTTTGGCACTGGTCTATTTTCATACAGAGCCTGGAAGGCTGTCCCCTGTCAAAACATGAAAACTTTGCCTCCCTGTCAAGCAGTCACAATACATGTCTTATTACTAATGTTTTTAATATGACTTGCAACTTTATCTCTCCAACCTTTTAACTCATGTTTTATTTATTTTTAAATAATTCAGAAACCAAGATAGAAAACTTCAGTTTTTATTTTGGAGCATGGTGAACTTACTATGTAATTATTATAATGCAGGATTATGTAGAAAAAAAGTTCACTGAGCAGTGCTTTGGAATCATTATCTCTACCACAGAAGGTTATTATTAGAGTAATAGCGGTAACTGACTTGTGATTAGTAGTCAAAAATTTAACTCACCTAGTTTGAAAGGCTCAGAAGTAGAAATATTTCTTTTACAATATTTTAAAATAAATAAAATGTCTTGTTGAATAGATGGGTTCCTACTGACAGTCATTAAGTATTGTTTCAGTTCAATCTCTGCTTAACCTGTTGTTGGAAACCAAACTTACGCAGTTTTTTCAAATGACTAAGGAGAGTTCAGGCATAAGCAACCACAGCAGTAAAACAGAATCTGCTTTGTCCAAACTCAATTTGGAAGAGAAAAATAAAACAAAGGCACCATTCTGGAACCCTGGCATAGCTTGATTTTAATGTTATAATGTTAAAGGAGAAAAATTCCACAAGGAGCTATGACATTCTCAAGTGACACAGCCAAGACTTTCTTAATATACAGTATCAGAGTGCTTCACCAGATACTGCCCAGGGAGAATACCATCTTAACAATTAATGAATATAAACAAGCAATAAATGAATTTAGAGCTAGCATTTTCTCGCCATTAAAACAATGAGATGCTGGTGCATTTGCAAAGGTAATGTATTTATACAGGATACGCAGCAGGCTCCATCTCCCCAGGGCACATATTTATATTTGAGCTTCTTGTCCTGGGCTCCCCTTAACGGTGAGGAGGAAGCAACTCTAGGGTGAGGAACCAAACCTCTAAAAATGAGCCATGTCTAATTAACAGGGTCAGGTGTGTCGTCTTCACTGAACTTTAATGTCATAAAGAGATTTTCCTAGATGTCTTTTTATTTCCCAAGAGACTGTTCAAGTTTTCACTGACTCTTTTGAGAACAGTTTGAAATTTGGTGCTAGGAGGTTTTATTTGTTTGTTTGTTTGTATGTTTGTTTGTTTGTTTTGGGGTTTTTATTTCTTGATTTTTGTTTCACTTTTGGTTTTGGGGTTTTTTGACATTTATCAGAAAAAGGGACTGGAATACTCATTGATATCAAATTCTGTTCATTCATAGGAAATAAGAGAAATCATGTGATAAACTTGATACACAGTTATTATTTTTAGAATCTGTTTATTTATAGTTCCAAGGGTTAGCTTAAAGCAATGGAAAGTAAATACTAAGATTCAATTAAAATTTGAACAAGCTTACAAAAATTTTAGTAAAAAACTGAATTGTGGATATTTACTCTATTGTGTTTACTGTTAAAAAAAGAGGAAAGCAGAAGGAAGTTAGTAAGTAGAAAACATATATTTTTTAAAATAATTGTTAAAAACTATTGAAAATTTCCTATGGCATTGGTTGTTTTCCATTATCTTTTTCAATAAATTATAGCTATTCTAGAGTTTTCAAACCGTGTTTTCCCAAGATAAAGATCATTTATGTATGACATTGGAAGGTGGGGATCACGGGCTTTGCTTATTTTATTCATACTGTACAGAGCAGCAGATAAATTAGTATCAGAAGGCAAAGATCTACCGAATTAGTAGGCTTAAAATAGAGCTATTAAGTAGTAGATAAAAAGAACATTGATGAGAATGAGAAAAAAAAAATCAGTTTATTTTCAGCTGATTACTATTAGTGAATTAGACAAAAAGGAGAGCAGCTACTAATTAACTTATGGAAATAAAACTGAGTCACGTTGTATTGGGTTAGCTTTGCCAAAAGCTAAACTCTCACCCAGCAGCTCATTCAGTCCCCTCTCCCACAGGGTGGACTTCTATGAGGAGAGTTAATGCCATCCCAGCCAGACCCAGCAAAGATCTCTAAAGAAAATATTCTAAAGTCATGTTTGACAAAATAGTATTTTCTAGTTGAAAGATTTCCCAGACAAAATGGGAAATTCAACTTTCATTGGACTCTTGTGTTTTCTGATTCTTGCTTTGAATCTGCAAGAACACTAGGTATCTCCACATCAGTTAATTACAACTTTTGACTTTGCAAATGATCATTCATATAAGAACAAAAATTATATTCAACTACTTAAAAATTAAGGCTGACATGCTATATTAATATAGATTATTAAATAATGATAAATAAATATAAACTTTTTCTTAACATACAGAATTTTCAGCGGTGGACTTAAGCAGATAATAAAGCAACATTTAAGATGGAGTTTCTGTAGAGGAAAAAAAAAAGAGTAATTCTTGCAAGAAATAGACTAAGTTAATTTTACAAATTTACTTATTAGATGCCAATTCCTGCCCCCTAAATTCATTGCAATACTGCAGAAGAAATTGGAGATGAAATTTTCCTTGGAGCAAACTTAAGTACATGCACAAGAAATAATGGAGCATGTGGATCAAGAAAGACACAAATAACTTGCTGCAGTGTAGAGCACTGGAATACCCTGGCAGCCTGCCTTATTTATGGAAAAAGGCCTCAGCAGCTGGAGGGCATGTCAGAAGGTATGCCCACATGTAAAGTAGACACTGTAAATTGAGCTTTCAGTGTACATATCTTCTTCAAAACTTCTCTCTTTTTAGTACAGTCTCAAGTCTGAGTCTACCAGTCATTTATTAGGAATTTATAAATTGTTTCTCTGCTGGTGGTGATGACAGAAGACTTAAGATCCTCTGTGTGTGATGGCAAAAGAAAAGTCAAGTTTTCTTTTAAGTATAGCTTTCCTCATAGCTGTGCTTTGTCTTTGGAGTATAATCAAATGATAACAAATGGTTCACTAACTTGGTCATAATTTAGAGCCCCCACATTTATCTGTATGACTCAAGAATCCACTCAACAGCTCCACCGTGGGAATGAAACATATCTGTGTCAACAGATCTGCATGTCTAGATCAAATGAGTGAATAGGACACTCGCTTGGTTCTCGGGGGCTGCATAATCCAGAAGACAATAGGAAGAGCACATTGAGCCAGACCAGGGGTCTCTGCTGAATGGTCTTTGACAATAGGAAGTGACAGCTGACAAGACAGAGCCTGTGAGAACCAGGCAAGCTCTTGAGATACAGGCTTATCCTATGTTTTTTCTGCTCTATCCTCCCAGCTTTCAGCAGACTGTCTAGGGATTTCTGGAGCCAGAGATATTTTTGTTTGCTACAGTCTCAATATGTATCTCTTCCATGAGTCTGTCATATTGCTTTTTGAACCGATTTGCACTTTTGACATCTGGAATGCTGCCTGGCAGAGTTTCCACAGTGTATGTATTCAGGTAAAAATATATTTCTTGTTTGCTTGTTTCAGGCTGCTCAGTGATGATGTCATTTCATGATCCCTAGTTTTTATACTGTTAGGAAAAAAGTGTGTTTTCTACTCATATATCCCATAGGACTTGAAGACCCAACTAAGTTCTGGCCTACAGAATTCATATATTTCTGAAGTAAACTTTTAATTGCTATATCATTCTGTTACAATGAATATATTTATTTCACAAAAGACCAGATTCAGGTTCAGGAAAATTATTTTTACTGTTTGTCCAAGCTACTCTCAAAAGAAAGAAATTTATATAAGGATTGTTACACCGACAATTTCAAATTTGTTGTTAGAATTACCTGTCAGATGCATAGACAGAATCATTTTAAGGATGTTCATTCTTTTACTAATCATAAATAATAATAAAACTTTCCAATTTTAGCTTTTGAAAAAAAATATATTTCATGCATTTGCAAGAAATAATAGCACCATTCACAAGCACTCACTACAATGTTTCATAAGTGCAATGTAAGGCATTGCAAATTCCAGTTTCAGATAAAAATGCATTGCTTTTTTTCCTACAAATAAGTAGTTGTTCTGTGAAAAGCTATCCCAAGAAATTTTATACCTAACCCCTTGAAAACTGCAGAGAACAGACAGAACTGTCTGATGGTATTCAGCATGACCAGGGAAGTTGAAATGATCATGACATAAAGTAATCTTGCTTAATATTCCTTTTAGCTTTTCTGCTTAACGCTGGCTTGTCCAGACATTCTTGCTATTCTGGTCATTTGCAGTGAACTACAGAAGCATTTTCTGTATTTCTATCCCAATTATAAAACAAATCCAAAAGCCTAGGACATTTCTAGATTTCCTCAATGTTTCTCCATTCTGGGGCAAAGAGCCACTTTTTCAACTCTCTTGTCCTCACTTTTCTGTCTTATGCAGCTAAACAACCACTAGGTTTCACAATATGTGTAAGTGTATTGAAGGTATGAATAACATAAAAGTTCTGAATGTTCAGTTTTAGAGATGAAAGACAGGAAAAGGTTGATAAATTAATTGCCTGCAACTACTGACAGATGCTCCAACTTCATAAAGGGCTCTGTAACTGAAAAATATTTTTTAAAAATTGTGTTTTGTCTCTATCAATTCTATCATGATTGACTTAATGATACAAAGTTAGCAAAATTAATATAAAGGAAAACCTGTCAAAATCCTGTGTTGTCTAAAGCTGTCCTCTTGTTCAGACTTAGGTCTGCCAGACTTCTAGTACCAGCACATATTCCAATTTATTTTGCAATGATCACTGTATAGTTTCTCATTGCTCTTCCTTCTGGAGTATCACTTGAATCTGACATAAGAGCTTTATGAATTCCCAACTACTCCATCTCAGCTACTTACATGACATTTTGCCTTTTTCTTCCCGACTTTAGAAAGGAGTATTAAGAGTGGTATATGAAAAACAAGGAGAAGGACCACAAGACTGTGAAGTGGCACTTGGGAACTGACTATCCCAGGGAAGTATCAGGTCTGATTGCTTACCATGCACTTCGCTGCTCTTGTAAACTTGGAATACTTAAGGCTCAACTTTTTAAAAGAAAGTCGAAATACATATATAATGATGTATTTCAAGATTTGAAACTTTCAAGGAATAACACTAAATATTCAGAAAATCATTAGAGATGACAGTCATAGAAGAATGATAGCCCTGTTGCAGGAATTCTTGTGGAAACAAGTGCTCAGTGCTGTAAGATGGTCCATTTTAAATACTGCCATGTTCCCTTGTGGTACAAAATGCATCAAACTTGAGTGGAATCGGTTTTGAAATACAAGCTAGTGGATTATAGAAATATGGAACTCCCTACACAATGCATTAAATAAAAGAAATTCTGAGGAAGTAACCTCTGTGTTTACACTGGTTTGATGTACACTTTATTGCCTACATCTGATGGACTAGATAAAAATTCTTTCTCCTGCATGGAGACCCCCATTTAAATCTAAGGTGCTGCGAATCAGAGATACTTGGCTGAAAACTGGAAACAGGCATGCAGCATGGAAAAGTGATTTTAGTCACTTAGGTTTAGAGGTGAATGCTGGAATTGGGAAACAATTAGAAGACAAAAATTCTAGATGTATTCTCCATGTGGAATTGCTGACCTAACTTGCTATTGCAATTTCTATCTTTGTTGAATGCCAGCAAGATCTGTGCATATACTGGGAACTAAACAGGCTGGCTTGAATATTGCAAAGGAACTAATGAATATAATCTCTAAAATCCTACTTGTACTTGGTAAATGAGATGATATTTTTATCACTAAATCTGCTACAAATTGCCAGCACTGTAGTATAACTTCTATTCACACCTTTTTCTATGAGCCTTGTGAGGAAATAGTATCAAGTTGCACAATCTAATAAATTCATAAAAACTCACTAACAGCTCAATATTCATTTTTTAACAGTCTGAATCCAAGCTAGTGTATACAATGTCGATATGCAACTCAAACCCATCTTTGAAATTCCTGGAGCCAGACCCAGGAACTGCGTATCCTCTGTGCAAGTGCATTGTTCTATTTTTCTTATACTTTAAACTGATACTGGGTAAAAACTTTCTTTTTCTTTATTAAACTGAAGGCTTGAAATCGTGTTCTTCTATACCCTTTCTGTTTTCAGATACTAGAAAAAAATAAATCATTGTCATGTTAAGCACAACATTTTCTTAGGGAAGGTCTATCACGACATTTAGATGAAAAAGTCTTCATGTTTACAGGCGAGATACAACAAAAAATGCTTGTAATTTTATTTTCTTGTGCTTTTAAATTTTTCTCAAAGGACATTTGGATGATTCCGAAAATGAGAAAAGCAATGGCACTTTGCTGCAAGATCACCTTATCTAAGATGTGATTTAGAAAGGTGTTTGAAGGAAGAAGGGAATTAGCATAATTGCCATGTGACTCCATCCTTGTGTAATGTTCTACAGCGCTGTAGTAAGAGCCAGTAAGACTTGTTTTTGTTTTGAGACAGAGAAAAAGTACTGTCAGACATTCTTACCTTCCAAATCCCAACTTTGCAAATCCCACTGGGGTCAGTAGGAATCAAGTGACAAAATCTGACAGAACCATAGCACAGTGCTCTGAAGCACTCACTGATCCTTTTGCTCCAGCCTATGGCTAAAGGAGAATACTGGCTATTTTTGGGAGTCCAGATTATGCTACTGCTTCATACTGGACTACTACACAGTCTCAGATAAAAAACACATTGCTGAAATTGGATCACATTTGACTTACACATATGCACATATTTTCAAAGCAGCTCTAAATCTGGTCATATGTTTCTAGAAAAAACACACAATTTGTAGACTGATTTCAATTGAATTGTGTATCACATATGCATCAAAAAAATCAATTGCCTGTTTTGGTTTTTTTCTGGAGACTTTTTGTTTTGACTGTTAAACAATTATCTCGATCCAATATAAAACCTGTTCTGATCACCATGATATCTTACTCTTCAACAGCAAAATAAAGCAAACAACACGAATGTATGAACTTAAATGTTGCCTGTAAAATCTCAAACTCCTCCTAAATGACAACACAGTAATTATTAATTAGAAAAATTTCAAAAATTATTAAATTTTCATGTTAATATAAATCCCAGAAAACATCAATAATTGTGTAGATGATTGATTGAATATAAAAACCAGGAGTTAATACTAAGTTGTTTTTATTATTGTGCACTGATTACTAAATTAATAATTTATACAACAAATTAACCATAATTACATGAATTGCAACAACTGAAAAATGTGTGTTAACAGATGGTGCATGAGGTTTACTGTGAAAAGCAATATTAAAAACCTTTGGGTTTACCTCATATCTTATTTTGCAGCCTAACATTGTAAAAGAACCTGTTCCAAACTATTGACCTGTAAAAGCAAATTACAGCAAGATCCTAGCTGGCCATTTCTTGCACTGCTGCTAGCAGTCTGCTCTGACATACTGAAGAGTTGGACAATTAAGAGGTGCTCGGTCTGTCAGAAAGGAGATAGAATGTGCCTACTTTTCTAATCGCAGTTCAGTTGAAAAGTGGTGGCAGATTAAATTCTTTTAAAAAACTGCACACTCCTGCTGGAAACAGGAAGCCAGAATGAGATGTTGAGGTGTGACCTGTTCCTGAAGGTTTCCTTTCCAGCTGTCGGTGGCCAGTGTAGTGCCCAGTTGAAGGTCACTATGAAGATAAAGAAGTTGCATCGGAGGCTTTCAGCAGCCTGTGGTGCAGCACAGTGGCTGAGGTCCGTCTCTTAGTCAGGGGCCAGAGGAAGAAAAGAGAAGCTTCACAGGTTCTCTGAAGCTTGACAGGTCACTTACTTGTTGCAGCAACAGCACAGGAAGGGTTGAAAGCCTTTCACAGGAAGTACAGTGGGAAATACAAGGAGACTCAGACTTGCAACGTAAATGCTTTTCCTTAACATCTGCCATCAGCAGACAAAAAGCAATAGAGCTAATTTTATCAATGTGAGTGATGGTCAAACTTCATGACTGCTTGACCTCCAAAGACATCTGCAGTTTAAGTCTGTGGTGCAAGTCCAGAGATGAATTAAAGGTAATGTTTCCTCCACCTTAGCAGCATTTCTCCATTATAGGAAATGATTGCTCTTATCTACTTTGCACTTACCATAAAGGCCATAGAAATGCTACTGTTATCTAGTCAAAGAAAGAAAATAACAAGGTTTTGACTAAAGCATAATTATGAACTGCCCAACATACACAACAGCTCTGCTAGAGCTGATGATGACCTGTAATGAGCTACTCTTAACCTGCTCTTCTATGTGTAAAAATGAAATGTTCTGTCTTCCTGAGTTACCTGAGTGCCCAAAGACTAATTTGCAAACTGAATGCCTTCTTAACTGGGGAGCTGGGATGCAGGAGGAGTTTCTGCGTATTTTGGATGCCTCCAGATAAATAGAAGTTTTCAGTCTTCCAGCTTTTGCTACAGGCTCCCAATTCCTTTGTAGATCTGCCTATGAGATTCTATGGATTTTGAGCAAGTTTTTTTTTTAATACTGAAAAGCATTTAAGTAGACATGCATATTTAAAATATTATTCTATTATATTTTAAACTGATTTATAAGTCTTAAGATGCAGAATAATGATTATCTTTTGAAACATAAATAAAAAAAATAGTAAAATATAACCATAAAACCAATAAAAATAATGATAAAGCTTGAATAAAAAATCTAAAGGAAAATCCATCTTCATTTTTACTATAAACTATTTAGACAATGAAATCTCATAAAAACATAGATGGTAGACTCTGTTGGTCTTCTGAAATTTAATAGCTAAGTGTCACCTCTGCTTATCTATCTTCTTTCCATTGTAAATGTCTATTTTTATTGATGGTCTCTAAATTACTGAATGGACATTCAATTCTGCTTTTATAACAAATCATGGAGTACAGGTTCATAAAGGCACAAATCTACTGCAGAACTTGAGAAAAAAGGGGTTTGGGGAATTTTAGTCCCACCTTGATACTGACCCACGGTGGGTAATACGCTTTGCTATGTCTCCTGACATTAAGACGAACACAAAACTGACCATTTTCATCATAGATCAGGGCTCCCTCAATGCCTCCAAAAAATATTTCTAGGAGCATTCAACATTTTCTTCTTTTTTTCCTTGATTTGTTAGAGGTTTTATTGACAGCAAATATGCTCTTCTGAATATCACCCAGATGTTAGGGCAAACTGTTGGCAGCTCACTGAGAAAGTTCGGCATGTTTGAGAAAGCCTGGATCCAGCACTGGGAGCCAAAATGAGGCCATAGCACCTTCTGCTGTGATAAAAAAATGACAGCTTGAAAATGTCATTTCTGAAAGAGCTGTTAGTTTCGTCATTTCACACTTCGGTTTAGTTAAAAGTAAAACAATGGAGTGAAAGTATTTGGTTTGTGTCTTTTCTTCAGGCATACAGTACTTTCAATATGCATTTTTTCTGAAGTGTAACATATAGCTAAATGGTGTGGAGTAAGCAACACTAAATTAAATAACTCAGAAACTCAGGAAGGTAAAACATCAAAAAAAAAATTCAAAAACCGAAACTTACCCCATCGTACTGAGAGAAGACAGTTAATAGCTTTCTTCTACTTTGTTCTTTAAGTAGCTTTAACTGTATCAAAAATGACTTATAAATGACTGAGGTAGGGTTAAATAGAGCAAATATTTCTCAGATCAAATGTAACATGAAAAGTGGGATTTAGATCATCTAGCTGTAACCACAAAAAAAAAAAGTTAATCTTCAAATTTATCTAGTCATCTAGATTATTTCCACAGTAAAGAAAAGAAACAGGCATCATCTGTGAGCAGTTAACACAAATTATGTTAGATGTCTAGGGCATAGGAAAGATGGATCAATGACTAACATAGCTCGAGAGGAGTGAATAAGTGAGACGAATCTCATCACTTCTCTGAAACATTGGCTTTTTTCTGGCTTTTTTTTTTAATTGTCATTTATTTTGATAGACTCTTCATCTCAGTACCAAGTTCTGATATCAGACCAATAAACATGCTGTTATCTCTAAATTCTCTGTTCAATATAGCCCAGTTTCTGATTCTACCATTACAAGACGAGCATATGTATGTACATCAGTATCAGTCACAGCACAATGGGTCTTCAAATAGCTTTAATATTTCACAGAAACAGAACAAGCTGCACGAGTGGTGCAGCTCAGTGGTGACTGAGCACAAAGCATAATGGAATCCATTTAAAACACATTCTTTAAAAATTAAATCAAAATGGCAATTTCACATTCCTGCCTTTAAATTAACAGCTCATAATCATTTGTTCCTAAGCAACTCCATTTTATTCCTCCTCATATATAAATACTACAAAATCATCTAAGGTTAAGATATATGTTTATGTGATTTTTACCTCTTTGTGTTTTAGTTTTCCATCATATTAATATATTCTTTCATTAGTCTTTGCTTGAGTAAAACACTACAGAGAAAAAATAATTTTAGCCTCAGACAAGAATAATGACGTTTTGAAGTTTGATTCTGAGGCTAGGTCATCAGATGCAAAACTTTGATTTTCCCCCATTTTTGCCTTTTGGGTGATATTAAGAAACCCCTGGAAATGAAAATGTTGTTCATTGGAATTTACCACATTTTGTGGCTTACTTAATATTAATTAAACTTAAAATTGGAAGCTAGCAAATTATTTATCAGGTATGCAAATGTATGTTTGTGATATAGAAAGTTTGGTTTAAAAGTACCTAGTGAAAGCATAGAAAGTACAAGGTTTTAAAAGTTTGCAGTCCTTTAGCCACGCTATGACTTCCACTTGTCATGGTTGTCTCATAATTCTTTCATAACCTCTGCATAAGAAATCAAAGACCTCAGTGCTGCTCCTGTAGAGCAAGTGTACATCATGACAGCAGCTGATAGTACATGTGCATGCAATGAGAAATAAAGTGATTAGAGAGATGTTTAAGAAGCTGTTTGCACTCTCTGATGTTAGACATCTGTCTTAGGTAGCTAAAAGTTTTCTTGGCAAGCAAGAATGTTGTTTCTTGAGACAACTGATAAAGCTGCTACCCTTTCCTGCCCATTCTAACTAAGTGCTGCAAAGATTTCTGAGCTCTTTGTCAACCATCTCCTGATGGCAGGCTAAATTCAGTTAGGTTTTTTTCCTCAGAAAACTGCACCATAAACTCTTGTTACACAAGATTTGATGAATGTCCATTTCAGATGTCCCTGCAGCAAGGGCAGAACACAGATGAAGGCTGGCCACTGATTTAAGCCACTCCCACCCATCAATCAGCATCCATAGTTTATAGCAGGATGTCTTGAGGGAAGGTGGTATCAGTGATATCTTACTGTAAGAAGCTGAGAGGTTCAGAAGTTGATTAATGAGCAGGTCCACAGTCCATCAAGTGAGAGCGAGATAGAGAGGTGGGTGCACCGTTCTAAGGCAAGCTCTCCACTCATCCGTCAGAGCCCTGCATTAGCAGATGAGTTGCCCTCTTCAGTCAGTGGAGAAAAAGCCTTCTCTTAGGGTGAGCTAAAGCTAGAAACTAACACAGCTGCACTCAAGTGGAACCCGTTTCTTTCCTTTGACAGCAGGACTCGAAAGCTACTGTACTTAAACAGAGAAGTTAGACCTTGTGAGAACTCCTTAAGAACAAATAAATGATCCTTTGAAGTCTTGGAGAAATATGTTGAAGGGGAAACATTTTCACGACTGACTTAAAAGTGGCTACACCCTGAATCCGTTCTACAAATACAGTGAACAATGTCGCACGCGGACACGAAAGGAACACACACAGACACTCGCTCTGAGAGAGAGAGAAAGACCACTCGGAAGCTGGAAAGCCTCCAGCTTCGGGGGTTTCGTTTATTATATAGACTTTTAGAAAACCTCACTGATTGGATAGTGAAATTACTACTCCTCAAATACATAGGTCCAAGGAGAGATCTGTCAAATGTCTCCGCCTTAGGAGAAGAAATGGAAACATTTTGGTAGTTAGACATAACATGGCTTATGTTTATAGAACAGAGTATGAATACTTTGTCTACAAAATTAAAAACATGGAAGAATTGTAAAAAACAAAGCAACAGAACAATGCATTTCAGTCACTACATACCTCAGCTTTTCCTGAAGAACATATCAAAGAGTAACGAAGAAAAGACGTAGAGACATGTGATTCCACCTTACTTTTCCCCACTTCATAGCCTAGCAAGAACAAGGCAAAAAGCTGATGGTGGACAATGCTGGAAAATACTTATTTTCTACTCCTCCTCTTTATTGGGATTATACAGTGGTCTTTAGAGCTCTGCACTGCATTCAGGTTATTCAGAAACAACACAACAAAAAATTATTCTAACCCTGAACAGGCAAGCTATTTTCTGGTGCTGAATTTTCACGCCTATCTGTTTCCACTGTGTTTGAGACTGTAGAATGGGTAGCATTTAAAGGATTTTTATCTCTGAATATAGGTAGTATGAGATAGAAAGTGTTAACGCTGAAGAATAGGACTGAAGACACATTGCTTCTTTTCCTGATAAGTTATACACATACTGAATAAGGAAAAATCCACCATAAGGGTAGACAAAGACCAAAGCAAGCATAGTGAGTTAGTCAAAACTTGAAAAGTCTTCTCTCAAGAGGGTATATTAACCTTCAGTGAGCTCTCTCCTACAACAGTAGACCACTTGCACTCTTCAGGCTAGTTTGGTATCTCTGTGTCAAACTATAATGTGGATTTACTCTTAGTACTATATTTCTGACTCAGAATAACCATAATGTCATGTTATATAGCTTAGCTAGAAATAATATAATGAAGCTATTTACACTGATCACTTGTGGTATAAACAGAGCACTTTTTTTAAACAGGAATCAATCAGGGAGGACCTTCTAGTGCTATAGAACTGATATGGCAAAGGATCCTGGTGGGAAAATAGGGAACTGGCCCTGTGCAAGGAATAGGCAGGCTAAGAATTTTGATTTATGATGGACCCTCATGATGACTGTTTCAGAGACTTTTTCTCCAAAGGATATTCTATCTAAACTTATATTGTACTAGTTGTAGTGAATCAGAAACCCAGTCATGGGAGATATGATGGTAGGTGGCTGTCTTGGCCACCATGATAATGAAATAGTCAAGTTTAAAATTTTCAGTGCAGTCACAGAATCACAGAATTGTTCAGGTGGGAAGGGATCACAGCCCAGCCTCCCTGCTCAAGCAGGGTCATCCTAGGGCACATGGCACAAAATTGTGTCCAGATGGTGCTTGAATATCTCCAGTGAGAGACACTCCGGACCTCTACCGGCAATCTGTTCCAGTTTGCTGTCACCCCATAAAAAAGAAAGGACAGCAGAGTTGTTACCCTAGACTTCAGGAGAGCAAACCTTAAGCTATTCAAGAAGCCATTTAGCAGAGTACTCCAGGAATCTGCTTTTGAAGGCTTAGGAGTTCAAAAGTGCTGGTCAATATTTAAGAACCATGTTATAGAACAAGAGCAACAATGCCACTGTGTCATAAGTCAAGCAAGCAGGGTAGAAGACCAGCTTACCTGAACATGAAACTCCTTGCTGAGATTAAGAGGGAAAAAAAATTGCATGAACTCTGGAAGCAAGGTCAAGCTTTCCAAAAAGAATACAAACCGTGTTTTATAGATGCAGGAAAAAGACACGAAAGGTCAAAGCTCAATTAGAGTGAAACTGACCAGTGTTGTGTCATACAACAAGATTTTTCAAAATACATTAACAGCAAGAGAAGATCTAAAGGTAACATTGGACTGGTCCTTTTTGAAGGTCATCTGACTAACAGGGATGAAGAAACAGCTGATGGCTACTTGGTACTTTTTTTAAAGAATCCAGATATCTTGCTGCTCAGATTAGTCAAGATTTTAATGGTTAAAACATCAATCTCTTCAGGCTGCTTCTATGTAAGTGTTTAGTGGACCTACTGTCTCATTTCAGACCCTACAGAAGCATTTCTGACAATATATCTACATACACCACTATAACCATGTGTGTGGGAGGAATCTCATTCTACTGGACTAAAATCAGGGAAAAAAATAAAAAGGTGCCACGTAATCCTTAAAATATATCTGAACATATTAAGCATTTAAATTTAACAGTTATTAATGCACAACAGTGGATTTCAAAGAGGATGTCTGTGATAAGGAGGTGATGTGATGTCTTGTTCACTTGCTTGTAATTAGTTACAAAGTTTATGTAAGTCACCACCAAACAGTTATTTTATTAATATTATTATATTTGCAATAGCAACCTGACTATTAATTAAAGGTTATTGAGATGCTAAATGAAAGCTAGTGTAAAGTAAATGCCAGCATATAAAATCTCAAAATAAGTGCTTTATTTCCTACTTTTTAAAGAAAATTAGTTAGGAAAATACCCAATCTTGCTGGGGTAAAAAAACCCAAACCAAACAAAAACCCGTTTGCTCAGAAGTTTCCTGCTAGATGATTATTGGATTTTGTTTCAGTATCACAAAACCAGTATCAGTAGTTTAAATGTTTTTGACCAGAAAATAATAATAATTAGAGAACCAAAATTTCTTTTGGTCTGTATTAGTTTAACAACTGGTTTAATGCACAGGGGACTTCAGAAAGAAGGGACTGAAAAAAATTACTGATATGCTTACCAAAAATGCACTGCAAATAGTGTACTGACTCCATTGCATTTCTTTATTTTTTCCATTCTTTAACTCAGAGTATGCACTCGCAGCTCTAACTAGCACAGGAAATATCTGAAGCAGAATGAGAGTTGCTATACAGAGTCATAAAGAAATGACATTTATCCCTACTAAAGTGTCCAAGAGAAAAAAAAAACAAACAACAAACAAAACAAACAAAACAAAACAAAACAAATAGAATAAAGCTTAGATCAAGCAGTTCTGTTCCTCATACAGCTCCGAAATTTCCATAACTACAGTTCAGGAACTTTTCCAAGGCAGAGTTTACATCATTAGGATCATGTTTAGCAGCCACTAAAGACCTATTCTTTGTGCACAGGTCCAGACCCTTTTTACCTCATTTCTATTTTGGCCTTCATAACATCTTGTGGCAATAAATTACATGCTCTAATTGAGCTCTATGCAGAAAAGAATTTCATTCCTTCTCAGCACCTTTCCAGCATTTCCTAGATTTGGGGAGTGTAAGACATGGACTGGATGCAAGACAAGCCAGGAGGAAAAAAGGATTAAATGCTTCATGGGAAAATAATGAAAACTGATCATTCTATAATGTTCTTAGTGCAATGAGAGTGGTAAGAGGCACTGAATATATTTCTATATCTAAGCAACAAAAATACTTCAAATGGGTTTCAACAGACCTCGCTTCAGAGACTTGTGCAGAGCTATTACAAATTTCTTGGGCCGCATTGAATTTTATTGAAAAAAAAGAAGAGCTTTAGGATTGGAAGTATCCTGAAAATCTTTCTTCATTAAAGCAAGGATCTCATATTTTTCAGAAAAACAGCCCTCTCTCCATTGTCTAAAGCACATTTTAGAACTTTAAACAGATGTTTTAAAACTGCAGCTTGGTGTCTTGGTTCCAGATACATTTCCTGATGACAAGAACTTCTACAGTCTATTGCATTCACACCTTAAAGATATTCTAAGAACTGGGGAATTAAGGAGATCAGTAAACAGATGCAGGGTAACAACTTGCTTTTTCCAATCTGTTTCCACAGTTACTGACATGACTGCAAGGGATGTGCACGAATAAGAAAACATAGCTAGAAAACAGAAATTCCTGAAGCTAGAAGGCTTGTCAGCTGAAAGCAAGTGAAAGCATCCCCCTGCCATCCCATTCTACATCTGCTCACTCGCTATGGAAATAAGGCAGCAGTAACCGATTTATGCATCTCAAGGCCAGAACAGTGTCAAGTGGCTGACATGATTTCTGCTAAAATGCCAGCAGCCCTTGCTCTTCAGCAGCAGAGAATATTAATGAGCCTTAACCACAATCTGGTCCAGGACTGCTTCCTACAAGGTGTTACGGAGAGGAGTCTATGTCTCATGTCTCACAGGCACTCTCCATATGGAAATTCCCTTCAGTTTTGTTTCATGATATAAAAGATATGGAGGACTTAAACCGTAATAACATGGTGGGTTTAGCGATCAGTTGAAATGCCAATATTTGCCAGAGAATAGTTGTCTCCATTGCACATGGTATGCCAAAAGAAGCTTTTGTAATTCAAGTCAGATATACCTCTATGGGACATATTTCAACTGTTGATATTTAGATTTACATCTTTCTATTTTTCCACAGGAAAAGATTAAGAACACCAATCAAATCTTAACATACTTCACTAGCAGGCAACGTGGGTTTAATGACCTTTTTATTATTTGAACTGAAACACCATTTTTTCTATATATGTGCCTATGATATTTTGGAAAAGAAAATAAAGGTGCATTGAAATATTTCCTATTTAGTGATTAGTCTAAAGAAAAACTGAATTATGTCTATAACAAACTCTTGATTTAGCAACAAGACAAAAATGAGAAATTTTCCAAACCTTAAAGGTTCTAATAGGAAAGTTAATTTCTTACTTAGTTATTTATTTCTCACCAGTAGTCAGCCCCCACAGACAAACATGGCATTTCACTGAAGTTATTTGTACTTTTCCTTTGGCCCCTTTTGTTATATTTGCAGTTGCAGACAAATTATTTAAAGAGTATCTCATTTTATTTTCAACTTCCCATTACAAGAAATGGAAAGTCCACATTACTGCTAGTCTACTGGATACTGAGCCTGCCCTAGTAGGCTGAACTATAATTTGATGTGCTTTGGAAGAGGGACTAATAATAACAATTACAAACATAAGACTAACATTTGGATGCAAATTGTTGATAACTGGTTGAATTTCAATGCCCTTAATGAAATAGACTTCCAATGTGTGAAACATAGGTAGAGTTTTGGAAAGTTGTCTCTTGCCTCTGCATGTCACAAACAGTGCAGTAAAACATCCAAAAATTTCATTAAATAGTCAGTAAAAAAAAAGAGGTCATCTGAAAAAAAACAAAATCAAACGAGAAAATTAATTTACACAGTTTCCTTTTCTTTTTCTCAATTCTGTATTCTATCCAAAACTCAGTTGATTACTGGAATTTTTTTCTTTGAAAGTTCATGGTGTTTTGGATGGTCTATTTAACGAAAAATCTTTGGCATGTTTCCCTTTAAGATTATCTATAAAACCCACAGCTATAGGAATATCAGGTATTTGCCTAGAGCAATAGATTCTTGTGTGATGCATAATAACTTCAGAAAAGCTTTTCTTTGTATTTTGGTTGTAACAGCTCCTGAAAAAGTTGAAATGTTGCTGCTTTGATCCTACTAAGTACTTATGTTAATACCTCTGAGAGAGTATATCTGCTGAGTATATTCCTGCAGAAGTTGGAGAAATGTGGAGAGACATCAGGCTGAAAGAGTTGAACCTAGCTGGAAGGAGCAAGGGAAGAATTATGAGGGTGTGAACGGATGTGTGAAATTTCTGGACCAAGGGAGGTGTTTTGTGAACCCTTAAGAGCTGTCATCAAACTACTCACCTGGTCCCAGCGTTTGCAGAGGGATAAAGCTGTAAATCTGAGCCTCTTTGTGTAGGGAAAAACTTTCAAATCCCACTCCTCCCTGGATGATTATTCTAATAACCAGACTAGGAGGTAGTAATAGGTAACAGTAATAGTGGGTGTGAGTCATCTGTAAACAAATGATCAAGGCAGGTTCATCTGGAAATCACCATCACATATGTACATATGCATACCTAATTCTGATGTATACACACATAATATGGGACACAACCCAGATTTCAGGCCTTTTATTTTTTATTATGAGCTGTTGAAAGCAGTATAGGTCTCTTGATCAGCAGGCTGGTTATTATTAATGCTGTAAGTCTTTCCCTTTGCTGTACGAGAACAAAAGGACCCAGCCTGGATTTGTAATTTCAGGGAGCTTGGATTGCAGAAAGAAGCATTATGCTTGGACACATCATTTTCACAGTCAAGACAGTGAATTCATGCTAAACTTCTGCATTTCTCTCCTACTGATGCAGAAAGTTTTAACAGAAACAAGCATATAGTCATGGCATAAATTTGTACAGTGAACTAGATTTGACTTGTAACAGATACATTTAAATTTCATTCAATATTTGCGAATTTCAGCTTGCAAGCCATTTGTTTTGCTTCACATTCTTTATTGTTGTTTGGGATTTGTTGGGTTTTGGATTTTTGTTTTTGTATGTTTGTTTGGTAATATGAATTACGTGCAAAGGTTATAGCTCCTGAAATTTGTGTTTGACCCTACTGCATGTACACACATCCAAACAGCATTCATAAACCGTGTCAGATTAACAGAAAGGCAATAAAGAAAACCAATTATCAGTGTAAACAAAAACTTTCTGTTTTGTTTTTGGTGTTAGCTCATACCAGAGCCAATAAATCTCAGCCTTCCAGTCTAGATATTTACCTGTATCTTTACCTAAGTCATTTAAATTATCTTGAAGGGAAAGTTGAAAAACATCCTACTTTAACACTTCACAGACTATCAAAAATTGGTTCCTTTTGATGCACCTATTATCTTGCAAGCGTACAATTTGATACGTAGGAAGCACAGCGAGATTTTTACTGGAATAACCATTTTTTTGTATTTCTGCTTGCATGTTCTCTTGAAGAGCATGGATAAAACTGCCTTCCAATTGTACGGGAGGCCTAGAGTTCTTATCCAGCTCTTAAGGAGGTACAAGTCATTGTTACATTTTCTAATTAGAACACTAGTAGCTTTTTAAAATAGAGGTAACATTAAATCAATGTGTTTTTCTAAAGTATCCAGTATAAGTGACCAGCACAAGGGTCATGAAGGAAGTCTGAGGTACATTCAAGACACCATGATCCACTTCACATTACTTATTCTGGAACCTCATTCAATATGCTGCAAAGAGATATGTGCAGACAATAAAACCCAAATCTTCTACTTCCGACTGCTGCCCTTGTAAGTTCCCCATTAATTACAAAGCATATTTCATTTGTATTAGGAGGCATATTTCTTTTCTATGTGTAGCTGCAGACCAAGAGAAGATATATTCATGTATTTGAAATATATTCACATTATTGATTGCTGGTGCTTCAAGAATACTTCACCAAAAAGACCATATTAAATATATTCCATATGTAAATAATGTAACAAAATCACATTACTTAATTCCGATAATTTAATAATTAATTAATTTCATTCCATTTCTTTCTGCCACTAGCATTCTTTAGGTTTTGAGCAGTCATAGGAAAAAATAATAAATCTGTTTCATCTGCGTTAAAAATGTCTTCACGATAGTAGTCAGAAAAAGGAATGAGAAAACATTAACTATCCGTTCAGAAAAGATGCGATCACAGAAGATGTTGCACTTAGCTCTGCTCAAACCGGGACAAGCGATACAGCCAGTGCCATTCACACTGGCACTCAGTGCTGTGCGTGATTTTACCTGCAGTTCCTCTCGTCCACCAAACCTGGCCACCCCTGGGCTCACCGACCCCCTGACTTCTGTGAAAAGGAATCCTTACTGGTGCATCTATGTCCTTCCACTCTCTGCAGGCTTTAGTAGCTGGTGGAACTGATCCCTGAGGAGGGAAAGTAAAGCCCCTTTCACATCAGATCATCTTCAGCACATCATACCTGGTGCTCTGGTGGGTTTATGAGCGGCGCACTGAGAGCAATTAGTTCCTGAATGAGGATAACAACAGGCGATTACCCTATTTAACAGCTGCTAAGTGGTGTTAATTGCTGGCTATATACCACAAGCTGAGCAATTTTGTGCAAACTGTACAAACAGAACAAAACAAACAGATGATGTAGGGAGAAAAATGGGTCTGAAAAAACCTCCATTAATCCCAAACAGGCATACAGCTGGAGAGATCATATTCTTTGCTGGTGTGAATTGTTTGTAACAAACAGTTTGTCAAATACAGCCCGACTGAATTGTCTGTGAATAGACAGCAATTTATATTAGATTCTTCATTATTCACAGTCATTTAATGAATGGTTTGTATGAAAACATTTTTTGCCTAAGGTTTCCTCCAGCATGGCTAGTTTCTGATAAACTCATTCTTATTGAACAATGCCTTTATTTCCGTGAAATAGAGTAAAGAATGAGATATTTTCAGCATGTAGCCTTAAATTGTAAATTAATAATAAGCAAATTATCTCTACAAATGGGGAAAAAAATACCTCTAAATGAAATTACGATGTTTCTTGAGTTTCTTTTGTTCTCACTGAAATGTTGAAAATAACAGGAAATAACTTCTTGTCTGTCCAGACAAGAAGTCTTACAGATGTTTCTAGAATTTTTTTAGATGCTCTGTTGGTTTTCAGATCTCTGCTGCTAGGAGCATTCACTAATCACAGTGCAGTGCATGACCAGCAAAGCTGGCCACTGTGTACATTGTATTGCTTAAAAGCATGTTTTAGATTTTACATGACAGACAAAAATTGCTTTATTTGGAAAGTATATCTTCCAGTGTTAAAAAGGGCCTATATGCTGTGAAGATGTTGATAAGTTATGAAAGTAATCATAGAAGGAAAAAAATTGGAGCTCTGTAGGTCCCTCTCCTGGTTTTAACTGGGATAGAATTCCTTTTCTTAGTAGCTGTACAGTGCTGTGTTTTAGATTCAGTACAAGAATAATGGTGATAACACAGTGATGTTTTGATTGTTGCTTCATCATGCTTATCCTGTCAAGGACTTTTCCGTGTCTTGTGGTCTACCAGCGAGGAACTGCACAAGAAGCTCTGCTGGAGCATGGCTGGAACAGGCGACCCAAAGTGGCCAAGTGATATTCCATACTGCAGAACATCCTACCCAGTATATAAACTGGGAGGAGTTACCTTGCAGGGGTCAATTGTGACTCGGGGACAGGCTGAGTCTTGTGGTGAGTTGAGCTGGTGGTGAGAACTGTATTGTGCATCACTTGTTTCTCTCATCTCTCTTTCTCTCCTCCCTTTATTACATTTATTACTATTTATTATCATCATCCTCATCATCCCCCTTCTGCTCATCATCTGTGTTTTGTTTTGCTTTGTTTCAATTATTAAAATGTTCTTATCTCAACCCATGAATTTTAGTCTTTTCCTGATTCTCCTCCCCATCCCACTGTGGAGGAGGTAGAGGGAGTGAGCAGATGCATGGTACTTAATCACCTATTTGGGTTAAACCAGTCCCAAAAAATCACTAAAATAATATATTCACAGCTGAAAAAGGAGATTCTACAAACAAATTATGAATGCTCATTTGAAATTATTCTTTGTGATAAAATACACACAAACGAACAAAGCAGATGTCAATAAATGTGCTAGATAACATCAAAACAGTGGTACTGTTGATCTACCTAAGATAAAGAGTCCACACTGATTGCTTTTTCAAGTGTGAATCAAGAAAAAGGACCCAGCATCAAGCATGCAGCAGACTGAAGGACCAGTATTGTCTTCTGGTTTCTGTTGCTTTGGTTCCTCCTCAGCTTAATCATCTGATGGATTTCTCTTGCTCTTTCTTGCTTTATTTTAGTAAAGATGTTATCTTCCCTAAAGTTTATGTTGGTCTTCTATACATAAATATTTCTCCCAACATGCACGCTGCCATTATAAGCCATGTCAAAATTCTTTACTTCCAATAAGACTTTTTTTCAGTGGACTTCCATGGAACAAAGTAAGGATCTTATTTTTCAGAAAGCTTTATAGCCCATGAAAATAATAAAACTTTTATTTAGCTAAGAGATCAAATGCCAAACATGTCATCAAAGTGCTTAAAACTCGTGCCTCCTTTCCCTTCCCTTCCTACAGAGTTTATGAAGGACAGGAGAGTGCTAATATGCAATAAACATAGCTTATCACTAAGACATGGCACTCAGGCTATGACATTAGATTTTTGAGTGTTTTGAGTGGAAATTTTCTTGGACTGTGAAAAATGAAATTTTAGACTACATTTGATCTTCACCTAATTTGAATAATTACATGGAATTTGACTTTACAGAGTAAATTAGAAGTCATCTGAATTCAACAATTTTCATATTATCAATGGAAAGTAATTTCTATAGCAAATTTTTAAAGGTTATTCAAACACTGAGGAAAGACTGGGGAGGCAGGGGGGTGGCAGAACAGAGGGGAGTGTTTATTCTTTTTTCCCTTACCATTTATTTTCACTTAGCATCGCTCAAGAAGAAAGTCATAAAAAAGAGAGAAGAGAAAGAACAGAAGATCTGGTGCTGGCAAAATAGCCATTGATCCAGAAGAATAACCAGGGATTATGACTCTGGGATTTTAGATGTACATTATTATAGATTTACAACCTGAACTGTTAAACTTCTTAGCTTTCATGCCCTGGAGAATCTTGCTATACATTAGTCCTTTAAATAATGTGGGTTGTAGTTTGAGTCTACAGTCTGTGTAAATACATACAGAGAGAGAAGAGGCACATAAACCTAATCTTCATTTTAATAGGGCTATATTTTATATATGTCAATAAATGTTTGTATGCTCTAAAATCATTTCAGGGAATACAGAATCAGGTAAGACTCCTTAACATGACGTGCAGCACTTGGTTTGGATAAAATAATTTATTCCTTGGTTTATAGATGTTACAAAGTTTCCAAATACAGAAGCCTGCTTGGGGGAGGCTGTGGCAGCTCCATGCTGACTGTCTATGTGACTGGTAGCTGTCCCTGGGTCCCAGTCTCTCCCCTTGCTGGCATATGGACATACAAGCCCTCAAGGCCACAGTCCCACTCTAGCTGCCAGTACAGACACCCTTGCATGCACACACACACATACACAGAAATGTACCTCTCAGTGCACCCCCACACCCTACTGTCGCTCCAGCAGTTGGCCTGGACTCCAGATTCCTTACGCTGGCACCTTCAGTTGCCACCTCTTCCTGTGGCTGCACCCTCAGAGGCACACATCCTGCCCCCAGTCCCAGCCCACAGCACCTATTTTCTTTCTTATCTGGAAGAACCTTCACTAATTATTATTGTCATGCTCACACCAGTGGCTGGCACCATGGACACATGGGCTGCTCTGAGTCCTGGCCCCAGCCCCAGGGCTGTCACTGAGCCCCACACACACAACCTTTTGCACACAGGACAGAGACCCTCAACCAGGAAAATAGAAATGGGGTTCAGTGAGAAGCTAGGACACACAGTAGTGGTCAGGCACAGGGCATGGCCACGCAGATGCACTGCTCAGCCCCTGCTTGCTCATCTATCAACTTATACTATTTTCCCACTTGTTCTTCCCCAATATACCTTGATTCCTCCTTTTCTCCACCCTTGGTTTGTCCCTAAAACAACCTGTAGTCAATCCTGTGCAAGCAAAGTGCCCTTCTCCTGCACTCCACACTGAGCTCCATTCCCTTGATCTCACTGCAGAAGGTGAGTAATAAAATAAATAAATAAAGCAGGCAGGGACTAGTGTACATCACGGAGCCAGCAACAGCACACTGTGTACAAAACTACATACCAATGAGGTGAGCAGAGAGAAGAAGCAGACACTGCTCTTTTAAGATAATATGGACATAGTAGAGAGATTGTTTTCTTCTGACCTCACTAGATTGATGTACCCAGATATACCCCTTATCAGGCAGTGCCTGGGAATGCCTAATGAAATACAATTACAAGTTTATGCATGTAATATATACTATCTCTCCTCTCATAGATAATTATGGATTGGTGCTGCTAAGTCTCTGAAATCCTCCCCTGCATGTCAAGATGACTATTTCTTCTGTGTTTCTTTATTCATCCCCTGGCACAGTTGGAGTAGAGAGTGTGGACAGGAAATATGAGTAAAAAATATGTACTTCAGAGGAATGCTGCAAGGCTTTCTTGCACTCTTTGCTGTCTTGCCTACTTATACTGTAATTTCTTCAACTTCTGAATGTTACCATAGGACAGATAGTACTAATAATATGGGTAAAGCAAGAAAATCTCAAAACTGAAGAGGGATATTATGACATTTTCTGTAATAACCTGAAGCATGAGGTAAATGAATTGGGGGAAAGAAACTGACTAACCCACAAAAAATCAAATCCTCCCTCATACACCTTGAGTGCTAAAAATCAGAATATTTTTACCCTGATATAGCTGACACATGAGTAGAAAGCAGGCGACTATTTCTTTTTCCTGTTAGATTTCTGTATTAGTTTTTAGTGGATAAAGGCTGGGACAATTAACATGAGTAGTGACATTGGCACCTAAACTTTTGGGGTAGCAGTCTATGTAATAAACAGATTTCACACTTTGAACTTCATGCATTTCATTGGAGAAATACTTCTGTGATTTCACCTCAAGACTGAAGTGAAATGGAATTCAAAGGAGCATGTGGAATGTAAGCTTCTCCAAGTACACAGTGGGATTTGGGATGTGGATTGAATCTTCCCAGTAGGAGTGTTACAAACAAGGCTGCAAACACATTTATTTGTTAGCACACCAAATTTATCTCCACTCTCTAACAAAATAACACAGTCTTTCCTCATACAATTAATGTACTGGTAGAGTGAAGTGTTTCTAGAAAGCCCTTTATAGTTACATCTCTTTTCTCATCAAGGCCTATAGTCCCATGTTAATGCTTCCCTTAATACTTCTCAGCATTTGTTCCTTCGCGTTTGGTGAACTTTGCTGTTGAATTTCAGGACAGCAAAGATAACCTGATTTAGCTGGTTAACCTATTGATACTTCCCCTAAGCCACCATCTGAAATGGAATAATTTGAATTTGTTTCTTTTAAAAGCTATCAGCTCTTCTGCATTGATTTTTTTTCCCCATCTTTACATACACATAAACACACACACACACATATATTTATATATACTTTTCTTCCTTATCAGCTCAGCTCTGAGAGTTATTTTCCTTAGAATCCCTTGCTCCTCCTTTTTTGTTCTCTATCTGATGTTTTGTTAACGATCACATCATAGTATTATGACTTGCACCTTCATTTCAACCACTTCTTCCCATTTTAATGGAACTGGTACAGAAGAGCTTGCCTGTCTAATTTATGTCTCCATCTTCAGTTTAAATAACTTCTGAACTAATTCCAAAATCTTCCCAAACCATCAATTTCCCTGCTCCCAACAGGCCCCTTGACAGCTAAATATTCCCCTTACTACTAGTTAAGATACTTCGCTTATTCTTCTGTTAGTCACAAAAAGATTTCTCTCTGGGGTTTTACTCTTTGTATGCATTTGGTGGCTTAGAGTAATCCCCAGTCACAGTAGTTTCCTTGTCTTCTTTCCTTTTAACATTAGTCAGAGATTTTCAATCAGTCTATTCTCATGTAGCATCTAAACTAGTATTTACACCTTTGATATAAAACACATTTCTTGCATTTTTCCCTTGCTTGTCTCCCTGAACAAATTGTATTCTTCTATGTCTGTGTCAGATGTGCAGCATATCCCACAGTCTCTGTGATGACAGCTAAGTCATCATTTTGATCATGAATTAAGACTTGAAGTATTTCCTTGTACTTGTGCTTTGATAGTTTACCGACAACTAAGAGAGTGTCATTATTCTTCCTATAATTCTCTTTTGAATAAAGTCCTTGTCTTCTCCTTCCCCATAAATATTGAGCTTAAATTCAGTAGATTATATATATTCCTTCAGATTTTAGTTCATTCCATTAGAAAAGAGATAAGTTTAGCTCTTCTAAGTGGTACAATATGTAATAAATTCACAGAAATTGGAGTCGTACCAATATTAAATCTTTGGAACTGAGAAGAGAATTAGGCCAGCAATCTTTCCTAACTTGAACAGATGTCTTCTGATGATTTTTAAGAATTATTATTACATTATTATTAATGTTGTTATACTTATCACTATAGAGAAAACTATAATAGGGCTGAGCCCATACTGCAGTGAAGACATTAAGTTTTCCCTTTGGAAACAATAATAAATTGTGTCAGTTTTCTAGGTCTAAGCAATTTTTTTGAAGAGTGTAATTAATTTGTAAGAAAACCCCAGCCAACAGTAAAGATTGCAGTATAAAATTGCAAATCAGAAACTTGTTGAAAAATAATACTTGCCATAAAAATGATAACAATAGCATGCAAAGAAATTGAAAAGCAACATGTAAATAAATTACTGTGGCACTGTTCTTGCTGCTATGGTTAATGTTATGTCAGCATTTTCATTATAAGATCCATTTTTCAAAGTTTATGAGTCATCTATAAAATTTTAAAAAAATCTTTCTAAGGCTAATGCTGGAAGATCATGCTCTAGAAAGAGTTTTGATTACAACAACGCAGAGGAAAAATACCAGTTACTCTTCACAAAATGTCTTGAGTTGAAAAAAAAGGTATCAGTTTGAAAATATAATTTAAATTTTTTGGACTGAAATTGTAGTTGGAGACGCAGAGATAAAATTAGCTTTCTTTCCCTGTCATTCATTATTTACAACAGCATCTTAAAGAAAATGGGACTGAAGCCAAAGTACTTAGGTGGAGAGTCTGTAGATAGTCTTCGAATGAGAGAAGCCACGTTGTCATTTTAAATTTTACTACCTGCTCCACATACTCCTCTAAAGAAAAATTTTTTGAAACTAAGCTCATTACAAAGTGGCAATATATATGCAGCTGAGTCATTGATGCAAGTTTATGTTGGTGCAAAAACAACACATTGAAAGCTTTTAAGCAAAGATTTAGCAAAGCTAAATATTTCCCTTGCAGGTATTAAGAGAAAATATGCTTTGTTTATAAAACACTTTCTAACAACTTATTAAGAGCATGTTTTCTCTAAATAATGAAGTAAAGAGTAATATTATGGGGCATGAATGATATAATGAGATACTATTAAAAGAAAGTACCTTATAAGCTTTATCTGTAGTTTCTTCACAGTTTTCTATTGCTGTTGAACATAGTCTGCTGAATTGAAGGCATCCTTGATCTGACTAAATATAGCATTCTTATGTTTTTGTGAGGACTTGGGGTAGTGTTTGAGAGCATTAGCACTGAGATATGTTGATGGACAGTATAAGGAAGGACTGAAGGACTGGCAAATCCAGTGCAGTCATTTTTCTACAGTTCAGCCTCAAGCAGAGATGACTGAGAGGGGACCTTATGAATGTCTACAAATATCTGAAGGGAGGGTGCCTAGAGGATGGAGCCAGGCTCTTTTTGGTGATGCCAAGCAATAGGACAAGAGGCAATGAGCAGAAACTGATGCATTGGAAGTTCCGTCTGAATATGAGGAAGAAGTTCTTTCCTGTGTGGGTGACCGTTCACTGGAACAGGTAGCCCAGAGAGGTTTGGATTCTCCCTCACTGGAGATACACTCAAGAACCATCTGGATGCAGTCTTGTGCCATGTGCTCTGGGATGGCCCTGCTCGAGCAACGAGGTTGGACCCAATGAACCCCCTGTTGTTCCCTTCCAACCTTACCCATTCTGTGATTCTGTAATTCTGCGACTTTTGTGAGGAACCCTGGTATGAACAATACCTTGGTACCATTTTGAGGGCAAATAGTTGAAATTGCTAAAAAAAAAAATATTCTGGATATATTTTTCTTATGAGTAGAGGCCTAGGAATCTGTATAAAACCTTTATTGAAAGCCCATGTTCTCACCAACAGACATTTATAAGGCATTAAAGGCACATTTTTAACAAAATGGTACTTCTTTGGAGAGAGGAAGGGGTCTGCAGTGGCACTTTATTTTGCTTTTAAGGCTGCATTATTGGCCTATCATATTAGACTCTTCTGTGTCCGCACTATAGGTACTTCTGGATATTGGATGTATGTGAGCACAAATCAAGGAACTTCAGTTTAGTTGTCTGCATGGTTGTATTTACATATACAGATATAAATGCAGATACTAGAAACCCCACTTTCCTGGCAGAGGCATTTCTAAGTATCTTTTCCTTCAAAGGTCTTCCTTTCTTGCACATATCACCAGAACAGAACCACAGAATAAGTGATGTGAAAAGGCAGCTCTGGAGCCAGAGCTCCAATGCCCCACTCAGAGCAGGGTCACCCAGAGTAGGCTCCCCAGGGCCATGTCAGTTGTGTTTTATATATCTCCTAGGAAGGAGGTTTCTCAGCCCCTCTGGGTAGCCAGTTCATTGAGCACCACTGAGGACTCTGGCTTCACCTTCTTTACTCCCTCATCAGGAATTTATACACATCGACTCAATCCCTCTCAGCCTTCACTTCTTCAATTTGAACTGTCCGAGCTCTGTCAGCCTCTTCTCATATGAGAGATGCTCCAAGGCCTTCATCAGCTTTGTGGCCCTTCACTGAACTTTCTCCAGCAAGTTCATGTCTCTCTTGTACTGGGCATTTAGGTCTATGAGTGCACCAGACATCAAAATTCACCAAGTTCTGTTCAACATCACTAGTGAGGAACGGAAAGCTGTTCAATTCACCTGAACATAGACACCCACGGCGGGATTCAGTTGTCTAAACACAGATGTTTTGTACTATTTCAAAAAGATTTGGAGTATTCCCCATGCCTTCGAGCTGCCAAGCACCAGATCATATTTGCCATGCTATGTGAATATCTTGGAAATTTTGTGGGTTACTAGAAGCCACGCACAATCTAGGTTTAGACATTGATGTAACAATAAATGTTAGACAGCAAACCACCTTCCATTTTCTATATATCATAACTTTATATATAACTCTGTTATAGAACTTTATCCACATAGGCAAAGTTCTCTTTGGAAGTCATCAGAGTTTCTGCCGGAGGCAGTTCAGAGGAAGAGATATCTCCTTCCTTTTAACCAGCTGAATTAAAGTGAAATGTTATGAATGTGTCCTTACCCCTTCTGATCACTCACTCCTTCTCCCAGGCTTACACAGCCAAGGCCAAAAGCACAAACAAATGAACAACAAAAGAAAAGTGCAATCTTAAAATACCTGAGAATTAAAAACAGGAAATGAAGAGCTGATTATAGGTCGTTTTTTTTCTCTCCTCCAAATTTCGCAATAAATAACACACTTTAGTAGTTCTACGTTATTAGTATCTCCCAGTGATTTTGTTTACAAAGCCTCTCATTATTACCCACTCTCTCAATGTGCACTTTAAAAAATGTGAATCACATTAGTGTGATTGCATTTGCATTAAACACATGGTTAGTTTTTTAAAAGTACAAATGCTTGTAATTTTATGACACACCAGCATGAATTATAAAATGATGCATAATAGAACTTTGCTTGATTTCATAATTACCTGTTGTTATCCCTGGCTAATTAAATATTCAGCACTGCATGTTAATCCTGAAAGTCTCCCTGGCATCCTCTCTTCCCTTTTCCTGACTATTTTTTAGCACGTTCCATTGAGTTACAACTTGTTTCATGGAATCTGTAGAAAGAAAAATGTTCAACAGCTATGGATATATTCAAATCTTCAAACAACCATGCCCAAAGTTAAAAGTGGAAATTTCAATGTGTACCTATTATTTCTGGCAGGCATATATTACATTGCTTTGATCATATTTCTTTACTAAGCTTCCTCATCTGGTTGAAATAGAGCTTCTTAGAGCTATTTCCCCCCTCTTTATTTTCTCAGAAAGTTACCTTGTATTTTATACAGCATAATCTTCTAAAATAGGCTGTTTTCTATTCGTCCGTGGTGTACTATATGAGCATCTAAAGATACTTGGAGGTATGAGGAATTTGAGACTTGAAATACCTTGTTCAAAAATAGAAAGTGTGGGAGAATAATTATTGTATTGTAGTACATTAATTCATATGAATAAAATGACCAGCCTTGCTATCATTCAAGTTAGCAGCAAGTTCCCCAGTAGCTCCAGACAGAATATATTGTTAAAGCATACAGAGGTGCTGTTACTTTCACAGCAGGTAGAACTCATTTTTTAATGAAATATGTGACCTAGGCAAATCGTCAAGCAACTTATTTGCCATCAGAAAGAGAGCACCTTCGTTTTCCTTTGATGTTTCATTTCAACTCCAACACAGACATCTCCAGGAGATGTCTCTAAGCCAGCTCATTTCACCTGCCTTGCTCTGCTGCCTATAAAGGAAGTTAGTTTTGGCTTGGGAGGCAGCTCATTTGGCTACACATAAACATCTGGTGTAGACATGTCGTGTGGCATTCAGCCAGAAAGGCAAGAGGTTTACCTTGGGTCTTCTGTCAGATATAAGCTGTATTCTGATGTCTCAGATATGGTAGGGAAAATTTAGAGCAGCCAATACCTGCATTTTAACTACTGAATCAACTTTAGATGTTTGCATTTGTAGCTGGCTCGAGATAGGTAAGAAACGGCTATGAAACTGTACACTGCTTCTTTTAGTAATAAGTACAAGTAGGTCTTTTCCCAAGAGAATAACAAGCACTTGCAACATGCAGAATCATAAAATTTAAATGTTAGTTGCAGTTCTTTGCTTCATAATTTGTTTAAACTTAGAAAGAATGACGAATTAAAACAAACAAACAAAACAACAAAGCCACTGTCCTGGTTTCGGCCTGGGATTAAAAAAAACAAAACAAAACAACCCAAGAAAACCCTAACCAAACAAAATCCAAAACCTAAACTTCCCCAAAAAACCCACAATCAAACCCAAAGCAAATAAGAAACCACACACACCAAAGCCCATCAAAAATAAAACCTAAACAACCCCCAAACTTTTGTTGTAGAAAACTTAGCTCTTATACAGGCTAGATTTTGCATTCATGATGCAAGTGCTGTTCCCAAGCCCAAGCATCTGCTACGCATATGATAAAAAAAAAAAGTTTGAGGAAGTATATGAAATGTAATATCTTTACTTTTTTACTTTACTTATCTTGATCTCCTCCACATCACACTGTTCCTGTATGTATACTCAGCCTAAATTTAATGTCTTGGTTTTAAACTGCTGTAATACTACCATTTTCAGAACATTTAGTGTGCGTCTTGTACAGTGTAAATGAAAGGGGTGTCAATCATTATGCTTTTAGATTCTTGTATTTCTCAGTTAATAATGGTGATCTTTGAGCTTGGTCCTGCAAGTAATCATTCATGTGAGTAAAATTAGGCATATAGATTTGCACTTGTAGGATTAGTAACAATGTAAGCTTTGTCATTGTTAGGTTGCTATGCAAATGCTTAGCAATTCTCCCTTTGATTTCTTCCATTTTTGTTCCCTTCCATAACCTCACACCTTCTTAGACAGGTGAACTTATAGCCAGTTTCTGTGAAGGCTTTTTTTTTTGCTTTGCAAATCTGAACCCTTAGATATGCTTCTCTTAAATCCTGTTTGAACCTTTAAGACTTAATTGAAGCTAATCTTATCACAGAAACTATGTTGGAAATGAAAGTGTTAGCTCCAGTTATACAAATCTTTGACGCGAGTTGTTTTCCAGCATACCAGCATTGGAAAAGATAATCACATCATCACCAAGATGTATGTGCATGGGCCCATTCACATCTTTCATATATTATGTAAATAGGATTTCTTGATTAAACATTTAAAGTAATCCATTCTCTCTCATATGTTTATCCTTTTATTAAGTGTAAATAGCTGAGCCATTTTCAGTGCAGTCATTATTGTTATTTTGCTCCCCCTCTCCACTCCCCATGAGCTTTCCCTTAGCTTAACTGCCTTGTAGGAAATGCACCAGCACAGAGAAGTCAGAAGAATAATAACAACAGAGCAAAAGCGGAAGCAAAAAATAACTTATATTTTACAGTGGCCACTCTAAAGATCCACAATCAGTAGCACACAAAGCACTTTGGCATGGTTCGATTCCATATCTTTTGTTGCAAGATTGCAGACACATGTTACAGTAATGGAAGTGTTATTTCCTTTGATAAGCACAGTAATTTATCAGAATACTTATTCTTAAATATTATTTTCCCCTGGTTTTGCTTCATTAAAATAAATTAAATAAATTTAGATCAGTTTTGGCTCAACTCTCTTACTACTTTGTCAAAGTCTTTTAGAGCAAACCTCAGATGCAGTTGTTCTTGTCCTCTGTGGCAACAGTCATCGCAAACATCATTAAGGATGTGAGGTCTCTCCCTTAATTAAGAACTAAAAGGTTTCATTTCCTAAAACAAAAGCATGTGGCAGGTTTTATTGATCTGGTCTATGTCTCCAACTGAACACATTAGCAGGGGTTATTGATTACTCTAGCGGTAATGAGCTCTGTTCCTTGTCAGGTAAAGCACACATTCCTAAGATCTTTCCTAAAGAGGCCTATATGCTCATTCACATTCACAAAGTTATACAATGAAGGGGGTTTTTAAAGCCTTTATTGCCTATGTATCATTTCTTAAAATTTAACAGCAATCATTAGAAAGGTTATTTTCCAGTCATTATCTCATTATAATTCTTTCTGAATGTTACTGAGGCACTTAGGAATTAATTCAAAAACAAAAGAAGCACAGCATTGTTTTAGTTTTAATGTAAGCACATATGGCTATTACTGCTTTTAATACCCACCCCCCCCCAAAAGAACCATCATTATATGTTAATGTGAAGCCATGGTAAATCATTTCCTAACAGAATGCATAGGATCTTTCCCCAATTTTGAAAGAATAATTTCAGACTGACAATTGTCTTAGTTAATTCCAACACTTAGTCCAAATTTGTGTCTAGTATTAAAAAAAGAAGCTACTTATATTCAATAGCACTTCTTTGGAGAAAGGCTTGATAGATAAAAAGGGGCCTAATAGCATCTGCCTTTCTTCAGACAACTGGAAGTCCTGGCCCTCATAGGCGAGTGAAACCAGCCTGATATCTGCTGAGGGAAAACACAGCAGAGCTCAAGCAATGTGGGAGGTTTCTGGAGTGCATTGTTGACAACTTCCTGGCACATACGATCAAGAAGTTGATGAAGGTTACTGCTTTGCTGGATCTCAGAACTACAGCAAATGATGAACTAGTCTGGAATGTGAAGGCTGGGAGAAGTCTTGACCCCAGAGAGATGGTGGCGTTTGTGATCTTGAAAGGAGGGAGCAAGGCATAACAAGGGTCTGGGAGAGCTGACTGATTTCCAAGTCACTTTTTCCAAGCTTGTGTATGGTCCATCCCAATATGTGGAAAATCAAGTAAAGGTGACAAGATGTCTGCATGTATGAACATGGATTGAGTCTTGCTTGTATTAACTACAGTCAAACGTGGAAAAAAACATGAGAATATGAGAGGTGGAAGCGGGATAATACAGAAAGAGTAGAGACACTCTCCACATGCAAGGTTGTGGCCAGGAAAGCCAAAACTCATTTGGAGCTGTATCTGTCAAGGGCTCAACAAGTATCAGCAGCAAAAGGAAGACCAGAACTATCAAGCTGCTGCTGAAGAATGCAGGGAACTTGAGGTAACAGAATATGGAAAATATTTAGTATTTACTCTTAAGACTTATCTTCTGGGATTCCAGGTTCCTTAAATGTGTGGGAAAGTCTGGAGCAGAGAAGAGTTACTCTCAATAGAAGAGGATAAGATTTGGGAATATTTAAAGAAACCGAACATCCACAAGTCTAGCGGACCTGGCATTCATGAGAGATGATGGAGCTTGGAAAAGGTTATTCCAAGGCCACTCTCAACTGCCTTGGAAAGATCATGACAACTGTAAGAGATTCTTGAGCAGTGGAAAAAAGCAAACTTATGAGGACAGGCAAGAATGAGGATCAGGGAAACTATAGGCCCATTAGCCTCACCTGAATCCCTGGGAAGATGAGAAACCAAATAATCCCAAAATACATTTCCAATCATATTAAGGAAAATAAGCCTTTTGAGACTAGTCAACATGAATTTACAGAAGGAAAATCAATTACATATACTGGGTTTTTATCTTATATAAATCATGTATGTCATATCAAATGCCTCAAAAGCCTGGAAGCCTTCTGCAAAGAAATCACTGGCTCAGCAGATTACTGTTTTTGCTCATGTTGACTTCAGATTTTGACAAGGTCTCCCATCAAACACACACAAACAAACTGATAAAGTGTAGTTTAGAAAAGTGGCTAGTGAGACAAACTGAAAAGTAGCTCAAATTCCATGCCGAAAGAGTGGTGATCACCCCATCCAGTCCAGCTGGAAGCCAATCACTGGTGGTGTATGCCAGGGTTTCAAGCCAGGGCCAATTCTGTTCAACTCCAACATGCTTGCAGATGTTACAAAAAACACCTGCAGATAGTTGGGGTTTTGGTGACGGTTTTTTGGTGAGGCTTTTTGGCAGAAAAAAAAGTTAGCATTTTAGTGATGACTTTTGATGACTGTAAATTTGGAAGCATTGTTAACTCACCTAAAGATCAGAATATATTTTACAGAGTAAAACATGATACAGAAAAACAGTGAAATAGTGAAATATAATCATTTAAGGCATATGCTCATGCACATATGTCTTGAATTATCTTGATTTAGAGAGGTCTGGGGGCCAGCTATTGTAGGTTATTTCTACAAATAGTTGAGAGAGACAGGCACCTCTAGACTGAAATACAGAATCCCAAGGGAATGAATCATTTTCTGGGGAGCCTTCCATTGACTGTAAATACCGTTTGAAGAGTGTGTCTAGTTACTAGATCTGTTTTACAAGATGAATAAAATACAATTCAGCCATAAAGTGGAAGCTCATCAGTTGAACTTTGCAAAATTTACCAGTACACTTATGTTTAATCTATTTCAGCAGTTAAATGCAGCTAGCCCTGTGTATCCCCCCTAAACAGCTGCACCAGTTCTGATGTCTGCTGAAATTGTATATTCTTTTCTCTTTTCTTGGCTTAGCATCCCGATATTCATATTAAACATGCCCTGCTCGGCAATGCGAATACACAATACTTTTTTTTTTTTCCCAGTGAAAACATGTCAGCATTTGCTTGGCAACCTTTAATGGGCTCTTTGCAAATCTGACCGTAATGAGAAGTCTTTCAGCATTAGCTTTATCTCAGCAAATATCCATAAATATGATTTAGTGAAGCAAGAAAAGGCCCAGAGAATCTTTGTCATTCCCCATATCCCAAGTCCATTCATGGAGCAGAAAACACAACACATCCCCTAGAAATAGCTGCATGAGTATCAGTAATTTTAGAATGTCACTGTGATTAAGATGTTTTTACATATAGGGATAATTCTAATTTATTTGGAATTTGAGAGAGACATCGAAAAGAATCCTAAATTTTTAGTCAGTTGTATGATAAGGGTGAACTACCCTCATGACAAGTCAGCATAAAGACAGATTCCTGAATATAACAGTAACATCATATTTTGTTCAAACTATACTAGAAATGAATCACCAATCACAGACAAGATTTTATCTGGAATATTCAATATACATCTACATTGCCTGCTGTAACAGAGTCAGGAACAAATTTGGAGAACTTGTTATAAACAAGTCAAACTTGGTTCTCCACACTTCTTAACTGTCAGGTCACTCTCCAGATCTTTCCTGAAGCACTCCAGCATGTTTTCCACAAGTTATCTCCATTCCAGTTCAGGGAACAATGCCACACAGATTCTCTCTCCATAAGGCAGTGTATATACAACTGCATAAGGTCTGTCTGATACAATTCTTAGTCCTAAAATACTATCCAAACCCGTTTCGTACCTTTGAGTACTCACATATGCAATATACCAGCACACAGAAGCCATAGTCTCATTTTCATGCTATAAAAACTTTTCCCTATCAAATTGCAATATAATCCTTGCATTATTTCAGGCACTTCAAAATTATTCTCACTGGCACTACTGCAATGCATGCTACTAATTTTGAATTTTATATTTTAGGGGCACTCTCTGAGTCTGAAGATGCCAAGGGCTACTGTATGCCTGTAGATGTAGCCAGCTTGCCAGGGAGGAGCTGTCCCTGGCGTAGCATACACATGAACCAAACAGTTCTACCTGGCATCAGGTCCAGGAACTGCTTCTTGACTTTCTTTTATTCATCAGAAGAGAAACACTCTTAGGCTCCAGAAACGTTAAATGAGACCAATAGTAAAAAAAAAAAAGAAGAACAACAATAAAAAACAAACAAACAAAAAACCAAACCACAAAAACCCTTGAAAGCCCCCACCAAAACCAAACCAAACCAAACACAACAAACAAAAAACACCCCCCCAAAAAACCACAAATAAAACAAAACAACCAAAAAAAACCACCACACCAAATCAAACCAAACCAAACCAAACTCCCTCTCCAAACCAACCAACCAACCAACCAACAGCAAAAACCAAAAGCCCATAAATAAGGAGATCAGGGATTTGGATTTCCTGCTTTAGGAGACAAGAAAAAAAGTGTTAAAACACATTAATTAAGGATGGGCACATAAGTATTGCCTATAAATATACCTGGGGAGTAGGTTCTAGAGAATCAGAATTATTTTTTAATTGATCCAGTATTTTCCAACCTTTTCCATTTGTAGGTATCTAACATTTCTTTAGGAGTCTTTGATATACTGAGGAAAATCATATAGGTGCTGTTCTGTACATGGAATATAAACAGACTTCCTTTTTTCTTTGATGCTTTTTCCAGTCTCTTTCAGAGTAGTCCACAGATACACACTGATCTGCAGACACAGGGGTGAAACCTCTAAACCCCTCATCAGTAGGAAAGCTGGGTTATCCAGAAGTAAATTTGGGATGGGAAATAGGAAAATGTTGCTATTTACTTGAGCACTGAGATTCTGGATCTGAATATGAGGAGTAAGCTCGAATTTAATATTATAGGGACTGTTATGAAAAAAATTATTTCACAAAACCATTGTGATACCCAGGAAATGAATTGATGAGAGTATTATTGTCTTTATGCTGCAGAGAAACTATTGACTAAAATGTGTTCCTCTGACGAATTCAAATAATCTGAAAGTTCAGAAAGAGAATATTATTTTCCTGTATTAAAAAAAACAACTGTAAAATACAGTTTAAAATTAATTCTAAGATCATAATTATAATTTAAAAACTTCATTTTCAAATATAATTCTAGATCACTTATGTCACGCTGAGATGCTGCTTCTTATCTAACTGGGATTAAAAAAGAGTATATTCTATGAATAGAATGAAAAATCGTTGTCACAAAAGAAAATGAAAAACCCATGACTCACTCTAATTAAAACAGAAGCTCATGAACTCATATTCCGCAAATAAATGTGAGAAAACCACTTTGCATACTACTACAATTTTCAGATTGTTTGTTTCTTTTGTAAGGAGAAATGTAAGATATTACCGTGCACCCTTAAAATGTTACAGTTCAGTTCACTTAAGCATTACAGACTTTAATTTTTCATTTTTAGTCTTGTTTGGGGGTGGTGAATAGTCTTCACTGGCCCCTTGCAGAGAGTGCAGAGCTTTAGTATTCTCTGCTTCAGTCAGCCATGCTGGAGCTTCATCACTGTCTAAGTGGGCAATCCCAGGAAACACCGTAGTTCAGATGTGTCCTCAAAAAAATTATGAGTAGGGGGATGTTGCACAAGAATGAAACGATAATTAACAGTACTAAGTGAAATTCAGCTTTTAAAAGACAAAAAATTCAAGACTTTTTTAGTCTCAAAATAGGAAGGAGGAGGCAAATTCAAAAACATTTTGTGGAATGCAATTATTTTCAAGAATCTAATTATGGTATTTTAATTAAAGTGAAAAAATCTGTGCATTCCCCAAATGCCAATTCCCTGTAAAAATTAGGATGGGATTCATTAAGCCTAATTTTAGTTTTCATCTGAGTAATTTTATGCTCCTTCAGCAGCTCATAGAATTAGGCAATGCTAGGAAGCTGTTCCTTTGGTTAATTCTCAATATCTACACCAGAATGAGACCCTAAATTTTGTTGCTGTCATTGTTCTCATTATTGTCATATTCCCCTCAACCCAGCCCTCTGTGTCTGGCTATAAAACAAACCCAAAGGGATCAGTTCACTGTAGTCACACCCACCACCCAAATCTAAAGGTGCCTAGTGTGGAAACAGCTGCTTTTCACAAGTCTGTTCAATACTAAACTGCGTTTTTCTACATAGGAGCAGGGCACAACAGCCACTGCAATATGGAAGCACCAGATTCTTGCTGTGGACAGGGAGCCTTATCCACTGATGTGAGGCTGTGACTGTGGACCCAATTGCCACAAATTGCAGGAAACATGGTTTACTGTTTTGCTAGATGATAATAAAATGAAGTCAGTTTATTAAAATTTAAAATTTTTCTTAGGTAATTTATTTAGTTTCCCAGAACAGAATAAACATCCTTTTAAATACCTGCTGTTTTCAGGAAAGTGCAAATGTTTGTGTGAGTTAAATTATCTTCATAATCTGTAATTTTGTGTTGCATTCTCCTTCCCAGAGAGGAGCTGAGCACCCACAGTAACAAACAAGCAGATTGATGACATCACTATCAGTGACAAAAATGGGGTAGAGGGGGGCTTGTCCTCCAAAGTCCTCATCTACCATTGTTCCTCAGGATGTGCAATTTTTCAGTATATAATGCGATGCAATTCATAATATCCTAATAGCAGTTCTCAAAAAGTTTCTGTCAACATAATAGAAAACCAAACCCATCAAGAAATAAATGAAAGAACATTAATACCTGGATTCAACATATTTTCTAGAAAACAATATAAATTCTATCTATCTGAAACATTACCTACACCCCGAAGTAAAATTCAAATGTTTGTCAGATGGCAAATAAACAAACACTTAATAGTTTTATTACCTGTATCCTTTTCTATGTAGATAAGCAAGAGTCATCATTCCGTTTCTTTACACGGATGGCAGATTAAGGCTCGTTTGTCAATTACATGTCTCAGCATATGAAATGTAACCACTAATCCATACAATACTGTGTGTTCCTGAAAATCATGAACAGAATACCTAGTAATGGTCACCTGCTCTTTTTATTCTTAAGTGTCTATTTCAGCAGTTAGGGAAATACATCTCCTCACAAAGCACTGAAAGCATTGAAAGTCCTACTTGAACTAGACTCGTTATTTAAATTGCACAGTAGCATAGCCAAAAGGAAAAAAAAAAGAAAAACATTATTTATTACCAAGAGCAGGCTGCTATTTCACTTCTTGCAAGTTCAAGTGCAGAATTTGGGAAAGACTTAAGGCACAGTCACACCCTGCAGGTGTCCCTGTGGTTTCCCCCTCTAGAACACAGGGCCTGCCCCAGTCCTACATCCATGCTCCCCACAGTGTCACACAGGGTCCATGGGCCTCTGGGGATGCAGGAAAGGTGGACTCTCCCTTTAGGTATTTATGTATGGAGCAGATCAACAGCCAGCAAGGGAAGCTCTCAGGTGCACAGTCCATACGTCAGGGCTGAATTTCCACCGGGTGAATTCCCTACTAATACTGCTGGGTTTAGACTTCAGCATCCTGAGATGTAAGACAGACTTTAAAAACTGTGGTAAAAATTGTGTTGTTCTGATCACACCCATCTTAAATAGTTAAACCTAAAATTTAGGTTTAAAATGCAACAGGAACATGTCACCCCATTAGCTTTTGCTTTCTGAGAAGAGGTTGATGCTGTTTGAGAACAGAAAGGAAGAACTGGTTCAAAGACAAGTAGTTACAAACTAACAAAAATAAACTTATATCTGGAAAAGGATGCTTTTAATATCATAATCTGCTGGAGTTCTATTAAGCTTTTGGTTCTCTATCTGGCCAAGAATTTTCATGAAACCTTTTGAAACTTTGTGGGTTTCAATCTCCTTAAAAGGAGTTCTCTAAGGAAAAAAAGGAAATAATTAAACACTGCAACACATGCCTTTGGAGATCCTGATTCTATGTGCCTCATCTCCCTCTCTATATGACGAACATGATATTAACATATTACTGTTCTGAGCTGTGTTTAAAACACATAAGGGGAAGGCTGTGTCCACCTCTTGTATTCAATCAACACCAACAGAGCTGACTGAAACTTGGGAAACAGAACTTTCTCTCTTGTGATTTAACTTTTTTTCAGGTGAATAAAAAGTAAGAAAATAGGAGAGTGGGAGCCTCATTTTTGGTAACATGCTTTGTTCTAGAATTTTAGAAGAAAAACATAAAAAACAAGAGATAAAAGCATAGGAAGAATTCATTCTTTTCTCTGATTCAGTTTCATTACGACAACTTACTTTTTATCAATAACCAAACCCATAAAAGTATTTTTTTCTTTTACAAGCAGGGTCTGTTCATAGAATCAAAGTGCATGTTACAAGATGTGATACAATATACAATACGACATTTAGTAACACTCATGTTAATTTAACTGCATGGCTGATTTTCCACAGAATTATGCTGATCTGTGGTTACCGTTTTTCACGAAAGATACAATTTGCTGTTGAGAACAAGTGCAATTTTTTATTCTTTTTTTTTTTAAAGAGATTGAGCTCTGAATGCTTTCACTTCGTGTTATAGTGAACAGCGAGCAGACTTTCCCACAGGACATGCAGTTGTGAGGTGGCAGCTATGTCACAGAGCTCTGCTGGAATGCCTTGCTAGTTAACAGCTGGCAGCCCCCTGCCCCAGCACCTGACAAGCATCACGCTGCAGAACCTCAGACACGATGCAGCCTCACCAGCACAAACTGTACCACTGTCAAAAGGATCCCCTTCTCTGTGCCCCTGCGGGTTGCTTACCCACCTGGACACAACCTCAACAGAGCACACCATGGTCCCTCCCTGGGATGCAGCATAATAACAGCAAAGGCAAAGGCTATCCTCTGAATCAAAACATTTTCTTCCTCTTCTCAAAACTCCCAGAGAAGCTTAACTGCTTTATTTGGGATTTTTTTTAATACGAAAGGAAATTTAAAAATATGTTACTAATTTGTTGATTAATTTGCAACACTGATATTCATAAGAGAAACTTGTGGCACTTTAAAATGAAAGAAAACCTTTAGTTGCTGTGCACTGACCCCAGCTAGCAGCTCAGGACCACACAGCCCTCCTTCTGTTCACTCCACTCTCCAGCAGGACTGAGGAGGAGAACAGGAAAAACAGAAGTGATCAAACTAATTAGTCAAGACAAAGATAGCTCAATAAACAACAAAAACACAAATCAACCCCCCCTCCCCCCCAAAACTGCGCAGTCTGCAGCAATGGACCCAGTACACTGAATATTGCAAGTCAGCCACTGTGCAGGGCACAGCGACTTTTTAAAGTGAACATCTCATATCCCTTCTGTAGACCAAATTCTATTACTTTTTGGAATAATATAATACATCAAAATGCATTTCCTTAAAAATTGATTTAATCTCACCAGAAACTGAGATGATACAATTTCTGAAGAATTAACCTTCCAAAGTGTTTCCAAAGAGTGATGCTGGGGTGCTTTCAACATCAGAAGGCTTTGATTCATCATGTTTCAACTAGCTGTAAGAATCTCTACAAGCACAAAGTTGATACACAACTCTGGATGTCAGAAATTCACTCTTGTGATGCAAAGTCACTTTCTCCACTCTACAAATGACATATAAGTTATGAGGGTAAAGAAGGCTTCACCAGGACAACCGTGCATGGAAAATGAGGGGTGCAGTAGCAAGTCCTTAAGATCATAAGTACTTGGTGCAAGTTATTGGGAATGTCTCTTCTAATTTCTGTTGATCCTCAGGACCTCAGGGATCAAAGATCAGTAGTTAAATAAAATACAGCCCCAGTAAAACCAATTTAAAGGTTTCCAGTCATTTGTCATTCAAAAATGCCATTTTATCAACATCAGTGGTTCTAAAGCGGAATGTCAACTTTCACAAAATTGGGTCTGAAAACACAGCTGAGGCAATAGAACATTTGAGCAATTTTGGAACACAGTGTTCAGATTTTTTCAGGTATCATTTTGAAATCTTTTCTATTTTAAATCATGTTTCGTTACCTAACATGAACTGAACCACATTATCCCCAAACTAGCACAAACTTCTTTGATTTATGAGATGACTTTCTGAAACTGACAGTGATTCAACCCTGTCTTTCTAACTCCCACACCCCCACCCGAAAATTTCATGAGTTTTGTTCTTTGTTACTACATATTTATCTAAATACATAAAGACTCACTGTGGAAAAGAAATTCTGAGCTTCAACAAGCTTAAAACATACAAATTACTGTCTTATGGACAAGGCTTTCACAGATATTTGGATACATTGCCCTGTAGATCCCTTACCTTGTCTCTCTCTGTGTCCCAGACACATCTGGGAAAGATGGCTCTGCAGCAATGAAGTATTTGGTCTCTTACAATTTTGCCCTTTGCATTTCAATCAGAATCATGTCTTTTTACAGAAGACTTCACCTGTAAGATGTTTACAAAAACCGAGAAAGAGAAAAGTGAAGCCATTTACACATTTTCACTCAAAAAGCTAAAACCATAATATAAGCCAGAAAAAAAAGGAGACAGGCATTAGGCATCTTTCCCTTGAATTTTCAGTTTGTTTGTTTTTCAAGGAAGAAGAGCAAAATCCCAAGGTGGAACTCTGATCACTAAGCTACTGAACAAGGAATACTATTCGTGTTTTCATTTAAAGGAGATAAATACTGCTTTTCCTGAGACATTAGAGAAACTCTCCCACGCTTCCTGCTTAAGCAACATTTTAGAGAAAAGGATTGCTTTTGGTTTTTTTCCCAGAGGTTTTTGGGGTAATAAAAGTTTAGTTTTATTTTTTCACAGAATTGCAGTATTTGTCTAACCTGCAGGTTTCTCGTTTCATGCTGAGATGGAAACACCTCATTTTCCTGTGAGAGAATAAAATCTGCTGATATTATTTATCTCTCAAGCAGAATCAGAGCATAGAAATCTCACAGGGAAACTCTATTGGAATTTCCAACCTAACTTCATATAGGCCCTTGGATATAGATTCACATGAAATGTTTGGAAAAAAAAATCTACTTTTCAAAAGTAAATCTCTGAGGTGGTTTTTGGTTTGGATGTTTGTTTGGGGTTTTTTTTTGGTTGGTTGAGTGATTTTGTTGGGTTTCTTGTTGGGTTTCTTGTTGGTTGGTTGGTTTGTTTTGGTTTGTCATTAATTGGAAGCCCTTACGGTTTTGCACTCATAAGGCTTCCTGCTCCTCCCACAACCAGCAGCACATTCAGGAAATACTGCCCAGGAACACCTCTATTCCTCACAAGTAGTGTTAATTTCCCACTGCTGCTGTGGAGGTGACCCATACAGTTGCATTAGCAGAGTTAGGCCAAGTCTTTTGTAAAAGCCTTTGAAAACTACGTAAATATAGTAAATGAAGTGAACAGAACTTAGTTAGCAAACTTCAGGTGTGACTCTGAGACCGTCTGAGGATTAAAATTAGTGAATCAGCAGGATTTACACTAATTTATAACCACCAAAAGGGCATACAAAACCAGTGCTCTGATAATTAGCTGCGGATTCCCTGCAAAATACAGCACAGGTAGCCAATGTTTAAGAATAATTAATGTGAAATGAGGGAAAAAACCCTAACACACAAAAACATATTTTAACCATCTTCTGTTGCAGTTTGCCCTTGTGAGTGTGCCAAGACTGGGTCTTCTCTCACACCCTGTACAAAATGTTCCTACCATCCCCTGTGGCACTGCCCCTTGCACACACACACACACACACACACTCCCACACACACACGGACAAACACGTGACTGTGCTGGTGCCACAGATGACCAAGCACAGGCAGAGCCCTCTCCCAACAGTGAAACAAAAACTCCATGAATGGCAGCACCCAGGATGCTCTGGGCTTGTTAATGGCTGGTGGGGCTTCCTCTGCTGTCCAAACAAAATGAAACCCAGTCATTCACCAGGGTCCTTACTGTCTAAACACAAAAGGCAGAGTCGGCTTCTCTGGAGAAGGGAACAGTTCTATTAGGTGTTGGTGTATAGGAAATGTTGTGTATTTTATTTCACTAGTAATTTAATATGCATTGGTCTACCCTAATGGGGCAGCGATCTGGATTTGGGCCTGAGGCTACTGATGCAACAGTGTTAATAAAGAGCAAATCACTACACTAATTATGATTAATACTTTCTTTCAATGCAGCATTCTACTTCATCTTCTTTAGCAAAGTGTTATTTTTTAATTTAAACAAAGCACATTGCCAACAAGCTAAATGTGTCAAATTGAATAGTTTAGTCTTCTGGTATATATAACCTCGAGTGTGTTTTTGCATCTGTTATATATTCAGTGGGTGAGGGAATGTTGTGCTTTTTACAAACAGCTTTCCATAAATTTGAGCAGGCAAGCAGCTAAGCTGACACACATCTGCAATATCACAGTGCTGGAAGGAGTTTCTGGTAGCGTTATCACTAGGTGGTGAAAAACTCTTCAACAGGGTTGCCTGGGATTTTCTCTTTAAATCCTTGAAAAAATGGGATTTGATGACACTGTATCAATGGGATTAAGGCTCTCTTTTTCTTAGTCCCCCTGCTCTTGGGTGACTTCCCATAATAAGTACATTTCAAAGTACTTGCCCATTACAGACAGGCCACCTCACCTGATGTTCGGCGCAGTTCTAGTACCACTGACATTCAGAACCTGGAGCTTGTTACACTGCTGCACACTACGCAGCTGATGTTCTGCATCTACTCCTCAGGCCTGAAAGGCAACGCTCTGGTCCACTAAACTAAGGAAAAGACCAGATGATTGTTTAGATTCAAAATAAGGTGTGACTGATGAAAGATATGAAGATTAATTAGCTAAATCTAACTTGTACTACCATGCCTGGATTTGGAATAAGTGCCAAAGTCAAAATAATTCCCAAACTTTCAGACTAGTCAATTTAAAGAAATGAGACTCATCACTTTTCCTGTACAACCACACTGCTGCTACCAGCAAGCATGATGTCAGAAGGATATTATTCCAACCAAAAGCAGTGAAAATATTACTTAGTGAAACATTAGAAGTTTCAATTGGAAATGGAAAGAAAAAATTTTGCTGCCAATACACTTTAACAACAACAAAAAAAATCGATAAAATGGAAAATAGTGTCTGAATCCAAGTTCTTTACCATGTGTACGCACAGAACTGTCGTGTGTATATAGACCTGTATATACGTATCTGTATATGGGCCTGTGAAAAGAAAATCCTACCACTCTTTCAAAACCAACAAGACACAGTTTTACTAACATCTTCTTTTGTAGCTTGGGAAAACACCATGATAAAAAAAATCACTGAAATTGTTAAAACTTTATTTGTTTCTTTATTGAAATAACTGTAGAAAAGCAGGCATGTAAAACGTATATACAATTTAATCCCTGTTTATATAATAACCTCAAAAAGTTCTTCCTGATTTACTCAAGGTTCCCCATAATCAAAGAGCTGAAGATGAGAACTGGTTTCCACAGGAAAGTTTGCAAGAACTCCCTCTGCCATCTGGTCAGTGCTCTTAAAAATGGATCATACCAATATCATGTCTGTCAAAAGGCAACAATCAGTTCTAAATTCTTATACAGTTAAATTTTTATCTTATGAGTTCTGTTGCCTGCTTGTGGTCTGGGGATGTGTTTTCCCATCATAACTGAGAGAGGTCTGCTCAAAATGTTCAATGGACTTCAGAGAGTGACATTATCTAAATGATTTTTTTCTGCTGCCTATTCGAAGACAGGTGGTGTCATTTGAAATGCTATCCAGTATCTTCGGGGCCCTCAGAGGCCATTCTGGCAAGGCATAAGGCTTTTCTAGGTCCTGAGTCACATTTGAAGATGTCCTAGATGTTCTAGAGTGTTCCAGATGAAAAGAGATGCCTAAAGTGAGGGAAATGCCTGGGGGACAGTGATAGGAGCCCACATCTACATGAAGCGTAGGTCACTACAATTCGGAGTTTAGTCCCACCCATATGCTACTTCCCTGTGTCAATTTAATGCAGCTGTGGTTAAAGAGGAGTATTCTCACATGAGCCATTCTGTATGCCTCCCAGTTTAGTAACTATGTTTATTTCTTGATCTCAAGATACTAATTTACTTTACTGTAAATAAAAATGGATTTCCCTAAGTCCCTTATAGTCCATTTCCATAACATTTTTTGATTCGGTTCCCAAACTGTGATTGTTTATTGTGAAAGATTAGAGAATTTGCAACTAGATTAAGATGAGCATTTTCAGTAATCTTCCCAGTTTGCCACTTTTCTACTATTGAAAAATTAAATTTCCTTCAGGCCAGCTGGCTTTAGGTGCTTGTAGAAAAGATTTTTTTCAATAGGCCAGTTTCAAAGTAAAGGCTAAGACTCCTTTGACAGCAGAGCTTCTGGATTTATACCAAAATTCTACTTTTCCTCTTTTGAGACAAGATATGTTTATAGAATGAGAGGTTAATACAGGAACAAATTCAAAGCACAGAGTGACTGCAGACAGGGAATGCCTGAAGGCTCTAAAGATAGAAACACCGCCGCTTCTTTCCTGTTTTTTAAAGGATAGTTTTCTGAGTTCTTGAGACAGAGATTTTCTGCAGCTTCCCAAGCAGCTACCTGAGTATGTCTAAAGATTTAGTTTTACCAGCATGTGAAAAATCTACAATAATGTCCATGAGATGTTGGACATTTGAAAAGAAAGAGCAAATACACACCTGTGGAAAGGGGAGTTACCTGAGTTTAATCATTGGCACATACAGATTCTCATGTGACTCATGTGATTTTTTTTTTAAACACTGCAATTACATGTATTCTGTCAAAACTTAAGAAACAGATAATTTCAAGGAATTTATAGTATCTCAGTAATATGTATTACCCTCCTAGCATTCTAGAATCATAGTAGTATTACATTATTTTGTATTTTTATGGTGTTGCATTGATGCATAGACCAAATGTACCCTCATTGAACAAAAGATCAAAGATATCTGCATCCGAAAAGGAGATTTCTTATGTCGTGAAATTTAAAAATTTGAAATACATAAAATCACCTGAAAATTAAATATAGTCCTTTGGGGTTTTTCATTTTGTCTGTACCATAAGGACAAAAAATTTTAATAAAGAGCATATATACTGGTATACATGGAAGACCAGATGGGTATAAGAAATCATATCTGGAAGAGAAAAGTCCCTGCTTAATTTACTTGTCCGTAAAGGTAATGCCAGCATGCCAGGAAGCACAGGGCACACAGTGCTCTATCTGCAGCATTGTTCAGTTTGCCTCCTGCAATTCTATCTCAGTGCAATCAATCTTGATTTGTAAAAAGAAAAGATCCATAGAGAACTGACCTAATTGGTTTCTCAATATCTCATTTCAATTTTTTTTTCCATTTGCTGGTTTCTTGAATTGAGCTTTGTTAATCTCAAGTGCTTGCTATGTAAAAAAATAAAGCTTCCAAAATAATGAAGTTGTTTTTCAAAAAAAAAAGAGGCTAAAAATATTAAATTTTGGCTTTTTTTCCTTTTTTTTTTTCTTCCTCTCACTGACCAGATACCTATTCTGCAGACATCCACACTGTCTTGACGTTTTTGGAAACAGAAATGTTGGCAGATTACTTGTTTACCTTTTTTTAAGGAAGATGAGGTTTTCCAGTAATCACCTGATTCCAACAGCTGCAGAGGTAATAATTGTTTTATATCCTAAATGACTCCTCACAATAAAATCATGAAAAAAGGCAGCAGTAAATGCAATTTTGAGAGCTTTTAAGAGAAGTACTCATGAATGGCTAGAGGATACCTGCCTGGGTAGATATTCAGAATTTAATCTGGCTACACAAATAACAGGACCAGCTGATTTGATCACTGCTTAACTTGATCTTCTATTTAATTTGGTTAGAGCATTAGAGGCCAATATGTTTTCAGCTTAAAATAATTCAAGAAGTGTTTGTTTTTCACAGTACCCCAGGACAAGGTTATAAGAATTAAGGAAACCACATTTGCAGGAAGTTAGAAATTTAGTAAGTAGGCTATTTTGGGAAGCTATATTAAACTCCATCACAGTGAAAGGACATTTGGAAATCTGAGACATCTCTAATGTGTACAAGGCTACACAGTTCCCATCAAAGAAATCTGAGTGATTTTACTGTGCAGATGGTAAAAGTATCAGGTGCATCAACTTTGCTGTATGACTGCAGGAAGGAAAAGCAGAACAGAAAGCGAGTATTCCCCTGAGAAAGATAGAGAGCAAGATCCAGGCTATAAGCACTCTGCATTCACGTCAGTAGGCAGTATTGCAGACTACACTAAGAATACAGAGTGTCTCAAGTTTCGGTTGTTTTGCTCATTTTCAACTGCCCTGTGAACACTCATCTTCACCATTGTGTATAGAGAAGTCTTCTGCAAGCTCCTCTCCTGGACAAAAGGACATTTCTATCCTCAGTCATGGAACAGCTGATGAGTGAATGAACAGAAGTTCACCTTCTCCAAATCCCTGCTCAAAGAAGGGTCATCTAGGGCCTTCTTTACTGCAAGGGATCAGTGCTGTGTTACAGGGTCACTATGGTGCAAACAGGACCTCCTGGTCCTCTTTTCCAACTCAGCCCCCAGTCTGTACTTAACATGGTGCTGTAAATCCACAGGGATAGGAGTTGAGATGTCCCTGTGTTGAACTTCATGAAGTTCCTGTTGGTCCATTTCTCCAGTCTGTGTCGAGTATGATCTGAATGGCAGCTCTTCCATCTTGTGCAACAACTACTTTCCCCAGTTTTACGTCATCTGTGAACTTATTTGAGGGTATGCTCTGACTCATCGGCCCGGTCATTCATTAAGATATTCAATAGTATTTGTCCCAGTATCATCCCCTGGCATACACTATTAAAGACTTGCATCCAACTGTGCCACTGATCCCAGCCTCTTGAGCCCAGTTGTTCAGCCACTTTTCTAATCCACCTCACCGTCCTTATAGACTGCATGCTTATCAGCTTTTCTGTGAGAATGCCATGGACGGAAGAGTGGAAAGCTTTGCTGAAACCAAGATAAACAGGAACTACCGGTCTTACTTCATCCATCTTTCCAGTCATATCAGCATAGAAGGTTATTGGATTGGTCAGGCATAATCCTTCCTTTGAAAAACCATTCTGACTATTCCTATTCATTTTGCTCTGCTTAATATGATTAGAAAAGCATTTCAGGACAATTTACTTCATCATCTTTCCAACATGAAGATGAAGCTGACCAGCCTGTAGTTTCCTTGATCTTAACTTCCCCTTACCCTTCTCAAAGATAGGTGTGACATTTGCATTCTGCTGTTGCTCAGGAACACCCTTGTCCACCAAATCCCTGTGACCTTCCAAAAATAATGGGCAGTATCCTTACAATTATATCCATCAGATTTCTCAGCACTTGTGTGAAATACATACATAAATTTAAGACAAGAACCTTAGTCTCCTTTGTCCAAGTCTGACAAAATCATGAGGAACAGAATATGGGCTTTAAACAGAAGGAATGGAAAGTCTTATGTCACTGGTAAAGGTGATATCACCAAAAATTATAGTACATGGATTATTACATATTAAAATGAAAATGTCTTTCCATAGAATCTAATATCTACCAAAATTACAATAAAATAATACCACCCCCACCTGCCAAACTGATTCAACGAAAAAGTATTATTCTAATAACTTTAGATCCTTTCTCTGAGTGTTTCTGGGGATATTTTGAGGGGTGCCATATGGATTGACCAGACCAGGTTTAGCTATCCATCCTTGTCTATCTTCTGCAAATGCTGCTGCCTGGGAATTTTTTACTACCCAGAGCAGAGAAGTCTATAAGCACCTAAAGGAGTTGCTCTACTGTCAGTGTCACCAATGAGAATGGCCAAATCAGATCTTAGCAGGACTACAGAGGAAAAGAAACAATTCTGGGAGGAAGTGGGTGTATTGGATGATAGAAATCATAATGTAAATATGTTCAGACACTCTGCTACAGGACTAGGCAATTCCCTCTATGTACATTACAGAGTTACCACTTTCAGAGCTGATAAGCAATTTAAATGCTTGAGGATTCCATGTATTTTGGTACAAAAAAACCCAGAAATTCTTGATGTATTCATCATTGGGAATATTATTGAAATCTATTGCATTCCTAGAATTCTACTTTACCTTTTCAAAACTGAGAAAATATACATTTATTTGATATTAATAAAGCTTTCAAAGGGGTTTTCCCACATGCATACTGTGACTGCAATTTCCTGTACACTATAAAATAATGTAACAATGTTCTGGATAAACATGTCATGTATGACTTCCAGGAACAACCTTTCAAAGCTGGTCTTATAAAAGAAAAAAAAAAAAAAAGACAGATTTCTGAATTTCTGGGCAAAATGGATGGAGTTGGAGCAAAGAAGTAATAACTGAGAGAAGAAGCATTGTGTGGTTGAGTGAAAAAAAGATATGTAGAATGAAAATGTTTTCCCTTGTGTTTTGTACGAGGCACATCCATAGGATTATTTTGCCACTCTGTCAATAGCCTAATGCTTGAATCTGTGTTTGAGGATCCAGAAAAAACCAATATCTGACATCTTCAAGAAACCCATCAGATCATGTGTATAGAAAAGCACTTCGGAGTCTGCAGGTGATAAATACTAATTACTTTTAGTTGTAGTGTAAGTAGTGATGTTGTGCTAAAGTAAGAATAGTGTACTTAGATCCTCATATTTCATCTGTTACCTGCCCCTCCATTTGCTACAGCTTTTTCAAATGATAGCGAAAATGAGTCCAGTGTTCTGCATCTGGTCTGTTAGCTAAAAAAATGCCTAGAATTTCCTTCCCTAATATTACTTAACACACTTTTTTTTTTCAGTTGTATGGAAATATATGACTTTTTCGTCACTCTTTACACAGGGAATTGTATCATTCTCTCTCAGTGTTTGTCCAGAGGATTGAGTAGATCTATAATCTCTGTTTAAACACTGCCTTTGTGATGTCTTTGACAAATTACTTAAAATAAGTTCTCAACCATAATTTTCACTTTTACATATGTGGGACCTATTGCCTACTGTCTTATTGAGATGTGGGGGCCAAAAAGTGGAGTAGGAGACACTCAGTTGCAGAAATAAGAATATAATTGTCCTAGTTCTCTAGACCAGAATAGCTCAGGGCAGGGTAGACTCTTACCTTGGGGGTAAGAGTCCATCCTCACCAGAAATTGATAACTTTCGTAAAATCTTTTCTGGAAAAAATTGACTCTACCCCAGCCAAAACCAGTACCTTGGTAGTATTTCCCTTCTTCACTAAGTGCACGGACAGACTCCAGACTCGCTAGCTCTGAGCCTCAGGGCATGCGGGAGCAGGGACTGTGAGCTTGAATAGGAAGTACACTGGAGAACTGGCAGTATGTTGTGCCTACACAGTGGTGCTCAGCTGGAGAGTTTTGATTTCTGTTGAAGTTCTAGGATGACTGTGGAGGCCTTCAGGCCCTTTAGACCACTGTTAAGCAAGTTGGCTCTTCCTTAAGTATCATCCCCTCTCAGTGAATGGGCTAAAGACACTGACCTGCCTTGGGCAATTCTTTTCTGTAGTACACAAGATGCTGAGTGGCTGTGTTGTGCCTGTTCTGAGAGAGGGAATTTCTTATCTTCAGTGTGGTGCCATGCAAACAAAGCAATATTGCTTTCAGGCCTGAAGGAGCCTGCATGTAGCCTCTCTGCATGTAATGTGAGTTGGCTGTACCCAACTGTTCCTACATTTGTTATACACAGGTGGAAGGCTCTGGTTCAGGAAAAGATATTTGATTCTCTGCAGATCAGCATCTGCTGCCACCATAAGAAACTTTGAGCATACATCATCAGCCTGGTATAACACACTAATCATACATTCCAGCAAGTGGGAATACTGGTTCATACAAAGCCCCTGCAGTCTACAGGCTAAAAGCATCTATGTTTTATGAGCCAATTTCATACTCTGTTCATTAAGAAAGCCATCACCATGGTAACATATACATCACAAGTTACTACTACAATCTCTAAAATTTTCGAGTGCATAGCAACAAGAACATAATGCTGGAGCATCTCCATTTTGTAGTGCTTGAAAGCTGTACATGAGGTTTACTAAGCACCTTATAAGTATCAGGGATAAGAAACAGGTCTTTTACACCCAACTGGAATAAAGAAAAATCATGTTATCAATTGGTAGACTTAATGATGTTGAGTCAAAGATAACTTGCTCTCGTGTTTTTCATTTTGCCTTTATATTTCTCCTTCATCTCATTGTGTTAGCTATTCTTTCAAAAATGATCAGTAATAGGCATATTCTGTAGAAGAAACACTGTATGCAACTTACACTGAGTAAAAATCTACATGTGGGAAAGCTGTAGACAATACAGTGATCTTCCAAGGGACATGAAGCTCCTTTTTCTAACCCTATTGCTTAATCTCCGTAGAAAGCTCAATTTCCAAATGCAATTTCTCCAGTGGCATGATTCACATCACAGTAACTTTATCTAGTTTTAGCACAGGGAGAATTAGCAAAAGACAGATCCTGTTAGAGATGTGCTAAGTGAGAAGAAGTTCAACCACAAAAAGGTGACCCAAAGTCAGAGCCAGAGAATTTTTCCTAGCAGATTGATGATAGCAGAACGGTGATGTGAAAAGAGGAGTTATCATCTATCCATCAGCTTTCTTCTGTGTGGCTCTAACAACCAAGACATGGCAAACTCTGTGGCTTTTCATACTAATGGAACTGATCTAGTACTTGTAAATTAAGGTGAATGAGCATCTCTGACTTTCCCTGTGCTTTGCCTGACAAAATGGAAGACCTGGTTAACAATTTGATATCTACATCCATAGATGCACAAACTTTCCTCTCCTCACTGACTGAACATGATAATGCTCTATTTTAGATTTTATCTTAGTACATCAGCCCACTAAAGTTGAAAAGTTATTTTGATATCATAATCATACTTTTTTTCCCCTTCAAATTATCCCTTGCTTTATTTCAGAACTTCAAACTTGAAGATCATTACAAACTTCAGAAACACAAGGGAACAATGCTACTAGGAAAATGTTTGAATAGCTAGTCACAGGGATATTTAAAGGCAGTGGAAAATGTCAAGACTGTAAATTTAACTTTGACTCTAGTAGGAGGTTCAGAAAATGTTAAAGCATAACTTGAACAAGAGGGCAAGTTCCTGACAACCACAGCTATCATGCCAAATCAAAATTAGGCTTCCACTGTGTGAACAAGCTCAACTTGACAGGACATTATGTTGTTTTTCTTTAAAATGATACTTCACCAATAATTTCCACAGTCAATTAAATGAGAAAATATGTATATTTAAAGAATGCACTGTAGGCTGCAATCATACCTTTTAATGTTTTCATTTGACTCATGGCTTAAATATAGATTTTTTTTTTTTTTTTTGGTAGTGGGTTTAAGTAGTGGGGAGGTTAAAGGGATGGTTTCTGTGAGAAGCTGCCAGAAACTTCCCCTGTGTCTGGCAAAATCAATGCCAGCTGGCTTCAAGCCAGATCTGCCACTGTCCAAGGCTTAACATATCTACAACAGTGGTACAGCCTTTGGGATAACATATTTAAGAAGTGGAAGAAAAAAATTGGAAGAGCAAATGCATCTGGAGAGAGGAGTAAGAATATGTGAGAGTGAGGTGGTTTGTCCCTGGCTGGACACCAGGTGCTCACGAAAGACACTCTGTCACTGTCCTCCTCAGCTAGACAGGGGAGAGGAAATATAACAAAAGGCTCGTGGGTTGAGCTAAGGAAAAGGAAAGATCTCTCACCATTTACTGTCATGCGCAAAACAAACTCAAATTGGGGAAATTAATTAAATTCATTAACAGTCAGATAGGTAGGTAATACATCTGATATATTCATATATATATATAACTGTTATCATTTGATCGAAACATCTTTTGCTTGGGGTACCCAGGTGCGTTACTTTTTTCTCTGCAAATAATTAAAGACGTGGATTCTCCCTATTTTAGGATGGCTGCCGAGGTTGCCATCTTTTGCTAAATAATTCTGATGGGTCTGTTGCATATACACTGAAGGAAGATAAAAAGGTGGTGAGTCTTCAACCCATAGACTTGTGCAACCCTGCAAGCAGTCTGCATAGCAGTGGGTGTGGTTAGCGGAGACCTTCGTGGTCACAGTACCAGAATGTGCCAGCCTGCCCTGGGTGGCACAACACAGTTAAATACTATGGACAAGAATCACTGAAATATCAGCAGAGCACAAGTGACTTGAAGAAAGAGCAGTGAGCTAATCTGATTTTCCATGGGGACTGATACCTAGTCCTTGAGGAATTCTTGAAACCTTCAGATCCTTGCTAGCAGTACACGTGAGGAAATGCTTCTCTGCTTCAACAGTTTGCTGGGAGCAGAGAGGTGGGGATGTGACTTGCCTTCAGTTGCTCCGCTTCAATGTTGGTGGGGGCAGGGGGATTTTTCCCCATTTCTGGACAGGGAGTGGCAGGCTGTTGGACATGAACAGACTGAGCCTGGGTGGTACGAGCTGTAGCTTCTTACCATGAAGATTTAGGGGTATAGTGGTGTACAGAAAATACCACAGGCAGTGAAAGATAACATCAGCACTTAGTAACACTGGGATCAGCTATATAGAATTGCTGATCCAGGTATATACTATTGGGTTGGAATAGTGCTCATCATTCAATCTGATATATGAGAAAGCCAAGGAACTCAAGTTTCAGCCACTTTTAAGATCTTGACAAAAGTATCCTTTTAAAGTTTTAAGGGAAAAAAATATTATTTCATCCAAAGTAATTGTTGATACATAAGCGTTATACACTGTCTGTAAGCTGCCATCTCTATCTGAAACACTTTGAAGAAAATCTACGTCCCAGACTTCATCAGGGGTGTATATGGCAGTCTATACCTGGCATTACCCTAAACACATTGGATAAAGCCTAGACAAGCTTTATCCACTGGTAACCACAAAACATAGAGAAAGCAGCTAGTATTTTTTCATGTCTACAGTCTATTTTTAAGACCACTAGAAGAGTTTCCAAGCTCTGGTGACAAACGGAAGTCTTTGATTCTCCTTTGCTATTTAATTTGTATTGGTATTACATATACAGAGGTACCTATCTGGGGCAAAACCTGCCATCCTTTGTCTTGCTCAACAAAACCCTTCTCTAAAATGAAATCTATTGACTTTATCTAGAACTGAAGTTCAGATGTAGAAGATGAACATATTATTTACAGAAAGCATCAGAGTTACTTGGTGGTTGGCTTTTAAGAATGGTGTAGTGTGTACGTTCTCATCCAAGTAATTAATAATACATCAGCTTAACTGCAAAGTTCTGTACATAAACAATGGCAATTGAAGTGTAAATAACTGCATCATGTAACATATAAAATGGATTTGTGGGACTATAGAATAAAATGATTGTATTAAATATTTTAATTATATTGTATTATTGTATTAATTTAATTTTAATATTAAATTAATTTTTAATATTAACTAAACACAATAAATATTGTATTAAATTACTGTATTAAAAAGCAGTACAAGAAACGGGACCAAACTCTCTGCTATAAGAAATACTACTAATTACTTAGATAGAGTATAATTACACAAACTGCAATAACTGTATAATTACATAAATAGTTAGAGTTACAGTGTTATGAAGTGGGATTGCTTCTTGTCTTGTCCTAACTCATGTCCTGGCATTTAACTTGAAGTAAATTCAAAAAAAGAACAATAATTTTAATATTTATGGACTTAAAACCTATTGAAGTAGATGGAAATTCTGTTATTTCAATAAATTTTAGAATGGGATAGATAGATAGATAGATAGATAGATAGATAGATAGATAGATAGATAGATAGATAAAATTATAATGCGAGGAATAATAATGAAGGCCTCTGAAGAAAATGTGAATTGCTTCTTATATTTGCACCTAGTACTCCATTGTTAAAGTGATTTTCAGAAACAGAAGGAGTTAAGGAGAGAAAGAGAGAGAAAGAGAGAGAAAGATTTGGAGAGATTGTCCCTTTCTGAGACTAGTGAGAATCAGGACCTAGTCCAGGTGCAGATTTAGGTATCTTGTCCTCCCATTTAATTTTCTCCATTAGACTAAGCCTATGGTTCTTCCACTACTGGGAGGGTTCTTGATTTTTTGGGGTTATTTTTGTTTAATTTGGGTTGGGTTTTTTTGGTGGGTTTTTTTGGGTTTGGTTTTGTTTTGTTTTGTTGTTGTTTTTGCTGATTGTCTGCTTGTTTGGTTTTTTTTTGCTTTAATCCCAGATACCTTCATGATAGCTGAGCTGAATTCACTGGAGTTAAGTTTTCTCACTCAGTCATATTTTATTCCTGTGTGTTTTACTAGGTCTCTATAACAAATAACCACTCAGCTGAACAACATAGAAGAATTACACTGGGCTTATGGAAGCAGGAAATTACTCACTACAACTACCTACTTCATGAGGTATAAAGAAATAGTACTGGGATGATCTGAGAATTCTAGAATCTAGTTTATAGCATAGTATCAAATCTTTTGTGTACTGCTAAAAGCAGTAAAGAAAGCCCTGATCTGCCTGCCCGTGATCCAAATGCAATGTGTGATATTACAGAGAGTTCTTTGGCATCCTACTGTCCAGTACTCTACTGACAAAACACTTGATATTTCCTCTGCTTCCAGGGGTTTCTGGGATTCCCTTGTTGCACAAGTTGCTTACATTAGGGACTGAACAAAGAGTTCTGAACATCAGAGAAAAGAGGCACTGAAAGATCTTTTCCATAGGAGTAACAGACTTCAGTCCAGGAGGTAAGGTACCTTTATTGCCATTATCATCTTCTTCACCCCTAATTTTTGCTGGTGAATCCAATTTGAAGAAGCAGTTGGAGAATTTAACCTTATAATGCTCCAGAAGTTAAATATTCCAACATTTCCAAGACAAAACACTCCCCTTTTGGCTTGCCTTCTATTCATCTAACCTTTTCATCTCCTGAGGAACTTTGATGCAGAGACTGAAGTCCTAACTTTGCTGACATTTTTAATTATAGAGAAGCCAAGAGATCAGTGGGATTTTAGTACTTATAACAAATATCTGGTACTCTACAACCTGTTGGATATAACAAACAAAAGAGAAAGTCCTGTTGTTATGGCATACATCCTCTTGAGAGAAGATAAATCTTCATATGTATCTGCTGGACGTTGACCGATGACCTTATGTGTCTTTCGTGTCTGAGCACTTTCACAGCTCTGAGCTGCCTTTCCTGCTCCCCTTTCCTGCTTAAGCATCCTTGCAGCAGCAGAGGCAGAACAGAGTGCCAGTCAGTCTCTTACCCAACCAAGCTCAGTCCTCTGTATTCAAAATGTAAGTTAGCTGGGTTTGGCATTGTGCAAGGAACAAGGGAAGAGTCATAGACCTTTTGCCCACTCTCCCTTACTTGCAAGGAAGCACTGACCCCTGGAAGAGGTACAGGAACTCAGGAGGACAATCACAAAAACAGCACCCAAAATGATAAATCTCTTAAATATATAAGACAAATCCTGCCTACTTTATCCATGTAATCTATCCAAATTAATTAAACAGTACCAGCTTGTAATGACTTAAGAATAATTTTGTATCACCTATTAGTAACCTTACCATGTTTATGAACACTTTGGATTAGAAACGGCAAGTAGACCAGGTGGTTATAAATTATGTTCAAAGTTGTCACTAGACTATAGCACTAATCACAAGATGGCAATAGGAAGAAAAGATGGTGCCAGTTATAACGAGCTGAATTGTTATCTTTAAAATTACTAGGGAATCTAATAACAATATAATAATAATTACTTTCTTGGAAGAAACTACAGAAGCATTTCAAATCTCTGAATTTAAACCCCCTGCCAAAGATCAATGCAAACATATGCTAACATTAACAATTAATTATTGATAAATCAATTTAACTCACTCTCTGTGCTGTTTACTGAAATTAAAGTCATTTAGTAATCGATAATCATCCTTATAAAACAAGGATAAAACTTAGCTAACAATAGTGCAGATCAATAAATTAGCTCATCTAACAGAACCTAATATTTTATTTCTGCACTCTATCTTAGAAATAGTGAGCAGTAATTTCACTGAAGCAGCCATGAGGAATATGAATCCACTGCACAATTTCCATCATGAAAATTTTAAAAAAAGAAAATCCCAGTGATGATAGACTTCTTCATTGCAAGTGTTCATCTGAAAAAGCAAAAATGGTCCTGTTACTTTGAATACAGATAGACTCAATAAATAAAATAATCTTGCCTTGCTAGCAGTATAAAGCAGCTCCTTAAACATTGCTTCTTGCAAAAACACTCTCTCAGCCTCAGCCCAGATTCATTTTATGAGCATTTATTCAGTTGTCTTGGATTTTCTTGCTGTTCTAGTCCATACACCTTTTCTGTCACTTCTTTCTCCTAGGCACACAAATCTATTGAGCAGCACTCTCTCCTGATAGTCAGCGCTTCTAACAACTCATTTTCTGACATCAGAGCATCTATGTGATTTAGCTGTTATGGTCATGTACCTCACTAGTCTTAGAAATGTCAAGTTCCCTTCTTCCACCTAGTCCCAAAACCCCTTAATTACATCAGATACGCTCTTACCTAGAGTGCATACTCCACAGCTTCAGTGATGTTTTCAAGCACTCCTGGCACAGTAGGGTAACATTTCACTATGCAATGAGTTTTCATTATTGGCCTTTAACCAACCAAACACATAATAGTAGTATATGAAAACATGCAAATGTAGTTTGTACCTTTCAATTTCTAACATAATTTTTAAATCTAATCTTTAAATTTAATCTTTAAATTTTCTTCAATAGCTTAGGACTGCAGATGGATGACTGTGTTGCCAGCTAGGACCAAGATTAACCTAGCTGGACAGGATGTAAGAAACCAATGGACATGACACAAGAAGTTGCTGGATATGACCGACAACAGTAAAAGAAGCTGATAAAGATTAAGGACAATTCTCTGACAGATGGCCAGATTTAACAGGTGGTTAAGTGGAATGTATAAGAGGAATGACCAAATTTCACAAACTGGGGTACTGCAGAACTTTTGGATAATAGAATTTGCAATGCCAGGAACACATCTCAGTAATACCACATTTGAACATGGATGTAGCAAAACTGGGACTAAAAAAATTGTGACATTCTCACCGACTTTTCCAGGGAAACAAGGGAACCGACACAGAGAAAGATATGGATGAAGGTAGAAGATAGGACCAAGAAACAGGAAAGGGGATAGTAAGGCAGGCTTACTATCTTAAGACTGGTTCTTTCTGTATGTAGCTGCCAGCAGCCCTGTGCTTGATCACCACCACTTAAAGCAGGAGAATAAACTCACTTTTCATTCTCCTATACCAATCATGTCCAAATTTGCCTCTTCTGTCAGGGGCATAGGGAAGGGAACGAGAGCACCTTTCCCTGAAATCAGGAGAGAACTTAGGACAGATGGATTGAGCACACTGGTATCACCATGCCAGTATCATCATGCCATTGCCTTTTCCAAGCCTGGTGGCATCAGAGTCTCTAAAAACATCCTAAGAAATATATTCCATTTCTTATGCAGACAGGGAAAAGCTTCTAGTGAAGAGAGCAGGCCACTGAGAAACTGCTGTAAGGCTTAGTACTCTATGGTGGGTTATCCCTGTCTGGATGCCAGGTGCCTAGCAGCTCTATCATTTCCCTCCTCAGCTGGGCTTGGAAGGGAAAATGAATGGCTTGTGGGTTGAGATAAGGACAGAGAGAGATCACTCAGCAATTACTGTCACAAAAAAAAAAAAAACCAGACTCAGGTTTGGGAAATTAGCTTAATTTATTGCCAATCAAATCAGAGTAGTGTAATGCGAAATTAAAACTAATTCTTAAAACACCTTTCTGTCACCCCTCCAATCTTCCAGGGCTCAACTACAGATTTCTCTACTTCCTCCTCTGCAGTAGCACAGGGAAGCAAGGAACATTGGCTGCAGACAGTTAATCACATGGTGTCTCTGCCACTCCTTCCCTCTCAGGGAAGGACTCCTCAAACTCCTCCCTTGCTCCAGTGTGGGGTCCCTCCCCCAGAAGAGAGTGCTCCACACACTCCTTCAATGAGAGTCCTTCCCATGAGCTGCAGTTCTTCACAAACTGCTCCAATGTGTGTCCCTGCCACAGGGTACAGTCCCTCAGGAACATAGAATCACACAATCATAGAATATCCTGAACTGGAAGAGACCCATTAGGATCATTGAGTCCAACTCCTGGGCCTGCACAGAGCACCCCAAGAGTCACACCATATTCTTGAGAATGTTGTCCAAACACTTGAACTCTGTCAGGCTGGTGCTGTGACCACTTCCCTGGGGAGCCTGTTCCAGTGCCCAACCACCCTCTGGGTGAAGAACCTTTATCTAACATCAAGCCTAAAACTCTCCTAAATGTAATATCTAACCTAAGCCTCTCCAGCATGGATCCCACTTGTGGGGCCACAAGTCCTGACAGCAAACCTGCCCCAGAATGGGCTCCTGTCTCCACAGGTCCACATATCCTGCCAGGAGCTTACTCCAGCACAGGCATCCCATAGAGTTACTACTTCCTTCAGGAATATACTTGCTGCAGTGTGGGTTTCTCCAGGGGCCACAGATGGGTCTCGGCATCCCTGTGGACCCCCATGGGCTGCAGGGGCACAGCTGCCTCACCATGGGCTGTACCACAGGCTGCAGGGGAATCTCTGCTCTGGTGGCTAGAGCAGCTCCTGCCCCTCCTTCTGTGCTGACCTTGGGTCTGCAGGGCTGTACCTCTCAGATATTCTCATCCCTCTCCCTGGCTGCTGTTTCTCAGCATTTTTTTTTCCTCTTCTTAAACATATTATCTCAGAGGCACTACCACCATGTCTGATGGGCTTGTCCTTGGCCAATTGTTGGTCCATCTTGGAGCTGGCTGGCACTGGCTCTGTTGGACATGGAGGAAGCTTCTGGCAGCTTCTCACAGAAGCCAACCCTGTATATCCACAGCTACAAAAACCCTGTCATGCAAACATGATGCAGACTGCCAGCTCTTCAGATCTAACCAAGGGTTTCTGAGCTGAGTATCACTATAGAAATGTCACCTTTGAGATCTGTTTAGAGAAAACTTCATGCTGAATGAAAGATGGGCTCCAAAAAACTCTTCCAGGGACTGCAAGTGACTCTAATTGAAAATTAATCCTCCTTTGAAGAAAACTTAACAATTCCCATTCATCACATTTGTGGTTATAATGACATATTAAGTTATCATAGATAAATCTTTCCCATTGAAGACTCTTGATTAGTTTTTAAATGAAAGTTTTCCATAGAACATTTCATAGATTATAAGGAATTCATTTCAATTTTTGTGGAATCGTAGTGTAAGAAGGAAAGTAGAAGGAGACTGATGATGAGTCACAGTCTTCCTAGTCATTTAAGACTGTGGGTGAACAAAAATCTTATTGCAGTAAATGCCAAAGAAAGTACCATGGAAGCCTGACTCATGCTTGTAATGGAAATTTAAAATTGAGGTGCTGGAGCAGAAACCACCATAACAAAATGCCAGAAATTCTAAAGTTCCAAATGGTTTGTGCTTTTTTCCAGATAAAAAACATACACTAGTAATATGATAACAATCTAAATAATTCATTGCCACAACCATTTCATTTGCTTTATCTCAAAATTTGCAACAAATACAGTTATAAACTCATTCCAGCAATGTTTTATTCAGAGCAACCAGCAGGAATCACAGTCTTAGCTATTCATGCACTATAGGATGGGCATTCACCATGCATCTAACTCTTTGCTTGTTTCACTGAACCTTTGTGTGTTGAAATATTCCTGTCAAATCTGAGGAAAGTGGTAACCATAATAACATCTTCAAACAAGATGAGTCTTGTTTATTGTTTAGTAAAGCAGAGTAAATTGAGAGCAAGTCTTTCTCCTTGAGAGAGCTTGAGTGTTGTCAAAAGGAAGACTGGAAAACAAGCATGACAACACTAAGAGCTATGTTCACAAAGGGATTTGCATCACAGAAGTTTAATATTTAGTTTTAGTGTGTTTATACCCTGGCTGATAAATATCAAAGGCTAGATTACTCCCACAAATGAACAAAAAATAATAGCTTTCCAGAAATTAATTTTTAACTATACTTTTCAAAAACAGTGCAGAAGGAAAAAGAAATTTAGTTCGGTCTATTTTCTGACTGGAATGCTTCTGATAAATGCCTCACCATGAACAAGTCTCCCTACAAGGCGTTCAAACCGTTTTGATGGCGTAGAACACCTTCCTTGCTAGAGCATAGTCCACTCCTCTTTTCACTTGAATGGTCTGTGTGCAAAACCACATTGTGATTCATGGCCCACATGGAGTCTTTGTCCTGTTTTCCCACATTCCATTTCTAATTTTCCTGTAGAGTTGAATGCAAAACCTTACCTCACAATAATGCGACTTAAGGCTTGATCTCACAAGTCTGTGGACTGCTGACCTGCAACCTAAATAGCTAAAATTGGTGCTGTTTCACTGAATCAATGGAATTTATTTCACCTATGGATTTTCTCTATCCATGAGGTGCTAAACACTATAAATGTCTAGATCTATCTTTCCAGCCTCAAAGGAGTTACTCAAAACCGTCAGGCCAAGTCTTAAAAGGCTTCTGCTTACAATTTAAAGGTAAATATGTGAGAGAAGAGACACCTTAAAAATGGAAGGTTTAACATACAGATTGTTTTAAGGCTGTGTAACATCGATCAATATTCTCCAGAAGAAAACTAAAGCTTACACACTCGAGGTGAGATTTATCTAAAGTGAATTACTATGATCTTTAAAACAAAGAAAAGAGAAACGTGCTGCTTAATTTTCAATAGCAAGGTGTTCAGCCAGGAAATGAAACTAAAAAAAGATATTGTCAAGGTAGCTTAATAAAGGAAATTTATTGTTCAAAGTCAATTCAGACCACCTGTCCACCTAATAATATTTCAAATTATTTTGTGAGACAAATATTCACCTAAGTCAAAATAATTTGCAGACAATCAATATCAATGAAGAAATTAGTACATGGAAGATAATAATGAGAACTCAGACAGGCCAAGGAAAATATTAACAAGGTGGATAACCTAAGTAGAAATGTATTTTGCATTGGGTAATGGGATTGTAGTATTCATTTCTTGTATTTGTGCTTAAAGCTGGGGGAGGGGGACAGGAGAAAAAAGAGCAATGAGAATCAGAAATATGGAAAATAAAATAATTGGACTTACTTAGCTGAAAATAAAGAGCACTGAATCAGATATGGCACAGACTTTACCTATTAGAAAAGCTACTACACAGGGGCAGGAGCCATCTGTTCTCCATGTCCAGGGAGGATAGGACAAAAATCAATGGGTTTAAACTGCAGTGAGGAAGATTGGAATAAACATATGAAGAAACTTTAAAACAGTGAGGACAGTGAGGTACAGCATCATGCCATGAGCAGGTATGCCGTCCACATCACTGGAGCTCTCTAAGGTCTCTTTAGATGCACATCTGCAAGGAATGACACAGACACTGCTGATCTTGCTTTGGGACACAGCAATAGAGTAGATGACCTCAACCTACTTGGAATCTGAGTGGGTCTGTGAGATACATAGCACAAAAACTAATTACCACTTGTAAAGTTTAGGAATGCCCAAGGGATGTTACATTGAAAAGGGACACTTTTCAGGTTTAACAGTGAGTTGTTTTCCCTGACTTATATGTTAACAATCGCCAGGAACACATTTGAGAAACAGAAATGGGAAAAGGTCTAATGTTCCCAGTTCTCACTGTAGTTGGTGACAACAGTCCTGCTGATCTCAAGGTTAAAAGGATTAGGAACAAGCAAAAAGTAATACAGCATGGGCTCAAAGCTGTAAATTATTAATATAAAATGTTTCCAGTGCCTCCTGCAACTCATTCTGAAAATACACAAAATCTTATTATTTTCATAGTGACAGCCTACAAGAATAAATTCTCTGAGTGCAGTGCTGAAGCTTAGTGAATATAATATAAAAATTCCACTTGCAGGAAAATCCTTATCTTACTTACATACTTCGGAAATGACACCAAGAATCTAAGATAGATAGATAGCTAGAACACCCCGTTGAAGGAGTAATATTTTCCTGTCATCTGATCTCAGTGTTCCCAGTCCCCCCTTTATCTGTTTTACTTGCCCTGCACTTACAATCTTCAATGTCTCTTTGAACCATAATCCTCTCTAGCCCGCTGGGTCCTAGCCCTTATGTGTAAATGTTACTGTCAGAGTGGTCATGCGTAGAGAAATACAGGGGTTTATGGAAGAATCTCACTTTTGAAACGAAGACTGAGAAATATGTACTAGGACAATTATAAACAGGCAAAACAAAGCAGGGAGAGAAATCGATAAGTGATAGTGAGCTGAATTTTTGTCTTATGGCACACTTCACTTTGCAGGAGGAATCCAAGTCTCTAGAGCCATTTGCAGTCCTAGACTGAGACTAATACCATAAGAGACTCTGCCCCTTGCAAAAGCCATCTGGGAACAAAACACACTGAGACAGCCGGTGTTCTGCAGTCTGGGAGAGGGATGGCCAGCCCATGAACCACAGCAAGCGAGGACTGGACTAGAGAACACTTTTCTCTCTTCTATGATTGTGCAGTCTGATTGATAAGCCAACCAAGTTGGGTATTGTGGGTGCTAGAAAATGGGGAAGGACAGACTCCAATGCAGACTGAAAGGATTTTTTAAATCAGCTACAACTGTGAAAGTGTAGTTATATTGATCTGAGCCCCAGCTTTTTATAAGGAACTGTAAATACATAGAAACTGACCAGCCCTTGCCTAGAGAGTGATCTGTCATCAGTTAAAACCAGAAGCAAATGTATCACCTGTTTTAATCACCTAAATTTTCCACAGACTGTATAATTTACTGTTACATTGTTCTGAGTCTATTTATGTTAGTTTATCTAAAGCATGTTTACCAGACAGGTATGCAGTTTCACTTGAAGACAAAAGAAACAAAGAATTCCATCACTGCTTGCAGTTTTTTGTCCTCTCCATCCCTGCAAATGCTTGATTATCCCACAGTTAAAAATCTGTGTAGTATTTCTCATTTGAATTGTTCTAGCTTTAACTTCCAATGGTTTTCATTCTTGCAATATCTTTTTTCCAAAAGATTGAAGAGCCAATTAGCATCTGCTATTTTCCTCCCCTGAAGATCTTTATACATCTTCATTAAGTCACTTTTAAATCTACTTTTGATAAGTTATGCATATTGATTTCTCACTGGAAAGCATTTTCTTTACTCATCAGAGCATTTTGCCGTTCTCTCTTCAATCAGATTTTCCTTATGAAAAAGTATGGCAAGTACAGTGGAAACCAGCAAGAAGAAATTCCAGCTCTGAAACCTTATGACAAAGTTTCGTCAGGGTTCTTCATTCACTATCCTGGAATCTTTAGTCAACTATTTGCCATTTTCCATCTATTTCTAGCCAGATTGGATCAAACAGGGCTCTGAAACATCATTTCAGATGCTGATGGTTAATATTAATCAGTGGCCAGAGTGGTATTTGACAATATATCACTTAATGCTCTGACTTCACCAGCAGTTGATCTGCTATTACATGGCTGATGTTTAATATCATCACTGACAGTTCTGCATGAGCTGGGCCACTGAATTGTATTGTGGTGTGAGATAAGTTCTTTTCCTCCACCTCTCCCTTCTCTATAAATTCTCTGAGTTAATAACATAAATGATAAAAGAAATTTGCTCCAAAACCTGCATGACAATGCCACAGGATTGTCAATTTTAATTCTTGGAGGATTAAAAGGGAAATTTATGCTATTTCACTGTGGGTACCTTATTTAACCTGTTTAGATTCCTAATGAGTGTGATTCAGTGCGGGAACTTAACTTTGGTGTCAGAGATAAAGGCTTTATGGGCTGTAAACTAGGAAATATCCTAAGTGTTATTTAACATGCCCACTCTTTTTCTGTTCACGCTATCATGCATGGAAAGCAGCAAACAGGAGAAGAGTGTCAAAAAGGAATGATCTGTGCATAGGCAGCTTCTCAAAAAAAAAGTTATTGCACGATACAAACTTTCTATAATTAGAAAGACTGAATAGCCCCTTTTACTTTTGCACTCATCAAGGTAATTTTTCAAGGAACATTTTACATGCAACTCTGTGAACTCCTGTTTACCCTTTGTGATTCAACCTGATGAAAAAATGGTAGACAGAATGGAGTTATTTAGTATTAGCTGAAAAAAGCTACACTATGAGAGTAAATTATGCTGCTGGGAAGCAAAAAGACCTGCTTCTCAACTCGATGAGATTAGAGGCCACTGGGAATTAAAATTACATCAGAAGAGCAAACCTGCACAGGTAAATTGAAGGTATGTGTTAAAAACCCATCTTAACATAATGAACAGCCAGTAAAATACTCTCTTCTCAGGGACATGGCCCATGGACAAGGAGCCAAGGACATCCCAGACCTCTGCCTTGCCCTCGTTCAGTGTGTCAGGCAAGGTCCTGTTGGTGCCACAGTGCTAGAACCAGCCAGTTGCTGCTGGCCCCAGAAAGGCAGAGATGAAGGTAAACAGACTGATGGAAGCTAGAAGGCTACAAAGCACCATTGTCTAGCAACTAGAATTATACCAGACCACTGATCAAATATGTGGGCGTTGCATTTATTCTTTGAGAAGTTTTTATTCTTCCAAAGAATATGTTATAACTGATCACTTCATAAATGCTGAAAGTCATGTTGCATGACGTGAACATTATTTCAGCCAGTAGAAACAAATAATAAAATGTTTGAGGAGTGTTATCATAATGGTGTCAGAACAGGCACAATTTCAGCTGTGGCACAGATGACATGGGTTAAGACTAAACATCTGTATGTCTCATATCTCATGTTACAGTAGCTCAAAAAAATCCCTCAAGCATAATCAGAACAGATCTCTTGTCATTCAGATGACTACTAAAAAGATATTCCAGAAGCATTAAAGAGAAACTACAAATTTAGTTATAAAAGAATGCTGACTGACTTAGTAAGTAAAAATTTGTACCCAGATTTTCCAAAGCACTGAAATTAAACAGCAAATTTTATTGTGATATGTTCTCATGCCTACATTTCATAAAGCAATCTATGGAAGTACTAAGAAAATTAATAATCTTAACTGAAACCCACAGTGTAGCCTTCATAACAGAGCTGATGGCTCACCTTAAGCACATGCTTCAAATAAAACATTTAAATACTATCCTAAAGCAATGTGCTCTTTTAAATGCAGTCTCCCAAAACCCAGCAAAAGATACACATGGGACACTTCATTACTCATTTCCATGTATGTCTGTATGTATTCCTCAGTGACTTATTACTTTGTTCCTTTTTGTAATTGTTTTTAGGTATTGTTTAGGACTGGAAAGAATTCTAGGACATCTCTGCAGACCTATGCTCATACAGACACATCACATATTGATCCACTTTTAAAAACCCCAGCTTTCTTACTGGAAGACTATTTCAGAATATCTACCTTCCTTCAGATCAAATCTCCAGTGCTCATACACAAAGAATGCTCAAATGGTATGATATTGATTAGCTTCCTTTTCAGGGATTCAGTTTAGTATCCTGTATCCCATGAAATTTCTCATCAGGTTGGTAAATGAATACTGTGGGTGTCTTCTCATGAATCATTAGGAACCTTTTTCAGTAGCTCAAGGCAATAATTAGAAAGAAACACAAGAAGAAATTAATTCATTCTCAAGCATGGTGAGTCAGATATAGGTATATACACAACATACTTACATTTTCTTTTAAGATACATGATTGTTGTAAAAATATATGTAAGAGTCAGCCATTTCTGTTTTAATCAGGACCACGTAAAATGTAATTCTCAACCCAGAGGTTCAGCTATCCATGATCAAGCACTGGTTTCATGCAGCTATGTGATCTTGACTCAGTTTTACTATGGAAACTGTAACAAGGTGTGACAAGAGCACATGAGCTAAATTCATGCAAGAAAAGAAAAGCAAAAATACAGATAGAAATGTAATAGTTAAGATTCTAACAGTTAACAACTTGAGGATTTTGGAGGAAGAAAAGCTGATAAAGAAAGATAGATTTCCCTATAAGGAGAATGGGATGAGAGGTGGGTAGGAAGGAGGCTACAGATTCTCTAGGATGGCAGCTTCAACACATCAAGGGTCAGACCCTTCCATGGACTAACAAAGACAAACTCTTCCTGCATGATTAACAGCTGAGTGCACCAGTGTGTCTCCAGGTGTGTGAGTGTAAACTGGTCCTTCTGGCCTGCTGGACCTGGCTGCCTCTTTTGAATTAACCAGTCAGTTAAAAATCAACATGCGTTCTGTGTCCATCCTCCTGCAGACTCTCTGTGCATTCAACAAATGTCACCTGAGTTACGTGACCCAGAAAGGAAGAACACCAAGAGGCTTCACAGCTGCAACTGCTCCAAGTTTTGCTGGGTCAGCACCACAGGCTGGCCACAGCTTGTCTTTATCTCATCTACCTTCTGCTGAGTAGAAAACACCTCCTCACTTCTTAAGATATGCTATATTCTCTGTGTCCATAGTAGTGATGATATAATGTAATAACACACAAGAAAAACTGAAGCTTATTTCTTTTCCTTTTGAGGCAAATAGGCTAATATTTAGGTATGAACTAAAGAGACTTCAGGCAGGAACACAAATTTGTCCTTTACTTCACCACTTTTTTCCTGTGGACCATTTCTCACTTTACAGCTTCCATAAACCCACTCAACATTAGTACTTCACATGCAGAGAACAAGATACCTGAAGTTCTGAGTTTGCCCATTTTTTTTCCTAATGCCTTGAACAATTTCTAACTGTGGTATGTCAGCATTCTCCTAAAAGAGATAGAACAGGAAAGGACTGGGTTTTAATTCAAAACATGATCCTATTGAACACATCACAGTAGATGACCACAGACATTATTGGCAAAAATCTTATTTGTTGGAGCTTAATCTCTGATTAACAGCTTTCACTGGCTCAATTTTGCATTCATATGGGGTCATTCTGCTGAGATGAAAAGTGCATTTAAAGCTCTTTCTCATTCTTTTCTGAGCAAAACATGACCTAGATACCAAGCCTATTACAGCCTAATAGAAATAGCTTGACAATCACCAAACTCATTTAACTGTGCACATTTTCTGTGTATCTTTTCAGCCTTTTGAGGCCTGTTTACAAGGCTCAAGGTGAGATGCTGCATGCAAAACCTAGGTATTTACAAAAAGGTGAAAATATAAATTTATTGAATTTGCACTTTTTGCCCTTAGAGAAATATGTTGTACAATCCCTATGCTACATTTTACTCAAGGGTCATAAAGACTTACCATGAATCAAATTTTGCAGCATTTTTTTGATATAGGGATATATTATAAGCCCCATTTTATGGATGTGCAAATAGTCATAGGAAAGTAATACGATTTCTCAAGTGCCACAGTGCCAGGTAGGATTTCTCTCATCTAGTATTATCTGCCTGTGGGTCAAGTCTAGCCAGATTGTCTCTGTGACCTTTATTGCTAAAAGGAAGACACATTTGTCCAGAGAATGATGCATCTCACCTCTCTTCCACCTTACGTTATTCCATCTTTCCACCCTAGACATTTATCTTCGGCTGACATAGATCACCTTATGGATGGAGCCACTCCTTTCCATTTGCTACAGAGGGTACTTTGATGACTAGCTCAGACTTGACAGCTTTCAGACAGATAAGGTTGGACAGCTACATTATTAATATTAGGTGATATGGAGGCACCTTTAGTGATAAATAGAAGGTGGACTCATCAGTTTCTTTCCCTGTCTTGATTTACAAGATCTGAATTGAATATGCTACAGGTCTGGGGTACTTACTACCTTTGCAATGTGCTATCTTATCTTCCTTGTTTATGCAAAGACCGTCATTAACAGCAACAGCAAAAATGAACCAAATACCCATTTCCACAAATTATTATAGGATTTCCTCAGCAAAATTGAAATTATGCTGATTTATACTTCTTGAGCATCTTGTCCTTTAGAACAAGTATCAACTAACAAGGGGGTTAATACAAACAATTTTCTTGAGTAAAGCTTCTTGAGTACTGTGGCCCTTTAAATATTAAGCTACCTGGGCCTGAAGCAGTTATGCATGTTGAAAAAGGACTGGAAATACACCACAAAAACTTTCAGGATCTCTCTATCTATTTTTAGTTTTGTGTTGGCTCTGGGTTTGTTGTTGGTTTTGGGTTTTTTTTGATGGAGTAGTACTATTGGTAGGCGCCTGCAATGAACTGATTTTTTTTGAACATCTCTGAGCTCCACAAAAGAAAGGAGCAGAAATAATCACAAAAGTTTGGGGAAAAAACAGCATTGGATTTTAAGTAGTACCATGTTTTCATTTAGGCATCAGTACCTGATACAGTGTAACTGAAGACAGAGATGCATCCATGTGTAATCTCTGGTGCCTAATTCCTCTTCAGGACTCAGATCACTGAGAAAATTATTCAGAATGATTTGCAGATAGTGCAGACAATAATCAGAGATTGAATTCTCAACAAGAGATGAAGTCCTATAGGGATCAAAAGCTCCAAGCACAGTCACACAATTGCTGAAATTGAAGAGAAAGTTGTTTCGGTGGCTTAAGAATGGACCCTTCTACTGTGAGTAACACCGTGATACTCAAGAAAATGAGGTATAAATGATGGCAGTGCTCCTGCAGTTCACAGAAGCAAGTCATGAATGATTTTTCTGTCTGTTAGAAATAAGCTGGGACTCAAAAATTACTTGAGTGGTTTGACCTCTCTGACACTGTGACCCTGAGAAGTTGAGAATAATTTTGGAAAACTTCCAGCTATTCTTTCACTTTGGGAAGCTTCAGCAACTACTTAGATAGTATGAAATAAACACAAACCAAGATTTACTAAGCGTCCACTACCCATTTTCTACTTGCAAAAGCCCCAAAAGGCTGGTGGCAAATTACCTCTGTCCTGGGACAAGGTAGAAAAAAGAACAAATGGCACATGGTTAATACTGGCATCTGTTTTGGTTGGTTCTGCTGTACTGGCTTTACTCTAGAGATATTTCTAAATGACAGTCAAGTGATTAACTCTGCAGCGGCTGTTACTTCCAGAGAATAGTAATGGCAACAGCTTCAGTCAAGGCACTGTAGTCTCTCTAATTTTCTATGCAAACAGAGAGAAAAATATCAGCTTGCCTTTTCATGATTTTCATTAAATATTTCTTAAACAAAAAGGAGAAACTCATGAGAGACCTGTTTGGCAAAGTGCTGGCAGTAGAAGTTATTTTTTCTAACATATGAAATGAATAGGTTTCAAAAGCCTTTCAAAGTGTAAAGATAGATTTTTCTTGCCAGTATGTACTTTAGTGTCAAGGTCTGTATCATACTCTCAAGGTCAGTTTCTCCCATTTAGGAATTCTTTGTCATTTTCACCTCAGAACCAGACAAATTATTTGTTTTACCAGATGGATGGATGAGGGGAGAGGCCTGTTTTCATCCACAGCTGAAGACTCTGCTACCCTTCCTCCCTTGCTCTGTTGCCATGAGGTGACAGAGACTGTTAGAACACAGACTGTGCATCCTGTGACTAATTTATACCAGTGTCAAAATGCTTTGTAGTAACATTTGGCGAAGTTCCAAGAAAAGAATATGCAGCCAAATTTTACACTACCAACTCAGTCTAAAAGCAAGAAAAGGAATGGCTCTATTTTCCCCCACATTTTCTTAGACAATACTGTCCAGGTGGTCAACCAGACATATACACAAGGAATATTTAATCATTAACATGTTACATCCTTCAGAGGATTAAAGTTACAATAAATGAGACAATTTTCAATCACCTTTTCTCCACTGTTCCCTTGTGAGCATTCTGTCACAAAGAGTGTCAGCATGGTAACAACATCAAGTGCAGATAAATCTGGAGCCTCATGCTCCTCAAGACAGAGAGTGTGATAAAAATGGTTCTGTCTCAAATTTATCTGCTCTGTCTCATGTGAGATGAAGAGCTCACTGGTAACACAATGAGAATGGCAAAGCATGCTACACATTTAGGCTCACACTGTAATAGAGAGGTGATATATTTGTAGAGATTTGCTTTTGTGGAACTGATTATTTCCTATGTAATTCTTCTGTAGAATGGCTGTCATGAAAAATTTCTTCTTTGAGAGGGCTTTGAAGCATTGGAAGCCATTGCCCAGGGAAGTGGTTGTGTCACCATGTCTGGAGGTATTTAAAAATATGTTAATGTGGCACTTAGTGGTGGATTTGATAGTGTTAGGTTATGAACTGTAAACACCCCCTCTTCTTCCCCAAATTTGTATGCTGATCATGATGACATATGGTCTGGGATATACCTTTGGTAAGCTCGGGTCAGCGCTCCTGGCTGTGCCCTCCTCTGTATGTTAACTTCTCACATGAAGAATATATGAAGTTGTCTTCAACCCAAAGGAAATACCAGAGGAGGTGGAGGGCATTAAAATGGTAGCATTATTCAGGATGGGACTATATTCACAAAAAAAAATTATTGATTCTTCATTTCTTGCTCCAACCCAACTTCTCAGCTTGAAATAGCCAGTAATTGATTTTGTAATTTTTTTTTTTTGTAAAAAAGTGAAATGACACCTAGATTTTCAAACATCCAATTGTAGTGACATAAATTGAGTTGTTTTCAAGTTTGCATGGGGAGAATGAAGGACTTACATGCTCTTTTTAAATATATGAACTCTAGTTAGTACTCACTTCCTCTTCTTAGGCATTTGAATTTGAATTGCCTGTAGGAAAAAAAAAATGACCCTACCATAATATCTTTGTTTATATCAGTAATTATTCTGTGAATGTGGAATATGTGAATACATGCAATTATGTGTACAAAACTATGTGGTGATACAAGGAATATATGCTCTTTAGATGAGTAAACAGACTTGATTAACTGCTTCATTAGAGCACAAGAAAATACATTTACAGCTGAATGAGGAAGTTCCATTACACTAAAAAAATATTTTGGGTTCAGATATATAAGATCTATCTCAGAAAATAAAGCATGCTGAATATAACTTTTTGGTTGGGTTGTTTTGGGCTTTTTGCCTTACTATCACATAATAGGCAATAACTCTGTTGATGTGAAAATAACCTATTGGCCTAAATACTCCTAAAATAATTTAAAGACTTGCAATAGCAACACTTTTCAAAGGTCTTGTTTGACTGATACACTACAAACAGATTGAAGAACACATATATTGTTCATATTTCAGTCAAAAGCTGGGAGTACATATCTAATCTTTACTTAGCTTAAGCTGTATGTAACTCCTCACAATAACTTTTACTAAAGTGACTCCAAAAAATATGGTTTTGTGCAAGCATTGCATTTATTCTGAATTTTTTTTTTAATCTGTTGTGAAAATCAAAATCTGAAAAAAAATTCTGTGCTATTTTATGATATCATTTTGTTGCAATAAAGAGAAGGTTCACTAATTAGACCAGTGAGATTCACTGCAAATGCTGCTAGGATTTATTGTATTCTTGCAAGTCTCTTATTACAGTACAAAGCACATGCCAGGAACTTAATCCTAAAAAAGATGGCCAGATAGCCAGTAGCTACTACAGTGAAAGCCCAGGATCAGCTAGTTTCTGTTTTCCAGAACTTGTGCTGGCTGCTCTTATATCATTCTAATTTCCTCATAAATATGTTCTTTGGAATCAAGACAGAAGCTTTAGAGAAATTTGTACAGAGTAAATTAATTGTACTTCCTTTATCTACCACATATTACTCCAAAGATTTTTCTGTGAGTTTTTCCAGACTAATTATATTGGTTCTTTAACCTTTTAATACATATCAGATTTATCACTGTTTCTCTGCGAACTAGCATTATGATGACGAACCTGTAACTGAGAAAAGTTGACTAATTTAGCTTCTTTAAAACAATTTGTGAAACATTTGCTTCTTTCAGAACACTGGAGCTTTTACAGCATTTCAAGGCTTATTGAAAACTCAATATTAACAGCCCAGAGAGATCCCTAGCCATGTCCTTTAAGCTATTAGTCATAAATTACGTGAGAACGCTTCAAATATGTGGCTTTACAGAAGCCAATCAGCATATTCATTGCTTTCATCATTTCTCCATGTGACATTATTCAGGTACATGTTTGTTCTTCAAATAGGACCAGTATATTTATTGAACATCCAGTCATTTACTGATAATTTTACAAACAATATAAAGACCACTTTCTTCTTTAATTATACCTTCTTCTACTGGCATCTATATGAAAATATGTCCTCATGTTATTACTGCTTCTAATAGACATAAGTTAGTCCTGTATAGCATGGATTTCCATGCCAATTTTTCATGACATCTATCATAAAAGAAATATTTAATACCTTTTTGTTGTTTTGTGGCATGTAACTGCTCTCTTTTACATGGTTTCTACCCAGCGTGACCTTTCTCCAGAGTGACGGTAGCTTTCCTGGTACCCACCAAAGCATTCCTAAACAGCTTTGTCACCCCTCATATTTTTTATTATTTATTTTTTTCTCCCAACTTTTGTTTTCTGCTTACAATTGTATTTAGCCTGCAATTTTTATAGCTACTTGAAAAAGAGAGTTGACCATAACTACTTCTGGATAAAGACAACAAACTAATTTAATACATTAGCAAATGCTTAGAATATATGTGAAGAGTTATAAGTATGTTACAGTAGAAGGCTTTAATATCATACAAAGATTGTTTTCTGTCTTTCTTTCCAAACACTGCAATTCCTGTATTCTTATATTGAGAAAAATGATAGAGATAACAAGGGTAAAGGTATTTGATAGCTTTCCTGAGTGCCTGTGAATACCTTGTCTATGTTTTTAGCTATACTCATAGCACTGTTTTTGTACAACTGTTAGTGTTAAGAATTTCTGTCTTGCTGCAACTCTTCATAAATAATCATATTCCCTTACCAAATTCTGCTGCACCAGGGAAACAGGAAACAGGAAAAGTGCACATTTATAATCACTTAGAAGTATAGTTGAATACAGTAGGAACTAAACAGATCTTTCAAAACTTCAGACAGTCTTGAGCCTTACATAAATAAAAGATATCCAAGTATTTTCTCAGTCCTCATATCTCTCTGGTATATTTTATAAATGAAAACACAAAACATAAAATAAGCTTATTTGGAGATGGTCTGTTTCCTTGTTTTGTGTTCCCTGGATGAGAGAACGTTGAGGTCCTGGTTCAGCATCTTATCAGTTAAAACATTTTTTTTTTACTTCATACAACACAATATTGTGCATGCCAAATCTGTTTCAGAAGCACAGGTTTAAAAGTAACACAACCAACAGCATAACTACATTCATGATCTAATCCTTATTCTTGCAGTCAACACTACTGGTTTGCTTTTGCCCTTGGCCTCTTTATCCATTCCACTAATTAGTTTTTTTACCCTCTAAACCCCTATAGTATGTGCCTGCTGTGTTCATGCTCTGGCCTTTAATCACAAAAACCTCCATTTTACAGAGAGATGTTTACTGTTATCTCCCCTTTTTATCTTGGCTTATATATTGACTTTTCATCACTAGATTTTTCCTACTAATCTTGTTCTATTTTTTTAAATCAAGGCCTGTATGGTTTTCCCTTTTTATAAGAAACACATTTGATGACACAGTGGGGTATGGAAGGTGTTGAATTCTAAGTCAGATCATCCAAAACCCTTTGGTTATCTACCGAGGTTCAAGAAAAGGCTTTATCTAATGCTTTGAGTGAGGGGCAATACAGAGTAGATAGCTAATGACTCAAGCTGAGGATAAAATTCTGCATTAGGTTCTCCGAAATGACACTTCCTCAGAAAGAATTATTGTTTTGAAAACTAGCTGAAAGCACAAATCCAGGAATGTTGCACTTCTCTGCAGGACAACTCAGTATTTTGTACAAATTATATGTCTTACATGCCTACAGGCTACACGAACTTTATTTATGCCAGTGTGTCTGCTCACTTCTATCCTTGGAGCTCAGCTGTGATGGGGTTTACACAGCTGTGGGTTGTGAGAGACATGTTCTCTCTTTTTTGTAGGTTTTATTCCTACTGATGCCTTTTTCTGGTCTTAAAATTAAGAAAGCTAAACATAGTTAAGAGGGGAAAAGGGTTTTACCTCGGTATTTATTTAAGGATCCTTAGGTGCACTGAAATGCACATCAAAATGCACCCCGATGTCCCCACTGAAGAAAATGGCCACCCACGATGTGATGAGTATACAATTATATGCCTTCCAAAAATTAGCATATCTATCAAAGATTCCCCAATGAGGGACTCCAGTGAGACCCCTCATGAGGAACCTTCCCCCTGGATGGGCCTATCTTTGTTTACAGAATGTGTTCTGGAGAGGCCTTGGTGTCTGGGGTTTCCAGAATGTTTGGTCTCTTGGCTTAACAGAATACTGGGTCCAAGGGAAGTTATCAAACTTAAAGAATTATAACTATGTAGGCTAAAAGCACTAAGAATACATAAAAGAGTATATAAAAGGGGTATAAAAGAAAAAGCAAAAAAATCATCATGGCATCACTACCACTTTTCTTATAATGTGAGATACCTGATTTTAAATTCTTTGAGCCATGCTAGTATCTTTTTTGCTTTTACTGTGAAGCTTTTTCTATAGATCAGTGCTAGAGAAGTGGTTAAGGTTTGTTCAATTTTGTCTCATGGCACTTCAGCTACACATGACCCTCTTTCAAGACAGACTTTGCCCAGCTGAATTACGTCTACTCTACGGACTAAATCACAGAAAAACCCTACAATGACTAAAAAATGCTATAAAGGCAGAAAAAAGGAGGAATATAAACTGATCAGTTTTCTTACACTTAGTAACCTCCTTTTGGTGCAGGAAAGCTTTGTCATCTTTTATCCATCAACTAGTAGTACCTAGACATTGGTTTAAAACAAAGCATGGGAACAAAAGAAGGCCTGCAGGTTACATTACTTGACGGAATATTATAAAAAAATTGAAATAATGAAAGAAAATAATAATAATTAAAATCCTAAATATAACTTCTGGATACTATTTATTTCCCATTTGGTACCTTCTGGAACATTACTCTCCATCACTTCCACCAATACATATATTCCAAACATGTTGTGACTCCTAAATAAGCTTAATATCTCTTGTACCTTGAATTCCTTAATGATTAATAATGATCTGATGAACTCATCTCTATTTTATGGTGAACAAGTTAATTAATCTGTTAACCTAATAAAACAGGGTTTCGCAGAGTCACACTCATGTGAATCCCAGTGTCTACTGTTACCTCTGTAGGTGCAGGACTTGGCATTTTCCCTCAATGAACTTCAGATATCTCAGACCAACTTTACTCAGTGAATGGCTCATCAAGTGAAGAGCCATTCTGTTCAGCTTGATATCTGCTAAAGGATTTAATGAAATCCCCTTTGGAAATAGCTCACTCTTCTTGAATAAGTCTAGAAAATGATCTTGGTATACATAAATGACTTTTAAATAACTAAGGGTATGTGAACTGAAATCTAGAGTGACTCTGCATTTTCGGTTTCATTACATTTTCCTCATATGTATTGTACATTGTATTCACTATAACTTTATACATAAATTATGTTTGCCATTGTACCCCCTGCCATATGTACTGAACTTAAGTCATCAATTAATAAAGTTCAAATCATTCAGTAGGATGAATTTCATTTAAGATGGTAAATGATCTTTCCATATCCAGGCCAAAACTCCATTTTTCTGCTCTCATTGAAGGCTGGATCTGCTTGTAGTTGACTAGACACCAAATGTAATTGAGCCCACCCAGCAGGCAGATCCCATGGAGACAGACAAGGAAATCTTTTTCTAATGAAGATAAATCCAGTGTCAGGCAGGATTCTGCTAGCACAGAAGTGATGCCCTGATTGACTCAGTTGTAAGGATGTGGGATTTACAGGAAGTTGATAGAGCTGAATTTACTTTTAGTTGAAAAAGATTGGCAGGTCCACTATGAGTTATGATCCTATTCAAGTAAAGCAAAGCCTAAGGATTGGCCTTTCTAAAGGACAGGGTCACAGCTGTGTGATCTGTGAAAATCACCTGAAGGATTACCCAGGCTTCAGAGCCTTCACTCTTACTGAGATGTGAAAATAAACTTAAATTTAAAACAGACTAAGTTAATTAAGAGTATGTCATTATTTGACTTCTTATTTTTCCAAGTAAATGACTTCATGAAGTTTGCATTTCAGTAAGTAAAATCACTTTCAGTTTTACTTTAATGTTTTTTTTTACTTTTCATAATGATTTGAGGAGGGATGTCAAACAATAGGTATCCCAAGAGCATGACAAGACCTTTTAAGGCTCATCTATTGCCAAGCAATGACACCTCACAAATAAGACAAAAGTCCTCAAAGGTTTGCAGAGTACTCCCTTACTGAGATGCAAGAGCACTCTCAAAGCCTCTTATTGCCAGAATGCTTTTGACAGACAACAGACAATAAAGCGAGAGTCTCAGATCCACTGGCACTCTCAGGATTCATCCTAGGAAAAAGTGGCAAACCTGTTTGTGCTAGATTCACAAGGTGATTTTAGGCTCAGCACTTCACTGTGCAACTTGCAGGCAATTTGTCAAAGCGACATTGTAAACCCAAGGCGGTAAGTGGTACTTCTACTGAGACAGAAGAGGAATCAAAAATAAATCTAAGCTCGTGAAAAAGGAATGTTTGCAAGGTAAGTTAGCTAAAGCATATCATAGGAAACTGATCTCTGACTCACGAAGACTGGAATGCACATATGCTCAGGATTTTTTAGAAAAACCACCCAGACAGGCAGTCAGACTCAACAGTTTCTCCTCTTTCTGACCATTCACCTGGCATCTGACACACATGGTAAGTACAGGGAAGGTTTAGATTGGATATCGGGAAAAATTTCTTCACTGAAAAGGTTGTCAAACACTGGAACAGGCTGCCCAGGGAAGTGGTGGAGTCGCCATCCCTGGAAGTATTTAAAAGACACGTAGATGTGTCACTTGGGGACATGGTAGATTTGGCAGCGCTGGGTAAACAGTTGGACTTTATCTTAAAGGTGTTCTCCAGTGTCAATTGCCCTGTGAGTCTGAAGTAAGAGAACTCTCTTCTTCATCTCAAAGGTCAAGTTCGATCTAGGCTTAGTAAGTATAACATTTCCCTGACAGAATATAATAACATTTTAAAAAACAATTTCCCATTTTTCATCAAACAATTTTAAATTCTGTAAGAAAAATTATTATTCTGTAGTGACAAGGCTCCTCCTGAAAATTCCTCTCTTACATAATATTCTACAGGATCAGTTTTGGTTTAAAGTGCCTTGCTAACTCAGCAGACCATAAATTTACTGACAATGTAGGACTGCAGAATAGTGGATATGATGTGAATGATAAAATTTCTGATAAAAGCTTCTTGTTAAACTATTTACAAATCCTGTGAAGATCTACTGTTGTAATTAGACAGGAACCAAACCCCGGCTTTACAAACTGTACTACTTTAAGCAATCCTTTTAAAATTCTGTATGCAACAGGGTTCAGAAGTTTAATGTCAAAGAATAAAGATGTTCTATTTTGGAGATTATCCACAAAGAAACAGGGCTTAAATTTGGCAAATATCCATTTCCCATTGAGTTTTCAGACAGATATAGATTAAAAATAATAGTGCGAGGGTCTGACAACTAACCTTCTTGTAATCACTGAACAGTACATTTTAGTTGTCTCATCTGTAATACTTCCACCTCTTCCTATTCTTCTATGGCAGTCCTTTCCTTCTAGTACAGGGAAGACTTTTATGGAGGTATTAAGAAGAAAATGGGGCTATTTATGAATACAAAACAACAAAAAAATCCAAAAGTTTGAGCTTCAAACGATGATTTTGATATTAATACTCTTAAATTCAGATAGCAAATTATCTCCTTCTCACATGATTAAGCTAAAAAAATAGAACCAAATACCAGTACCTGAATATTTTTTCTAAAATTCAGTTTGGTAAAATTAAATTAATTAGCAGGTACTGCCTGCATCTCTTTGCCTCTCTTTCAAAGGTGTTCCGACAATTTCACAATTTTAAAAATAAAGGGTATTTCAAAATTAGGTAGAACTTACTTTGACAAAAACCAAAACTACATTGTTAAATACATTCCAAAAATTTTTTTTTCTGCCCCAAAGTTTCTTCCAATATAGACTTTTTTCCTCCTAAAAAAATTTGTTGTTGAAAACTTGACATTGCTAAAAAGAAAATTACCAGCTCTGGGCATTTCATACTGCTGTTTACAAGCTGCTTTTACCTCCACAGCACATTATGAAGAACTACAGATTTTTTCAAAACTCAGAACAAGCTTTGGAAACTAGTGAATTGATATGAAACTTGATAGATTCCATGGCTGTGGAGATGCAACAACAGCCAGTGACAGGCACTGTCACTACATCTACCTACATCTCCCGACTCACCAGCCAGATTAGCTGAGTACAGCAGTACAGTATCCTGACACACTTGAGCAGTACATCATTAGTGTTATTTATCTGCACTGCTTTAACACTTGGCACAGAACATGGATCAAAACAAGACAGCCCCTGTCTCAGAGAGCTCACAGTCTAAATATAGAAGCTGAAACAAAAGATGAGTGTAGACAGACAAGGAACAAAGAGAAAGCAGTGAGATGTGGCTGATCTTGCCATATCAGGAGACTTATGCTCTTACTTTGCTTTGCTTTCAGAGAACTCCTTGGAGTAATAAAGTGAAGGAGGAATTTGGAAAAGGATAAAAGAAACATTTTTCAGTTGTTTACAGAGACATCCTACCAACAGACAGCAGGATTTAAAACACAGAGGTCCTTGTAAAAAGTCAAACAAGATGGCATCATAGATTTAGTAGGTGCAGAAATGACCTTTTGAAATACCAAGGCGTCAGTTGAATTATTTTATTTGAATCAACTGATTTAAAGAAGGAAAAACAGGACAGTATAATGTCTCCCCAAATTTTTTTTTGATTTACAGTTGTGGAAGTGATTGAATGTGTATTTCTTCCAAGGCTCTTATGATTTAGGAAAAGGAAAAGGAAAAAGGAAAACGAAAAGGAAAAGGAAAAAGAAAAAGGAAAAAGGAAAAGGAAAAGAAAGAGAAAAATAAAAAGAAAAAGAAAAAAGAAAAAGAAAAAAAAATGAAAAAAAAAGAAAAAGAAAAGGAAAAACCCCAGAAACGCCCCAAGTGGAATGAAATGAACTAATAGAGCTCAAATGATTGACAAAGGTGATACCAGAGTTTAATGCATTAAAATATTTCTTCTGAACACTAGTAACTGCATGTGTTGTGATCCTATCTTGGGAGCAGACTTGCTTAGCCCTCTATCATTTGAGAGCACTAGAGGATAGATCTCAGTTCCCTTTCCTCAACACAGTGGTTGGTTCTGTTCAGGCACTCCAGCATGCCTTTAAATCAATAGTCAAATGGTTCAGTGCAAGACTACAGGGAGGTCATAACCTGGAATCACACTATCAAAGTCAGGGGATTTTCTATGATATAAAAGTGTTGTTAAACAAGAAAGGAGCTATGAAAATGTACTTGAAAGAAAACATAAAGTTTATTTGAGGCATCCTAACAGAACTACATTTCCTTTATATTTTACTTGTGTTACTCTCTTTCACTTCCATGACATTCTCTACTTCTAAAGAATGTATTAGCCCTAGGGATCAAAAATCAGATGGTTTGTCTTATTGTGTTCTTAATATCAGCTCTTTTTTTTGGATCTGTGATAAATACACATTAGGCTATATGTTGTTTAATTCCCAGTAAGCCCTCTGTCCTAAATTTGTAAAATGTTATAAATTTTTGAACTGAAGATTTCACTAAAATTACCCAAATCATGTTTTAGCAATTTGGCTTATTGATTTGCTGAGAGGCTATATATATATATATATATTAGAACTTTGATTTCACAGAAACATTAAAAGTAACATACTGATGTTATTACTCAAATCCAATATCATGTCTCCCATAGTAGCCCAAAACCACAATGCCAGAGTTAAGTGCAAGAGAAGCCAAATGGAAAGTGGTTAAAGTTCATGTCTCCTTACATTTTGATTCAATCATCCATGCTTACATGTGTTTCTGTTTTTCTAATGCATCAAACGGTTCAATGACATTAAATGATCTCATTATGGACACTTCCATTATCTCAACAGAATGTAGGTGAATGTCTGGGAGTAGAGCTGGCACAAAGCCCAAGGTTTTTGTGTTGCTTCTTGGCAAACATCTTATTGAAATGAAGGTGAGTGAGGGGTCATTCACAGAAAGACTAAAAAAGTAAAGAAAGCACCTACAGAAAACAATGCTGAATTTAAAGAAGTCAACTAGAGAGAAGTAAGAAAACCAAACCAAACCAAAAACCCCACATCAAAAGTACTCAAATAGCATTACCCCAGTAAAAAGTAGACAAAATAAATGGATTTTTAAACATCATAATGATAAATCTCAGATATACCAGTTTCTAAATTGCTGCCTGAGACAGAGGTAGGTTCTGAATGATATCACCTCTATCTAAAGAAATGTCATAGCTCAACTAAAAATTATTGGCATAAAATAGCTGTATTTTTACAGCTCTTGTATTGTAGAAGAGGAGAGTACTATTTGGACAAAATTAATTTTCCTGGTTCTTTACTTTCAATATTTCCATTAAAAAAATATTCCCAATAGCTGAGGGATGGTTGCATGTATGTAGGTACATGTAACTTAGTGGTTTGCTTAGTAGTCCTGGTTTCATCATCATTATTTTCTGTCTTGCAGACGCTACAGAGGAGTAATTTCATCTGCTCCTCCAAGCCAGTGTCAAACTGGAACGATTAAAAAGCCACCATCACTGATTTGGAAAAGATTCTGTATGACAGTTACAAGCTTTTTCCTATAAAGAGTCATAAACTCTTCACTCTGTGAATCTAGAAGAGAGACTGATCATATTTAGCAATTTAGAAAGCCACAATCATATTTATTGGGAAGCAGTGGATGTGTTTTTCTGTGAACACAGCTGGACCTTTCACCTCCAACACAAATTCCTAAGCTTACTTGCAGCTAAGAGAGTGCAGTGTAGAGGAAAAACTCTATTTGAGTTAACCATAGCAGTCTGTTCCATAAAAGAGTTGAATACTGCAATAAGCATGTGAACACTGCAGAGAAGGAAGGGAAACCTGTTTCCTCCAACTGCTTTCACGATTTACTGTTTTGTTGTTTTCTGTAGTTTGTTGTTCATGCACATCTGGCCTACCAGATATGCATGTCAGCACAAAAGGCAGTTTCTACCAGAAATAAAAAATATTTGTATTAGCTCTTCTCATCTAAACAAGTGTGACTGGAGGTTTTCACAGTCCTCATAACACTAGGACAAAATTACAGTAAAAGGAAACTACCACCAGCTTTCAATATATATACAAAAATTCTGAATGGAGGTAAATTCAGTACAGAGTATATGTAATACAAAATGTGTATGAATTGGCTTTTAAAACCAGAGAGTACTTATTGAAATGGACCTTTGAGAATATAAATGTTATACCTGAATTAAGGCTGCACTTGTGAAAAGTAAAACCTTTGATTTCTTTTAAGTTTGGCCTAAATAATAAACACAAATATTCCATCCATGGGTAGCGAGGAGTTAACTTTCTATAATTGTATTATCTGCTATTTGTTCCAGGTGAGAGAACAGACTCACCTCACAGAGAAATGTACATGAGCTGTGTACACAGAGCTTCACATGCTGTTTTCAGCACACAGTTATGTATTTATAGTTACACAGTTTGAGACATACAACCACTTTGTCTCTCAAAGTGTGTCTGATTTTGCATAATTAGCATTACAGAATGAGGAGACCAAGGTTTTGTTACAGTCCCAATACAGCTATCTCTAAGAGAGAGAAATAATCCATAACTTATTGCCCCCAAGTCTAACACACATATCCCACAGAGGAAGGCAGCATACGAACAATGGACAAAGTGTCAGTCCCAGCCCCAGACAAACTCAATGTCAATGTCTTCACGGCCATTAAAGAAATGCCATTCAAAAACAGCATGTTGAGGCAAATTAGAATGATTGGAATAGATCTGCACCTGAAACAAATTGGTCTAGCTCAAACTGAGGACACGGTCCATCACCTCTACGGCACACAGAGGGTCCCGTAATCTAAGTGTACTATGACTATCATTTTATTTCCTTGTGGATTTACATTTAGCCGTTGACATAAACATTTGATAAAGAGCTAGCACATGCCTGGGTGTTATAGGACATGCTACTGCAGCACCCAAAAGAATAATATTTTTTTCACACCTTAGTAATAATTTAAAGTGAGATCAAAAGGGGGAAGGTGAAAGTCAAAGAAATATGTCCAACAGTATGTCAGAGAAATATATCACAGTTATGTCAAGGGTTTTGAAGGAAATAGCATGGACTAGTTTTCCATTATAGCTGCAGAATCTGCACAAGGTCTAATGATCAAAAACATTGATTTATTCCTGTCACAAACCTTCATTCCCCCCTGGCTTCTAATTAAATCCATCTTACATTCAGCTCTGGTATATAACCCTTCTGCTGTACACAAGATAAAACCACTTGCTATACCTCATGCCTGCAGCCCATATCATTACTCTGACAAAACATTACCTTCAAACAAAGGACCCAAGAGTAGTCCATGGGGACAGGAACAATATCTGAATCCAAAGTGATAGTACAGAAGGAGGATGATTCCATCTCAACACTGTGGTTTTATTATTTCTTGCAGAAATTATTTTAGGACTGAAAATAAAACTCTGAGTGCCACAACAACTTTGGTGTACAGCTGCAAGATTAATTCTTGAATGAGAAAAAAACAAACAGTATGCAAAAAGTATGCAGCTAATGTCCTGGACAGACAATGTACTATGGTACTTACACAAATTATGACACATAAACTTAAGACCAAAGTCTGCATTCTGATAAGTCTGAAGTACTTCACTGCCTATATCTAAGATTTTATTTCTACCTTTCTAAATACTGAGGAACCAGGTGTGTCTCTGGTTTCAAGAGGATAAATGAAAGGCAATACAAACTCTTTGTTGCCTTGTGTATAAATGCTCTGTCCCCTAAAGCAAAATAAATAATAATTTTTAAAAAACAAATGTAATATAACAAGCCTTAATTGTAACATTTCACAACTGAGATCCTTAAATTAAAAACCTTAATAATTATACTTTCCACCATAAGATATTCAAGTATCTACATAGTTTTCTTTCATGATGCTCACATTCACACATTTGTGTGTGCCAGCAGCAATGTGGCAAGTTACGATCCTAACACTTCTGTCTTAAAAGATAACACTATGATCTTTCATATTTTTTCAGATGCTGTTTTTCTGCTTCAGCTTGCCTGAAACACAAGATCTACTGCATGTTCAGATGGATACCTGAGGAAAATGCTGCGATGTCAATAAAATATTAATTTTCAAATTAGAGATTATTTTGCTATTATTTGAAAGAAAAATCATAAACATGCCTCACTTCAAAGAAATTTCAGCTTTGGGTTTTCAGTGATTAGTTATAGCTCCTTACTCATCTTCAGGTAACCCTAAAGCATTCAGCTATTCAGTTTATATATGGGTTGAGGAGTGTTTCAAGTGAAAAGTACTTAATAAAAGTAAAAATTCCATTCTGCGAATAATTAATCATGTTTAAATACAATCACATACATGCATATATATACATTCAAAACCTAGTTTCAAATTTCTAGCCTACTTGTTACCAAATGAGTAAAACCCTGTCATTGCTGAAATGGAAGTGCTTAATGTCAATTAATTTTATATTTTGTTGCAACCATTAGTCCAAGAGCAGAGTTAAATGAGTTTGTATTACATCTCCTTAGGCTAAGGAAAGGAGGAGAAACTTCAATTTTCATTAATTTACATTTTATGCACCTGTGTTTCTAAATCAGTTAACACAATGGCATTTCAATCCAAAAATTTTTAAAAATAATAATAACTAAAGACCAAGTAGAAGATTGGAAAGCAAAAAGAGTCAGTATACATGGAACCCATCATTTTGCGTGTTGTTCCTGACTTATCTTTACTCTAATGAGAGAGACAGAGAGACAGAGGCTTTGTATGAAACAGATTTTTAAAATATATCCTAGTAAATCAAAGAGTACATAAAACTAAACTCTACATTTTTCAGCTAAATTAAAAGCTTTAAAGATCAGAGCAACTTGAAATACATGTCCATAGATATATATTTTAATTTGAGCACTGAATATGGTGCATGCTCTTAATGTCAAGAGTTGTGGTTTTTTTCATTTTCCTTCCTTATTTAATGGATATGAAAGTCACTGTTTTATAATTTAACAAATACCATCATTTTTCTATTAGAAAAACCAAAAATGTATTCATTCATCCATGCTGGATTTTACTAATAGGCTTTCTTTTTATTTTTTTCTCCATTTGATTTATTTATTCTCCGTGTCGCTGACTACTAACCAGTCACTGTCACTCAGTTTTGAATTATACACTCAAATAGCCACAATGAGTTGCACTGCCATTTTAAAATACTGCACAAAGTGATGAATTTTGATTTTGATACAATGTTATCAAAAGCACATAATGCATAAGGAATTCTTCATTTATTTTCTATTACCCTTTTCCAATCAATATGTTTTTCTTTAGAAAGATCAACACCTGACTTTCTGTTTCTCTGAAATAGTCTTTTGCGTAAGGGATGATACTGTGCGGTGATGGGTGCCAGGGAGATCAGTCCTCCCCGGGCAGTCAAAGAAAATCATTGCACAGAAGGACTACAACTTATTACATCACTGAAGCAAAACAAATACTTGGACTGATAAAGTATCTACTACTGTTAAATAAAGAGACCAATTCAAAGGTGATTTATTCAACTGGAAAACCAGGTGACTGGACATCGTCTATAGAGACAGGACAAAATATTTTCCATTGCTTTCACAAGAAGTTATAAACAACCAAATTAATGTGCATAAGTCTTTATTAATTTAAACTGAGTAACCAATTTATCATAAATCGTATTGTCCCAATCCATTCCTAAATGGCACATGTCACTAAGAATTATAAACTTGCATAAACAAACTAAAAGAGCATTTATTAATCATTATATGATAAGATATGATATATGATACGATATATGATATTATATGATATTATATGTTATTATATATTAATTATATTATATTATATTATATTATATTATATTATATTATATTATATTAATTATATTATATTATATAATATTATATTATATTATATTATATTATATTATATTATATTATATTATATTATATTATATTATATTATATTATATTATATATCCTCATAATTTCATCTGTCATCCAATACTTTGGTGCAGGGACTTCTTTCCACATAGTTTGGCTGTTTCCTTTATTAAATGCTGTATCTTTGGGCAGGACGGTACCTTTCGGAAGCTGCATATTACCTAAATCATGGCCACTGTGTTTCATTTAGGGATTAACAGACTTTGTGAAATAATTAATAAAATGTGAATCCCACTCAGCTTCTTTGTTAAATTATGAAGATTGCTTTTGATACCTTTTTGCCAGTGAAAACCAAGGTAACTCCACTCAAATCAACAGAGTCGCTATTTTATGTGGTTCAAGAATTTGGCTGAGATTTCTGCTTGCTGTAATTCATTGTTTAACAATTTTAAGTCAGGCTACCTTTGTGCAGTAAATTGAGAACACCATATAGTTCTGCACTTGTGCAGGGAGACAACTTTCACCATTCATTAAATACTTCCTTTAGAGCAATTTCTGGACCTCCTCATGTTTTTCTCATTCTTTTTGCTTCACAGTTCCTCTATAAGAAAAATTCTATCTACTGCATGAGTGCTTTTGGTATGAAGAAGCATGCCTGAGTGTACTTATTCTATAAGCATGTTATTGGCAGAGTCAGAAGATTCCCTTGAGAAGTGTTATACAGGGCTCCTCATGTGAGAAATCAGGGAGAAGACATGAAACCTGGGGTTCCCTGGGAATTATTGTAGCAATGGGGAACACACACGACAGACCTCCTTGTATAGCCAAAGAAGATCTGTTTACTGACAAAAAACGCCCCGTTTTTATACCCTTAAGCTCAACCGAGCACAACTGAAACCAAGCCGAAGCCTAACAGAACTTAACAGCAGAAGGGCACTCATTGGCTGCACAGCTGCAGCGCTGCTGTCCACGCATCCTGTCACCCAATCAGCTTCTCATCCATGTGCTGTCCATGCGTCCTGTCACCCAATCAGCTTCTCATCCATGTGCTGTCCACGCGTCCTGTCACCCAATCAGCTTCTCATCCATGTGCTGTCCACGCGTCCTGTCACCCAATCAGCTTCTCATCCATGTGCTGTCCACGCGTCCCTCCAGCCAATCACAACCTCACTTCCAGCTGTCACTCAACTGCCTCTCACCCCTCAGCCAACTTCCATCCGTCCAGCCTGCAGCCGTGCCTTTCCCATGGGGCCTTCTGATAAGCATGAGCCTTAAATATTTTAACAATATAATCCCTTCTCATGTGAGAAATCAGGGAGAAGGCATGAAACCTGGGCTTCCCTAGGAATTATCTCTACTATAATGCATTTTCAGGACTACAATGGCCTCCTGAACCTGTGATTGTGTTCCTTCATATGTTCCCAGTTACATGCCACGTCCTCTAGTTCCTTGGATTGCTCCAAACAAAAAACAATTCACATTGGTGAGATCTGGTAAGGTCTGTTCTTTATTTAGAGTCACAGAAATACAGAAAGCGAGACAGAAAGTGATTTAGTAATTGGGCTACATAAGTTTGGTTTGACATGGTTTTGATGGAGGCAGTTGATCTCAGATCTTCAAAGCTGTTTATTTTACCATCAAACACACTCAGAAGTCTACATCTAAACAACTTTGAATCTTTAGTCTTTTTAGTCTCCTGGCTGCATTTCCCAGTACCCCAGGATCTTCTTGCACTAGTCTTCTTTTCCTATTAGGGACAAGAGAGGGTGAGAAACACGGGACATTCCTGGAAATACCCATGACTAGTCAGAGCTGCATCCGGTTCTGCTATTCAGTTGTCTGCTTTGTGCCTCATTTGCTTCTCATTATAAATTATATATTAAAAAATGTATGTAAAGACTTACGTGAATGACAGTCACATGCTCAGTGTAGTGGTGAGAGTGGAAATGAGAATCAGTCTTCACATGAAATTAGGTACCTGTCCAAGTAATTTTGTCCCTTGTATAACAATGCACTCAGCAGCATGACTGCATGACAGCTCTACAACCCCAGAGCCCACTGCTCGTCATTTATGGGGTCACAAAAGCAGAGTTTCACATATTCCAGCATTACTTTATATGTTTATAAGGTTGCCTCCAAACCACTTAAAAACAGCTATACTCATCCACCGTCCAGAGACAGTACAAGCAAAAGTCTGAGGGAGAAGAATTTGTGGTGAGGAAATTTAGAGGAACATGGATAACCAAGCACAAAATGAATGGACTTCTGCTTCTTTACTATGTAAACAGCAGATTGTGGTACTGCTGTTGTTTAAGGATAAAAATGTTATTTTCCAATCCCACACAAAAGATGCTTAGTTTCTTCTTGATATGTGTAATAAGCATTAAAGAAGAATAAGGGCCTGTCTTCCTGTCTCCGTATTCCACATTTGTTACCTTTGTGTGGCAAATATGTTCTATTCATTATCTGTGATCCAGTAGTACATAGAGGTTCCGCCATAGATCAGGACTCCATTGTGCTGGACTGGACAATACATAGTCAGAGGTGAGATACCTTGAAAATGTTATCGTTTCAACAGACATGAGCAGACACAGGAGATAAACAAAGTTAGACTGAGTAGCTTACTCAGGGTCATAGGGAACACCTGTGGTAGTTTGGAGATCTCAATTCATTACAGCAGGAACGTCCAGCTTAAAGATCTATACCCGGTTAGCCAAGGGAAGATGTGTAACCTCTTTTCGTACCTGAAGGGCCCTTAGGAAGGAGAGCAGGCTCTATTAGGCAGCTCACTGCCAGATCTCCTCTTCCTGGAGCTCCTCAGCTAGGGACAAAGACAGAGAACTGAGATGAACACCTTAGGACTGATGGTAACTGGACCAATACCCCTCTGCAAGGTATCTTTGAATACCAAGTGGAGTACAGGATGGCCGAGCTTCCTAAGGCAGATGACAGTCATTTATTGCATCAGTCACAATGAAGATGCAGATAAATCTAGTGGGTTTGGGATGCATGTTTCACAGTCTGAACCATTCCAAAGGGAGGGTAGACATAGCAGAGGGATTGAGTGACACATGAATAAACCACGGGGTTTAATATCACTGAAAGAAGCCAAAGACCACATATAAAAATTTACATCCACATACTTCATCTGTATTTTTTGTTAGCCCACTTGTCTTATTTATCTGTTACTCAGGTTTTGAGACTATTTCTTTTTCAAATATTGATCTACTGAGATGCAACCACTGTTTCATTTTGCTGTGCTCAGAACCCAGCGCCCATGCTCACATATCTAAAGCTGGACCTGGAGAGTAACAGAGTAAACCCAGCTCCACTGGGCACCAGTCTCACAAGTAGTAATTAGCTACATAAGCTGTTCCTTTGAGTGTTGCTGGAGTTTCCTTTCCATGATTACTGAGAGGTAAAGCCTTTATTCAGATCCTCCAAAGTCTTATTAATATCAATTCCAGAAAAGAATTTGAGCAAATAATTAAACTAAGTCTCATACTTACTTTATAGATGCCTTCTAGTCATGCCCATATTTTGTTGTATGGACCACTGACAAATGCAGACTGAACAATTTCATTCAATAGCCATTTATTCTGTCGTCCATTTTCCTTCGCTGGCAAAAAGTCTTTCTTCTCACTTCTGCATTTATTTATGCTATTTCATGGAGTGATACAGTGGAGAAACAAGCATTCACTTGAAAATTTCTTCCTTCATACGTAAAACATGAAGGACCCTAGGGGACCAGGTTTTAAAAAACAGGAGTGTATTTCCAACAGTAACATCAACAAACAGAATTTTTTCCAGATACAAGTTATTTGAATCCCCAAATATAATATTTCTCTTTGATTCGCTGCTCTATCTTGCCTGCAGTTAGCATAAGAATTACTTCAGCTCAACAAAACTACTTACAGAGAATATACATGCAGTTACATTGAACCTGGCTTAAAGAACAGCTTGGTTTTTGGCAAGACACTGAAGGATCTAAGCCTTCATTTTAGTTTTGATATAGGAAATTTAGTAGCAAACCTGAAGCTGGTATTGTTCTTAAGCTGTTGACTCCAAATGAGAGACATCGAACCCAAAAGTGGTATTTATAAACCTCCCCCGCTACAGTACTCTGCCCTTAACGCATGCAGAAGTTCACACTGACATGAAAAATATCTCCATAGTTCTACTTATGGGAAGTCTGGCCTCATTTTCTCCAGTTCACAGAGCTTTGTTTTTATTATTTCAGAGTTGAAAGCATGAAACAAAATTCTTACGTTTGTTTTACAGTGCCCATAACAGATTTGTTTCAACACTGCGTAACTTCCACTTTACATGCAGCCTCTATCAATTTCATAATGCCATAAAACTCAGGGTGATCATTTGTTTTATCTGTTTGAAAAAAAAAAAAAGGAGAATTAGTTTTTAGAGATTATATGCACAATTTTATTTGTGGGCTTAATATATTAGCAGCAGATCTTGTGCTAAACTTAATAATCACTTTTCCATGAGGTGTGATTTTCAAATATTGTTTGACTATAGTGAATGTTCATTTTCTTGCAAACACCATATGAAAATATGACACGACATGCTCTCTCAAAAGAACAAGTTATTTCTGGTGTTGCATTTCAGAAGTACTGCTACAAACCATCTGATCTACCAAGTATGATAATGATGTAGCACCTTTTTCAGGACAGTACAACTATTTAGAAAGTCTGCCTTTTTTAGAATGACCTTCAGTGAACCTCATAATGTGACAGATTTCCCAAGTGAACCATAAACCAAACACATCTATAATGTATATGTACGTCGATTATCACTTTTAAATATAAAAATGTGGTAGATAATAAAAAAATCCTTTCTGTAAGACATGAAATTCCAGCACAGGATAAACCTATACAAAGGAAAAAAAAAACAAACAAAGTTGAGCACAAGGACCAACACCTTTACAAAATAATCACCTGTGAAATTAGTTTCCTCTTTCAGATATTGTCTTTGGTATAATTCATAGAATATGCCATATGTCAATATTTTTTTTCTTTTTTTCCCCATTTCTGAGTAACTGAAATATTGCAGTTAAATAAGTTTACAGTGGTAATAGTATTGCAGCATAATAATATTGCAGTGATAATAATATTGCATTATAATAACATTGCAGTGAAAACATAAGACAATTTTGTAAATTCTCATTTTGGACCATTCTCACTGAAAACTTAGATATTCTACTTAAACCTCAATACCACCTTCGTTGTTCTGGATCATTTGGATTTCTAGTAAGTTTCATCCTTAAGGGAGTTTAGTCCCTTTCTGTAAGTACCTATACCTTTCACTCACTGTGGAGAGATCCTATATAACTAACTTAATATAAATGTAGTCATTCGGTTAGCCCATAAGTAATCATTAGTTAGAGTGACTTTTTTCACATGAGTGTCTAGGACAAAGTAGTTTTCCCACCAAATGCTATCAAATGAACAGAGGACCAAAAATATCCAAAAAAGAAAAAGAATTTTTTTCTGTTTCAATTATCTGTGCTAAAAGAAACTTCACTCCCCAACCCCACCCCCAACCCCCAAAAAACAAACCCTGAGAGAGTAAATGTGATGCTGATATTTGTGAGGGCAGTAGGAGAGGACAGTAGCTGGCATTCCACTGCACTCAAAAGCCCCAAAGAGATTATGGATTTACAACTTGATATGGTGAAAGGCTGGAACTCATAAGAGTGTGAAGTGACACTGTATTGGGTTTGCATGTCCTGGGTTTGGAAGTTGGGGGGGGTTGCTACACTAGTGGCTTCTGTGAGAAGCTGCTGGAAGCTTCCTCGGGGTCTGGCAGAGCCAATCCCTGGTGGCTCCAAAGATGGGGGTGCCACTGGCCAAGGCTGGGCCAATTAGAAATGGTGGCAATGTGTGATAACGTATTTAAGAAAAAAAAAAAGGTTGTGCCACAGTTTTAATTGCGAAAAGAGCAGTGTGAGAACATCTGAGAAGAACTAGTCTGCAGACACCAAGGTCAGTGAAGAAAGAGGGGAGGAGGTGCTCCAGGCACCAGAGCTGAAATTCATCTCCAGCCCCTGATAAAGACTGTGGTGAAGCAGCTGTGGCCTTGCAGTGCTTGGAGATCCACAGGGATGCAGAGAGCCACGTGCAGCCCATGGAGGAGCCCACGCTGGAGCAGGTGGATGCCTGAGAGGAGGCTGTGAATCCATGGGAGATGCGTGGAGAGAGAGGCTAGTGCTGGAGCAGCTGGAGTTTGAAGGACTGGACTCCTCGTGTTGCTCGCGAGGTGGACTCACGTTAGAGAAGTTTGCGGAGAATTGTGTCCCATGGAAGAGACCCCACGGTGCAGCAGAGGAAGGACTCTTCTCCCTGAGCAGCAGAAGGAAATCTCAGGTGATAAACTGATCATAACCCCTGTTGCCTGTCTCCTTGCGCTGCTGGGGGAAGAGGTAGAGCCAGGAAGGAGGAAAGGGTGGGGGGAAGGTGTTTTTAAGGGCTTATTTTCCTTCTCATTATCCTGCTCTGATTTTGTTAGTGATAAATTCACTTCGTATCTCTAAGTTGAGCCTGTTTTGCCCATGATGGTATTTGATGAGTGGTCTCTCTCCTGGTCCTTATCTCAACTCATGAAACCTTCATTAAATTTTCTCTCCTATGCCCAGTTTGTGGAGAGGAGTGAGACAGCAGCTTTGGTGGATGTCTGGCCAGCCTTAACCCATGACATCCATTATTGAATATACTTTGCTCTCCATGCTTCTTTTTATTCTACTCAGCAGTAAATTGCACAGTTCTGAGCAAGACATTATGTATTTATTTATAAGAATCAACTAAAAAGCCAACTGATAAAAGAGATAAAACTCTAACAGACTCTATTTATTCTGGTTCTTAATATATATATTTATAGAACAAGATTTTTCAGTTAAGTGGAATAAACTATTTTTTATAAAACTTACTTATGAGAGAAATAGGTATTTTTCTTTTTTTCAGTTCTACATGAAAACATATTTTGACATGTTACTGCTTTCAAAACAATCTAAAACTTGTGGTTTAGAAATACAGTAAATATTCTCATGGGTCACAATTTCAATTTTTGAGTAATGCTATAAATACCTATGTTTGTTGTTGTCATTTGTATCAAGGATAATTTTAATTACTTTCTGATTAAGAACAATATGTAATCAGGATTCATATTAGCTATGAATTTTTAACATGTAAACATAATTTCTAAAGTAAAAATACTGACATTGAAACTGAAAGGAAAAGAACACCTACCAACTTTAAGGTAGTAAAATCTCTCAAGTACATTTCATCTCAAGTTCAATTTCTATTTGTTTAACAAAAAATTGCTAAGGAAAAGTATAATCACTTTAAATTATTTGAGCTGGCATGATTTCTACTAGATACACATGCATATTCATCTAGTGTAAACTTTGGGAAATGAATGATCTTTATTCTAATAAATAGTAATGATTCCATGCAATCAGCTTTCTCCTAATGTAGTTCTCTCCATTACCAATGATGGGATTCACTGTGGCTGACCTATAATAAAAGACAGTTGCATCAGACACCTATGCAAAGTTCTCATAGAATGGTACAGCACATTTTGAAATTAAAAACATTTCAAGGGAGTGATCAGTATCACTTTGACAATTCCATAAAATCTATTACCAAACATGAAGAATAGTGAAGCGTGACAGCCATGAAAGGTGTAATGAAAATGCTCAGTTAATAAGAAGAACTAATTTACCCAATTGGAGCTTTCCAGTGATGGGTTTGGGGTTTTTTTGAGCATTTACCTTCCATTTGTTTAGGTGAGGCTGTTTTTCTGCCAGCAGTGCTCCCCTTTGGCACAAAAAATACTAAATAAATAGGATTAGTGTTATTTGTAACATGGCAGATACACGGCAGTTACACAATTGTTCCACCCAGCCTGTGCTTTAAGGTTAAACTGAGCCCAAGCTCACTTCATTCTAGACTAAGCTACCCAAGCAGGAGATTATCTCATGCCTGGCCCTCAGGGTCCTTGTAGGTGTTTCTGCTTTCTTAACACCATGCTGAGAGGGTGTCTTGGTTTTGCCTGGGATAAAATTCATCTCCTTCTTAGTAGCTGGCACAGCGCTGTGTTTGGGGCTCACTGTGAGAATAATGTGCATATCACACTGATGTTTTGGTTCTTGCTGAGCAGTGCTTACCCTAAGCCAAGGACTTTTCAGTGTCTCAGGCTCTGCCAGTGAGGAGGAGCACAAGAATCTGGAGGAAGTGCAGCCAGAACAGCTGACGCAAACTGGCCAAAATCATATTCCATGCCATAGAATGCCATGCACAGTATAGAAACTGGGCATTGTTCCCCCATGACAGGCATGGAGATTTTAGTCAGAACTCACTATGTCTTCCTACCACTTATTTCATGAGCTCAGGAGGTAATGGAAGGAAAAAAATGACTCTTTGGAGTTCTGTCCTGGGGTAGTGTGGAGAGATCAGGAGCAGTCTTTCTCCAGAAGTTCTTTGATATGCACAGTTAAGATTACTTTCAACACTTGAGCACAGTCAGCTCTAAATGCCCATAACCTCTCTGTTGCACATGAAAACAATGAACCTCACCAGGTCTCTAACTGTTTTACATTGTCAATGAAGTGCCCATGAGGTAGCAGGGGAGAGAAAGGATGCAAAATTTGGTCTTTCAATATTGACATAAAGTCTTGACAATAGTACTTTCTGGAAGGCTTACAGGGTTTGGTACACGAGCTGACAAGAAACTGTGTTAAAAACATGCTTGCAGAAGTAATTTGAGGCAGTGAGAGGATTTTCAGAAACATTTGAAATATATCAGCCCTAGGATAATTTCTGTCTAGGCCAATATGGAACACTCACTGGTATTTGACTTCAAAATATAAAATAGTTGAAGCTGTTGATTTTGTTTTGTTTTTATAAATATTAGGGAATCTAACAAGGGAAATAGAGAAAACATTTTGAGATTATTCATCCTCTAAGAGCAAAATTTTCAACCTCCAAAAAGAGATATGATTCAATAAACCTCAGATAGGAGACATCAAAGAATCCTCTCATCACATAAATATGGACCTAAAAACAGACAACTAGATGAAAGGAAAATGTTTTTTTTCTCATAGTAGAAGTCTATAAATACTGAAAAACAGTGAAGGAAGATGAATGAACCAAAGGGACTGGTTGGAAGTGAGGATATGGACATAACAAGCATGGAAATCTTCAACTGAGAAACGAGTCATTTGTATGCCTTGAGAAACAAGATAATATATAGAGCTGCAAGGTAGATCAGACTGCTAGAGAAAAGTTCCAGAGCTTAAGGAAAACTGAAGGTTAAATATAGTAAATGAATTAACCATAAAAATTAACACAATTTATGTGAACAAAAATATCATGCTTAGATTAAAGAATATATTATTTGGACTGCTTGATATCATCATGTGTCTGTGACAGTGCCTCAGAAATGCTAATATTAAGACCACCACAAGGAAAGAAAAGAGAAGAATAATTTGATGTTTTAATTAATATTCATTATCTGGGAAATTGTAATAATGACTTACGATAAATAGTTAAATATTGGGATACCAAAATTACTGCATTTTGAAATATGCAAGAGGAGAATATATATGTTTCTAAATGAAGTAGCTAAATCTACACTGACACACTCTTAAAATACTGTACTTTGTCTCAAACTTCACTCATTCAAAATCTGATTGAAAAGTTTTCCTTTCTCTCCATACTAAATCCTCTTCATATAAAAGAAACTTTTGGAAAAAAACCCGAATCTCCAAGAAGGCATGGTAAAAACAAATTAGGAAGAACAAAAATGAAAAAAAAAAATGTACTGACAATATTGCTTAAAAGCGTTATACCAGAAGAAACATGCAACCTCTGGCAAAAAAAGTGTTAAAAAAAATCAAAGAACCACCCATTTATGGCAGAGCAAAGGTTTTCAGAGCACAAGAGCAGCTGTGCTGAGCCAGACCAAAGGCTGGCCAAGCCCCATGTCCCACTTCCATCAATGATCACAAGCAGAATTCTAAGGGAGATCAAAATGATGAGGCATGCTGTGAATGCTCTCTGAAGTCCACAGTGATTTACTACTCAGGAGCTTCTTGAAGCAGAAACAGACCTTTAGTAGAATCAGGTCTCTGGTATTTCTGTCTATATCTCAATGTGATATTTTTGTCCAGTTCCTTTTTCAATGCATGCAAACCTTTAGCATCCAAAATTTCCTGAGCAAAATTCTTTCTGAGTGTATCCCATGAAGATGCAGTTGCCTCCAACTTAACACTCAGATTTGGCTTGGTTTTAGAGTATCCTGTTTTTCAGATGTCAGGGGATAAGTAAACTAACACTTTACAAGGTAACAAAAGTAAAATACACAAACTGAAGTGAGAGGCAACAATTAGCAACTGAGAAATTCAGGAGAAAAATATTGACATGTAACTACTCAGACCTATGGAAAAACTGCTCTTTTTTTGCACAGAGCCTGCTTTTTGGCAGCACCAAAGACCAACCCATGCCAGAACACAACAGGACTGACTGACACTTCCCACCATCATACGACTGCTGATCCAGAGATGATCACAAGGCATGTGGGCACAGGAATGGTAATTTTTGCTCCCCATTGGGTGCTCTAGCCAGCCATTAAATCATTCTGTGCTTGTAAGAGGTTCATATACTGCTTGCAGTGTCTTTTTGTATAAAGTAAAGAATGCAGAAAGAAAAGTGACCTGGGGAGAGTTGGTTACCTACCTGCATATTATGTAGACAACTACCTCCCTCTTTTTTTTCTGTTTGAACCTACCACCTGCTAACAGCACGTGATACTCATTCTCACTTTGGAAGAAAAAATGAACCATCTGTCTCCTTTTATCTATTCCTTTTCCCTTATGATAGGACAGATTTCTGTCAAAGCCTTCCCTAAATTGTCACTTTTCAGACTGAATAGTCCTGGGCTATTTATGAATTCCCCTGACTGCCGTTCTATATTTTTGATTATTCTTGGTGGCTTTCTGTGAACCTCTTCCAGTTCTGTTACATCCTTTTTTAGATTTTGAGATAAGAGCTTTTTCTACTAATATGATTATGTTTTCTGTTTTCTTTTCTACTCTCTTCTTTATAGTTGCCCATATTCAATTTATTTTTGACCACTGCTGAACACTGAGCTGACATTCTCATAGAGATATTCATCATAAGATCCAGTTCCTGAATGATAACAGTCAATACAGAGCACATCACTAATGAAGAAATTGTCCTTTAAAAGTAGAATTTGTATCCAGATGAGGAAAATAAAAATAAACCGAAGCATAAGGTCTGTTTTTTTAAAAGAAAAAGTAAGGAAGGATGATGAAAAAGGAATGGACTTCTAGATAAGTAAAACTAGTAATAAAATATGTATGTGGTATTTGCTTTATAAGGCAAGATTTTGGCAGCAAAAGGGCTACAAAGGTGGCTTTTGTGAGAAAAAAATACTGGGTTTGTCCCTCTGTTTGATACAGCTGATTCCAGACACCTCCGAAAAGGTCCCACTGCTGACCAAAGCTGAGGCCATCAGCAATGCTGGTAACACATATTTGAGTTGGGACAACATATTTGAGAAAAGGTAAAAACACTGCACTGCAGGTGTGAGAGGAGTGAGAATACGTGAGAGGAGCAGCCCCACAGACCCCAAGGTCAGTGCAGAAGGAGGGGCAGGAGCTGCCCCAGGCACTGAAGCAGAGATTGCCCTGCAGCCCATGGTGCAGACCTTGGTGAGGCAGCTGTGCCGCTGCATCCCACGGAGGTCTATGGTGGAGCAAATAACCAAATAGCTCTGGCAGCCCCTGGAGAATCCGAGCCACAGCAGCTGGATGCCCAAAGGAGGCTGTGGCCCCAAGGGAAGCCCGTGCTGGAGCAGGGTCCTGGCAGAACCTATGGCCCAGCAAGGGACCCACACTGAAGCAGTCTGTTCCTGAAGAACTGCACCCTGTGGAGGGGACCGAAGGTGAAATAATTCATGTAGGACTGTCTCCCATGTGAAGGACCCTACACTGGGGCAGAGGAAGACCATGAGGGGGAAGGATAGCCCCATTTCCCAGTCCCACTGTACTGCTCAGGGCATGAAGATAGAAGAGTCAGCACTGAACCTGAGCCTGGGCAGAAACGGTGTAGGTGGAGGTGATTTTAGATTTGTTCTTATTTCTCATTATTCTACTCTGATGGATAAATAAATTAAATTTATTTCCCCAAAGTAAATGGTGTTTTGTCCATGATGACAATCAGTGGGTCGTCTCCCTGTCCTTATCTTGACCCACAAATTTTTCAAATGTATTTTCTCTCCCTGTCCTGTTGAGAGATGATTGAGATGTTACAGGAACAGAAAAGATGTGGTCACAACAGAAAAGCTGACTGAATATCAGTGTGGAAATCGGAAGGAGCTTTTCCTGTGACAAGTGAGTCATTGAAACAGACTGAAGTGTCAGTGGAGGGTGTTTTAGAATAAATTAGTAAAATAAAGAGTAAAATATCTCCAGTACCATATGCTATTCATTCGGAAGCTCTGAAGGAGCTCAAGTAGTAAATTGTGTAATTGTTAACTGTAGTATATAATTTATTACTAACATCACCATTAGTAAAGGAATTGAATTTGACAAAAGCTACAGATTTATAAATTTATCATTCAGGAAGACATGTGAAATTATAGGTCTGTACATTTGACTTCCGTAGTCTGCAAATTGCCAGAAACTCTTGGTAGATTTAGCAGAGACATAAATGCACACAGAGAAATGAGATAGAAAACAGGGCTTTTGCAGAGGGAAATTGTGGTTCACAAAACTTTTAGAGTTTGTTAAAGAATCAATAAGCATGCAGATAACTTTAATGTAATTGGCAGAGTGGTTTTGGATTTGAAAAACCTTCTGACACATTCCTCTATAAAGAGAGAGATCTATGACAAGATGGCAAGAAATACTTTTCCCACAGTGGAAGGATACTGCCATTGATGTGTCTGAATGATTTGAACTAGGACTTGTGATGTTCATCAGAAGAGATACTCTGTGGAAAGGTGATATGGAATAGTTTGCTGATTACAAAATTGTTACTCACTGTATTCAAAAGTGAAAGTAATTGCAAAGGTTTGTAGAAAGATCTCACAAAACGGAATGAGTAAACTTCAATGTCACTAAATGCAAAGCAACATAAATGGAGAGAAAAGAGGATAACATACGCACAATTTAAGTCTTTACCTGTTGTGGCAAAAGCTCTTGGATGGCTCAGTGAAAAACAGACAGCATAGCAAAAAAGAGATTATTAGGAAATTATTAGGAATTACAAAAGAAAAACAGAACAAAACAGTCACTGTGGTATTACATAAACCTGTGTTGGGTTAACAATATAAAATATTCTCTGCAATTATGGTCACTCAGTTAAAAATGACATAGCAGATTATTCTTGAAAAGTTGCCCTTCCCACTTCCAGTGACATGTTCAGGTAACATTAGAGGAATGCTTCTCCTCAGCTGTCCTCCCAAAGTCAAAAGTCATGTCTGGGATTATGGAGTGAGCTGGAGTAGACCTGAGGAGTGCCTGACCCCTGTCTATTTGACTCTATATCAATTGATCTAGTAAAGGATTTTAAACCTCCCTGCAAACTCCTTTGTGTCTATAATTCTCCCAAGATCTTTGGAAAAATAACATAAAGGGCTTCCTATCAGCCTCTACTTCTTTTTGGTTAACCAAGCAGAGAACTTAGGCTTCTTCTCTAAGGAACTTGTGGCCCCATAGTCCACACTTCATCTCTGAAGGCCACATTTCTATGTCTTCCAGAATCCAAATTACGTCCATTTTAGGAGGTCTTTTCTAGCTGAAATCCATTCTGAAACTTGATTTTTCCTACCTCAAAATGAGTGAGATACTCATCTTGATTTTCACCATCTATTATTAGCAACGAATTCATGGATGGCTTAGCAGGAATATCTAGGTATAAATGTTAATGTGTTGTAAGTGTCCATCTGATCTGTTAGAGCATGGTGGTAATAACACCATGATCCCCGTACAGGCCATTCACACAAAAGTTGGAGTCAACTATCCTTGTGAGTCCCTTCCAATTCAGAATATTCTGTGATTCTGTGATCTAAAAGTACAGGAAACATATAGGTATCTTTCATGGTGGGTAATCTAAAAGCAGGTTCCATTTACAGCTGAAATCCACTTCCTCGTACCTTTTTCATTTAGGCTGAAGAGCGAAGAAAAAAAAAAAAAGGTTTCATTCATAATAATATTCATGCTACTAGGAATAGAGGAAGAAGAGTTGTTTTAGAAACATAGATCGAAGAAAAGTCTTTGTCTAAAACCATGTTGAAGTACCAATGCATAGTAAATTCAAATACAGTTCAGCTGACTTGTAAGACTCTAGGTACAAAAATGAATACATCAGCATTTATTTGTAATTCGTGGCTTTACGCATAGAAGTGAATGAATAATCCCTTAACAGAGGAAAACTGAAGGGATAAAGCAGAGGTCTCATGTTTATTTCCTCACTTTAATGACAAAACCAGGAAAGGGGTAGAAATGTCACTGACAGTTTCATGTGATGGATTGGTCTATATGCCTGAACATTAGGAACAAGCAACCCTCAATATCTGAAGGAAGACTGCCTAGCGTGTAAACATTAGATAGAATTGAAAGCGGCAGTTTCCACGGGCCCCCTACCAAGAGAATGCACGGGGGGTGTATGTGCTTTATTGCTTGACACTCATGCATAAAGACAGCACAGCTTCTGCAGTCTAAGTGAATCTCCTTAGGTTTAATGTTCCATTGAAATTTTGCTGAAATGTAAAACATATTTCAAAGGAACAAAACATTTTCTCAAGCAGAGACCATTTGACTGTCATGGTAGATTTTTCTCTTTTATGGAGGTTAATTCCTGAAATAGACATATATTGGAAAAGCCAAACTGCCAGGGTCACTGCTGGCACCACTCAAATGTTCAAAGTAGCATTTTAACATCAAAGAATGCCTGTAATTGAAGCAATCATTCAAAGCACGCCACCAGTGCTTCAACAGCTGCACCCATGCAGCGCCCCAAACCCCTCACAGACTGCAATAGAATCAGATTTCACTGATCCTTGGTTTGGTTTTTACTGCTATCTTGGACCATTTAATTTAAAATATGCATCCTGAATCAACTGTATTGGCATAACTAAGCAGTGTCAAAGGGCTGCACAGGGGTAAGAATAATTGGCTGAAGGTGGTGGCATTCTGAGTTTCTTAAAGCAGCTTTGCTGAGAAAGGCAATTTTTCGTGAAGCTACAGATGAGGCATAAAAGAACAGAGAGTCAGGCTCATATTTGTTTGAAGAATTGTAAGAAGTTTTTTTCTTCAGTTCTTTTTGTTATATTCTACTTAAGAAAGAACATTGACTAAAATTTCTTTCTTAATTAAAAGGTTTTTTTAATCCATGCATTAGTTATATTCAGTGCACTATTATTATCAGAAAAACAATGCAGTTCTGAGCACAGAGACTCTTTGAAAAACAAAAGGTATTTTTGTTTTTCAAGATCTAACAAGACTCACAGCATCTGCCTTGTATAAAACTCACAGGGGAAAGCACACATTTAAAAAACAATTTTGTTTAAAAATTGAAATAAGAGACTTGAGACAATTTTTTTTGCAAAACAGCAAGGGATAAAATCCAGATCTATAGAAAGAAAATGCTGGGAAAAATTAAGGGATACACATAAAAATGAATCCCCATTAACAACTATCAATGAGACTCTTCTAGTCATATCTCGTGTTTTAAGAGGATGGCATAACTATTTCAGTATCAAGCTCAAAATATCATCTAAACGACCATGCTGTGATAATACTTCCAGTGCTTCTCACTCAGCATGTAGAACAAGAGCTTCATAAGAAGTTCATAAAAAGAGGACAAATGTGAATTTTGTAAGCATTATATTGCCTTTTTTTCACAATCTTTCAGCTCAATAGCTAGGTACTTTGTTCATATTTCAGGCCAACTGCAGTGAATATTTGTTGTTCTGAAGGGTTTTTTTTCCCCCCTCTTTCAGCTTTTTTAGAAACTTCCTTTGTGGCTCTTTAAAAAGTTAAGAGATCTCTTGCAGCTTTTAAGTATCATCTGTCATCACTGGGCTGCTTCCACCACTCCCACCTCTTTAGGAGGCAACCTTGCTTCTTTGTGTGAGTCCCACTCCAGAATAAGTCTGAGTTAAGAAGTCCTGGGGGTGACAGATGTACAAGCTGCAAGCTAGCTCTCTTGGTTGCTTATGGAACAAAGGCTGAATTTCAGCCTGTTCACATTTAGGTGCTAAGATAAACAGGTTCTCCCTCTGGAGGCTTTCAAAGACAGCTACTGTTCTCCATTCATTATGTAGGAACCCTTGCTATTTACCATTGGAGAATTAAGTATAAAACTTAGTCCAACTTTTTTCTTTATGTCACTCAAACTGGAACCCAGACAAAATATGTTTTTCTTTTATAAAGAGATGGAAACCTTCCTTTAGAACAAAAATTCTCCATGGAAACTGACTGAGAAGCTTTGTACTCTGTTCTGTTTAGGGGTTTTAATTTGGGGGGTTTTTTTCCTTATTTTCTTCTTTTAATTTTAGTTCATGCAAATTTACACTGCAGATACTATAAAATATATTGCATATCAATCTAAGTTTTTAGTACTAAGCAATACTTTAGTGTATTCTGCTAAAATTTTGGAAGCAACTGTTTAAACAAACACCTCATTTGTGTATTTGCTCTTGCGTTTGTTTACAAGTTTATGTGACTAAATTATTTAAAATAATTTTTAAATAAATTAGTGACTTAAATTAAGAACGTGAACCCACCTTTGCGTGTCATTACAGTAAGGGTACAAGAAGACAGTATACTTTGGGCTACATGAAACACATCCATTTTGGACAAACTCCTTCTGTAGATGGAAAAATTAAGTGGCTAAAACAGCAACACTGATATAAATCAAGGCCTCTTTCCAGAGATGTTCTAGAAGCAGATCTGTGGCCAACCAAATCTTAAGAATACCACCAAGAGTGGTAACAGCAACACATAAGCCTGGTTTTTTAGACCATTTTGCCTCCACTGTAGCAGTACAGATACTGACAGGAGATTAATCCCTCTCCTGGAGTCTGGGAAAATTGGTCTGCTGAAGAAGATTCCGGCTGCAGACCTCCATACTAACAAAGATGATACTCCTGCTGGTGATATGTGAATATTATGTGAATTAGCTACAGATCCCTCTCCTCCTATGTTTACAACTGACTGTGCTACTGCAAGGAACATTGCCAAAGTAATACAAATAGGTCTGCACACTGCTGGGATTAGTTTCAGTAAACTGTTTTGCTTGTGCATCCAACCATGAATCATTTATGACATGAAAGTATAAAGTAACCAACAAACTGCTCACAATTAAATGGGGCAGGGAAGACATTTGTTAAGAGTATTGTTCTTATGATTGTGGGTACCTCACTGCATCCCTAAAATTCACTTCTTATACTTTGATAAGGGATGCTATAAAACACAAAAGCAGCGGAAGAAATGAAGGTGAAAAGAAACATACCAATGGCTAGCCTTTCACAATTTCATTTGAAAAATAGGAAATGGGAGTAGGTAACAGAACAGTACACTGTCAATAAAAGATTATTTCAGAAAGAAACAAAATCTGACATCTGCATTCCTATTAATTAATTCTTTATTCCTTGAAAATTCCTATTGTTCTTGAGGACATTACTTATAAAATATGTTGTTCCCATTATGATACAAGTCACGGTGGCAGTGTGTCCTAAAATGAATATGGCCTTGTAATATGTAAAAAAGTTAGAAACTGGTTTTACAGACAGCTGAAAAATTATTAGGGAAGGCAGAGCTGTACTAAATGATGTATGTTTTGTTTCTCCCATACAGTTTTTATCTAGTTTGATATATTCAGCCTGCAGCTGTAACATGACAATACCATGAAACACAGACTTCATTCTTACTGATGTGCTGACATACCCAGGGAAATGCTTGTTGCAGATTTGTTTATTGGTTTCTTTCCATTTCAACTAATAAAAAGCCAGCCATCAATATAGTTTAACAATCAATACAACATCAATACAGTAATATTGCCAAAAGTTGTCTCTGAATGGGGTTAATTTAATCACACTCAGTGTTCACAGTAAGGACACTATCACTCATAGACTTTCCCAAAGTAATTGAGTTTGTGAAGAGAATGGGATTCAGGAGTTGAAATCCCTAATGCCAAAGCCTGAATGGACCATTCAACCGTAATTTCCATGAACAGACGTATCACACGCTTTCAGCACTTCAGGTGTTTTATTTTCTGAATTCCCACAGGTTCTCTCCCACTTTCGCTTTGAAAGGATGTTAGTGTGACCTGGTCCTCACTGTCACAGCTGCCTGAGCTCTGCCAGTAAGTGACAGACGGTTCACATAGTTAGTAAATAAGCTTCACTTCTAAATGGTACTGTTTTCCTTTCCAAAAGTGTATTCCATACAAGGTCAGTAGAAGAACTTTGGAGTTTCACAGTTCATTAGGGAAATCAGCTGAAGGGCTTGCTGCAGCTGGAGTTTATTTTAAATCATGCTGGCATTTGTGAAGCAGTGACATCAAAAAATTATTGTCAACAATGTTCTATGTTTGCTGTGATCACCTTCCAGGGAATTGATCCAAATGAGGGGGCTTGCAGCTCAGGAGTTTGAATTCAAAGCTATGCTCCCAGGAAAATGTGGTGACAGAAAATGTTGGACTAGATTTTCAGCTGGTGTAGTGTGTATAACATGTAGACTAGTTTGACAAGCTAGTTTGACATCGGTGGAAATAAACCAATTTACATTCTTTCTCTGTACAGGGCAATAACCTGTATTTCAGTATATTAAACCTTTAGGTTAGAGTTGTTTCACGTGGGCACCAGTGGTGCAGCCAGGAGCAGTATGGAGCAGGATCAAGAAGGGTGATGGAGTCCTAAGAGTTGTGGTATGGTACTCTGGACCAGAGATAGTCTTTGATCAATCCTTCTGGTCAAAAGGAACATGCTTGAAAGGGCCAGTTGAACCTGGTGAATTAATAAGTGGTTGCAGGGCTGGTGCCACAGCCAGAGGTTTGGCTGCTCAGACCATAGGACTCACTTTGAGAAACTGAATCCCGTGGGGGTTGAGGGCATCCATCTGCCAGAGAAGGGGATGAGCATTTTCTTGCTGAGATGGTGAGGAGGGCTTTAGACAAGTTGCTGGGAGAGGGAAATCTCAACCCATCCTACTCCTACCAATTTAACGCCTGTGTCAACAAGAGATGCTCAGAGTCTGTAAAGGGAGCACAGGTGAGCCAGAAAGCATCTGAAAAGTGGCATGAAGGAATTCCAGCCACTCCAGCTAGTAAGTCGGCTTCACCTGCAGGCAAACATAAATGTCCCACTGCAAACACACATTGCATGGAGAGTAAACAACAGAAGTTGGAGACACGCACATGCCTGCAGGGCTGTGACCTTATTGACCCTACATAGACTTGAGAGGATGGCTCCTGTGACTGGAGCATTAGAATGGAAGGATACAGACTCTTTAGGAAGGACAGGCAAGGAAGGTGAGGAGGGGGTGTCATCCTTCATGTCAATAACCATCTGGAATGCATGGAGCTCTGCCTTGGGACAGATGAGAAGCTGACCAAGATCAGGATTAAAGGAAAGGCAGGGACAGGTGACATTAGCGAGAATCTGCTGCAGGCCACCTGGCCAAGCATATGAGTGGAAAGGTTTTTTTAAGACTTTATGTGTCATTATCCCACTCTGATTTGTTAGTAATAAACTCAGTTAGTATCCCCAAGCTGAGTCTGTTTTGCCTGTGACAGTAGTTGCTGAGTGATGTCTGCCAGTCCTTAATATCAACCCATGAATCCTTTGCTATCTTTTCTCTCCCCTGTCAACCTGTGGAGGGGAGAGATAGAGCAGCTTTGGTGGGTGTCTGGCATCCAGCCAGGGTCGACCCACTGCATAAAACTAAAGCCCTGAAAGAATTAAGTCTGTCCAAGGCTATCAAAGGCATCAAAAAAGGGGACACGGGGAAGGCTGAGGCATGCAAAGAATATTTTGTCAACAAGCCAGCCACATGGTCAGAGGGCTGAAGCACCTCTCCTGTGAAGACAAAGTGGGAGAGTTGGTGTTGTTCAGCCTGGGTGAGAGAAGGCTCCAGGAAAACGTTGGAGCAGCATTTCTGTACCCAGAAGGGGCCTCCAAGAAAGCTGTAGATGGACTTTTTACGAGGACGTGTAGTGACAGGACAAGGTGTAATGGCTTTAAAGTGAAAGAAGAAAGGTTTAAATTAGATATTAGGAAGAAGGGTGATGAGACAATGGAACAGGTTGCCCAGAGATATTGTGGCTGCCCCATTCCTGGAAATGTTCACGGCCAGGTTGGATGATGCTTTGAGCAGCCTGGTCTGGTGGAAGGTGTCCCTGCCCACAGTGGGAGGGCTGGAAATAGGTGATCTTTAAGGTCCCCTCAAACCCAAACCATTCCATGATTCTATTTGTTCTATGATTCATATCTCAGTGTACTCCATTATTTTTTGTTCTCTGCCCACACTATCATCTGCAAGTTTAACTTTTTATTCTGCTGCCACAGAAATCCACCATCTGTTGCAAAGAACATGTACAGTTCAACTTTTAACAGTCTTAAGTGCTGTATTGAGGGCAGTGTATGGTTTCTGGGTCAAAGTCCTTGGGTGAAAGAACTATGTGGGATAAATACAAACATGAGTAAATCCCATATTCTCTTCTAAATTTCTACATCATAGATGCACTGAGACCCTCATTTACTATCCCACAGACACAACTCCCGCTCCTGCTCTGTTTACTGAAAAACCTTTTTCCAAGAGCTATGGTTTCAAATTTGACCTTTTTTAATGTTGGTTTGTTTTTTTTTTGAGACGGCTGCTTCTCGTTTTTTTCTCACATTCGCTGTTGTTCCTGTTATTTGTCTGCTGTGGCACTTGATTCCCTCAGTCAGAACAATTGCTCTCAGTCAAGATATTAACTGATTTAACTGCATAATTCAACAACAACCTGACTGCCTTGCTCTCTCAGGTTTCTCTTGCCTTGCTTGGATCTCGTTTGCCATGTTGGTCTGAGACTCCATGTCATGGCAAGAAGCAGAGCAACACTACAGCATTGCTGTGGAGAGGAAAAGACACTTCCTTTGACCTTCACTGCACACCACTCAAGACACATTCCTGGTTTCCCTGTGAGTCTTTGTTTCCTATTGATAGTCATTTCTAGGTAGAATTTTGTTGAGACACCTGACTCAAAAACATTTCCCACTTCCCTGGGTGCGTGCCCAGCTCCAAGTCAGAAGATGACATGCAGGTGCACCAAGTCTTCTTGCATGCAGCTGCATGCGCTAATCGCCAACAAGAGGGAACCTGGACATGTCAGAGACATGTATCATTCTCCAAACAGGTGCCTGTTGCCTTGCTGTTCACAGTTTTTCAATGTTTTTAATTTTGTAGCTAGAGTTCTCACACACTTTCTGTAAACATAAGCCATGTTATGTCTAACTGACCAAATGTTTTCATTCCTTCTCCTAAGGCAGAGAAATTTGATTCATTTCTCCTCTGACCTATGTGGTTGAGGGGTGGTAAATGTCATTCTCCAATCAGTGAAGTTTTCTAAAGGTGTATAAAAATAAAGAAGCCTCCCTCCGGGTAGGGGGCTTGGCTCATTTCTCTCTCTTTCAGAGCTGGTGTCTGTATGTTCCTTCGTGTCCGCGTGCGACAGGTGCCAGTCTGGATATTTAGGGAGACCAGAGTCCCAGCGTGCACTAGGGTGCTTATCAAAGCAGACATCTCTGCAGAGCCTCAGTACCTTTAAACAAGTTGATTGCTGCTGTGTGACAGGGTTCAAACTGTGAAGTCAGAGTCTCAGTAGTATGAAGATTCTGTGGGAAAAGAGAATAGCCCTCACGGAGGTTTTACTCCTCCTGGCTAAACAAACTCAGTCTTTTCTCTTCTACCTGAATATGTTGATCTGTGCACTGGGTGAACTTGCCAACCTCCATTAACACAGCTGGTGAAAATATTTTATGTTTTGGAACACAGACCTGCACTGTAACTTGTGGAAAAGATATACAGCGGTCATGTCTTGTGAAACGGAATCCAGCATCTACCAAAACTCATAGTCTTTCTGCATTTATCAGGGATGGATGATAGCCCTAATTAAACACTTCATGAGCTGGTGATTAGAAAATTATGCTTAGCTGGGGACGCCACATGTTCGCTAATACAGTAGAGTAAGCAGCAGAAGAGTCACATCTCTATAATATCTTGGTCTCTTGGGTAAGTACATGTGTCTTTGCCTTGAGATATGCAGAAAACAGTTTTATTTCTACAGCCAAGCAAGCAGATACTGCTACCGACTGCTCAGCATCCACTGAAGCTGCTCAGCCTTCACAAAGTTCTAAGCAGTTGTCCTCCAGGAAACTTGCATTTAGCCTGTATGTGATCTGGAATAGAGATTCTACATGGGTCTAGAGCTTACTGCACAAACCCCAGCCATCCCTCCAGCTTCCATGATAAAGAATTATCTTTTGATACTATCTGGCTGTTAGGCAATATAAGGCAATGCTACAGATCACTATACATGTTTAGTACATTTTTCTTTTTACCGTCCTTTAAGTTTCTTCTCATTTTCTTTGCCATGTTTAATCTCTTGTGTGCTTTCCTCTCTTGCCTCTTTTTAGGCAGCTTGTGAGTATCTGTATGAAGGCATTTCAAAATGGGTGCTCTGGAAAAGAGAAGCCCAGTAATCTCCTGAACCAACTCTACAAAGAAAAAAATCTGTCTTCATTTTCCATATACTCCATGCTGTTTCTTGACTAAAACTAAAGCTTAACCTGTCAGGCTTGCTTTAATCCTTAAAAAATACAACTGCAGCAATGATCTTTGCAGAAGTAAACAGAGATAAGCCTACTCTGAGGAAGTGAGGGGATTAGTTGAGTATCTCTGAATGGCTAAATCACTTACAATCATTCTTTGTAGTGTATCCATCATGTGTTTATTATCCTACTATGTGCCGAGAAAAAGAGAGTCAAAACAAATATGGGCAAAACCATATTCCTTAATCAGCCTTTCTTTTTCACTGCATACATATGATTGACTGTATAGCAGAGCTCCTGCAGAATTGCATGACACCCAGGGCTTTTGCTTCCCCAGAGTGGAAGAAGTTCGCATAGCTGCTGAAAATCATAAATACGCGGCTCGGATACAGCTTGTTATGGTTTGCTCTGCTTCACGAGAGTAACCTCCATGAATTATTTTGACCAACACCATTTTAAGGTAGCACAGCTAAATCATTTGTGCTTTGAAAGTCTAGCAAATAATTCATTCATCTCTCAGCAGGTGTTCAGAAAAGAGATTTTCTTGACATGCTAAGCAATATACTATCACCAGAACTATCACTGTCCTCTCACTGAAAAGGAGAAATGAGCAGATATTGGTGGCTGGACTGTGAAATCTTGTTTCAGGTTAGTAAAGCTCATTTTAATGTACAGAAAAACAAACAGATGGTAACCTGCTTTCAGAGAAACATGTTATTGATCAGATTATTTGTTTTCAATACTTTCTTCAATGGCTTTCAATACGTTCTTTCAATTACTTTCTTCAATGGATAAAAATTGACAGTCTTGTAAATTATGTTTGAAATGAAGATTAAGAGTTTTAGTAACATGGGATTTTCCCCATTCCCATAAGACAAATTGACATTCTGGCATTAAAACACATCAAGACAGAACGTAGACAGGTATAATTATGGCAGTAAGTAAAATTATTTTAAACAAAAATATGTCAGAGACAAAATGATAGTTCAACATCCTGTATTTTAAACAAATTAGAGAGGATTTTGGAGAAATCATGGACACAAAAAAGATGTCTGTATTTTAGTGGGCCCAGTGCAAACTAGTTTGGTAAAATGTTTTTAGCAATTGGTAAAATAAGGTTTTGGATAGCCTTTTTGTGGATATTGTGGAGAAAAACACACATCACAAACTGAGTTTAGTATTTTAATGATTGAGATTTTATGACTTGGATGACTGCAATATCAGAAGCAAAAATTTGTCAGTCCAGAAGGCCATTGTCAGTGTTCCTTCTAAATCATTAGGAACAGGAATTCACTCCTCTCCAAAGCAGCAGAAATATGGTATTTTGAGGATTTGGTTTTTTTGTATTTTTCTTCCTGAATATGATTGAATTATTTTCAGCCTGCTGGGCTGTTTGGGGGATGAAATATGTAGATTTTGACCAGTTAAGACAACTTCATTAAAATTATATCGTACTTTGGAAAAATAAAGTTGGTGAGCTTAAGTTAGACCCCTGGAGAATTTTAGAGCTGAAAGCAGATATTTACTTAAAAATTTGACATCTAAGAAACAGAAATAATGTATATAATGAGAAAAAGTACTCAGTTTACCAGGACTGAAGAGTGGGGTGAAGTTTCCTTAGATTTCATGACATGCAGAGCTGGTCTGAGGTCTGTTTTCAGACAAATACACCTTTTATTTCCCAGGGGAAAATGTGTCAGGTACAGCTGAATACATTCAGAAACCAAGGAACTACTCTGCTGAGCAGGTACCACACTGGGAGCAGCCAGGGAGTGAAAGGAAAAGCCTCGGGGGCTGTAGATTTTCATAGCCAGTAAATCTTCGTGGTCACAGAGCAAAAGTTTGAGAACATTATGTTTTCATTTGACTATCAAATAGTGGAGATTAGATAGTGAAGATTAGGTGGGATCAAAATGCCTAGATCATCCTGTGAGTTTTAGTCCGTAGCATATGGACATGTAAAGCATAGTTATGAACTTATACATAGTCATATATTTACCTTCTCATAAGGCGGTTTTTACTGCAAGAGGCTAAAAGACTTTTATGTGAGAAGCTGTTGTAAAAGCTTGACATAATTATAACCAACCTATAAGCAGTTTATTTATCTGCTCATCCCTTTTTCTTTGTGACGCATTTACCCATGTATGGAACAGATATAATATACTAACCTGCTACACCGTGAAGAATATTTGAAGCTGTAATTGGATACAGGCACACGCATGGAGAAAAAAAAAAGCAAGTGAGAAAATATCATCCCAAAGCGAAATGTGTTTGAAAACAGGTAATTCAAAGAACCTGAAGCATTTGAAGCGCCAGTGACAGCTTTACTTTTAATCATAAGGACATTCTGGTGTTGTTTCTACAAACCTCTGCTTTGGTATTTTCCTCCCTCACTTCTTTACATTCTTGCTTATCCTGCTATCATTGTCTGTCGCTAGACTGTGAGCTCTGCAGAGTAGAGCATCGCACTATGTGTTTGTTTAATAATGAGGATATCAATCTCAGACAAAGCCTGTAGTCACTGCTGTAAGACAGCTGTAATGATTTTGCATTCACTTCAGAAACACATGTAATAGCAACAGTGCGACATTTTTACTTCTTTGCAGAAGTCAACATACCACTGTGGGACAATATCTTTTCCTTCCACACTCTGTTCCCATACTCCCCCAGTGCAATGTAGCTCTTCTCCCACGTTGTCTCAGTTGAGGCATTAACTTAATCTAGTTGAATCATTCCTTTAATACCAATTAAAATTCATAGCCATGTCTGAGAAAATATTTTTTTTTCAGTGGCTGGTTGACTGCTTCTACAAGACAGATCTTTAAAGCAATCCAGAACTATAAAGATTGCACCTCCTGGGCATATTAACCCCATTTTTAACATGAATTGATCTTTACAATAATAATATGTGAACTTTAACATAATAGAAAACAACAGTGCTCCACTGCTGATTGTTTGAGATGCAGAGGGCAATGACAAATGGTGAATTTATGTCTTTCAAATGGTAGACAAGAGGGTTGGGATATGGTTTCCCATGTCAAAAATATTTTCTTTAATATTATAATTTGGATTTAAGGGAATACTTAAATGGACTACCCAGTTTACCCTTTTACATTGTATTGGTTATTAAATTGATAATCAAATTACTGGACAAGGAGTCAGATGCATATTCAGTACTGGGTTTGCCTCACTTTCACTCTGATACTGAGGATCACTCCAAGACTCTGTGATTTATGTTCCCTAACTCTGGAACAGGGACTGTAAGACTGTATTTTTCTTTTTGTAGTTAGGACATAAAGCGCATTAATAGGGGTTACAGGAACAGAGTAATTCTTTTCAGAGTACTTCTCTGAACTAATTTGAATACTACTACGATACCAAGGGTAACACAGCAGTATGATTAAAAACAGAGACAGAACTTTTGGGCTCATACGATATAATAGTTAAAATCAGTTTTAAGGGTCAAGAGGAAGGATGATGATTTACTGAGAATTTATTATAATTGGTGAAAATGTTAATGGAACTTGAAAGTGTTTATTATTAGATTGTGACTGAAGCTTTGATTACCTTAGGACTAATATCTAGTCTGAGATCCAAAAATATCAGCTTTTTGCCACTGCATGCTTGCCTGCTTTGTTTTCTGAATAACTCTGGAAAAGCATTTTCATTAAAGACTGCCAAAAATTAGATGCACAGTCAGACTGATGGGCTGGGAGCTCTAGAAAAATGCCCCAAAAATATCAAACAGAGAATGTCTCTGTGTAAAGAGAAGCAGCTGATATGGGTTGTAAATTTTGGAAAAATAAATTCTCCTGCTGACGAATAGAATGGATATTCGTGGGAGGCAAGAACCATGAGCTGAAGGCCTTCAGACTGAGGTAGGCTTAAAATAGCTGCTCTTTGATTTCCTAAGAAGCTTCCCAAGCCATTGGGATAATGTACAAAGGAATGTGGCTTTCTCACCAGTTGCTTTCAGAGCCTTTCACCAAACATGCCCATCAGCTGTGGCCTGAGCCTTCTGCCTGTTCAGACCCTGCTGAAATTCCTAATGCTCCTCACTGGCTGCTCACACCAGCACTGGGCTCACTTGGTGCATGGCAGCACCGCTTACTCTGCAAGAATGTTTAGGCAATGTACAAACCCAGCAAATAGAACTGAGGCTTCTGAACCCTGGAGAGGTGAGATCTGGAGCAGGTCAAGTAAGTATGACTTCCACCCATGGTCCTTAACTTCTGGGATAAGTAATGAACTTGTAATTTAAGTCAACTTAATTTAAATAATGCCAGGATAGAGAACAATAGGGAGCAATAATTAAACCTGATACTACAAACCAACAAAGAGCAAGTGCAGAATGAGCACACAAGGGGCATGCTAAAGGTCTTTTTATCAAAACAGATTGATGTTAAATGAAATAATTAAAAAAGAAAAAAATAGCTAAATACAGGACTTTAAATGAAAAACACAGAAGAAAGCAACAACAACCCTGTACTGCCTCTGAAGCAGTGAGGAATAAAAAGTATAATGAACAGATGAATAAATATAAATCTTTAAACAAAACAAAACAAAAGACAAATGGATCAGAGAAGCCTACCAAAATATATTCCTAATACTTTTTCACTTTATGGAAGAGTAGGAATGATATTCACCTGAATTTTTATTAGTTTAACTCCAGTACTGTAACGGTGCAGAAGGATATAATTTTCTTTGCTTAAACTTGACAGCAAGTGGAGGGACTGAGCACGACACTGAAAAGTACATTTTTCATCATATGAGTGCATTGAGGTCCTTGAAACAAGCTGAGTAAGAACTTCACATATTTTTTCCTTGGTTTAGATGCATGACTAAAGAGGTTACCGGCCCTCACAGCCGCTGGTTGCTGGTCACTTCCCCCTTGCAGACCTTGCCACCCTCTCCAGTATGCTAGCTCAGTAACTAAAAGGAAATTAAAACTGCTCAGCAAATTTAAATGCTAAGTTCTGGACTCTACTGGCTTCTTTTTAATTTTTCTTTTTTTTTCCCTTTATATTTTTTTTAATTGAAACAGAGTAGAAAGTGACAAATCATGCAGACTGGAACTGTGGTAACTTCCAGTATGAAGCAGGAGCAACTAGAAGTTGATTTTCAAGCTGATGTCACTAAATCCAGAAGACAATTTGTCAGTAAGCTGTTCCTTGTGTGAGTGACAAGGACTACTTGTAAGGCTATATTTTCCCAGCCCGTGTTCCCATGCAGGCAGTATTTTTGCAACCGGAAGAGACGGGAGGAAGATTTGAAAATAGACTTCAAGAGGCCAAGAACTTGGACAGACCCTGTAGACATTGCAAGGAACAAGCAGAGCGGGTGTGTGTGTCAAAGATTTGACTGTGAATTGGTGTTAACTGTGAGTTTCTTCAGAGCCATAAGTAGGATTAATATGGGCCTGGATAGTGTACGCAGTGGTAGAACAATTGACTTGGCATCCCATAAACACATGGAGAAAAGAAGGCTCTGGAGACACCTTCTAGCACTTTCCAGAGCCTAAAGAGTGCCTATGAGAAAGATAAGAGAGAGACTTTTGAGAAGGGCAGGTAGTGATTGCACAAGAGCTAATGGCTTTAAACTGAAAGAGAGTAGATTTAGATTAAAGAAAGAAATTCTTCGCTATGAGGCTGTGCGGCACTAGCGCAAGCTGCCCAGAGAAGTTGTGGATGCCCCATCCCTGGAAGTGTGCAAGGCCTGGTTGGATGAGGCTTTGAGCAACCTGGTCATGAAAGATGCCAGTCTCAGACCAAATCACTGATCCTGAGAAGCACTCTGGTCTGCCAGAGACTACTTTTCCTGTGTGTCTGAAAAGCATGAGACAAGTTCAAATTTGCTTTAGAAGGAATCCAGAAAAAACATCTTAATGTTGCTACATGGCATACTTGCCACTGAGCAAAATTTGAACAGGACCTGTTTACGTATCCTGGCAGTCTTATTCATACTGAAGAGCAGTGCCCTCTTCCAACACTGAGAAGTCACTTGTATCAGTAGTGCTAATATATCACTGGAAGCTGCATGATAAGGAATATCTCTCTGATTTTAGTCAAACTCTGAAATCTGGATTTCTGAGGTGGATTCAATTTACAGAACTGGTTAGTATGGGAGCAGGGTGAATCTTCTGATAAGTTAAAAAGCCAGAATCTGTACATTAGACCTACATTTATTCCTGGATTTTTTACTTCTTTTTTTAAAAAGCAAAGCACTAATTTTAGTTCAAGTCAATACAAGCACTAATAGGACTAAATAGCTCAGTTAGGCTCATCTCAGCCAGCATTGTATTTAAGGAAACATCACACTAATCACACAGTAAGCTGCAGATGCACTGAAATACTCATGGACAGACAGAAACGTGAACTACACTGAATGGAAGAAGGTGCCCTTGCATTAGCACAACTGTGCAAATTCGTGCCCCTGCTTCTTCTTATTGAGTATTGCTTGAATTTAACATCTTTGACCATTAATTACAATGTTCTGTGTATCCAGCCATCTCATATAAACACACATCATAAAATCACAGAAAGGTTTGGGTTGGAAGGGACCTAAAAATCACCCAGTTCCAACCCTCTTACTGTGGGCAGGGACCTTTTGCTAGACCGCGTCACTCAAAGAACCATCCAGCCTGGCCTTGAAGATTTCCAGGGATGGGGCACCCACAACTTCTCTGGGCAACATGTGCCAGTGTCTCACTACCCTCATAGTGAAGAATTCTTTCTAATAAGTAATTTAAACCTTCCCTCATTCCTATTAAAGCCATTACCCCTAGTCCTGTCACTACATGCCCTTTTAAAAAGTGCCTCTCCTGCTCTCTTGTAACTCTCTTTAGGTACTTGAAGGCTGCTCTGAGGTCTCCTTGGTACCTTCTCTTCTCCAGACTGAACAGCCCCAACTCTCAGCCTGTCTTCATTGGAGAGGTCAGAGCTTCAGCCCTCTGATCATCTTCATGTCCTCCTCTGGACTTGCTCCAACAGGTTAATCTCCTTCTTATGCTGGGGCCCCAGAGCTGAAGGTAGTATTCCATGTGGGATTTCATGAGAGTAAAGGGTGATTCCAAAGCATAAGTCTGACATGATTCTATTCTATTAGAGAATTTCAATTACACAATCAGTGAAGGAAGTTCTAACTCAGGCAAATGTATTAATATTTACAGTTTAATCATTAGATCGTGTTCATGCCTGGCACAGTGGAAGCTCTGTCCATAGAAGAAGACTCCAAGTCATTACAGTAATACAGATATAAAAAAAATAGCCAGGGATGAAAAAGTACTAATGCAAAGGGGTGGATGAATTTCCTGCTGATGTCAAATGCAGTCATGTTGACTTTAATGGGATCAAACAGAAAGACAGAGTGTGATTACAATATGATAGGATTTATAAATTCATTAGAAAGTACAAATACTCTTCCTTGTTTACATTTAAGTTTTCATTTTAATTGTACCTTAATATGTTTTCCTTGGGAAACAAATACATGTGACAAATTATGCCAGGTAATTTGTTGTAATAGATGCAAAGAACTAGAAGCCTGCTGTGAGCCATCAAACACATTCGGAGGTCAAAGCCATACTGTTTAATTCTTAGTTCTGGGAAAGAAATTATTCTAGTAATGTTACCTGGATACCAAACTGCACACAGACACTTGACTTTGCCGTTAATGTGTGAAAAACACTTCTTCAGCAGCCACCTGCCCACAAGCAATTGCAGCGGACTCTCTTACTCCTGTTATGCAGGGAAACTGCTTCTCCTTCTGTTATAGCTGTTGGTAAAGTACAGCCATATACATTGCTTCCTGACTTAATTCCTTAAAAAATATTTTACAAATGTCTCTTTCTCATCAATTTTTTTTTTCCAATTTAAATTATTCTTTTTCTCTGCCCACTGAAGCCTGCATTTTTCTCTCATCCTTTTCATTCTGAGATCCCAGCAGTGAACAGTCTACCTTTGTGGACATAACAGGTTCCTGTGTGTTAATTTTATGCATTAAAAATTGAACGCATTAGTGCTAATACAGAGAGATATATGATGGCCTCTAGTGGTTCTCTGTATGTATGCAGATACAATCTTCTGTGCCCCTCTCATTTTATGAGTGAGCATGCAGGAAGAAAAAAATTATTGATGTCCAGCTGTTGCCTTTTATGAAGAAAAACCTTTTGGCAACAGTAAAGAGAGCTGAACAATATGTCCAGAAGAGAGAAGGTGATCTCCTCCATCAAAATATAAGCTGGAATGTTTCTAAGCACCGCTCAGAATAGTCAACATGATGCAACCACAAATCACCTAAAATGTCCCTCGTTCTTTGGACTGAGCACCAGAGATGAGATCATTCATTCTGAATGGAGGCATCCTTCCTGTATTTGACAGCCAAAATCCTAGCGACCTTGCATGCAGAATGGGTTCCCAATTCTGTTTCCAGCTGAAGAACTGTGTGATGACTGACTGTTAGCCAACAAATGCGTCAGTCTCCTCTTTCTCCTGAGTCACATCCAGGTCTGTACACAAGTCTGTGTCTCCAAATGCAGGCGTGTGGAAGAACCTCGGCTCTCTTAGCCAGGCTGGATATTAGATGCTCACACAGAGTGCATCAGTGCTCTCACTGCAGTCCCTCAAACCAAATGTACCTGCCTCTCAGCTCTGATTGCCACTCTAACAGATCTGTATGCCTCAGGACCCAACTTTGGCTGACCAGAGTCAGCAGCTCCCTGATCTGAGGTGCCAAAGAATTAAAATATTTCGGCTAGCAGCATATTCCTTCTGCATATTGCTGCAGACATTCAGGCTATCTGAACTCTCTCACAGAGGTCTGTGCACTTTGGAGGAGCAGGTTTGCCAGCACAAGAGGAGAAAGAGCATGTTTCCGCTCATGTGAACTCTCTTACACTCTGAAGGATGCATTGTTCTGGGCCTGGAAATATTTTGATTTTGAAATGCAGCTGTGCCATGTAAACAGTTTTCCTCTGAAAAAAATGGGTGGTATGGTGAATAAAGCATTGGAATAAAAAATATTTATGCCAGGTTAATCCTCTGAATGGGCAAAATAATGTTCCACTAGTTTACCCATGTGATTCTTCAAAGGCCTTTTGATGTACTAATGTTGGCAACTCTTTAGGTTATAGCTCCCATATTTTAGGGATTTTGATTCGTTTAGTTCAAAAGAAATCTCCATTCCCAATAATTTGGCATCGTCTATTGTTAAAAATTATCCACAAGAGAAATAAGGAACCATGGCAACAAGAAAGAAATACATTAAAGTTATAAATCTCAAAGCATTTCAGTTCCTTATTCTTGCTTTTTATTCTTCTTTTTCTTTAAGTTGTTCATTTTTTGAGTCTCTTTAGAAATTCAAACTTTGGTTTTGAGACTTGTTAGGTAGAAAAGCATAAGGAAAACAAAGAGCTAAAACATTCTATAGATACATCAGTAGATGACAATCTTAACTTTCTACTTTAATATAGTTGTGATATGTTTAAGTATAGTCTTCAAATATTTATTTACACAGATGCACAAATTATGTCCTTAAATATGTATCCAAATATCCAAGCATAGGGTTTTTAAGGACTGAAAGATTAGAAGACAAATTCATAATGCCAAAATTTCTTTCTCAGAGAGAAAAAGAGTCTAACAAAAAGTCATTTAGGGCAAAATAGTAATAGGTCTTGAATCTTGGCATTGAAATCCTATCAACATCATTAATAAGCAAGAGGTGGATTATTTGACTTTTGGCTTCCCAAGAATTTAGAGGGTAAAATGCAAGATAATATGGCTGAAGGAAGTCAGACATGAAAAGATGACAGGTGAAAGGCTGACAACCCTCAGAAATTATCTAAAGCCCTTCATTTTACATTATAAGGCATTCTAAAGTAATTTAAATAGCATCAAAAAATTGTCAAGAAAATGCATTTCCGGCTGATCTCTGCTGAGTTTGGTCTCAACCTTCCTTACTGTTGTTTCTCAACAAAGTTTTGTGGTTGTAACTTTCTATGTGTGATCATTGCTGCTTGTCTGCCACAAAACGTCTGTGCCTATGTCTCTTTTGTTTATTTACATTTTTTGAAGGCATAAATACTTTTGCAAAAATAATTCAATTAAAAACCAAAACAAAACAACCATACAAAAAAACATTCTAAGAAAATAACATATTTTATTTAATAAGGATTATTTGCATATAGATAATTTACATATAGGACATATTTAGCTACCCATAGCAGTGGACAATAAATATTTTATTCCATATACCAGTTGATGATGGTGATGAAACACTTTCACTTTTGTCTCCAGACTCACCTCACTCCCTGTGGTACAGTGTATTATTCATTTTGCTGACAACAAACACTCAAACATCTGACATTAGATCACTTTCAATTAAGTGTGTTAGAGCCAAAGACTAAAGCTCCAGGGAAGAGGCATTTCGACTTAATGCCAGTTAAGTATAGGCTATCCCTGTACTGGAAAATACAGGTGGTTTGAAACAAGTCCTTTAGACTGTCTAGATTGCACAGATCAAAAGTGTTGTATGGATTTATTTACATTTGACTCTTCCTCCTGGATTTCCTTATCGAGACACATGTTTTGCTCATTGTGTTCCAAGATCCACATTTAAAAGCAAAAGTCTGAAGCCATCAGTTTCAAGCTTGAAAAGCAATGCATCAGCAAAATACTTTCAAAACTGCACCTAGCTGAAATGGCTTTTTTATTGCTGTAAGCATAGAAAAGATGTCTAATAAAGATTAGAAGTGCCTAAATGAGCTGTATGTGGGGGAGGAATCACTTAAGCAACACTATGAAGCATATCTATATTCTTAATATACTGAATGCCTTCTTATAGTATATTATTGTACAGACTATTTGAGGAGATTGTATGCTTTATTATCTTTTCTTGGACACTATGTGCTGAACTGAAGAGTTTTAGAGAACTGGACAAGACATGAAGCTGATGATACAGAGCCTAAAAAATTGGCCTGATTCACAGGGTTGCTGAGAGCCTATTGAAGTAATTGGCTCCACAGCCACTTAGTGCTGCTGAAAATAAACCATTTTCTCTCGTACTCACTAGTGTGAAATGAAGCATGACCCAAAACACCTGCCATCTACAGCTGGTTGGAAAGTTCAAGAAGCATAAAAAGAAATGGGAAATAAGATTTTCTCTTTCTCTTCTATTTTCGTGTAATTTTTATATAGTTGCTTCCCTCTGCTTATGAATGGAAACCCTAATTTCAGATCCTTGCCTGGGAGAATTTCTCTCACCCAGCACAAACCAAGCTGCCAGCTTGCTTTTAAAACTATGTAGGTTCAAAATTATCACTGCTGGGGCGTTACTGAAAGGGGAAGGTAAATATCTGTCTTATCAGGAAGCTGATACATGGCTGCTCCACTGGTAGCTATTCTTAGGGTACCAGGAGAGTCTGTTTTCCTTCCATGCTGTCCCTTTGCTACTGTTAACAAATGCTGCATTGAAAATCTTGTCCCTAATGAGGTCAGGAGTAAAACTGTTATTGATTTCGTAGAGCCAAGGATTCACACAGTATCTTTACGTATTTTTCCATCCATTTAGTGATAGATGTGTTTGTGTTTAGAATGGATAATTAAATTTTCATTATAATATAACCTAGTAGTGCTCTTTGGATAATTTTCCAAATTTATATTTAAAGAACCAGACTCTGAAACTAAACAAAATCTGTACTTAATTACTCTTCTGTAGACATGTTAGGTTTTTCTTTTTCAATGAAAATCAGTCACTTTTCTTCTCTTGAGGTAGGGGGCCCAGTGACATTCTGAGTAAAATGGTTGCCAATTGAGCCAATATCAGTACAATTAGAATAGAATGCATCAACAAAATCCTTTGTGACAAACTACAGGAAAAATCACGTTGTCATCTTGCTGCAGGTGATTTCAAAGGCAGAACGGCAGTATAGAGTGTGAATTAACAAAAATATTAAAATAGGAAGAAGTTTGCCTAACAAAGTAAAAACATTTCATTGAAGATTAAAGAGCAGTTCAGGTTCTGTGAAGAAACAACAAATTCATAAGTACATCTGTCTTCTGGACGTGCTCAGTTGGACATTGCCTTAGTAGTGGCAAATAACTTCTTTTGTGGTGCCATCCACTGTCTGCCAATGTTGTGAGAAGACCTTTTTGCTATTATGTTGTTTGAGAATGTTTAACCTCCTTAGATGAGATGAAGTACAAAGAGGATGACTATTAGAAGAGTTGTAACAGATATTAGGTGAGTTAGGGCAGTTGTCGCTGTCCATAATTTGTAGGATCCCTTATTTTGTGGAAAGTTTGTGTGGGAATCAGTTCTAGATAGGGATACCTACATATAAATGTGTGTGTGTAGCTCCAACATGCACACCAAATGTCTTAGCTCTTCTACAATTAATATGATCAAACAATGACGTGGAGTGACCTGGCTCACTTTCAAGAAGATATGGTTGCCCAGTTGTGCTAGCACTCTTGGAGATGCTCTTGGGTACTGTCATGGTTTAATCCCAGCCAGTGTCTAAACCCCACACAACCAGTGGCATGATGGTGAAAGTACAGTGGGATGGGGGAGAGAATCAGAAGGGTAAATGGGAGAAAGCTCATAGACTGAGATAAAGACAGTTTAAGAACTCAAGCCAAAGCTGCTCATCCAAGTAAATCAAAACAAAGAGTTCATTCATCACTTCCCATGGGCAGGCAAGTGTTCAGCCATCCCCAGGAGAGCAGGACTCCATCACATATAATGGTGACTTGGGAAGACAAACACCATCACTCTGAATGCCCCCACACACATACCTCCTTGTTCCCCCAGGCTTCTAGGATGACCGTGACCTCATACTGTATGGAATATAGAAGAGAGTGATGCTTCTATTTTCCCTTCTCTCCTGGTGGCCAGATTTATTGGTGAGCTTATACTTCATTTTGAGATGGCATATAATTTCCAAGACTTGCTACTCAGAGCAAATGCGTGAGACCCAGGGAATACAAGAGACAGTCCTGAAAGTACACACTAGAAGCTAAAATAATTTAACCCCCAGTGAAAGACCGGAATCAGACTAAAATTATGCATTTCAGTTTCTTTTTGAAGGAAATAAAAACTCTGCTTTTTGAGGTTAATTTCTAAATAAAATATTTGAATGCCCATTGAATTGGAAAATTACACCAACAAATTAGTCAGGAGTTATTCCTGAGAACGTATCTCAAGTTTGACAAAAAAAAGAAGTAAAATCATAGAATCATAGAATTATAGGATATGCTGAGTTGGAAGCATTCTGTTCTGAAATGCCTGACTACTTACTAGGATTTGATCAACCAAAATTATTTTAACCTGATTTTGCCACTTTATCTTTCTTCTTAATTTTTAGTGAAAGATAAGCATTAAGGAAAGGCTAAGACTTGACAAAATGCTGCATAAGAATTCTGTGTCCTGAGACAGATAATAATGTAGGTATGTAACTTCAGAAGTCTTTTAAGACACAGTCTGAAATTCCACCTTCAAATACTCATTTTGTTAATCTCTTAGAGTTCATGAAATGTGTTATGGCTGGTGCTTTTCTTGCTGTGAGACACTGGAATATTAACGGCTAATGACTCAAAACAATCAGCCATTTGCAAAAGTAGTAAGAAGCAGATCCTGGGAGGTTGGATAATGCTTTTTATCATGCCAAAGTCCTCCCTTACACCGTGGGCTCAGGTGTGAAAACTCCCCTTGGGGGAGGTATTGGTATATTTACACATTCACATGTAGGCATGAAGATATTCAACCCTCCCAATGGGGCATAAATGGCTCAACTGCGCTGCCACAAGAGGCAGCTGTCATGTCTTAGAAGGTGCGACAGTGTAAAACTCCCCATTCCCTGAGAGGTACCTGAGCATTCCCACCTAAGATGAGAGTGTATTGAACCCATTGAACTTTGCCCATTGAACTTTGTATTTCATGGGCTGCCACCACTCATGACGGATCAAGACTGCGGCAACCACTTCAACAAATGGGCATCTAAATTGTAGCGATCAGGTCTTGTGAAAAATCACGACAAATAAAAAGCTGTATTTAAACATTCTGAAATAGATAATACTATTTAAAATAATTAACTAATGTTTATGCAAATTGGATTGTAAATCTTAGGGCAAGAGTACTCTCTACTATCGAGAAAGTATGATCACAGAATCATGGAATCACAGAAGGGGTAAGGTTGGAAGGGACCATAGTGGGTTACTTGGCCCAATCTCCCTGCTCAACCAAGGTCATCCTTGAACACATTAGACAGTTTTGGATTCAGATGGTACTTGCATATCTCCAGAGGGAGATTCCGCAGCCTCTCTGGACAACCTGTTTCAGTGCGTGGTCCCCTGCACAGTAAAAAAGTTCTTCTTCATATTCAGGATCTCCATGAATATATGGTTTCCTCTCTGTTATGTATCCCTTAGAAAAACATACTGCTCCCCAAGGTTCACAAGGTTATCATATCTTTTTGTCTAAGAAAAGCTGCCACTTATGGAGAAGTTTAGGATATTTCAGGGAATTTATACAGCTGGCAGCTTGCTAACTTGGCATTAGATGAAATGTACACAAGTATCTAAAACAGCAAAGCAAAGTAAGAATGTAGACTATGCAATATTAACATATAAGGAATAATAAGTAGCATTGTTACACAGGGAATTCCACTATTTCCAATAGACAAAAGAATTTGGAAGATTTTAATCAGGATAAAGGTTTCTCAGTTTGACTCAAAGCTTGCGGAAAAATATGATGGGGAAAGATGTTTTGTTACTTTTTTTTTGAGGAGGGGAATGATAGAACAGTTACCAAACAAAATTAATGCTTCTCCTAATAGATGCTGAGAGCTAAAAACTACAGCCACTTCCCACTTCACTTTGGTTTTATTTGAGGACTTAAGGAAATTCTGAGCTTGACTCTGGAAAATTAGACAAGAAAATGAATATGAGATGTGGTAGATCAGAAAACATTCAGAAAATGTGAGGATGGCAGGCATTCAGAAAGAGGAGAAGCACCATTCCTAATGGAAAAGGATAATTCACTTGGTTGTATATTTATTTTTATATGTTTGTATCATTTTTTTTTCTGTAGATAATGTATTTCACTTCAAGTTTTTGATATATTTCACAAATGCTAATGAGTTGAGTTTCAGAGCTGCAGCATCCTGATGTTAAGTGGATAATACTAGTCACACATCACAGAGGAGAAAACTTGTGCTAAGCCCTTGTAACAGCAGTGAATTTTGCCCTGTGCGATTCTGGAAAGTCAATGTGTCTCCATGCTAACATGGGAATGCTCTGCTGAACAGATTAATGATGGGTTGTGTATAAACTTGCTGTGATTGCTCCTCTGTGCACAAATGCATTGTACACGTAAATCAAGCCTGAGTGCTACTCGGCATGTATATTGTAAAGGATATTAAGAAACAAGGCACATACAAAGAAGATAGAAGGAAACAAGCAGTGCACAGGTAGCAGGATCTGTCTGAATAGAGCTGATTACACACTCAAATTTTGGTTATATTTCAGCCAATCAGCCAGAATGCAAATGTGAGTACTTGTAGAAAAAAAGGAAAAACACTTGTCAGCAGGGGAAGATTACTTAAGAAGAGCCTGGTGCAGATCAAAAATTAATAATCTGGCTTTTGCTCCCATCCCAAGACAATAAAACTGCTCACTGTCCTCTACATTCTACATTTTGAAGCCAAAATTCATCTCTGAGGGAAACAGCAAAGCCAGAAGGGGCAACAATGATCTTTGTCATCTTATCCCTTACTTAAAATGGAATCCTCCTCACAGTTACACAGAAATCTCTCTCCTATATGAGTCTCAACCACCTTGCTCTTAGAAGAGAAAAAAAAGCAAAACAAAAAAGCATAAAATCTTTTGTTCCTTTTCTGAGAAAAAAAATGTGCTTCAAAAGATATTTTTTCCTCTTTTCATTTCTTACTCAATCTATAAACAATATGCCATCACTGAGAGGAATAAAAGGGTCATTTTATAAGGACAGTGGTGCCTTGATGGAAACGTGTTTTGCCACTTGTTTTGTGAATAACATTTCCAGCTTGCCAACAATCTCTGGGACCTTTTCAGAAGTCTGGAATCATCCCCCATTACTTATTAAAGCAGGAAAAAACTGAATTCCATTCTAAAATTTTTTCTCCTGAGCAAAAATATTTGTTTGTTCCATTGAATTTCATCTAAAGAAAATAGTAAAAATTTGGAGCATTTTCTTAAAAATTCTGAGACTAAAATCTGTTTTGAGATAAAAGCATACACATTTATCTGCCTGGTCTGAGACCACTTACAAAGTGAACTGCACTGTCATATTGTCAAGGCTCAGTTTTAATACTTTTACATGTCAGAAAGGTAAATTATATGGTAACAAGGTTCAGAGAAAAGCTTTTCTTGGATAACTAGATTTTAAAAGGGATGGGGATGGGTTTTTATCAATCTGTGGTAAGGTTAAAGTAGTAGTAGGAAGGCAGTAGTATCAATAAGATGGGAAGATATTCTTGACTAAATAATTTTGACTGGAAGAAAAGGTAATCTGTAACTGATATTTGCAATGACATTTGAAGTTTATTGCAAATTATTGTAAGATTAAGAACCACTGAGGAATGTAGCTGCACCTACTCTCCGGTATTCTGAAAATCTCCAAGATTTTTGGCAAACAGAAAATAGATACTGCCTGCCATGAAAAGCCCCCAAACTTGGTTGTATTTTGACAACTACAGATAAAGCACAAAGCTGAAGGCATCTTCTGATTCATGCTTGAGAGAGAATTTTAAAATTTTATTCCATGATTGCTTCATACAAAATACGTTCAAGTTCTTGCTTCACAGAAAGATCTCAAAGACCATCCTGGATAGTGTCACCAATCATTCAGAAAGTAATTGAATAACCACTTGAGTGTGGTAAAAGTTCCTCATCACAGACATCTGATAGACATGTTTCACAAAAACAAACGTTGATAAAGATCAGATAAAGAAGTGACTGGAAAATGAGCAAAAATCTCAACAAATCTGTTGGTTTAAATAGTTTGAGCCCTTCACTTTAGAAGCTGTATCACTGACACTTTAAGTGGCTGCAGTAAAAGATAACCTCTCTCCCTGCAAAATTCACCTCATTTGGATCGCACTCTGTACAGTACCGCTACTGTATTGTTCGGCTTCTTTGAAAATCCTGGAGATCACAGTGTTAGGACAAACAGGCTCCAGCACAGGATCCATGCTGTCCTGCCAACACCCGCTCTCGCTACTAGGCTGGGGATGGGCAAAGTCTTGAGAGGGGCACAGCCAGCATAGCTGACCATGACTGATCAAAGGGGATATTGCATACCAGAAGCCATTTGCCCAGAGATAAGGAGAAAGGAGGAGGCAGGTGGGGGGAGCAGGGCGTTTTTGATGGTGATGCTTGTCTTCCAGAGCAACCACTATGCATGCTGAAACCCTGCCTCCTGGGAAGTGACAAGACATTGCCTGATGATGGGAAGTAGAGAATAAAATCTTTTGTTTTCCTTTGCTTTCACATCTGCAACTTTTGCTTTTCCCTTATTAAACTGCTTTATCATCTCCCATGAGGTTTTTTCCATTTTATTTTCTCCCTGCCTTCTCCCTCTGAGGAGACGAGTGACTCAGTGATGTCCAGTCAAGGTCAACCCCTTACACAGAAATTTTAAGCTTTTTCACTATCAACCTTATTTCTCTTGTCCCTTCTTAACTCTATCCAATTCCCTTCACACTTTTTAACTTGCTGCTGTTCAGAAGATGACATTTGCATGTAGCAGCTGCAGAACTAAAACACAGAAATGTAGGTGAAAGGTTTGGCAAGCCTATCTCATCAGTATCAGTAACTAAGTTTTCTTTAATATCATTAATATTGTGTGTAAAATTAGCAAAAAGAACTTCACATTTTGCTTTCCAATTCAGCTCATATATCTTTCAAGTCTTTTTTATTCATGTGGAAGAAACTTGACAGATTTTGAATACATCGTGAAAATGCTTTTTTTTCATGTTGAACACAAGGACTGTCCAAACTACAGTTGTTTTCCCAAAAATCAAGTAAAAAAGACCACACTGGAGAAAGGAAAAGGAGAAAAGGAAAAAAGAAACCCAACAAATTTAAAAGAAGTTTTTATTCATATTTTGCTTGTGTATAAGAATATTTCTCTTAACTTTACAAAACATTTTGAAATAAGAAATTCAACAAATGAAAAAAAAGAACTAATTCTGCACCGAGAAATGGATATCAGTTTAGCTACTTTATTTTCATGCTACTCATCATCACAACATCTAAAAGATTTCAGCTATCTCTATAGGCAATAAAATTAACATGTATTGAGTATGACACATTCAATTTCTCATGTCTCTAAAGAGGCAGATTTCCATTCATGGACCTTTTTCCTGATTTTTGTAGTTATATGTGATGAAATATTTTTAAATATGCACTCTGCAATTGATGCACTTCAGTGGGTATGTTTTAGGCTATAGTTCAGAAACTGGTGATGGATGTCATTTCTTGCAGGAGTTCATCTTAGATAATATTTTGCACTTAAATTTTGAGTCTTTCTTCTGAGGCTCCTAAGCTACTTTGTAATGTTGAATGATTCTTCATTATTATATATTAGATAGATAGGTAGATGTAAAAGCTATTTCACTCTTGACCAGAGAAGATGTGATTCTCCTAGAAAAACATTAACTCAGTGTCAAAACTGGTCTTAGAAAACTGGAATTGTTGCACTGTGCTCCAACTGATTAATTATATGTCCAATTGAAGTCTTCTTATTTAGGTAGAGAGCTTCAAGGTCAGACAGTACGTACTGAAAATACACCGAAGGTCTACTTAGTTACTGGGGCAGATGAGAAATTATGCACCAGCTTTGTGTATAAGGTGCTGAAAGAATTGTGTTCTATGTGCGCACTGCTGAGCACACTGGCTGAAACTACATCCCTTTATTGTGTGTTCAGAGAAGGAAGAACTTTGTCTGAACTCTGTGTCCAGAGACAATTACACGAAAAGCATTGTTTCAACATGACAACTATAGAAATTAGTTCCTTGATGCTAGTACTGGTTGCTTGATAATAACTAAGTGCATACAATTTTCTCAGAGCTTTATAACTGTTTGATTTTTTACAATTATTATTTTAGGATTAAGAATGTCACATTAGCAATATAAGTGCACCACAAATTAAAGGCAGCAATAGCACACTGACAGTTCAAAAAACCTGGGAGATTGTCATCTACAGATCACGCATCTGCAGCAATATTGCAATGATCAGAGTTAGGGAATCGGTAAAATCTTTTATCAAAATGCAGAAGTGAACCTCAAATAACTGTTGATAAAAGGTGTGGATTGAAAAAAGACCTTTGAAAACATAGTTAATTATAAAGAAAAGAAGCAAGACATATTAAGCTAGGCTAATTAAAATAACCTCTTTAAAACAGTGAGGTTTAGAGCTCTACACATAGAAAGGCTGAACATTAAGAAGGAAGAATTTATGGCTTGGAAACCTTTAATGTGGAAAATACTTTAGTATTTTAGGAGGTATTCCTTTTTATCTCAGAAAACATTTATAGTTAAGAAAATTTTACTGTTTTTCTGACTTTTTGAGCAAAGAAGTAAGACATATTTTGGAAATTACTTTGCCTATGGATATAAAAATAATGAAAATTATAGGAGAATTCTGCATACTATTCTCACATCTGACTTTTGGAAAAAATAAGACAACAGGATCAGGAAATAGCCATCAGTAGCTCCTGACTTCTTACTCTGAGACCATAGATGATTTCAATCTCTTCAGCTATAAGCTTTTTACAGTGCAGCACAATCTTCATTAGAAGAAAATGCTGGACACTAATGAACTCTTTAGCAAAAAAAAAAAAAAAAAAAAAAAAAAAAAAAAAAAAATCATGATAGAAACAGTGACCAGGAAGAAAACTTTACAAATTAAAGTAGCCAATAGACACACTTTTTAACTGTCAGACTGTTTAATAATTTGAACAAATGATTAATTGATAGAACAAAGGGACCATTTGGTGCTCTGTCTTTTCATGTTGAACTGAAAACTCAATTTAGCAAAATGAAGTTTTAGGACACTGGGACTTTTAGGAATGTAAAACAAGCATGGAAGTATTCAGAAGCTGAACCAATAAACTATTGCTCCTTTTGGTTAAATTCCTGAAAGTAGGAAATAAAAATAATCTGTAAATTACATTCCCTGGTATTTCTTTGGTGGACTATTGCCCAGACTTTAATCTCAATGACCCTTTTCTAGTCTGAACAGTGTATAGGCAATGAGTAGATTACTACGTGGGTGAATCCAGATTTAATACAACAGGCTTTAATCCAAATTTCAGACTACTAGACAAGCTGCAACAGTAAATATGACATCTTTCAATCAAAATTTTACCATCAGAAAGACAACAAAGCTCCTTGCATGGACCAAATAAGATCTCCAGAGCCCAGATGAATTTTAGTTCTTCTCCATCTTAATTTTCTATCATTAGACTGGTGCTAAAGAAGAATACATTGTCAAAGATTTATATTTTTTAGTTATATAAATTAGTGAAATCACCAGGTTAGCATATGTAAATATGTATCTCAGTGTGCAAACAGTTTAAAAGTGTCACACACAAACAGGACACAAAAATTATTTGTATGTCTTGTAGTTAACTACAAGAGAACTAGATTGGCCTCTTCTGACTGGCATATTTTAAGGCAGCAATCCAAAACACTTATCTGCTGTTCAGTGGCACTGACTGGAAGACAAAAGATTGCGTTGCACATATGGGTAGAATATGAGTTCATGTGAAATCAGGGGAGAATAAAACCTCTCTCAATAATTTAAGATCACTTCAATCTACAGTTTCTTTTAATTTCCATCCTGAACAAGGCTGCTTGTCACTAACACAAATCTGAGCAGAGAAAGGTGAGACAGGCTGAGTGGGGACCTAACTCAGCACTTTGCTGTCAGTCGCAAAATTAACTTCAGTAGATCATGAGAAGCAAGAGTTACCTCTGGTTCATAGTGCAAGCTTCCATCCCTGAGCTAAAGCTCTAGCAGGTCCTCGAGGAATAAGTGACACCTTTACAGAGAGAGAGAGAGTGCTGAGTACAAACCTCTACAAACCTTTCCCTAACCCTCAGGACTCTGGCATTGCTCCCACTGTCACAGCTCATGCCAAGAATCTTTTTTAGCTAGCAGTGGCCCTGGAAAGCACATATGCTGAGTGACTTCAGCACTACCAGCTCCAAAACTAGTCTGTGCAGCTGTGTGTTTCTTGTCACCTTCACCTTTCTAGGAGTATCATATTAGGTCGGAGAGCGATTCAAGAAGCTTCCAATAACCTAACTGAGATTCCCATTCAGAAAGTGCCTGTAACTCAATCCACAATTCAGGGAAATCAAACAAAAAAACTTCAATTCAAATTAATGAATAAAACATGAAAAATGGCCATGAAGATTCCAAAGGCTTGTTGGAATTGTGTATCAAACAGGAATTAAAAAAATGTATTTAATATCTTATTGATAGTGAGATTAAATCCATTAGGCATTTCTTTCCAGCATTCAGCAGACAAGTTGAAGATGTTTATTAGCCTACATAGTAAGGGTCTTTGTGCTTTTTTTTTCACATTCCACATATGCAACTGGATTTTGTAGAAGAAAATAAAGGAAGCATGCTGGATTTTATACTTCCACTACTACTTACAATCTGTTCAGGCGTTCACTACTACTGCTTAAACTCTCTCCTCCTTTTTCCTGCCTTCCAGAACTGACTTGTTCTTAAGGAGACAGATTCAATCTTTGTCTCCTGAACTTCATCCCTTTGCAGTGAACATGCTAATGTTATTTAAACAGTTCAGTTGTTTCCTCTGCTTGACTAAACTACTAATAGCTTGTTAAACAACTGAGCTAAAGGCAAAAGGTACATTTCACAGTGAAGCTTTTCTAGAGACTCTGAGAGGATATTGACTTTGCTTTAATTGTCCATGACAAGCTAACTTTTAAGTTCCCAGCCCAGAAGTCAACTATACAAGGACACTGTAGGTTTGAACAAGAAGCAGCTTCTTATGGAAGTGCCAAACTCATTTGCAAGGAAATTGAAAGGACCAAAATACTAAGCCCACCTGGGAAGAATGCGAATCAATGCCTTGAATCTGGATCTGGAAGAGACTTCTTCAATCGTAATGAGCGTAGGCAGGGAGGGTGTTGAGGGTTTCTGTTTGTGAGCCAAGAGCTAGAGAATGGACTTGTAAAAATTGACAAAATTAAAACGGAGAGGTACCCTTAGACCTAAGGCCTTCCCAGATCCTTCTGTAGGGCCTTCCTACCCTTCAGCAGATTGACGCTCCTGCCCAGCTTGGTGGCATCTACAAAATGAGGGTGCACTTGGCTCCCTCACCCAGATCATTGATAAAGATATTAAACAGGACTGGCCCAGATACTGAGCCCTGAAGAACCACTTGTGAACCACAGCCCACATTTGACTGGCCACCAGCTGGATGTGGCACCATTCACCACCTCTCGCTGGGCCAGGCCATCCAGCCCCATGCTGTCTGAGCCTCATCCCCCAGCTGTCTTGTACCAGCTGCATGATGGTACTCAAGATTGTCTGCTCCATGACTTTCCCCAGTACCGAGGTCAGGCTGACGATCCTGTAGCTCCCCAGATCCTCCTTCCAGCCCTCCTTGTAGACGGGTGTCATATTTCCAACCTCCAGTCAAGTGGGACCACACCAGCGAGCCATGGCTGTTGATAAATGATAGAGAGTGTCTTGGCAAGCTCTTCCACCAGCTCACTCAGTAGCCTTGGGTGGATCTCTCTCCACAGATCTGTCTGTGTGGTGTAGCAGGGCCACTGACCATATCCCTTTGGATTATGGGGAGTTTCGTTCTGCTTCCCATCCCTGTATTCTATCTCAAGTTGCTGGGTACCTGTAAAACAAGTGGTCTGGTTATTAAAAACTGAGGTAAAGAAGACATTAAGTACCTTGTCCTTTTCCTCATCCTTTTTTACTATATTTCTCCCCACATTCTATAAAGGGTGGAGATTCTCCATAGCCCTCTTTTAATTGCTAATGTATTTATAGAAGAAGTATTTTTTATTGCCATTTTCAACAGCAGACAGATTAAGTTCTAGGTGGACTTTCTTCTAATTATTTCCCTATATAACCTCACAATATTATTGCCTCCTGAGTTGCCTGCCCCTTCTTACAAAGGTAATAAACTGTCCTGTTTTTTACTGAGTTCTAGCCAAAGTTCTCTGTTCAGCCAGGCTGATCTTCTTCTCTGCCAGCACATCTTTTAGATGTGGGAATGGCCTGCTCGTGAGCCTTTAGAATTTCCTTCTTGAAGAATGTCCAGCCCTCCTGCAATTCTTTTCCCTTCAGGACTGCCTCACAAGGGACTTTGTCATGAGTATACTTTTCTGACTACGGTCCAACTGTCGAAGTGACACACGGGCAGAGAGCTCTTTCCTGCTGTATGGTAGACTTCTCATACCTGAACTACCACACATCAAGGACTGTACACACTGTCTTTAAAACAGGTTCATTCTGGACACACACACTCACTTCCAACAGCAGTTAAGAGCAGACATACTCCCCTACTAGGTAGGCTTAAAATGGTGTGTGTAAAGAAGGCTTACAGGTTGGTCTGGACAGAGAGTTGTGAATTATTTATGTGTTTAAAACTGTGTACTTGCAAAAAGAATATAAATTGCCCCAAATGTTTAAAAACAAAACTCATTCTTTTCATTCAGCTAGGCGGAATGACAATTTGGAAAGGAAAAGGAAAATTTTGCCCAGCACAGATAAGATACAAAGCATATTTGAAAGAAGAAGAAGAGTCTCAGTCCTCCACAGCAGACACTGCTGATTTGTGGCAAGATTTGCCACAGAAGCAGCATCAATGCAAATTTTCATGACAAAGAATGTAAACCAGAATTTATGCCCAGTGCCTACAACATGATAAAGTCATTCCTCCCTCCTGCGCCAGCCACAGGACCACCTCTAGGACACCAAGCCTCTACTTGCGTCGCCTTCAGGTCCCACGTGGAAGTAAGCCCAGTCCTCCATTGAATGCACAAACTGAACAGTTAAAGTGCTCAGGATGGTTTGGACATTAAATGTTCACATTTGTTCTTTTCAAATCACCTCCAACAGGAACATCATCTACTCACTGGAACAGTTGTAATTTTTTAGCTCCATTACAGGCTTATTGTTTTGATGTGCCCTCCCATCCATCACACCTTTGTACCTGACAGTTTTTCAGGAGAAGCAGGATTACCTTTTTACAGATAGTCATCTGGGTGCCGATTATCTGCTCAAATGAGCCTGTTTCCAGGATTTGACACTGTGCTCCTTTGACTGCCAACACCATTGGCATTACCTCTCTTCTCATTGAATGTGCCTCATCTGCTAACCCCTCCCACTTCTACTATAGATACGGGACAAATCCACCACAAATTAGCTAGGGCCAGTTACTTAAAAATTATTACATGTAGTCACAGGTCCAGCACAGCACACTGGGGGATGTGTTTATATTCTCCACACATTTCCTAGCTCAGGCTTGTTTAACACAGGGCATCTGATGCTTGCAGGAACAAAATGTTCATTTACACTAAGTGTAATAGTACGCTTAGTTCTGTGCTCTCATTACTACAACTTTATTTGCAGGCAGCTTACTAACCTAATTGTAATTTATAGACCAAACATTTCAACTTAACAAAAATAACATTTCTTTGTTTTTTTCTGATAAAATACAAAGTTAATTTAGACTTCTGAGTAATAAGGTACCTTCAATATCAGCATATTCCTAGTTCATTTACTTACACATAGTGTTCTTTTTAGACCTAAATTTTCTCCCACTTGCTTTTCTAAAAGGTAAAAATCTCAGCATGATGACTGCATTGTGTTCATGCTGCAACATCAAAACTAAATGCTTTCGGGCTAGAAACTCGGAAATGACAAATGTAATTAAAGCTTTGCTTTAAAATAATGTCTCAGAGCTTATTGGTAGTGAGAAGAACTTCCCCTGATGTCTGAGTGTTCCGACGGCTGTGCTGAGTGAAATCAGGTTAGATTCCTCTTAACAAGTGCAAAAATAAAGATTTCCACTTTTGTGGGATGTGTAACAACCAGGTGAATATAATACTGGCCACCAAAGCTATTTTCAGAGAATATACAACCTAATAATTTAGTGTCACAAAAAAACCCATTTGTGTTACACTTACAATATTTCTTTTTCTGTGGTACATATCCATTCTTCCTATAGTTTTTAAGTTCTGCATTTTGTGGTTTCATATTGCGTATCTTTGATAAAGTAACTGATCTGGGGGAAAAAATATGTGCAATATGCTGAACATACCTAGGCTGCAGCAAAATCCTTGAGAAATGCCACATGAAAAATGCTTAATGAATATGAATTGAGGGAATGAAAGAGGACACAAAAATAAATAAAAAAGGTTTTGCAAAAACAGTGTTTCAAAGCTGGAGTTACTGAACAAAGAGCACCAATGTAGAAATGATCTTGCCACTTCATGAGTATTTTTGTTAATGATCTTTGCCACAAAAAGTAAGACTATGCTAATGTATATTGTCACTGAAGAAAATCTGAGAGGCATTATCAGTAACAAAGATCAAGATACACACAGAGGAAGCAATGGATGACCTTGAGAACTTGAGACTACAATTTGAATGACATTTTGCAGTATAAAAAGAAAAAAAACCAAGATACTAAGCCCAAGGATTCTTGCTATAAAAACAGTTTGAAATACAAGAGAAGGACAAAATACAGAGAATACAGGAGAGGAGAGTGGTTTTGCCACAGATGAACCTGCAATAAGGCATATGAGATAAAATATTCCAGTAGATCTCGGTAAATATTAGGGCCATTATACAAGATCTTTACAGGCATGACAGAGAACACTGCACCGCAGTTGGTGGAAGAGAAGTGTTCAGGCCAAAAAGTAAACAAAAAATCTTCTACAATGATCAGGCCAACAGATATCTCATTAATTTTGGGGTAAACTGACTGGCTCAGTGGAGCCATAAGTGTTGTCTACAAAATAGCAGACTAACAACAGAAAAAAAACCCCAACCTCTAGAAGAGAAGGATATATTGTAAAGGACAATTTTGTAGTGTCCCATTTGGTTGCACTTTTACCTTTAAGAAGATTATGAAACAAACCTCCTAAGGTTTAGGGGACAGAATATAAAAAAGCATCCAAAAGTGACAGGGTAAATTTACATATGGGGTCACCTTCTGTATATCCCTAACATGGCAGAAAACTGCATCCAGTGACCATGGTCTCTGTGTCAGAAGTTAGGGGGGAAGAAGACAAATTCTCCTCTGCTTTTTCTTACAGTATATTCTTGTTCAGCCTTCTTCCTACAAAACCATTAGTCACTGAGAAATACCTCCACAGATCCAGCTTGGGATAATAATAATTGTAGCTAAAAAAAAGAAAATTAATAGATATATTTTTATACTTGTAATTTCTAGTTTTAGGTCTCCAGAGCTAGGAAGACATGTTCTACGTATGGTAAGGGCAAATGTTTGGGTTATTGAACCATCACTGTATTCAATTTTATTTTGACAAATAATTCAAATGTTCAACCCAGAACAACTCCTACATATAAGCATTCACAAAAAATGAGATTGTTCCATCACACAAAGGGGACTTTGAATGATGCTGCTGGCCACTTAAAGCCTTCATCCCATGAACTAGAAGGCATTTATGTCTTTGTGATATAATCTTCATCGACATTTACAAGTGAATTTCTGTCAGGCAAACATAAGTTGCTTCATAAAGGGTAGTCCAACTTATAGTTATTAGTTTATTCTCAATGGACATGTAAGAATTCTTTTAAATAATAGTTACTGTAATTTGAAATGTCAGTATAAACTTACTTTAAAAATAGTAAAAGGTATTCAGAGAAATGAGTTTCTCTTTTGAATTGGAAAAGTGCAAATCGAATGGAAAGTGTTTGGCCTGATTGCTGAAGTCAAAATATGAAAGAAGAGTAGTGGATAAGGGAGATAAAGGAGAGGTTAACAACTCTTACGTGCCATCTCTGGGCCTCCTTTGAAGGAGTAAAGTTCTGCAGAGTCGTTTCCTCTTTAAAATCTGAGAATAGTATGGAAGAAAAAAGAAACAAACTTGACTTAAAAAAAATGGAATGTCAAATCTCAACAGTTAAGGGCTCTGGAAGTGTCATGGTCCTGTTATTCTTTAGAAAGTATGACAAGAAGCAATCTGAGAATATTTTCACCTGTCTCTTGAGCCTCGGAGACCTTTTTGTTTGATATGAGCCCCTCCACATCTGACAAAGACCTTCTTTACAGGATGGAATCAAAGGTGTTTTTTCATTCTACCCATTAGTCCTTAGAATGAAGCTGCCACAGACTTCTGCTTCTGAAGGAATTTTATGTCTTCTTAGGACAAGAACAATAACCAAATTTAATTTCTTTTCTTTGAAGGGTAATAGATGTTCAAGCAAAGGCATGATAAACCCCTGCATAATTAGCCAGTGTGGAAGTAATAGAGAGTGATCTAGAAACTGGAGTCAGATCTCTTGTAAAGGTGTAGTGGTTGATATGACATCAAGCTAAATCTGACACTGGGTTTCCAGATATCTTCCTGCTCTTAGTTCCTCTGTCAACAGTTACATTTTATCGGAATTCACATACGTTTTCATAATTTCATTTCCAGCTCTCCTGGAAGTATGTAAAAGACACGTAGATACGGTGCTTAGGAACACGCTTTTGTGGTTGTCGTGGCTGTGCTGGGTTAATGGACAGCACAATCTTAAAGGACTTCTCCAAACTAAGTGATTGTATGATTCTACAATTCTAAGTCAATAACTGCTGCTGTCAATCACGGATCTTGATTAGGCAGACAGAAGTGGTAGAATTTTTGATGCATGTTAATTAAAGAGCAGTAGAATGCTTCTCATTTCATAACAACTGGAAAGAATAGGAAGCCACAAGGCAAAACAGTAGTTTTCAGAAAAACATCTAAGGGGAGGTCTCTGGATGCTTGACTTCCTTTCAGGTGCAAGTCCCAGTGCAGACTTGCCTACTAATCAAGGTGCACATATGCCCAGGTGAAGGTTGAAGCATAGGGGGGAAAAAACTATTTTTATTTTAATGGATAGGAGAAGGGAAGGAATTGAGTTGTACTCCATTCCACCAGGGCATATCCAGAGTGAGATTTTAGTTCTTAATATAATACATTACATAATCCACATCTTTGAAATGGGAAATAAGGAAGACTCAGGCAGCTACAGACCAGTGAGTCTCACCTCTGTGTGCAGCAAGATCATGGAGTAGATCCTCCTGGAAACTTAGCTAAGACACAGTGAAAATAAATAAGTGGCTGGTGACAGCCAACATGGATTCACTGAGAGGAAGTCATGCTTGACAAATTTGGTGGCCTTCTTGTGGGGTTACAGCATTGGTGGGTAAGGGAAGAGCAATTAAAATAATTCTTCAAGCTAAAGCTGAATACTATGGGTCATCACTTGATATAATGAAATTTACTCTTTTTTTTGCGACAAGGAATGGGTAGTTGCTTAGAGGCTACAAGTGTGGCTGGAAGCAGCCATGGTGGTGTTTGAGAGACACAGAATGCCCATAGGAAGTAATATCAGTAATCCTGCACTGACAATGAAAACTGAAATGTCTCTGAGGCAGAGTTTACTGAAAAAACAAGCTTCCAGCCTGTGCGAGCAAAAAAAGTGCTTATTGAACAGACATCAAAAAAAAGGAATCTGAACCTTCTTCTCCACTCTCTCCTTGCTCCACAGTAGTATTGAGAAAAACTAGGACTTCATATGCATATAAACAAGATGACATTTTAAAAACACCTGACTAATTACACTAAATTTTTTTCTTTCTAAACAGCCCAGAAAAGGCCCAGGTTTCTTGAGTCAGTGGATTGTGGTTCGTGGTTGCACTTTTCCCGTGCCAGAATTACCTTTTACTGAGGTAGAGCTGATTTCAGCACAGTTTCTCAGTTGGCTTTCCTTGTTGCCCATAAATTCTGCATTCTTTGTGACATCAGTGATCCATTCATGTCCCACAGCTTCGTTAACACTGGGACAATCGTGCCACCTTTATCTTATCTCAAATTCCCATCACAGTGGCTTGGAACAGTCCAAGTTCTAGGTATCCATAAAGGCATATTTGGTGGGAGAGGGGGTGGCTTCAGTGGCTGCAGGTGCCATCTGTCCCATAATTGGGGTGATCTTTCTTTGTGCTCTGTGTAGGAGCAGTTGCTTCTTTACACAGTTTGCAACAGCAGGAATTCTTGTCTGGATGCGTTACCCAGGATGTGCCAGACAGACCTCGCCTGTGCCAGGCCTGGAGCATCCTCCTGTCGCTCCATTCTGTGCTTATCTCACGGCAAAGTCCTTCTGTGGCCTAAACAGTGTTTGGGACAGGCAGCTGTGCTCTGTAAGTCCTCACAACAGGTCACAGGGTAAGTAATGTCCCAGACACTGGTTCTTGGGTGCTGAAATTTTCCATGCTTAAGGGCTGAATCAAGATCAGTGTTTCTGCAGAAGGTTCCAGCTAGAAAAATATTCCATTGTTTCCAAGGGAAAAGATAGTTTCTCCTACCAAGTTAAAAAAACAAAACCAGATTTTTCTCTGAGCAGCCTAGAATCTCCATCTTTGTATAGGTTCTATTGTGAATTTTGGTCAATGCTGTATTTGTTGTATATCTGAGTAGGAGACTTTGGCCTGATGAAATGGACTTGAGAACAAGAAAGGGGGTAAAAAGATATTCCATGTAAAAGGAAACTGAGAGCTGCATGGTTAAGGGAAACCCTGCATTTTCTGGGTTTCTAAATTGTTGCTCAAGGATCTGATTTGCAGTGATACTAATCTTTCACAGCTGGATTGAGAGATGTTGGGAGCTGGTTTTGACCATAGTGGATACTATGTAGAGCTAAGTACTCTATTTTGGAGGAAAAAAGAATAGAAAAATATCTCAGAGCCTCTAATCATTCAACACAAATTGGTGCAAACTTGGTTCTTGCTTATTTTATGCAGCAGATAACAGTCAACTGTTCAGCTGTGACACTGGGAAATAACTTATCTCCATGAAGGTACTATGGGAATAAATTAATTCATATTTTGGAGTCCATGGGTACCATTGCAATGACTGCAGTAGCCAAGATGATGAAAGGATTAATATCTTTGTATTCACAGAAGGTTTTGGCTGAAGCAGGAGTCCTATGGGTGAGAGGGAAAGTGCATATATATAAAAACCACGTGCAATCTTAATTCTGTCATTTTCTAGCTTTTAAGTTCTAGGCTTCACAGTCTTGAAAATATTCTCCTTTATTCTTGGATTTTTTCTGCAATAGAGAAAGAGGCAGAGGTTAAAATGTACATTGATTAACTAAAAGCAGTTTCTGGGTTCCCTCCCCTTTGTCTCTGGAGGGATGTCCCTAATCTTTATGTAAAGCTAATAAAAGGAGAGAAAACTTGAATCCGTTATCATTCACTGCAGAAAACACAATTACATACTTATACAGCACAAAACATAAATTATTTACCTGATGGACCACAGTGGCCTCTGAAGAAAAATGTTATCTGTCTTACTAATGTATTTTGAACACATACATGGGGAAAAAACAATAAAAAATCATACAAAATCTTTATCCAGTGCTTGAAAATTAATTGACTAACACTTCAGAATAAACATATAGAAACCTTTGTTTTTTCTTAAATAAAACCAAACTAATTAGGTTTTCTTAGACATAGTGCAACATTCCAAATATTCACTGACAATGAGGCTTTGAATTTGCTTGAAAACTTTCCAGGTTATTTTTTCCCCACTAATAACTTCAGTACAAATATTTCTGTTCTAAAAGAGTGCTTTTTAACTTCCCTGATGCACAATAAATGCACTCTGTTAACAACTTCCACCTAGAAAGCTGCTCCAGGAAGAAAAAATGGTTAAATCCAATGAAGTTTTCAAACTAATTCAGGTGTAAACTGCTCAGTCTACTTGTGCAGGTTTTATGACATGAAGAAAATTCTTCCCCAAGAGGATTGCCAAGCATTGGAATAGACTGCTCAGGGAAGTGGTTCAGTCAGTTGTCCCTGGAGGTATTTATAAGACATGTAGATGTTGCACTTGGGGACATGGTTTAGCGGTACACTTGGCACTGCTGGGGTAATGGTTGAACTTGATGATCTTTTCCAACCTTTATGATTCTATAATTCTAAGATATTAAATAGGCTTTAGCTTCAGTGTATAGCATTTAAGTAGAGGATAAAAGTGAAAAATTCAGTTTATTAATTACTTTATGTTTATTGGTAGTACAAAGTAGGCTTTGAAAACTTAGACTATGAAAGCACTACTTGTTAATTCAATAGTTGTGTAATACTTAAAAAAACTTCCCAAATCTGCAGAGAAACTTCATCTTTGTGTAAGCATTTTTAATGGTGCAAACAAGAAAGCAACAAAATGAGAAGGTATAGTCAATTAGGGACTGCTGGGAAAAGTTCCAGAGTCTGGTTTTCTTTTATCAATATTGTTTTTACAATGTTACTTCTTGAAACTTAACTCAAGTCTGAGATTAATTTTCAAATAAATCAAATTAATTACCAAGGAAATAAGAAGTAAATAAAGGTAACGAGGCAATTATAACTTATGAAAAAGAAAAGAAGCATACTATAAAGAAAGTCATAGATAATGCCAGGGCTCAGAGGCTGAAGTATTTTATTTCTTTCAATAAGTCTAATATTTGTAATAAATCCTATAAAATACTGTTGTGAACACAGACAATAGAGCCGCAAACTTCAAGGAACTGATCAACAGAATGGCTGAGTTGGAGAAGATAGGAAAGTTACAATAGAAAATAGAATATATATATATATTAGAAAAACTAGTTCCTACCATAAAATGAGGCCAAGATCAACCTTTTGTTAAAATTTTCTAGAATTACAGCAGACAAAAATGGCCAGATTCTGAGGAAATGTTCAGTAAGATTTGAAAATTCAAATACTCCCCAGACGGTCTCTCCAAGATTTTTGTGATCCGAGGTCTTCATCCACCTCTGGAAAATCTTGTTTTAATCACATTATATATTAAAAAAAAATATATAAAGAATATATGACTACTGAAACACCTTGATGTTACCTGATGAGAAATGCTCCTTACTGGCACAGCTTCTTTCCCTCAGCTGCTACTTGTCTGTTGACTTACCACAGGCAAATCACTTCAATCCTCACCACTTCAGCCTCCCCATCAGTAAATCAGGACTGGCACTTCATCTATTTTGTAAAGTGCTCAAACTTCTAATGTCAGAATTCTCAGCTGGTAGCTCAGCGCTATGATAAATATGAGATTTTTGGCATACAAAAATGATTATGCTTTTAATGGAAATAAAAAATATAATTAACCCTCAAGCTTGGTACTGTGTGATAAAAGTAATCAAAATGTGTGACAAATTATCTGTTTTATTGTGTCTTATATCATAATTATGTATTCCTAAACTATGCTACAAAACTTAAGGATGGTTTTCTTACCATTGAAATGATAAACCTCTAGTGAGGATTTTGTTTTGTTTTGATTCAAGCCAAGAAAATGTATTCTACTAGGAAAAACCATGGTGATCCCTTGAACAGGTTATGTTGCACTGTGGGGCACTTTGAACTGTGAGCAAGGATGTGCTATAAATTGTTAAATGCTGTTTAAGTGTACACAAAACACAAAAGGAACAACAACAATCTATGCTTTGATGGCAGCAAAGTGTAAATGGGCAAATATTAATAATTGCTTTGGCAATAATTTTGTTATGGATTGCATAACAAATTATTACTTGAATCTTTTAAGTTCTTTACAAAACCTTGGTTATGAAAAGTTAAAATTAATAAAAATAACCTCAGGATAGTCACTAATTTATGACTGCTCTACTGAAGAGTGTTAATTGTCACGGAAAGATTGCAAGCAAGATATGCATGATAAATACTGGTTATCCCACTTACAAAGTCTTATCCATTTTGTTCTAGACATAGTCCCTTAAAAGGGAACAGGAGTTTAACCTCTGGGCAAATGACAAATGAAGTACACAATCTGTATCACTTACACATGAGACTCATGTCCGCTCTATCAGGAGGTGATTAAATCTATGGAAGAAAAGAATCCATTGACTGACAATGAATACCAGAACCCCTTCTCACACAGGAAGTCCCTAACTGCGAGTTTCTGAAGGCTAGAAGGTTCTTCTGGTAAAATCTCATTATGTTGTTTGTAAGCTCTTCTTTATGTATCAGCTTTTGATGTCTACATATGATTTTGACCACATCTCTGCCATCAAAATAAATAGTTCTCATATTTGAGCAGTAGATGGTTGGACAGCTGCCTGCTTGTTTCAGAGAATGAACACAAGTAGCCTTAAAACATGGAGTACATTCAGAATAGCGAAATGAAGAAACTGAGTTAGACAAGACATCAGAGAACAACAGTTTTGTTGAGGCTCATGGAGATTAGATAGAGGTTAAAGGGAAGCCCACTGATCACATCTTACCCACCAGTCCTCTCTAAATGTAGAAGGCAATACATTTGTTCAGGCAAAATTTTACCATAAATCCACGCTAGTTTCTCCTGGTCATCCTCTACTCCTTCATATGAGGATTGTCACAATAACCTTCCAAGTATCTGAGATAAGGCTGACCAGCCAGCAGTTCCCCAAGTCTTCTATGCTCGCCACCCTCAAGGCGGGCATGTTGCTTGCTTTCTCCTGTCGTCAGGAATCTATCTCAGCCATCACAATATCTGAAAGATTAGAAAAGAGCAGTCATGAAATGGGGGTGATAAAACACCGTAATAGTTTGCCCAGAGAGGAATATTTCATTGGTGGATTCTGCCTCTACCTGGGAACACTCATGTTTTTTGAGACAATTCCAGTCAGCATGCCAAACTGACCCTCTTGGCAACACCAGCCATGAAGGGCAAAGCTAATCTATTCCTGAGCTTCTATGCCTTTCACCTACCCCCCAAAATCCTCTAGTCACTCTTGAACTTGCCAGGGTCTCCATGGTAGTACCATGGTGTTGATATGGAAAGTCAGGAAAAAGCAGAAGTCTGGGTTCCAGACTCGATGCTGTCAGGTGTACTTTTCATCCAATCAAGTGTAATCAGTGTTTTATTCTTGCCATACGTCACTGAAGAGATGCTGGTATGGATTTCCACAAGCAGATGTTGCAATGGCAGCTCCAGCCAGCAGTTGTGGAGCCACACTGACAGGTGTTGGGAACAAGATACCAAGCTCCATGGAGAGAGAGGCAATGTGTTAATGTGTGAGCTTTGAGAAAGGGCAAGATGGCTTCATAACTTCCTCGGATTTATAGCAGTCCCACCAGAATGTAGCTCTAGTCTGGGCCCATGGTGAAAAAATGACTGATTGTATTTCCTGACAAGGGCATCCTTAACTTTATATTAGTGCTTCATCAACTGTTTCAAATGCATTATATTGTTCATCATTCAGACAAGTATGCACTGCAAGACAGCAGACTACTGTCTATCTGTCCTCACAGAAAGATTAATACGTTTCCCTACTCCCACTTTGCCATAAAATGTTTCATCAGTTCCCTCAATAATTCCACAGATAATTTCGTGTGAATTGTAATAGAGATTAGATTCATTTTGCATTGATTGAATCAAATAAACAATTTTCCAGGAATTAAATACATTCGATAAGAACAACTGCCAGCCATTTGCCTTGATCTAGTATTTAAGGATAATACTAATCTTTTAACTTGGGTCCAATCTAATGGCCACTTTCACCATTCAACTAGATTTAAATTCACATTCCTATTTTTTCTGAATTTTCTTTTAAGAATATCCTTTATCTTCAATAAACAGGGACTAGAATCATAGCTAACCTTTGCTTGCAGCACTGTAACTTTATTTATTTCTTTTTATCAGAATTACACTAATGGTCAGCAAAAGCTAAGCAAATCCTGATTTCTCAGTTAATGTGTTTTACTTTAAAATGGGAATTATTAATCATTTAGTGCTCAATCCCACAAGGCTGAGGATGAACATCTGCTGATAACCATCACTGAGCTACTCAGCTGCTGATGATGGTGTTGCTATCACACTGAGAGCCTGATAAACTGCAGCAGATTATTTAGATCCTAAACTCTTTGCAGTGGGGATTATGTCTGCTTTGTCCCATGCCACATGTATTACAAAAGAACTGACTGGTAGCATTTAGCAAAAGCTGAGAAATTAGCCACTGCAGGGCTTTGCAACAACTGGCTATAAGTGATGCTGATCCACAAAGATCATCCCCATCTGGCCACAGGAGAATAACTGGTGATATTGGTTCCGTGGGAAGTGTCCTTTCAGGTACCTCCAGTAACTCCCGCCTAAACCATTTAGATGTTTTTCTCCTTCTCACAAAATTACTCTTAGCTCCCAACACTTGCTGTCAAAGGAAAAAGAACAAAAACAGACAAGCAGACCCCAAACCCAGCAACCACACAATGCTCTGCTTCCTCCCATGGGCAATCTTAACCTTTTCAGGCGCTGTAAAGCAATATCAAAATTGTATAAATTTCCTTTTCCTCCTTCCCACGCCCTGTTGCCATCTCACTTCACCTCAACCCCAGATCTCACTGCTCATTTCATCCATGACACATCTGCCTGGAAACCTGGGATGTGGGATTTGGCCTGCCTACACAAATGCAGCAGGACAAGCTGGGAGCTCCCAAGATTGCGCTCAGCAGCTTATTGCCCCACTCTCCTGATCCCAAAGGTTATCTTGGGGGAAGAAGCTCTGTGCCAATATGGCCATGAAGCAAAGGCAGATTGAGTCTGCTTGTTCCCATCTGTGCACATATGTCCTGAGAGAGTCCTTGCCTGCGTCAGCCTCTCTTCTGGGAAAAACAGTAACAAGGCACTGCAAGATCCCAGATTTTTATTCATGGAAGGACTTGTGACAGTGAAAGCTGTATCCATTGAAGTTCTTAATGAAACAGGGGTAATTTGGTATTTCCCAGAAAAAGGAAAAAAGTACTTACAAGAAGCTGATTAATAACTCGGAAGCCTGCAGTCTGAGAAACTTGATTTTTTATTTTATTTCTGTTCTTAAAGTATAGCATTTTTAACACAAGAGCACATCTTCAAAGAAAATGTATTCTGGGAAAAACATACAAACAAAAATAAAAAAAAAAGCCCCCCCTGAAATTTACTTTATTCCATTTTGAGAACATTTTCTGAGTTTTAGCTCAGAATTTCAGCTGGGTGGACCAGTTCCTGGAAAAATAGTTGGGTTTGATCAAAAGGTAATTTTCTGATGAAAAAAATATTCTGTTGGAAATCCTAGAGCAATTGTAGTGCAATCCTTAAAATGGCTGCCCCCTTCATGAGCTGTACTCATCAGACCGTGCCAGACATACTGGGTTTGATCTCTGTTAGTGTGAATTGATTCAGTTCTACTGGCCTCTGATGTGCTTCTGGTGCTTTCTATACAGCTTGCTTCTGAGTTCACGTACTGAATTTCATCCTGTGATGAGCTGTGCTACCACAGGGAATAAAAGTTGGTCCTCAATATTTACTACAGGCAATGAAAAGAAAAACAAATTTCCATTAGACGATTTTGGCTAGGCTTAATCACCCAGTAAAGGAGCTAGTACCCTCCTTTGAATGTAGGCAGAAGATAGGGTGACCCTGCTTGGACAGGTGACAAACTGAAGCTGCTTACAGTGCTCTTTGTACGTGAGGCAGAAATATCTCCACACCAGCCTCTGGAGACCTTTGTTTTTCCAGCCTTTGCAGCATTAAATATGACAGTGACAAGGAAGAAGACGAAGAAAAATTATGAGGCTGGGTAATCCTTCCCTAGGACAGAGCTATCTCTTATGAACAGGTGCAGTTTTAACAAGAGGATGAGCTCTATTAGGCACAGTTAGTGTGGCGTTTGTGCTGTAAGTTATTACGTTACAAAGCCATGGCTTTGCAAGTCCCATTTCATCCACAGTGTGGATTTGACTGCATTTGACTTTTCTCATTAGGCAGATTCTATGGTTTTAAAATTTATTTATTAATAGTCCAAAGTATGAGATGGATGCGTGCATATACAAATGGAAAGATAAGGGATCTTCCCCACAGAGGTTTTTGAGCCTGATTGAACAGACATAGTTCAATTCATCTTGGATCCAAAGTCTTTTTCAAAGCACCCCATCAAATCAAATCCTCTAGGTGTGGAATTAATAAGGATTAGATAAATTCAATAAACTATATAATCTTCAGAAGTGATAACATTGTTTAGCTTTCTATCACTTTATAGTAGTAAACTCTTTATCCATACTAATAGAAAATGCTAAAGTTTCTATTACCATATATCTCAGTCTGAAGCTGTTACAAAGGCAGAAAGTCCCCTGAAAAGGATGTCAGAGAAAGGACTTTGTGATTAGACCAGTGGGTTATGATTCACTCTAAGCTAAATCTACACCATTTATATATCAAAGTTTTTTAAACAGTGTTTGAATCTACATAGGCTTGGCACTAACTTTCTGTAAGAGGAGAAAGGGAAAAATTCACTCTCATAGAATGACAATGACATAGGAACCCTGAGGATTAAGAACCTTCAAAGATTTTTAAAGATATCATATCTTTATTCATTTTCATTTCATCCCTGGAGTAGAATTTGACAGTATTCCCAATTAGTAAAGTCCAAAATTAATTTGCTTCAATCAACAGAAGTAAAAAAACTTAACATGTTCATTAAAAACACAACTAAAGATCTCATCTGAAGAGATTTTCAAGAAGTATAACAAAAGTTAATTCTGTTGAAGTCTGAAGAAAAGTAGCTGCTGATACTAAAATACATTTGGGTTTGTTTGTTTGTTTTCCAGGAACACTCTTCAATTAATCAAGATAAAGAAAAACACCTCTGTGTACACAAACTTTTTCTTAATTGTTTTTAATACAGTGAACATTCACCAAAAATATTGGCCTGGTTATGAACCTTCCTATTTTCTTCTATTTCATCATTAACTCAAATCTCCCATCAAGCAGTTAATTTACATGAAAAGAGAGATGATAATTAGGATGATCATCTAGAGGTCAAGCAACTCACTGAGATATATTAAAGGCTAAGAGCAGAGTTCTAATCAAAGGAGGGTAATTTCAAATCAAACATTTGGAAGATAATTTTCTTGACATGAATTTGCAAACATTTACGTAAGTATGTGAATAAACTTTACATATGCAAATAACCCTTCTGAGGGCAATAAAACTACTCAGAGGTGAAATGATACAGTCATAAGTGTAGGGAAGGTGCAGGGATTGAGCAGCAGAGATTTAAAGCACAAGGGAGTCCCCTAAGATTTGCCAAAGTCATTGGAGGGCAGGGGAACCGTGGTACCTACATGTCTAAGGAGGCACTGGGTACACACTCGTGTGTGTAACCCTATAGTGCCAGCTATTGAGAAGCTGTCTCTAGATGGTTTCTTCTTACTCTGTTTACACAGAAAGCAAAACATTTTTCAGGGTCAGACTTGTCCTTTCCTTCCTCCTCTTTCACATGCAATCTACATATTTCAAAATAATAGCAAACCTTTTTCTCTGTTGCTTTAAGGACTATCAGTGAAAGCCAAAGCAGATGTTTAAAATCCGAAGGTATTTCAAGGGCAGGGGCCACACACACATCAGTTTGCTGCTTTCTTTTTCAGTGCTTGTTAAACCAAACTTGTGTAACAGTGTGACCAACGGGGATTCTGCTGCTGGGTGAAAGTCCCTTTGCTCTCACAGGTAGAAGCTGTCACTCTTCCTTTCTAAGCTGCACTACCACCATGCTGCAATCAGGAAGAGAAACCTAATTCAGATAGTAAGGTGAAGAAAAGTGTTAAGTAAGAAAGAAGATTCCACATCATACTTGCTTCTCTATGGACTGTGGCACTTATTAATCTGTGTTTGACTTAGAAAAATACACAGAATTCCCTGTTTTCCTCTATTATTCACTGCAGCTCGTATTATTCACACAGCTCATATTCATGTTTTCTTTCCTGATTTGCACATCTATGGTTGAAAGCACCACCTTCTGGCCAGTGCACACTAAATTTGGACAGCAAGCAGATGAAGTTTTTATAGCCATCTATAAATCTTCATGCAACTCTACCTAATGTATACTGCAGAAAATTACACATTTCTGTTAATGCATGGTCAGGGCATGCACATCTACATCACACTTATGATATAGAAATCAGTATGAAATAGATTATGATATAGAAATTAGTAAGAAATAGATTAATCTAAAAAGATAAAGGTCTGATTTTTTCTTATGCCACTATACTAGTAAAATTTGTACTTTAAAGGCATGAAAAATACGGAGTGAAAATTCTCAGTGAAATACCTTGAAAAATATTAATCTTTCCACTTTGCTTCTAGATATTTGGCAAAAATGATCCTTTCCACAATGCATGAATGTGTTTGCTTATCTTTATGTAGGAACAATTGAAATTATTAAGACTATTTTCATGTCTAGAGCATACATATGTGAGTGGAGTTGGTAACAGATGTTACATTTGTAGCAGCTGCATTTACAGTAGCTGTGTATCCTGCCACATTTCCTATAGCTCTCTTACAATCTGAAAAAAAGAGATAAACAATTTAAGACCTGTCATGGTATTATCAAAGGCAAAATAAGGAGTTATTTAGCAGAAACACATGGTGGAGATTAAGGAAATCATTCTACACTGCTCTATGTCTCATTTAGCTTCTTTCAGTTGTTCTCCCTTTACTGTGTTTTTTGTGTTTAATCTGTCTGTGGACCCAGTCAAACCCTCTCACTTACATTTCTGCTAAAAGAAGATGGATCATACCTCTTCATTCATTTCCTAGGGAAAAACAAGGCAAAACCAAACAGTTTTTACCTCAGATTTAACAAATTTATCTTTTCAATTCCTTATTTATTAGGAATATTAGGAATGTACTTTTCTGATTGATTAGCTGAAAAAAGCTGATCATCTATTCACTCAAAGCACACTATCCTTATTTATCTGATTTATCTGATTTGTCTCAAAAAAGTTGGTAATATGTACACAGACATCCTATTTTTCCATGTTTTGTAAACATTCTATAAAGAATAGTATTCCTGACTCAAGAAGTATGAGCTCTACAGCCTGTATGTCAGACATTTGGATCAATACTCTGGGCATTGGACTCCACAGCAAAAAACTCTCAGTGCCTTTAATTGGGTCAGACTTCTATCTGCATGTTTCAAAATGCAAAAGCTGACATGTCATGCAGAATTACAACAGAAACCGGAATTTTTTTTCTCTTTTTGTAGGCTGTAAGCATTTGGGGAGTTTTGTGCAGCATTTCCCACTTTATGTTCCATCTTGCTCATTTTCTAAAGGCAAGCATAGAAAGATAAAAATCAAACCAGCAACATGAGAGCATTAACAAGGAAATAAACAGGAGGTACATCCTGAGTAATAATTCTTTGTAACCACCTCTGTTAAATCAAGGCAGGAGTGCCAGGGAGTTGTATAGTTATACTTCCTTGCCACTAAGCAGCTGGGGGCTTGTTAATATTTTTTTGTTTGCTGCTCTGCTGCCCATTTTATGTCCACCTGGTGATATTTAAAGTAATATTACATTATTTCCACAACAGAAAGAGAGCAACAAATGATAATTACATATTATCTGACAGACCTAAGGGGCAATCCAGGTAAATATCTTAAATACTGGAGGGTAGGGGCCATTCTGCTTAATTAAAGAGGCCCAAAAAGGGCTGCTACAGTGAGGCAGACCTGAATCAGGATGAATTGCAATGAACAGGACATTCTTCATGCTCCCCCTCGGACATACCCCATTTGTCTCAGGTGAGGAAAGTGAGGGGTCCAGGCTGGTGGTACAAGCTCTGAGTGACACTGGTACAGCTCACCATCACATCTGGGTTACAATCCCAGACCTATTCCCATTCAAGGGTATACTCAGACACACATTTCCTTCAAATTCACTCCTCCAAGCTCAACAATGTACTGTCAAGTGTATGCATTGGATGGCCCATAATTTCTTCCACTTTGCCCACAATTTAATATCCCCTTTGCTTTCTGAAGTACTGCAGCTCTCTCTATAATGATAATGTTCAAGTACTGAAAATGCTAAACAAGAGCAGTTCAGTCACTGATCTATCCCAGTGATTTCTTGTGAGCAATACAAAGTGCTCATCTCCCAGAAACACCAAGATTCCCTCTAAAAGGGAAATATACTATAGAAGTGGACCCTAGAGAGTTATTGTGCAATGTCTTCACTAAAGTGGTGATTAATTCACAGTAATTTACCTTGAGTTGTTTGAGTATATCTTTCACAGTGGTGTGATAAAAGCTTGATTTTATGTTGTTTGTTGGCTGGTTTTTTTTCACTAAGTGTCTGGTTTTGGTTTTTGTTATATTTTTTTGTCCTTTTGTTTCTGTGGATGAGATATTTGACTATGGGCTTTATCCTTCCAGAAATTAATAAAAGATACATTCCTGGCACGACACCACCAAATTCTGTGCCTGTTTCTGTTCCTTTCCAGGCACCAGCAAAACTCACTTTCACTTCCTCCAGCAAAGCAATTTGTATAAGTCAAATGATTTCTAATTTTCACAAGAGGAATTTATAAAACCCAGCACAGCTTAGTTTTTGCTACAGCTGCCTCCTCCTTAGTTATTTATATGGCAATACAGTACAGCAAAGCAGGAATGGGAAAGCTGTGCTGACAGAAAATGAAGACAGCATAAACAATACAGATTATAGCAGTAAAAGCAAAGCTGGGTATAAACCACTACAAGAGGAGTCAAGAAGGGAGAAAACTGTATAAAATATCAGATTGTTGAGAGCGAGTTAAGCAGCACAGTTGGAGCTGGGAAGTGAAGTACCAACATGATCTAGAGTCTGCTGCCTTCTACTTTCTGTTACCTCCCTTTAATGTTTAGATTATGGTTTCTCTGGGATCAGAAAAGCATTTAGTTACTCATTTAAACTGCATTTAACCAGCCAAGGCCCTGAACTGGTAACAGTATTCTAAGTACTGCAGCAACAAAATAAACACCTAAATTAAAAAAAAAAACAAAAACAAAAACAAAAAAGCAAAGCCAAAACTCATAAAAATAATTTCATAAACATGTTCATTGTTCTTCCCCAGAGAATGAGAGATCACAACATTCAATATTTTGAGTGACACACATGACTGGAAGGTCCTTACATATGGTAGGAAACACCAAAGGAAAAGCAGAACATTTCTTTTTTCTTTTCTTTTTTTGCCTTTTTAAAGAGTATCCTCTAGTTTTATTTGTTTAAAACTAAATACATTATAGCCATTTAAAGTATCAGATATTCTAATTCTATAGGCAACAGACAAGTTTTCCCAAAATGGATAGTTTGTGTGTCCTGTAATGCGCTTGACACAATGCAGATGTTCTGAGAAACTGCCCAGTGTGAAAGGAAAATCCTTTCCGTATGTAACACTTTAGAACTGCTGCAATCAGAGACCCAGCTCCTTGGTGAAACTCTTGGCTGAGGAGCACCTGGAATCATCCCTGCAACAGCAAACAGAGATGGCCATTCAGTTGCTCCATGTTTTCAAAGACATTCACACATTTTTACTGCTCAGAAGTCACTCTTCCAAACTGAGGTGCTTTTTAAGAGAAGTCACCTTGAGAAACTCTGGAAATTAATACTTGAAAGAATCCAAGACTATTTTTACCTTGCTGGGGAAATGAGCTTCAGATAGACACTAAAAGCAAAGTCAGACCACAGACGTTTACCTGTCACATCCTCATCTCTAGACAGTTTAAATAAGCATCTTGGTGCTTGCTCAGTCTGACAGTTCTCCATGTGTTAAAGGTCAGGATACAAAGAGAGGTGCCCAGCACCTTCTGCAGTCACCAAATTTTAGTCAAAGCAACAAGGACAAAAATGCTTGCAGCTCAGTGGTTTTTGTCATTTTGGATCGTATCTAACTGAAAGCAATTCCTGCTTTATTCTTCCTTCTTCTCACCTGATACCAGTTGATACCAACCCTTTCACATCAGTGAAGCTATTTACAGGATGTATTCCTATTTAAAGAAATATCAGAGGATGAGATCCTAATGCTTGTGATCATAACTAATAGGCTTAATTAACTGGTCATGCTCTCCGGATTACTTTGCATTAATAAGCACAATGGATTCTGTCTGCTTTCTGAGCAAACACACTTTAGCCTAAAGAAAAAGAGAAAAAGTCAGAATCCCAGCTATTATAAATACCAATCTTTTGGAAAAAACCACGCCAGTATCAGGGACTGCTGTTTTATGACAACTCTTTAGCACAAATGTCATAGCAAATAAAGCCATTGCAAGCTGAAGGAAATAATATTGTTTATTATCATCTTGCTTATTACTGATATGTTAAATCATCAGAACAATTATTTAGATGTAATCTCTCACTGGTTTGGGACTGAATCTCTGTCAGAAGGAGAAATACTTTTTTTCTCCGCTTTAACTCTTCAGCCAGGAGTTTTTCAAGCATTAGAAATGCCTTTGTCAGGGGACTAGTAATGTCAGTTCATATTTGTGTCACAAAACTTTAGGGAAATCGCTGCTTAACCAAACAGGTGTTGAGGGAGAACAGAGAGGGAGAGTTCAGAGAAGAAAAGGAAAAAAAGCATAAAGGGAAAAAACAGATGGCGACCAAGAGAAATGGGGGTAAGTTTTGTGTATATACCAGTCATGAATTAAAATAAAACAAAACAAACTTCAAAGAAACAAACAAACAAAAAATAGCCCTTCACACAAAATACTCTCTTTACTCACAACCACAAATCATAAAGCTTTAGCATCCAGCACTGTAGCAACGATCCTTCCTCACCAGTTATTTGGTCCCATTCTAAGCTAATCAGACATCAGGCAATCAGAGCTCAGTCATGTAAAAGTCAAGGGATATAATACAAGAGCAGCTTATGTGTTCACCCTCCCCCAGCACAAGTGACAAAGAAATGAAGGAAACAATAGCTTGTACCTACTTTTTCATTTTTGTTGCTTAGCCTAACTTCAGCTTCTTATCACTGGTGATTAAATTTGGCTCTCCTGAGCATATTGAAAGACAGAGGAGAGGCTGTGCCTGCAGCACTCAGGCAGTAGCTACCTGCACTGCAGGAGCAGAGGAGCCTGTGCCAGCTCACCGCTCCTTTGTAGAATCACAGAGTGGTTTGGATTGGAGGGATCTTCCAAGAGCATCTAATTCCAATGCCCCTACTGTGGCCAAAGACACCTTCCACTGGACTTGGCTGCTCAAAGCCCCAATCAGTCTGGCCTTTGACACTTGCAGACATGAGGCATCCACAACTTCTCCAGAAAATCTGTTCCTGTGTCTCACTACCCTCATCGTCAGTCTTTACGATAAATCGTTATCCATCTAAAAATATCTGTCAAATCAATCTATATCTCTTCAATTTAGTGGCAAGGATGATGTGGGGGACCATATCAAGTGCCTTAGAGAAGTCTGTTTAGATGAGATCCATAGGTCTCTCTTGACTCACTGATGAATTTTTCCGTCATAGGTCACTAGGTCAGGCAGGATTTGGTGAGGCCACAGTGGATGTCTCGAACTACCTCCCTGTCTCCCGTACACTTCAACAAATCTTCCAGGAGTATCTGTTCCATAATCTTGCTGGGAACAGTGCTGAGACTGACTGCTACTTCCCAGGGTGCCCCTTTGGACCCTTTTCACTGAAGACAAAGATGAAAAAGTGCTGAAGGGTCTGTCACAGTGGACACAAGCCCTACACAAAGGTGTATCCACACAGCAAGGCAAGTGTAGGGCTCCTTCTGTTTCTAACAGCTGCAGGCTTTGAGTTACCTTAACAAAGCAGGCTTCATGACTTGTCAGACCTTGTCTTGGTCTGCCTCAAGGTTTATATGAGCTTTTTAAAACTGTAATGACAATTGTCAAATGTTCAGGTGATGACTACCTTTATTTTACCTATACTTTTATATGTGCAAGATTGTGCATTACAACACTTTTATGTATTTTAAACTAACAGATAACAATAACAAGCAATGACTGTGCAAAAAGGGTTACCCATGGCTCTAAGACAAAATACAACCCATAATGAGGAAAAAGATGGGATGGACTTCAAAGTACAGCCATGGGATGACACCAAGGGTATGAATAGGACACCCTAGAATGTGGGCAGAACCAGGGGTAGCAAAAAGAACAAAGAACGACTCTCCACAGTGTGTAAAACACAGGCACAATGACAGCAAATACAGATGCAATGTGGGCTTGCAGACAACTGAAGAAAGAGCAAGGTATATTATGTTATTACTAAATACATGAACCCAAGAAGATCTTAAAGAGAGGGGGAAGAAGCGGTCACCAACAGTTTTGAGCTCTTCTCCATGAAGGTGTCTTAATGTTGATGACTGATGATCTTCTGAGTGAAGATCCCAGAGGTGCACTGGAAGAGGTAAGGACAGCATCACAAATTTGGGTAATTTAATATCAGAAAGTTTATGTGCAGATCACTTTAGCTGCATATAATTTGCATAATAAATGTTTGTATCAGTGTTACCATAATAATAATTCTTTGATTAGACTGTTAAGACTTTAATTAAACTAATAATAAACTTTTAAGTGTGTTATTTTTGCCTGTAACAAGGTTTTGAATGCAATAAGTGGGTGGGAGTTTAAGCAGCCTGTTCTGTAACTTGGATGCAACAAATTAGTAACAAAGGGAGAGTGTAAAAAGTGATCTCTCAGCATGTATTTTTTCCAATATCACCTACTGCAAACTAACCATCATAGAAATCTGGAGGAAGAAAGGAGAACATCCCACACGCCTCCTCTTCAGAGGCAGTGAGCAGTCCGTCCACAGGTTTTCATGCCATAGTACCAACCTCTCTTCCTTGCAGCTCATAAAGAGACTGGTCACCCCATTTTTTCTTTTGCATGTCCCCAGAACAGACGGCAGTTTCTCTGTTGGTAGGCTACACTCTTTTGTTTTACTGAAACTCATTTAATCATTTAACATCTAAATCTTTTGTCATCTGACAAAATTCTGAGAGAATTCTTTGCAGTATAGAACAGCAAAATATGTGTAACTCAGAAGAAGCAGTATATTCAGCTCAATATCGTGCTGGAACATGGACTTGTGCAGTAAACGAAAATCAGGAAACAAGTGAAACAAAATCTTCTCGAATCTCCCCACACTGCTACTCTGTGGCTGAGCTTGCACACAGAACCTGTTTTCAGTTGTACCCTCAATAATTTGTGTTTTTTATTCCAAGATGGAGAGCATAACAGATTCATGTTTTCCTTGTTTTCACATGCACCTGTAAATTTACCAGATTCAGGGAAATTTTAGCATGTGTGTAATGTAACAATATCATTAGGGATGTGACTTTTAATGAGAGGAATATATTTCTCAATCAATTCTTTGTAAAAAAAATATTTCACATATTTATTCAAATCACTAAATAATGAAAAGTATGATTGTTTCCTCATTCAGGGCTTAACACTGAGTAGCTGACTAATCTTTCAAGTTGCTGAATACCTTGTACTCTGAATGACATCAGAGTAAATCTGATAAGTAAAATTCCAAAAATATGTAGACAAATAAGAACACATTGGCACACTAGCCACAAATGAAAAGCAGCAACCAGTTTTTATAAAGAAAGAATTATTATTTTGTCAGATCAAGAAAGATCTCATTAATAAAATAAGGATTGTGCTCAAAAGACTCTTCATCATTAAACTGTAAGCCAGTGAGAGAGATTATATTGAGGAAAGCCCTGATAAAAATAACTTTAGAAGATGAGTCTTTGCTGCCAGTCAAATCCTGCATCAATTATATATTACATGTGAAAGACCTTGCTGGCTGCAACCTCCTCCTGCATTAGCCAAATCTTACAACCAGGCAAGGGGAGAATCCTTTCATTAAAGAACAATCTGGATCACACTGGCTCTTTTATTATCTCAGAGTGAAGGTTGTGCCTGAGTACTGCTAAGATAAAAGGGATACAAAAGCAGGTCAACCCCATGGTATGGGATTGCTTTATGCAATCTGATGAAATCTGTCTTGTGTATCAATATGTTCTATTTCCCTTTTAGACAACATGCTGCAGCACAGCTGTGCCTCCGTAGACACAGCATAGCCAGTAACAAAAAAATTCCTAGCCACTTTCTGACAAATACAGTACCATTTCAGGGAGATGGTGGGGCAGCATAGGCAAAAACCCATCAATTTGTGCTTTTTTTCTTTATGAAAAATAATCTAGTCCGGTTTAAAATTTTTCAAAATTTTTTTCTTCCTATAATTAAAATTAAAATATAAATTCATTTCCTTTTTAGCCAAAGAAAATCCAGAGTCACTACAAGAATATAAATGGAGTTTATCCAAATTTGTGCAGCAAACAATGCAATTGTAATCTGGGTTTTCAAGTGTCACTATATGGAAATAATAAATTACAATCTGTCTGGAAGAAAATATAGAAAAATTTAGAGCATTAAAACAGATAAATTGCATACAACTTCTCTGCTGTAAATGAGACATTAAGCTAGCAGAAAGAAAAAGGAATAGTTCCAAAAAAGAGAACTTTCATCAATGGCTACACTCGTAACACATCAGTTTAGCTATCAATCAATCTATATTCTACAGACATATCTCTCTTACTACTCAGTCAGACTCTTTTTTTATCTGCCTTCATCAGAAATATCAGCTCATTTTTACATTCCCACTACAGTGTTTCTACTTGTATTTAAAAAATACCACACCAGCTTGGGTCACTTCTAATAAATTAATTGAAGCAGAGGACTGAACTGCATTTTCCCACATTATAACAGGATGTCACATCTGGAGGACTGCGGAATCAGTAACTTTTCATCTTTCCCCCTGGGTCAAGGAATATGCAAATTCTTTTACAAACCAATATAGCTCCCAGACAGACCCAGAGGCTTTTCACTCAGATTATGGCAGTCAATTCCACTGCCTGAATTTGGTCTCAAGGGAATACAGTCAAAGCCTCCCTCTACCTGAAACAGCTTGCAGGGTTTGGGTAAGGTTTAGTTCAAGAAGTTCGATGTGAATTCTGTCACAATGTGTGTTTCTGGTACACACAGGTTTGTCCCTGTGCACCAGTTCTATGAGTTCCTTATATAACAAATGAATATCCAGACCACAGATTAGTTGCCTGCACTCAGGGGTCTAATTTTTGTCTTCAGGGGCATGAAGACATCCCACCTGGCCTCCAGACACAAACACAAACAGTGGCCTTCCATGGGTCCTACTTCATGTGCCAAAGCAGAGGAGCACCGTTCGTATAGAAACACATCGTACGCAAAGACTTCCTTTGCAGTCCAGCATCTGATCCAAAGCCTGCCCTTATATTCTTATTAACACCCCAAGGGATTGAGACAAACCCTTCTTCTCTCAGCCTAAACCATCTGGGATAAATTGGGACTCTTTTGTTGGCACTGGGTTAATGTCCTGAAATCAGTTTAATGACACAAACAGGAAACTACTGTCCCTTTAAAGTAGGGGAACAGAACTGTAACCTTTGAGATCTTGAGGAGTGTAATGGTAGTGTTGCTGAATAATAAACCACGCCTGCAGAATAAAAAGGGAAAAATAAAAAAACCCTCCTTTTTTTAATTCAGCAAACAATTAAAAACAAGACATTGCGTGTCTGTAGTAAAACCAGAAATTTCTTTGATTAAGATTGAAGACTTCTCAAATAATCTTTGGTCTGCTAATTATTTAAATGTATTTTAAAACAAGGATTGCAATCCTGAATTGATATTGCAACAAAGTGTTTGTATGGGACTCTTACAATGAGCATGATAATAAAATCAGTAAACATCAGCTGCTAAGAGGTTTAATTTGCAATTCTGTGATCTGCTTAAGGTGGAAAAGAAGAAAATATCAGTAGACAGAACAGGACACTTGACAATCATACTGCTGTGTCCTTGGGTTTTATTTTATTTAATTTTATTGGTTTGTGGTGCACCTTCTACCTGCTAAACTTCAGCTCTTTGTTTAAAAACTTAACCCTTTTCTTTCACTTTATTCATATGAAAGCAGATGAACAAAGTGTTGTATGCGCTATTCAGTCAGGGAAACGGGTGAATTCAGAGGCTTTTGGAGTCCCTGCTCTACCTCTGTCAACGTTAGCTCTTAAAGGTGTTTAAAATTCAGTCTCTGTTGAATTCATCTTAGGAAGCAAAATCCTAGTGAATAGAAAGCCATTGTGTCACAGAATGACCACAAGACTCCCTGAGTCTCATTATGTGCAGTGCATGTTACATTGGTCACGCAAGTTTATATCAATCGTAAACATTGCAAAGCTCAGGGCAACCCGGGGATGTGCTTACAGCATCTTCTTATAGACATGGCAGGACACATCTACAGGCCAGCCTGCCACTGGTTATACCAATGAATTTTTCACAGTTTTACCAACCAGTTTATCAATTTCGTTCTAAATATCTCTGCAAAGAAGAATTTGTCTCAAATATTTCTCTGGTGTTCAGTGCTAGAAAAAAAGCATGAATTCATCTGATCACAGTATTAAATTTCCATCTGATGCTACTCTGAATCCACCCTATTAGATACTCAGTATCTTCATGAAGATGGAATAATCCTTTTCCGAAGAATGACAGAAGAATGCTAGCTTGCTTGTACCTAATTTGAAAGATCTGCTGTGTTCTGAGGAGTTACAATGCCATTAATTGTTAGACCTTTGTTCTTTCAAAAATTAAAGCCAACATCTGCTAAAGAATTTTGTAGCACTTCCTGAATCCAGCTTTGGTTATCTGCCAACACAATGGACTCTCTAGATTTCCTCGTGTGAAAACATACTGAACTCAGTTTTTCATGTAGTTGTTGAAGTGTCTCAGTTGATTTCCTTCCTGCCTTTCCTCTTAAACACAATCAGGAAAAGGTGAGAAAAAAGAGGTTGTACAGCTGATGTTAGGGAGAGGAGCAATCTTACAAAGAGGAGGACTTAGGGTGTTTTTCTCAGTGTCATGCTGTTTCCTCAATATTCTGATGGATATGATGCTTCTTTGCTTTCAGAAGAGTATCTGCTCTGCGGCTTCTCACCTTATTCCTCTTTGCAAGAGAGGAATTTGTACTCCTCTCAGTCTTAGCTGCACCTTGCTAGCATGATCTATACCTGTAAGGGCTCTCTTTGTATGTTCTTTGACTCTACCACATTCAGACAGATAGGTACTTTTCTTTCTCAGTAGAATAGAAAACCTCAGGCAGAATTTGTTTCACCCAGTACAACCCCTAAAAATTATTCAGCTGACTTTCCTTTTCTTGTTGCTCTTCCTTACCATCACATTTTCTCTCTTGTTTCTTTATAAACTTCTCTTTTTCTCTACTTCCCCTTTCGTTTTATTTTCTGTGTTAAAACACTACTGCTGTTGCTGTTTAAAAACCAATAGAACTGAAATAACCTCCTTTTTTCCTAAACTTTTTTTCTCTCCTTTTTATTTACCTCAGTGGTAGAAGACTGTAATGCAGAGTAATAGGTGAGTACAGATGGTTATGCTGTTTACACCATAGAGTAGATTTGGCCAAATTAGAAAGATTGTCTCTAAAATAGTTGAGCAATTTTGTAAAAATAAGGATCTTCCTAATTCAACCTCACTTACAGGTGTTTCTGTTTTCAAATATCTGTCCAGAGACAAAATGTAGTATAAAAATGTCTGTCATCATTAAGTACTGTATTTTCTTTGAGAACTGCTCCAGAGTCTAATTACCAAATTGAGTGACAGATAATTTTAAAAGTATAAAGAAGAATGACACCTGCTTTATTTGCACAGAGGTTTCTGCTACACAGAATCAAAGAATCATTAAGTTTGGAAAAGGCCTCTGAGATCACCAAGTTCAACTTTCATCCCAATACCACCGAGTCAGCTAAACCGTATTGCAAAGTACCACACCTACTCATTTTTGAACACTTCTAGGAATGGTGGCTCCACCACATCTCTGGGCCCGCTCCAATGCTTAACCACTCTTTCACTGAACAATTTTTTTTAATATCCAACCTGAACGTCTCTTTGTCAATTTGAGGCCATTTCCCCTTTTTCCATCAAACTGGACTGTTTTTGCATGGAAAAAAGTATGGAAATGAGAGCTCTAATCCCCATGTCTCACCTTTTATGCTTATTCCGGGTGGTGTAAGCCACAGAAAGGTGGGTACAGGACAATGTAAGGTATATGCAAACATATCAACAAAGTTAAAAAAGACAAGCTGGAGCCATAGAATAGATAATTAGGTAAATAATGTGTGCCAGAAAAGTCCTGCTAAGATCTGTGATAATTTAAAGAGAAAGATGAGGCACAGTTCTTACCTTTCTCATCAGATTTCTATAATATGCATCTCTAAAACAGCTTGAAAAAGTTAGGGGGTCTTCTGGTTCAGCTAAAGTCCTGCTGCCAGAAGCCAATGAGAACACGAATGAAAGGGATGGAACAAAAGCAGAAACACAGAAGGTCCCAGAGGGTCGCTCTAGCCTGCATGGGGTTACTGAGGCAGCCCATCACTGAAGAGAAAACCCAGTCAAGCTGGTGGGTATTGAAGAAACAGACATGCACGAGCACCAGATGAGATTTAACAATCTCCTCTTTCTTGCTGTCAGTGTCCCAGCCCTTTGGAAACCTGTCTGTGGATAAGCTTTCCTAAAGGATACCTCAGAGAAAGAGTCTAAAAATGTTCCTCCGAATCATCATTGGGGAATTACACTTTTTTTTTCCTTTGGATAAAGCTGAAACTTAAGGATACTAGCTAACTAAATTAGGTGTCTGAATTTTGATACTGTTGCTATTCCTATTATTCTCTGTGCTCTCAATTTCTTATCTATAAAACAAGAATAGCCACTCTACATGGAAGTCAAATGAATGTTGCTATGATGGTGTGTCAGAAGGGTTGCAGGGTTATAGTTAGACACTGGAAAAAGTATTATTTTATTTGTAGATAAATTGCCCTCTAATGCCATTACTGTTCTCTCAAGTTTATTATTTTTATTCACAGATAATAACATGATGTGCCCTCCTCATGTATAAAGAAACACTTGTACAAATGCTTTGCTATCAAATAACAAAAAATATATTTTCCCTCTAAGAGTTTGCCACCTGTGACATGATAGTGAGAAATAAAACATGGCAGTAGTAAGTTCCAGCTCAGAAAAACAAAGGGCAAAGCATCTTGCCATCCTCTAATAGAACATCATCTAATATGCAGATATGTCCCTGCCCCTCAAAAAACACATAGCCAAAAATCCCCCAGTAAATAAAATGCTTCCCTCTGTGCTATATTCATGGTTCTATCAACATATTTTCTCAGCCCTGTGAGAGGAAACAACCTGATGTTATAAGGATTCTAAGGCACAACAAGCAGGCAAGCAAACTGCTCTGAGAACAAAACGCACACAAAATGCAACACCTGGTAAAGCAAGTAAAATAAGCTGTAATGGTAAAATGGCAAATAAAGCTGGCAAGGTTAGATGCAAAGACAAACCTTACTCTCAGTGCTCCACGAAATCACATTTTCCTTTTGGAATCGTCTGAGTTATGTCCAAGACCATGAGAGTTGCACTGCAGGTTTCTGACCTCTTCCAAGGGAATGATCCAAAACCTTAAGCAGTCCATGGACTATTCCCTACAGATTTTAAACCCTTTTGAATCCACTGCTCAAGGTTGGTATTTTCATTTCACCTAACGTTATCCATCAAAAACCTAGACATGTAGTCTAATACAGTTAGCATCATACTTTGAATGAAGAGAGAATGGCACCTCTGGGAAGTAATGCATCTATCACAAATATGTATTTTTTCTGACAGGGAAGGAGCCCTCTCTAAATTCTTCTATGAACTTTAAAGGGATCCTAGAAGGCTGGTTAGATGGACTGAAATATATAGAAAAAATGTCATCCTCCTTTGACATGAAAGACAGCATAAGATTACAATTCTGCAATGAAGATATACATTTTAAATTTAAGCTTAACTTGAACTACATTCAACTGCCTTCTTGAAAATCCTGCCCTATGGCTTGAAAGCAGAAGTAGAGATGGCAAACTTGAAATCACAGCCGGAGAAAGATGGATAGTGATATTGACAGAAAGCTTTAAGACTGTAGGATATATGCATGGTTTTGAAGGAAATCCATCTCATGTTCAAACCTGCAAGATTGTAATATCTTCATTCACTACTGGCTGCATTCATTGTCAGTGTCTAGGTTATGTGGATTTGCACAGATTTGTTAGCCAGCATTTTTGTTCTTCACTAGAGCAAACTCTTGAAGTTTGAGACCCCAGCCTTTGTTATATTTATTTGTTGTTTCCTTGTGCCTCATTTTGCTATATGCTCAGTACAAGTGCATTTCTTGTCTGAGCTCCCTTCTGACACTTTTTGTGAAAGGTGACTCTCACAGCACATGAGAAAAGCACATAACAGGCCAAGCTCCCATGTGAAAGTTCAGAGCAGGATCGATCTGTCAACAAGAGTCTGTAGTTTCCTTAAACCCTTTCCTTCTAATCTTTGATAGAGGACAAAAAAATATATCTAAACTCTGGCTTATAGAGCTGAAGAACTATTCTAAATTTTTGCGTAAGATAGATGCACAGGGATTTTAGTGCCACTGTGTGACAGGAACTTGCTGGTGACCAGAGCAGTGTGCCAGCTTGAGCGTGTGTGTGCCGCTGTGGGCCATCACTGGCCTGCAGTGAGAGGAGTGCTTTCAGCATGCTGGCCATGTAAAGGAATCCAGGCGTTGGATGAAACAGAAAGGACTTCCACAAAAAAGGAACAATTTGTTCAAAGCAAGTCAAGTCTCTCTTATTCATTTGAACCGTTCCACAGACTGGTGCAAGTGAGGAACTGGAGAACTGCTCAAGAAAAGGTGGTTGAGGCAGGTGGAAGAAAGGCTAAATCCCCTCTCCCTGTCAGCACTGTACAGCTCTGCACACAGATTGTCAAATCATATTGCTGGCTGTGGAAGAGCTTTTCTATTTATCCCATCTTTTGGAGTTCTTGAAAGCACTGATGTAACTTTGTGGCAAATTTGCAAACAAAAGTGGTGATATATACAGTTCATTCTTGCAATATTTTGATTGTTTTATGCAATTCACATTCAAACTTTGTGTGAATATATTATAAGTTTTTCTTAAGACCTGTACAATCACCCAAACATACCTTGCCAGTGTGAGAGGCAAATAAACAAGAGCACCAATTCACTTCTGTACTTGTATTTTATCAAATCACTTAAAACTTTGCATTCAAAATAATGTAAAAGAACTTTTCTGATCTGAGACTCCCTCATACACACTCTGCTATGCTGTAAATAACTCTATCAGATGCAGAACAACAGGGAAATCACAGCTGCTGCAGATATGAGAAACACAGATTTCAGCATCCGTGATGGTATCAGTCTCAGTCACAGGGATACATCTGAATATTTTAATATTGCTCATGAAGTCGCAATGCTTCATTGCCTTGTTGAGAGCTAGCAAGTAAGTAAGATAGATGTACTATAACAGCAAGAGCCAGAAAACTCAGCAGTCAAGGTTTTCCCCATTCATTTGTAAAGTTTATAGTCTTGGATAACATAGATTGTAGAAAGTGTAAATGGTCCACTACTAGAATTTACTGACCTGGAAGGAAAAGGGTGGGAAATAAACATCTACAATGGTAATAAAACTGGGCAGCCTTGTCTGCCAGTTGCTTGAAATATTTTACTGTGATTCAGCACATCCTCACTAAGCAATTTATTGTCCAGTGTTGTATAATTAAAAGAATTGTCAGCTAAAAGTTGTGTTCTTTGCAGTGAAGTCCATGAGTAGAGATGGCATTTCTGAAGCACCCTGTGGTGGGCAGGTTAAATCTATCTGCTCATGTGAGAGTGACAGAGCAGGATGCAGAAAGGTCATTTTTTTCCTTTGTAGAAGTGAGGAAGCCTCCACGTTCCTCTGGGCATACAAAGCCAGTACAGAGGCTCTCCATGTTCAGAGGAAGCCAGCAGAAGCTCTGTATAGCTTAGAGTAGTCATAGCTTTTTTTTCAGTTATTAGTCCTGGAAACAGGTGTCACAGTCCTTGAACAAGTTATTAACCTTGGGATCACCCACAAGAGACCACTTGCAAAACAGAAAAATACAATAACCCCTCTGCAAATGTCATCCAAAACGCACTTCAAAAATATTATTAAAAGAGATCAAAAGCCTCCATAAACCCTGTATGTCAAGAATAGCATGAGATGGTAAGGTAATTACTTAGGCAGCCCTGGGTAATGGATCATACCTGATGCATTAGAAGGAAGTTAAGTTAACAAAAATGTAATCAGTGGTGTTTGACAATTTTTCTAAATCTGTCCATGGGTTTAGTCCCCAACAAATGAGCAGACATGTTGGGTTTTTTGTTATTCGGATTGTTCACATCTCCTTTCAAAATTCTCTGTCCATAATTAAATCCTATTTCTCCAACAGCAGAGGAAAAGTTCCTAAATGTACTAATATTTCATCTCCTAGGATCAGTGAAAAATCTTGAATTATAATCTTTGTTCCTAAATATTCCCGGTGTGTCTTTCTGACTCTGGCACTTTCTGACTATGGCACTTTCTGCTTGCACAACCCTTCCTTTCCTACTCACACTGTAACTTCTTAACTTCCTGGCAAGTATTCTTGACACCTGCCACGCCTTTCCCTTCATCAAAAATGATAGGAAGCCTGAAGACAAAGCAGGGTGAAAGGAATGCTTCTTTGACTTGTGAAGTTGTTTCAGCAGTGAAGTGCTAAGAACTAGGCTGTGGAAGATGGACAAAATTACAGAATATATTTTATCTGCTCCTACATACTACCCCTAAAACTATAAATGTATCTAATTTCATCCAGGCTCAGATTTGCTCATTTTTCACAGATGTTTAAAATCAAATGTTTAAAAAAAATAATAATTTCGCTTCCAGAAAGACTGCCTTTCATCTCCATGAAAATATGAAGGTGATGGAATAAAAATATTTGGCTTTTGGAATAAACAAAAAATATCCTCAAAATCCATAAATGTGTTTTTCAATCAGTTTTAGTAGCAATTGCTTATAACACAGAATTTATATTCCCTTTACATCTAGAGAATGAGATGGAGATCAGAATCACCTTTCCCTAGGTGCAATACATACAAACAACTAAAATTCAATGTAGGTAAAAAAAAAAAAAAAGACTGTTAACCTCTTCCTTGTGAGGAAAGATGACCCAGAGAGGTCAAACAAAAGGTCTGAAATAGATCTGGGGCTTGAACTATTTTTTCTACAGGGAGTTTACTGCCTCAATAGCAAGACTACTTGTTGAAAAATACTAAACCAAAATCAATCTATTTTTAAATCTAACTTTTCCAACCCCAGCACTATAATACTTTAGTTTCATCCTCTGTGAGCACATTTTGTGTTCATTAAACTGAAGAGCAGAAAGTTAAAAAGCTCTCCTAATTACCCACCTTTCCAAAAACATTTAATAAAATTTACTAATCCAATCTTTTCAAATAATGAAAAGACTTCTAATTATTTTTCAATTAAACTGTCACATTCCTTAGAATGTTTATGTTATTTGCATGAACCTCTCTTACTTCCCTTCAACTTAAACAAACTTTCCATAGATTGCTATTCATTCAGTGCTATGAATTATTTCTATGACTACTCTTCTGGAGAGGTGAAATTTGATATAATTACCTTAAATATTTCTTTGCATGACTAAGTACATCTTTAGTAGAGTAATGGAGTTTACAGGGCACAAAGTATGCCGTTAAAGTGATGAAAACCAGTAAATTTATGGCATTTGTTAACACCGATGAGATCCCATGCTCTGTCTGAGGCTGAACAAGAAAGCTTTTAGTTTGGTGAACTGTATTTAATTTAGAAATATGACAGCCCTTCAGCAGCTGACCGATACCATCCTGCCAAAGTCTTCTTTACGCTTCAGAGTAGCGTACAGATTTATCTCTGAAATGGGGCAATAGAAAAACTTACTCAACTTGCCAACAAGCTACCAAAAGAACCAAGCTGTCCATTTTAGAGAATACACAATGTACAAACACATTTGGTGTTCCCAGATGCCTGTTTCCTCTAATGCAACTTGTACGTAGATAAACTTCATAAATTACCATTACCACAAAGCAACAATGACACATTCTCTAACACTGCCTGATGCAGTAACTGCTGAGGAGACAAACTGCATTACTGATGTTTGACTCAGGTTTGCAGAAGAGAGGTTTCTGCTGGGTATTGTTAAAGTAGTTCAAATGAAGTAGTTCAGTTCCATTTCAGAAATCTTTCCATAGTCCTTTGGATTTCTTGCCACACCTAGTTTAAATGCATGTTATTAAAAACACAGGAGGAAAATTCATCTCTCCAGAATTGCCACAATGGAGCACCAAAATCTTTCCTGTCCCTCCCCAAGACTACTGCCCCAGTTGGTCAATCTTGATGTGGTGCATGCTCTGCCCATGATTAGACAGCTCCATCAAACCCAGAATAATGGGTTCATTAAACTCTCTCCTCACTTGTTTTGTGCAAGGATAGCACCCCACTCATCCCTAGGGAACGGCATTACAGCTCTCCAGAGTCAAAAACCCTGGCTGCTACAATGAGAATGAAGGTTTTGCACCTGCTGGAAATTTCTGTTCATAAATTTGGTACAGCACTGTTGAAATCTCCTGACATGTTCTTTCCAATCCACCAAAGGATTTGAGATGTGTAAGGATGGAAAAGCACAATTTCAGGTAGGTCTTCAGGAGAGGAAGAGATGTGAATCTTAGGGAGTTGCTCAGCATTGGACCTAAAACCTAATTCTTTATACCCTTTCCTGTCACCTTGGATACATATTTTCACCCAAGGAAATTAAGTTTAAAATGCTGTCATTTTTAGATAACATTTCTGACAACTGTTTTGCAAAGATGCAAGTTATTGCCTACTTGCAATGCTAAAAAGCTAGAGATTAGGGCAGGGAGCCACCCTTCATGGCTGCTTCTAGTTACCTAAAACAGTCGAAATATTTTAAGGATCAAAAAAATCCTAAAATGCAGAAAGGTGTCTTTTGTTTTAAAGAAAACTTATAGATGATTGTATTAAACAAGTAAATGGAGATGAGGGCAGGTTTGCTAGGGAAGGATAGTAGTGAGTCTGGGGTATAAAGGAAATCAGCCTTCATTTGTACAGCTCAGGCCCCATATGGAATATTAATCTTGCTCACTTACAAATCCCACACTGCAATATTTCTTCAATTAGTTTATAAACCCTGAGCACCCTCTCCTACACTCCTCAGCAAAATCAGGAGCTCTTGAAATGAAACTCTGATTTTTCAAATTCTTTATGCCTCTTTGAATTATATAAACCAGGGAACGTGATGATTATTACACAGTTTGATGTCACAATGCACTGAAAATTTCAACAGGACGAAAGTGAGAAAGAGTTAGGGGGGGGAAAAAACCAAATAACAGAACACCAGCACTCCAGATGGCAGAGGTAAAACAATAATTATAGAGAGGTTGATATCTAAAAGCTGAAAGACTAAAGATTTAAAAAAAAATCTTTCTAATAGGCACATAGGGGTAGAGTATGACAACATGAAAGATAAAAAACTGTAGAGCTTTTGTAAGTATAACAAATTCAAATGGTTATGGGAAAAACGTGACTAGCAACTCAGAGGCTGCAAAAGAGACAAACTGTAAAAAGAGCCAGAGAAAGGGAGTCAGATGTGTGAAATGAGGTCACCAGACAAGTGAGGAAAGAGGTGAGATCTCGACTGTACTCTTGCAGCCGCCGGCTTGTTCGGGTGGGGGCTCCTACCAGCCTTTGCGGGATGCTGGGTGGATGCGCTGGGCAGCACAGCGGAGCAGGGCTGGCAGGTGGGCAGGCTGCAGGCAGGGACTGCACACCCCACCAAGCTGGCAGAGGCAGGTTAAATGCTTTCTGCAGAGTGAGGAAAGAGGCCCCCACACAGCAGAGTGTTTAAGCTAACAGGTGGGGTGAGAAGACCTGACAGACAAAGCTTATTACAGTCTCCCAGCAGAGCATGAAGTGGGTAGATGCTCCTAATGACCGTATACAAGGTGACTGACTCACTCCTATCTGTTGAACAGCTTGAAAGGAGGAAATTTTACCCTGAGGAAGACGGACCTGTCTTCTTCATACTTTTTTTTTTTTTTTTAGCATTTAATAATGAAAGCTTCCTCTCAAGCAGCAGATTGGCTGCTGCCACAGTGTCCCCATGGCCATGAAACCAACAGTGTCCAGCAAGCTGCAGATAATCTTTGCCCTGCAGAACCACAGAGAATGGCTCTGTGTAAAGCATTTGGAAGGGCATGAGCTGCACAGGGGAAACCTGAGGGGTTATTACCAGTGCATTGATCTCCGTTGTAGCTGCCTGACTACATCCCTTTGAAGCTGCAGGACATTAAGTCTGTGCCATGGTTTTTCTTCTTCTCAGTGCTATTCCTAATAGGACTGCTAGATAATATTTTCATAAATTTTTGCTTGTCTTATCTTGTCTCTGAACACTGTTGAAACTGATAATGCATTTCAAACTCCTCTTGGAGAAAAATAGGCTAATGTTTAAGGAACAGATAAGCCACGGGGGTTAGGAATAAGGCTGTTTCAGAGAGAGAAAAAGAATGAAATTTTATACAGGTCACAGTGTGTATAGAAGGGACACAGAAGTGTCTTCTCACTGCTGCAAATACAATTTTGTGTGTTTATGACTGTGTCTGCAATGGAGATAGAGAGCAGTACTGACTAAAAACAAATTTCAGCTTGAGCATTTGAGGAGATTTGGGACATGATGAGTACAGATTGTTGTCTGACATTCCTAATAACAATTCAAATTTGGCCATTCCCACAATGATTGTGTTTGGTTTATTTTTCCCATATGTAAAGTAGGCTAAAGTCCAAATCATATGCCTACAGATATTTACTGTAAACAAACAAGCTATTTCTATTCTCTATGGACAAGACATATTTATTATAATTTACAGTGTAGCCCAGGGATTGATTTGTTGTCAGGGTGCTGGGAGAAGTGCCTCTGTGCAGAACAAATACACCTGATTGACCCCAGTATTGCCTCCTCATCCTTGTCACAGCTTTATCTGCCCTCATATAGCCAGAGGGTGTTCATTAGAAACAGTTGCCTATCTCAAATCTTACATGAGGTCTGTGAAGAGAAAAATGAAGTTTTGGGGGAAAAGCAAGATAGTGAGAAGAGGTTCATGTATTTCTGTTTTCCCACTGGGTCAAAGCATTTGAAGTAGAGAGAAGGCAGAGGACTGTTTCCCTTTCCTTACAAACAAGCACTGGGGTTCCCAAGGGTGCAATGCCACAGGTGTGGGGAGGAAGTCCTCCTACTGAGCCAAGAACAAACCCTGCAGCTCTCAGGAGTCAGCAGCTGTGAGGGACTGGGTTTCCCAAAGGCATTTTCTCAATGCTGTTTCTACTGAGGCAGAATGAGTCACCTCAATGCAGCAGATTCTGCTCAGACTTCTGAGTATTTTGTATAGCAGTGTAGTAAGGCAGATAGGTCCATTTGGTGTACATATTAATAGGGATTTATCTCACCTGACTCCTCATGGGTCACCAAGTCCAGCCACTGCAAGTGGAGAGAATGAGGCAGTTCTCTCATGTGCTTCAAATATCTGGCTTTAAATAAGATGCCTTCTGTTTGTGAAGTGCTTGTTTTCCTCCACTGACTACATAGGGATTGTAAACAACTCACTCAGATGTGGGTATCTACACCATAGATGTCTAAAGCTGGCAGGATGAATGCATTACTATCTACCTGAACCAAATCACAAACTCCATTTTGTTAATGAAATTGATTTCCAACTTCTACTTTAAACTTCTAACTCAGAAGGAGTTGTTGAAGATCAAACATTGGAGATCAACCAAGTGTCATTAATAAATGGAGAGTAGATGCAAGCAGCAGAACAGACATAAGCAAAGAATAAACAGTATGGATAGGAAGGAGGGTACAGTTTTGCAGGTAGCTGTGGTATGATGGACAAAACGTAGAAGGAGCCTGAGCTGAAGAATGTATCTTATGATCTTGGACAGAGTTATCAAAGACAGCGTGTCTCTCATAAATGTGACAGCAATGAGGACAGAGATTTTTTCTGAAATTTTGCACTCAGGTTAACTGCAAGAGGAAATTCAGTAACTCACAGGCCATCAAGCAAGGAAGATATTGAGCATATCCTTTGTCTAGTCTGTCTCTGTGAGTTTGTGAGTAAAAGGTGTGATTATTTAAGAAGCTGTTTTGGAGAGCCATTTTGCTCTGGTTTTACCACCAGAACAATTTGAACATTTGCATTGTCTGGGAAAAGACACATCTTTATTATGAAGAGTAATTAGAGGTAGGAAGTTTCAGCCTAATTTGCAAAGTGGTCAAGCAAAAAGTGTGATATATGTGACTGTCTCTAACCACATAACTCTGCTCAGGAAGCAAGTACTGAAGAACCACAAACTGGATCCAGCATATACAGCTGGGTGCACCCAGCTGTGGTGAGCTCATTGGTTAGCAATAATTACATTCACTGCACTGCAGTTCATCTTGGTTTTGTGGGACTGCTGTATGCTCAGATCTACAAGCAGTCAAATCAGACAGCCTCGTCTAGACTGACTCCAGTGACACTCCAGTGGTAGGAAATGGTACTTCCATTCTATTGCATGCCACCAAACAGACTTTATGTTTAGCCCTGATCCTCTTAGGGGTGAAAGAAAAAGCCACTTCCCACATCTGGAGTTATACTATTCAAGGGTTTGTGAAGTCACCCAAACACAGAAAGTGTAACATTTTTTCACAGTATTTCCTGCATATCTTATGGAAATTCATTATACAGCTTAGTAAATTCAAACGGTTTTGCTGACCTTTCATTGATAGTTCTCTCTAACGTGAGACTTCTTAATAAAGCACCCACTGAACATACCCAACCTGCCACATCACTTCATTTTTATTAAATATTTTTTCAGCTTCATTGCTAGATGCTGTGATGCAACATGATATCTGATTAGAGAGTTTATTTCTTGGCTGACAGTTTCACTACAAAAGGAAAAGAAGAGAAAAAAATATGTACCGCCTGCACATCTTTTTCTTGCACATATTCCCACCCATTATCTGGAAAAAACAAAAGAGTTTGTTGGATTTCAGAAGATGAACCAGATACTTCAGTTTCAGTCCTCATGCAGGACTGGTTCATCCAACATATCTGGAATTCTTCACAAATAATAATCTGTAGCTCATTAACCATCGTAACTATTTCCTAGTCCGTTTCCTTCCAATAATAAACATAGTGGCTCATAATTTGCTGGGCAAGGAAAACGTCCACTTATTCCAATTCATAAAACAAACTCTGCTCTTTATTTAAGGCAGTTATGAGCACTCCAGGCTAGAATTTTGCGCTTAGAAAATCCATCTCACGATTAAAATAACTGACAGGGATGGGTCACAATTCTCCTGGTTTCCAAGACACCCAACAGAGTAAGAAAAGCTCATCAATTTTTGTATGTACCGGTAAGGCATTTGTTGACAGCATAGTGGCTTTTATCTGTCAATATAGTCCCCCTGGTGATATATGTCAGTGCATCCTGAGACTTTATGGATTTATCCTTGTAGGGATTATGACATGAATTACAACAGCTTTACCCTCAGTGTACAGACAGCAGACACGAGGTATTTGTCCAGAACTATAAAGAAACTATATCTAGTTTTCTTGAAACCTGTCCTAAAGTTTTAAACACAATGCACCATTATCTCTATCTTATGTCTTTGGGACATCATCTAAAGACGTTCAGGATCCATACAGGTCATTTTTTCAGCTCCAAACTGAGCCTTTAGAACAGAAGAAAAGTATTTTATGTCAGGTGTTTCTTTTTGGACTGTTGGAAAACACTGGGCCAGGGCATCCAATCACACAGAACAGGAAGAAAATATTTTCTGATGGTGTAGGACATGTGGTTGCTCCCAATTCTTTGTTCACTTCAGTTTATTCTTCCTTCATATTAGAAATCAAACTCTGGCAAGCAGCAGCCCATGGCTAATGTGAGCAACATTCGAAAGGCCCACAACTGCCTTACACCTGGCACAGCCCTTAGAACCTTCCCCCAGGCTATGAGAAATGAGCACGGAGTTCTCTTTATGCCTAAAAATGCACGTGCATGAAGCAAGAGCCATGAGTGGGCTGCTACAAACACACCCCCACAGGTGTGCACACAAGCATGTGCTCCACGTCTGCCCAGCTGGACGTTCCCCACTTTCTAGAACATACTTGAAGGGTCCTGTCACCTTTGTGCTCCATTCACCTGAGTGGCGAACAAATTGGATGGTAAAAGGGCAAAAGGACTATGCTGGAAAGAGGAGAGAAAGACTGACAATAGCTGCATTATGCTCAGTGGTGAAATTAAAGAATAAGCAACCCAAGGAATGATAAAAAGTATCCCGAAGTATGGGTTTTGACATGGACTGTCCAAAATTCTAGTCTTGAATCCTGTGCATCTGCTTGGATCCTTGAGGCTATTTTTGCCATACCTTTCCTGTGACTTTGACTCACATGAAAAGTCCCAAGTGAATTTATCCTACAGTGCAGAACAATTAGCAGCCTTCCACAACACTTATTTCCCAGGAGCTGGACATGAGTGTGGCCTTTCCTCCAAGACTTTGTCACCTAAAGTGCAAAATCATTTCCCATCGAGATAACGTAGACACACGGAATCAAAAGACCAGGAAAGTCTGATCTATGTCTATAATCCCCTTCTATCCTTTCGGAATAACTGGATTCTTGTTTTCTATGATTTGTAGCCTCTCCTTCAATCCTGTAAATCATAAACATGGTATATGACTTTCAGATATGTCTGTCATGCTTTGCTTCATATTCAGAATGGTACCAGGATTGATGTTTCACTGAGTTGGTTTCTAGACAGTACCCCATTGCTGAAAAATATTTTTATATTTTTTAACCAGGTTTGAGAAAACATGTTTCTGGAGCAAGCACAGGAGTAGATCCCAGAAAACTTGCACTTTTTTTCCCTACAGCATTAGTTTCTCACAACCTCTGCTAATGAGACTATTTATGGCTAGATCCCGATGAAAGGTTATGCCTTTTTCAACATGACCTTTTAGATTGTGTCAATGTGAACCCATTACCACATTTTGTAAAATAAAAATGTTGAGAAGCTTGTGCTGCTGTACTATGAAAAAAAGAAGTAAATCTATTAAATGGCATCAATAAACCACACATTTTGAGGATAAATATTTTGGCTAATCAGTAAATATTTAACAACACTCACTTGAAAAGTAGCAATATATACAATTCGATCTCAAAGAGTTATTTACAGTTCTGCAGATAATTCCTCTCCCATTGAAGGAGTAAAGACTAAAGGGTGGTTGTGAACACTGACACCTCTCCCACAGTGTGTGGATACTTACCCCTCTGACTGCAGTACGTGTATTGAGCGAACTGACCAATGTCTATCCAGTGCTTGCTTTCTCTTCTCCTTCCTGTGAGAGGCAATATCAGAAGTAGAACACTGTTATTACAGGGTATAACACTGTCACTGTTGGAAGTAAATTGTGCTGAACATTGCATTAAACAGTACACTGAATTAAGTATGGACAATATCATGTTAATTGAATATGCCTCTCACTTTAACCAGACAATGGCAATATTTAATTTAATTCATATTTTTTCATTCCCATCTGAGTTTATCGTGAGACTTGGCTGTGCTGTGAGAATACTATAAACCACCAAGAGATCCAAGTATGATTTAGACAACAATCTAGAGCCAGTCCAGAGAGAGGAATGACATACACTGAATTTACTTACTAGATTATATAGAGTAGCATATGTCACGTTCTTTTAGCAGAGAAAGTTTTAGAAGGAAGCATATGAGGCAATAAAATCCATTAAATGTTGTGGAGAATAACAAGGAAAAACTTCCAGATTAGGCTAAAGAAATCTCTGAAACTCTGCAGGAGACAGAAACTCCCAGAAGTTTGTAAGTAAAATTGAGGCCAGGGATATAATCATGGGTGGCACAAATGAATTCCTAATAAGGCATGTATTCTCTGTTAAGCAACTACATTCTTCAAAATTAACTATGATCATCAGAAAAACACTTTTAAATCATGTATTATAAATAAGCAAATATATTAAGTAAGTAATCTACAGCTTGATTAAATCCCTCTTTCCACGTCCACTCACAGAGGTCTCTAGAGTATCCTATGTGAATGGCAATAATTCCCAAAGGAAAAAAAAATGTATCCCTAACTTGTGAGGATAGCATGAAAAAAGCGTCCATTTGATCTCTGCAGTATGCATCAATTAGAATTGCTGCTGACAGTTTTGTGCAGCTTCTCTCAAAAATTTTCTTCTTGTGACTTACAAAGTGACTAGAAATGTAATATCTCCATAAGAGTTAGAGGCCCTGCTGAGCAATATACCCAGTAAATCAGAAGATTCGGCTTTTCAAATAGTCTCCCCAGATCCAAGTAATTCCCTATTAGCTGAAGATAGGACATCCAAAATGGATTTTAGGAGAAAATGGATGAACAGGAGTGGTTACATAACATCAATGAACACAAATATCACTGGAGAATTCAACAGCTTGGCATATGTGACTGCTAGAAAAGCTGTCAGCAGTGAAGCCTTCTAACTTTCTCAGCATTTCTGTGAGATTTCTTTCTTTCTTTCTTTTTCCAAGCAAAACTATTATAAACAATTCTGGGAGTTTTTGTAAATTAATTAAGCTTTGTGCAGCTGCAGTTTGTTATCATTCTTGCTTAGAAAAATATTTTAGAATAGGTGTTGGCAGAAGTAACCAATGAATTTGGTAAGTGGCTGACCAGAAGTCCAATAGCCTCTTGACATTTCTATAAACTTCAAACGAGTTAAAAGATATAAGCCGCTTTGTAAAATAATAAAAAAACTCCGCTTCACTTTACTCTCTCAGACGCTAGACTCTGTGTCGTCTTTTTGAAACTCTTGCGACAGGCATACATCTATATTAGGGAAGCTTTTTGCAGATTATCTACTCAGTGATACAGTATTTTACAGAAATGCGCAATTACATCATATATGGTTCTAGTAACAGATTTACATTTTGGACTCTGACAGATCTTCTGTGACAGGGCTGCAAGCTGCAATTAGATAAGCAGCAAGTGGAATGGACTGACTTCATTAACTGGCTTTTGGCAGGGAGTTTGAAGATCTAATTCTAATCTCAGCTATAGGGAAACAATGAGCATATGTCACATGCAACCTATAAAAATCATTTATGTTACCTTTTGTCAAGAAACATCAGAGTCAAAACAGATGACCAAGGAGTATTTATTTGGGTCAATATGTCTCAGAACTTCTTTAATATTACTTAAAGGTGTTGGGACATATAGAAGGTTGGAGAAGGTGTATCTCCCTTGATGTCCAAGAAAATGCACTGTTTTGATTCCCTTGAAGATGTGAGTCAGTCCATACATTACTAATGAAAAATGCAAACCACTTTTTCAGAAAATATGAATGCCTACCAATACCATGAATCACATTAATGCATTACAAGTGTAGCATCCCTCTCTTGACTCTGACAAAGATAGAAGAGCTCTATGCATGTTCAGAAAGTACCCTCCCATTACAGAGCATAAATTGGAGCTATTCCACTGGTCCAAATTTATACCCATAAACTTCACAACAATGTTTTGATCCTTTATTTTAAGTGTGAACTGGAAGTTAGCAGCAGAAAGCCATGCCAGACCAGGAAAAGAAGTCATCCTGTCAAAGAATACAATTAAAAAGAGATTTCAAGGATTAATTAGGGCTGGGTGGTCAGAAAAATGTAATATTTTATGGAAAATAAATCCTTAGCATTACTAGTACCCCAACAGTGTACAGTCAGAGCATGGATATATATTTCAGATTAATTCCTTTCTTGATTTAATAATTTTTCATCTAAAAAATACTAAACCAGATAAGGAGAAGCTTTGATAGAAGTTACTGGTGGGTAAATCTAATTGAACAGTAAGAAAAAGAGTATAATGGAACAAATAATTTTCCTTTGTTTAAAAAAAAAAAGAAATGGAATTGAATGTATTCCCTTTTTTCAGTACAAAGAATAATCAGATCACACTGCAGTATTGAAAACAACCGTATTAAAACAGATTTCTGATTTCACTGGAGTAACAGATGCTTGGTTAATTCAAGAGATCAACAAGGATGTGAAAACAGTGGGACATAAAGACACTCCATGATGTGTCAAAGCTGAGGAAATTTTAAAAGATGCAATTCACTGAGTCACTGGCTTAATTGTGTGAACTGCTGCTACTTTCAAACTTTGTGTTAAATACATTAGTTTATCCATGTCCTACCCTACACCCACTGCAACAGAAGCAGTGACACTGTCACTCTTTGGTGCTCCCAGTGTCTTGATTACTGCAGTTTTGAATGCCTAAAACTTCTAGAATTTTATCCAGATAGAAAAAAAGTACTTCTTTATTACTTACCTTGTCTCCTTTACCTTTCCTGACTATTGTGGACCTGATTTGGGAAAAGTTTCTTGTGTATGTATCTTACTTCATGTCATTATTCTTGCAATCACTCTGTACTGTGTGGTAGCTTTACCTTTCAAACAAAGAAACAGAAGCACAGAAAAGCAAGATGTCGACTTGCAGATAAGATGTCAGGGGTAAAGGAAAGATTTGTTATTCCTTTGCTTTTTTCTTTAATTAGCTGACTTATTTTGCTGATGGCATGGTAGCATTATAAATGATAAATATTTGTTTAAAAATTCATTTTACAAATGAGCAGTGGCAAGATGAGGAACCACAAGTATGAGGGTAGGTAAAGCAACGTGAGTTTTCTCTTAAGCTTCTGCATTTAGAAGTCTAAATGTCCCTATCTTGACAGAGATTTCTGTTCCATGTGGCATGATGGATTACAGCATGCAGCACAAACTCATGCACACCCATTTCTCTGGTTCACTGCAGAAAGGATCTGTTAAAATAGGGGTTTGAAATGTTCAAAACCACTTTTCAGTAACAGATTTGGAGGTGGGATATTGCAGATCACACATGGTGTACAAGGCTTTGGGCATGCTTTGCCAGCATACACAGGTGAAGGTCGGGGGAACTACCACGAAAACCCAAGCAAGGCCATAGTGCTGTGCAATATCTGAACACATTTATAACTTTTGTATGATAATGCATGCAAAACTAAACTGGCCATTGCTTTCAAGAAAATCTACAGATATGAGGCTAACATGCACGTTGCAGGCTGAGCACTGAGCTCCTCCTCTAATCTCACTCTTCCAGCAGCTGCTCACTTTTATGCTGGTTCCTGTATTCGGAAAACACTTCATTAAATGAAGAATATGGACAAAGAAGAAACGAGATTTGGATATGCAGAAAGCAATCAAAAGTTTCACAACTGCAGCCCATAGTATTGACTGGAATATGATTACAGAAGAAACAGAGGAAAGTGGAAAAACATCACAGGCTGGGTAACATCACGGTCCACCTTCTTTGAAGACTCATGGCAAAAAATTGACTAGAGCCTGCAGCAAGTTCCCTGCTAGGCATCACACCCAGTTCCTGTGGATGACTGTTCCCATTGCAGGAATAAAACAGCAGGGAAGAAATAGATCTTGTAAACCTCTGCTTCAAATAATCCTCTAGAGTGCCTCAGCCTCTGTCCCAAATCCACTTTCAAGTATGTGTTAATAGCAGTAACAGCTAGGAAAGCTTCTCTTTCATGTATCCAGGGAAATCAGAAAGAAAGAGAACTTATGATGTTTCAGCAAAACAGCCCAAAACATATAATGGGTATAAGACATGTGAAAGGCATAAAGACAACAATCCTGTTCACAATCTAGGTGAGACTGTCTGATGAACGGGGCAAGGACACGCACAAGAATAATAAATATTTACCGTCAAGGGGAAGAGGAAAAGACAAGGTTCCTAGGTTTCCTCAAATCCATTTCAAGTATGATTATGATTCACTCTTACATCATTTAAATACTTCAATTCTGTACCTTTGGTGAGTGGCATGAACAAATTCCATTAACTACAGATTCTTGATCCTTACAAATTATTACTTCCTCTCTTGTCAGTCATGGTACAAGCCTCTTTTATGATGTACAAGACTGATGACACGTAAATGCATGTGATCCATAGCCCTTATCACTCTCTGACATTCTGCACCTCCAGTTTCAAATCCTGGCCTATACCCCTCTTCCTCTAACTAAACTCTGATAAGATAAATATCTTATTTCTATTTTCTCATTATTTCTTAAAGCTGTTACCAACTTCTCAACCTTTACTTGATGAATAGAGCTGTCAAAAAACTGGGCATGAACCCAGACATTAAATTTTCCTATTTTTTTTTAGAAGTGATGTTGTTATCGCTTTTCAGTTGTAGTTAACTATTGTTAAGGACATTGTAAGCTGTTTAAACAAAACAGCATTTGAAGACACATTTTGAAAAAGCAGAAATAAGTAATGTTTTATTTGCCACACATCCAATCTCGTACATTAGCTTATATGTACACCACAGAAAAATTAGATTACCCTTTGAGATGAGAAAAATCTACCTTTGAATCTGATATAAAGTGCAAGCACTGTTTTGCTGAAAGGCTACTGCTTTGTAAAATAATCATAATTATAATAATACTAATACCACCACATAATACTCACAAATTTTGGAAGCAAAACAAACATATGAAGCATAGCAGAAGGAGTTTTGGTTGAGACAGTTTTGGTTCAGAGACTTGGTCCTTCCTTAAACTTTACAATAATAGAAGGAAAACAGAGAAATAGTTAAATAATCAGAAGAAATAAAGGTGGGTTGGTCTATTTACTGCCATACTGTGTCTTCAAGTGAAAACAGAACTAAAGGCAAGGGTAAAGCATACAAGAAAAAAATTTTGTACTAATCTGTCATGGCACACCCCCTAGTTTGCAAAAATCTGAAATTAATATCTTCGAACACTTGTAGATATATGCAAAACAGCATCCAGAGACTGGTGAATGCATCTCCCATTCATTTCTCTGGTTGAAAAGGGGAAGATATGTACAGAAGGTAAGATGTGTTTCAGGGACAAAATGCATGTTTTAGGCCTTGAAAAGAAAGCTCAAAAATTTCAAAATTGAAATTTAAAAAATCAAGGAATTCAAGAGCTAAGTAAAAAGAGGAAATAAGTTATGAAATCAAAGCAAAATGACAACCCTTTTATTATAAAACATTGCATGGAGATGTGGAGCAGAGCTCAGTGACTATTAAGTATATGCGATAAAGTGCATATTTCTTTTGATAAAAGACTGCATAAAGTTGATGCCTTTTCTGTCAAGAGATTTGAAATTATTGTCTATTTTGACTATACTGTGGAGTCACTTGGAGGTGGTGAACAGAAAATTCATGAGTTTTGCACGCTTTATCTGGTTAAATGTGAAGTCAGTTCCAAGCTGAAGTGGAGTTATAAACAAAAGAAATGCCTTGGATGTTGACTTGGGTTTGGTTTACAATGTTGCTATTGTCTGGAGCCACTCTAGCAAATCTATGAGGCTGCACATGTTCCGAAATCATAACCTGAGTGAATTGAACATTGGTGGATTAAGAAGGGCTTTTGGAAATACGAGTGGAGTTCCTTCTTCTGATATTACACATGTTAATAAAAACACTCATCTATGTGCTTACAACTGTTGGTGTGTCATATATGCCCATTTCTAAAATTGTGCACCTCATTTATCCTAAACATTTACTGTAAAGTGAATTCATCATATTAAGTATATTTGGAGGTACCTAACTTTTTCTATTGGTGATTTAGACAGATCAAAGTATCAGCTTAGGAAAAAATATGTAATTTTTATGTGGCTGAAGGTAGATGAGACAAATTCCCTCTTTGTAAGTGGTGCTATAAAAGGCAACGGTAACTCAACTTTACTCAAAGATATGAGGTTTAATTCAAGAACTATCTGGGAAAAAAACCAATTTATTTACTTAAATATATTTCACTGGGGAAAAAAACCTTCAGAAAAATAAATAATTCAAGTTTATGTTTAGTACATTTATCATTTTTGTGTGAAGAAAGAAATAGCTTATTCAGAAAAAAGACTACATGTATCATGATAATTACAACAGAAAGCTATTATAATATCACTGTGTGTTTGACAAAAGCCCAGAAGCATTTCTGGGGGTATGGGATTATTTCATTCTTCGTTAAACTACTATTTCTGCTAAATAATGGTTATTCCCATGGCATAATCTGGTGTACAGTACAGTAGTGGTGCAATTTTGACCTGGCACTCCCTTTCTGACTCATTTTCCTTCCTGTAGTAAAGGGCTCCATACTGACCCCTAAGTCCAATGGATCTGTTTTGTTCCAGTGCAGTGGAAAAGAGAAAAGGGGAGCAACAGCAAGCACAGGATATGGTGCAGAGATGAGTGTGACATCATAGTAGTGCCAGTTCCCGAGTCACTTTGGTGGTGTGTCTCATCATTATACCATACTATATAAGGATTTAGGGGGAGAAGTATGTAAAAGAAAATAGCAAATAACAATAACTCAATCCTACTGACAGGAAAATGCATAAAAGCAGCGGAGAAGATTTTCCATAGAACGATGACCTCCGTAAACCTGCAATTGGAAAGGCATTAAGGATCTGCCAATAGACAAGAGTTTGACAAGTATTACATTTGATAAACTGCATCTATCACTCCAGGGCTGACATGGCAGTTCATGGCTGCTGGGACAGCACCTCTTCAAAAGAGAGACATTCCTCTGGCCAAGTGGTGACGTTCAAAGTGCACGCAGTCCAGGACCCAGGAACCATTCTGTGGTCGTCTGGGTCAAGGGCACTCACTCTCTCTGACCCTCAAGGCACAATGGTGGGCACTTCTCTTAAGAGCACAGGTTCAGCTGGGGTCTGCACAAACAGCAAGGGGAGGGGGTGGCAATAATGCAGACAAATATCCTGTTTGTGCTCAGGTCTAAGCACGTAGTAAAGCATTGTCTGGTTCTGATTCATAGCCTTGCGATCTCAGTGGTGATGAATCCTAAGGATTAGGGAGGCTTTCTTAGCCTGAAACACTGCAGCAGAGTAACTAAGTAAATGTAATTTTGACCTAGTTATAAGAATGTGAACATCTAATAGAGAGTTACTCGCAGTAGTTAAAGCTACACTCTTACCCAGTGAGCTGAAACTAACCCTTTCGAGTCGATGCAAACATAGTTTTAAAGTGGTTTGATTGTCCAAGGATATGCACTGTGTAGCCCAATTGCCTTAGTTACACTAGGACAACTTTTATAATAAAGCCAGTGGGTGGATGTGCATCCAGACAAACCTTGCTTTACCTCGGGGGCGGAAACATCATCGTGTTTCAGTGAGCAGCCACCCGTCTGTAATTCTGTCGGCTTTCAGAAAGAAGGCTGAAAAAGAGATTAAACTCCAGTGAGTCAGGGAATAACTTCAGATTTATTTAATTAGAAGGAATCAAGAGCTTCTGAGATGTGTTTTTCATGAAAGGAAACCTCTCTCCAGCTGTCTGTCTTCTCTAAAGCCCACAGCTATTCTCTGCTTGATTTTACAGAGCCCACAGGTCTCCTCCACAACCTGAGCTGGCCTGTGGGTCTTCTAGGCCTGAGGCTGGCATAGGAGAATCCCTTTATGCTTCCTCAGTCTCTTGAAATCTTGCACAAACAAAAATATTTGGAATATTTTTTAAGGATACAAGGCCGTAAGTTAGACTGAAGCAGACTTGGCAGAATATATTGTTCATACTTGAATTATTTTTTATCTAGTTTAAACCTCAAAACTAAGAGGTGTGTATTTGAACCAACAAAACTGATAAATTAGTACATATTTAGATCGGTTTGATTATCCAGCCTCATCCTCAGAAGGCAGCAGTGGCTTTCTGGAAACATTAAAGTTGTATCGCCTTGATACCCATGGAAGTGAGGAAAAGGTTCAAGCCCATTCCAGAGGCATTATAAGATATTCTTTCCTACGTATGCCAAAGTCGGTGACAAGGAGGGAGGACATTTTTCCACCCATATAAAACCTTTGTGCTGTTAAGAACAGAGACGATGAAGTTCACAGTGGCAGCAGGGTTGCATGACAAGCCACAAACATGAAGAAGGGCAGAAGTATCAGCATTTGCTTATTGCTCTCAGCCTCTAACCTATTCCCTCTACATGGCTGTTTCATTGCTGACCAACGAATGCTGGTCAAAACACCTGTGGCAGAGCCCAAGACTGAACTGAGAAGTATCATAGCACTGCCAGCATCCCTGACAACCACTTCCATGCCTACAAAATGTCTTCAAGCATCCTTCTCTCCAAATCCACACAGTCTCTCTGCCTCTTCAGGATGCCAGAGTATGGTCTAAGCAAGGACACTTGCTCTCCTACTTTCCATTGTCCTCCCACTGTTCTCCACAACATTCTGCTATTCACCACTGCTGGAATACCAGAGGGGGCATACCACTGAGACTCTTTTGTTGTTCAGCAAGAGCTGAAATTGTAATGAATTTGGGGGAGGGGGCGGCACGGGTTTCAAGGACAACTGCAATGGCCAGTGTCAAGTGGGAAGAAAAATGACTGTCATCAGCATGCAAAGCCTGCCAGTGAGGTTTTCAAACCAGGGAAACATAATCAAGTTTTTAAGGCAGAACCACAAAGCAAGCTCAGCACTTTTGCCATTACTGGAGCTACTGATAACGATTACTCTCCTGGTGGCAGGGACAGGGACAGGGGTCTTCTCTCCCTCTTGATTTTGACCTTTGTAAATCTTTTGGCATTGATGCAACAATTACTGCTTAAACCCATTACAGGCATGGAGATGGAGCTATCATCAATCATTGCTTTTTGAAGGCCCAGCATCCTGTTGTGCTATACACTGCACGAACACCGAACAAAAGGCTCGCCCAAAACAAATGCTCGTTTCTTGTTTAATAATCAAGGGGGAATCAGCTTCCTGGGAATCGGGAAGATAGATGTTAAACCTAAAGGTACATAATTTCTGATTCTACAGTGACTTTCCAACATCTGTTCTGTTGTCTATTCCCAGTTCATACTGCTTGTGTAACTGCATGGGGCGAGCCCAGGCTTTTTTAAATAGTAGCTTAGTAGGCAAGCAGTGACTAATGAAGCAGGCAAACAACAGTTTCCTTATACCTACTCCATGCAGCAAAAACAGGCCAGAGACTTTTTTATTTGTTTTGAGTACAGATCAGGTGCTTTTATAAAAACGGCACATACTCTACTATGACCTGTATCAAACTGCTACTATACAGGGTACAGGGACTTCCGTCACAAAGGTGCAAAACAGGAAATATGAGCCACAGGTAAAGAACACACATAGTTAAACTGGTGGAAGCTGGGTGAGAACAGCTGAACGGGCTTCCTGAAAGCACAGGAAGAAAGGTGGGATGCCAAGAGAAGTCAGATAACTTACTTTTCATGTGGGCCATTTAGAGGTAGGACCTTGTTTAATACTATATATAAAAGGAAATTCCTTTTATCTAATTTTTAAATTCTGTGTATATATTTATAAATATGTAATAAAACTTCCATAAATATACACTTATAGACTTATACACGCACACACATACAATGTTTATGTATATGTACTCCTGTAGGTAAGTATCTTTAAAACCTGTTATTTTTAACCTTCAAATTTCTTTTCCTTTTGGAGAGGTTCTGGCTAAATTTCTAACTTTGAGAAAAATAGAAATTGTATAGATGTTTATGAAGGTGATCAACTTCTTCTAGAGGGCATTTGTGATGGATATTGTTCTGCAGTATGTTGCAGTCAAGTATTGTACAGAAATTAGCCATGCAAGTTCTGAAGGAATAAATATTACTGTTTCCACTGTCTTGGTTTCAAACTCTGTTATGGACTGTAATCCCTAAGCAAAAGGTCTTTTCTCCATGAAAGCAAGATAGCTGCAAAAAGAGACTTAAAAAGACATGAAAGATGATTTTCCTACAAATGAACATATAAAAAACCCATGTCCAAAAGACAGGTGGTTTTAACTAATGATACCTGTTCGGTTTCTTACTGAACAGTTTTTTACAGAACTGTGAAAGTTTCAGATGTCTGTGGTCCTCAAAATCACAAGAACACAGAGATGCAGAAACCCTAAGATTCATATTGTGTCCTGAATTGGCTGGAAATGAGGGGATTCATCTGTGCCTGTGCTAATAAACCCAAAACTAGCATTTAATTCCTGCAGGGAGGGCTAAGGCTGGCAATGTGAGAAAGCTCACATACAGATCTCTGCAGGAAGTCTCAGCCCCTGGAGTTTTAAGCTTGCAGGAGAAAAACAAATTTACAAAAGCTTTTTGGTGAGGGAAGAATGAGCCATTTATTAGTTGAATTTTTGGGAAGCATCCAGGAAGACTGAATAAATATATGGCATAGCAAAAACAGCTTTTTCATGGGATACTTGAAGCCAGAGACTCATGAGAGGTAATCTGGGACAGAAAACATAGCAACTGACTATCTACTTATTAATAAGGAGGTCTGGCACATTCTGACAGCAGTTTTGCAGACATTCAGCACTTCAAAGGACCTACCAAGTTAAAAATCTTCAGCCCCCTTATGTCTGTCAAACATGTACATGATTCAGCTGTCGCAGAGGGACACAGGTGCCCAGAGCTGAACAAAGGAAAAGACAATGATAAGAATCCACAGCAAAACTGCAGTGAGTGACCCATTTAATGCCTTCCATCAAAGACTCTGCCCAGAACACTCTCCCACCAGGCCAGGGCCAAATCCCCAGACCTCAGAGTGTCAGTGCCCAGCTGTTTTACACATAGCTTTGGTACGAAATGTCTGATACAAAGGCATTACGGAAAGTTTCCATCTTGCTCCCTCAGCTTTCACAGTCTCCATTTTTCCTACATGAGAATGCTTCTGACACTCAGGGAAGTCAGTTTTCTCTTGACAGCTTAATAATTAAATAGGTATGGTAAACTTCCCTACAGAAGGAAGCTGGCAAAATTGTCCAATTTGCTGAGAGAACTGCAGCTTCAATTTGCAGTTTTTGTAACTATGGACCTGAGTTAGATTCTAATACAAGAACCTATTAAAATATCCAAAGGCAAAAAGAACTACTCTTTGGGCGGAGAGGTCTCCCAAACTACCTGTAGGCAGTGACAGCTCAATAATATTTGATTCATCCCCTAAAGCATATTTGTCAAGAAGAAATATCTCTGATGATATTTCCAAGAGAACTGGACATGAGGGATGACCTTCATAAATCAAGGCACTCAGACCCACAGCAGGTGCAATGCATACATGTATTATGGCTCTGTCTGTCTCTTTCTTCCTCTTAAACAAGAGCAGAGAAAGAATGAGAAGAACTTTCTACTCAATGTGGTGGTGACTTGGAAACCTCAGCCTTTTTTGCTGATTCTGAATTTGCATCAGGAACATGAAAAAGTCTAAATTAAAACTTTTTTTTTCTGTTTCTCACTCTTTTATATAAACCAGATAGAAGATGCAGAAACAGAAAAAAGTCTGCAAAAATTAGACCAGTACACTAAAGGCAATCAATCCTTTCTGAAAGCAATGCTGTAATATGACAGAAATATCTAATACAGTAAAAACAACTTGGGACTGTATTCCATCCCTCCAGTCCAAAGAGTTAGAAACTGTTCAACTCTCAGCATAATTTTGAGCAGCCCTTGAAACTTCTAAAGTTCTCTGACATCCAGTAACAACCACAGCCACACCAGCAGGACCACTGACATTCTGCAATATTTTTGTCCATACTGTGCTTCCAGCACATCTCCTCCCCTGAGGCATCTAGGAGGGATCAAGGCAGTCAGTCACCCTAACTCCTCACTGACCTTAGAGTTCATGGAAGAAGGGAAATCCCCAGTTCTCCATTTAGGGAATACAAAGAGTAAGAATGGCAGGACACGATGCAGTTGAGGCACAGCTTATATACAGCCAGCATCATAACAGAGAAATTACTTGGTGGTGTTAATATGCAGCCAAACATATTTTATCTCATCAAAAGAGGCAGTATAAAGTCAAGGCTTCTATGCCAGAAAACTCAAGTTATTCAGATTTTCCAGAAAGCTGTTAGATCGACTCCATTTCCTATTTTTCAGACCAAACACTGAAGTTGTAGGCATTAAGTTAGTTTATCTGAGTCTATCACTGGTAATCCTTCATCGCATTTCATTTTCAGGATAGTTTTTTTTTCCTTTTCTTTTTACAAGACACACTGAGGAAAAGACATTTTATCACTAATAATACACAATATCAGAAACATTTCTGGCTTCTCTTGGCCAGGAGTATGTGGCCAGACCTATTCATTCTATAAATACATCAGTTGTTTGTGGTGCATTTTCCTGGACGAAGCACGGTCCAGATACAGCAAGCAACAAAACACTGTTTGCTGTCAAACCACCTCATTGTTTTTGCCTTCAAACTTCCTTCATCCCTCAGTTGTCACTAATCATTTCTAAACACTCGTGTGCACCATGATTATACTGTGGTTACAAAGGATGGCATTTTCCCCACTAAATTTAAAATTCTGTACTGGGGTCTTAGGAATCTTGCTGTCTCTCTCTGTTGTCAACAGCAAAGGACAGACAGGTTTATAGGATGATGTTCAACCCTTCCAAGCAGTGGACAAAGTGCTGTTGCCTGGATATAAAACTATCCAGAAGACCCTGCACACAGAGAGATTATCAGTCATTCTGTGTTACCATGGAAAGAAAGAGAAGGACCTCAGGTCCTGGAAGTGTATGTTTTGGGTGTGGTTCTACTCATCCATTGATTCATCTGCAACCACAATGGTGGAGCACAGAGCTTATTAAATTCACAGGGGATGATGACCTTGAGTGTCAGGGCATGAACAGCAGATACCTTGAAGGACAGATTTCTTCATAACTTGAAAATATGAATTAGAAAAATATGAAAAACAATCAACACAGCAAAACATAAAATGTTGCAGATAGCTAGAAATTATCAATTAGACTTAGTGAAAATGATTGTGAGATAATACATTAGATGGCACCTTGAGATCTTTCCTTTTCTCCATGCATTGGTATCTGAAGGAGCCTACCTCTACTTAATGGCTAAAAACTACATCTATGTAGAGTATTTAGTATCCTGACATCTGCACTTTATGTACATAATATTAAGAGAAAGAGAGAAATAAGAAATAAGTCACTGTGTATTCACTCTCTTTGAATAAACTCTTCTTGTCACATGCCTGATCACTTCTTTAAAGGATCCTCAGTTTAATACACCAGACATTCAAGGGCATATAATTTCTATCTTAATGCAGAGTAAAGAACAGAAGACAGGACAAATATTTCAGTATTGTCATTTTTCTTGAGCTAAATTAATTTCAGAATCTGCACTTGAAACACAGGACTTATTTTAGTACCTGATAGCTATAAATGCCCCAGACAAAACACCATAAATACAGAAGATGTGGGATAATGGTTACAATCCATGCCAGGAAGGGGAAGGATCATATTGCACCTGGGAAAGAGAGTGTCTAAGCAAACCTGCAGGGGACTTGAGCTCTCCTAGGAATAAACAATTCTGCACTGTCTGTGATAGCACTAAATTTCAATACAAAATTAAGGTGAAGGAACAATGAAAAAGAGTGCAATATTTATAGAATATATTTCTTTGGTAAGTCATGACCAGTACATAAAATCACAAGATGATTTGCAAAAGTGATAAATTGTTCCTAAAGATGAATAAAGAGAATAAAGAAAGAAAAAATAAGAACTGTATCATATGTTGTCCTCAGCCTTTCTCTCCACAGTGCTAAGCAGTATTTAGCTGTACTTAGTCAGAGTTCTGTTTCATGGACATCCCTCCTCCAACATGTGCCAATCAATCAGAGGGAGCTTCTCCGTGCTGACTGGGTCCCTTCAGACAAACTCTCCTCTTGAGTTAATCTAAAAGTGAAGATCTGGAAAAATTATTATTATGCAGCAGCAGTCAGCTTTTTTGTCCTAGGAGATTTTTCTCTAAATTGCCAAACATTTTAATGGCTGGAAGTCACTAGTTTTTGTATTCTAGCTGACTTGTTAGCACACATTTTCTCCTAAATCAGAATGAAGACTAATGACAACCTAAACACCAGGGACACTCTGAGAAGCTAAATTAAGTTCATGCCTTCATCCAAATGCAAGAAAAATTTTGTGATTTCAGATGAAACTCATGAGTTACATGCATATAAGTCCCTGGAAATATCACAGATTCCAGTTAATACCTACTGCCAAATTTTGCACTGATTTACACCATCTGCCACCATATTAGAGTCACTCACTAAAATCCGTGGAAGATTGGGCTCATTACACAGTTTCATTCATCTGGTACTATATACTGCAAAAGAACAGAAAAAACTTCATGCTATAAAAACCTCTAATCCATTCTCATAACAGCAAAGCCTAAACATTTTCTTTCATTTGTGCTGACAGAATTGTCATTTTACAGGCAATAATTTAGAATGATTTGTTTCACTCATTTTTATCTTTTGAATTGACTGTTTCAATTTACACCTTAAACATTTAAGAACTTCTTGGTTGCTATTTTTTTTTCCCGTTTGAATCACTATTGTCAGACAGGTTGTGCTGTATAAAAGAGATGTTAGAGACTTTGTCCTTATTTTTTATGTGAACACACTGTTGATTTTTCATTGCTGAAAAACACTTTGAAACATTGCGGTGATTCATAGTAGCAGACATTCACTGCAAAAATTTTTGTCCTTTTGTGCCAACCAATTTGCAGTGATAATGGCAGATACCAGGTGCTGCAGTTGTAGTGGTTGTTTTGAGATATGTGATTCAGTTTAACTGAGTACTTTATCCACTGGTATCTTAGTCTTTTACTGCTCTGCTATTGTCCCTCCAGCGGCATCCTCCAAAACAATTTTGTCAGCTGCCGAAATCAAACTATCCATTTCAATTTTACCTAAGAAAGCAGGGCAAATAAGCACCAATCTCTTTTTCTCCTGCTGTCTTTCCAGAAGACTCTGACTATGTAGCACTTTGTGCTAATGCACTGAATCGTTATCTTCTGAGAAATTTCAACATTATGTTGTCAGTTCTAAATGTTAATGTTGATCCTGAGCCAACACCAACAATTTCAGATTTTTTAAAAGATTTTGAACTTTTCGACTATGGTGAACTTTATCTTCTGTCTTTTTTCTAGGTCCTGGTGGGATCTTATGTCATGTTGAGTAATATTTGGACCACCTACAAAGGCCTCTAAAATCAAGATTTTTAAGAGTAGTTCAGTCCCTTCTCTTCAGAATCACCAGATTCTGTCTTCACACAGAAACAAAACAGTCAAAGGTAGATTCCATATCCAAACCTCCTATTATAAGCTTCATTTAGTCTGTAGTTTCCCACTGAATACACAGTCAAGCAGTGTCAAAGTGCAGATTACCAGAAGGTGTCCTGGATCACATGCAACCTTCATACATATACCTTAGGAGACACCTAGTCCAAAGATAGACCTAGAGGTGATCAGAACACAGAAAATGGTGTAATTTGGTCTGATGGAGATGACAGAATCTATACCAACACATTACATCCTTAAATAGTAAACCATAGCAAAGGAGGCCCTCTTCTTCCCCATTTCACACATGCAGGATCACAAGCTGATGCTGGAGGAAGGCAACCCAGTCATTTGAAGACATTTTTTGATCCGTATCATTGGAATCATTTATGCATACAAAATATAAACCAGAAGAGTCAGAGGTGACTGTTTCCTACAAGAATGGTGATTTCAGATAAGATGAAGAATGCTTAACAGCCATTTTGCCTAGGTGTCTCTAGATATAGAATTTCACTGGACATGCCTAGAAACAGAATGGACATTCAAAGAAAAAAGAAAAATAATTCTAACCCCAAAACCCCCTTATTTTAGGTAAGTCTTCATAGAAGGTAAAGACCTATGCTTCAAAGAAGATCCATTCCTTACAGAGGATGATTGAAGGCCAAGGCTTGTGAATACCTGCCAAATGGAGGTACTTCCATTTTGGGATACCCGCCTTGAAAAGCTAGTACATCTGGTTGTCTCAAAAACACTGCTAGTTCTACCAAAACCAGTGATTTGGGTGACATAGCCATATCACTCTTACCTTGGAAAGCACAGTTGTGTTTTGAACACTCATACTTTTAGCTTTACATTTCAATCTGTGGTGACTATGAGGCAAGACACAGTTAAGGTGAAGAAGGACAAATACAAATGAAAAGTTTAATGAATTATAAAAAAGATATATAGCTCCATTTCTGTCACAGGTCAGAAGAGATTTCAGAAGGAAAACTGAAGGTTCTTCGTTTCAACAGCTTTACTTATTTTGAAAACAGTAATCATGGGAGAAGCCAGCAAACGTTGCGATGAAAGGAGATGGTCATTTCGGCTAGTCTTGGGAAATGTGAGATCAAAAATAATTCAAAGGTTTTGTGGATTTATATTCTGTCTTCCCATCCACTTAGTCCCATTAATATCCTTCTAGTCTCCAAGATTTCTGAAACTGTCAGCTATTATCCAGTGTGCTGTAAAAGACCTTCATTTGTATCCTTGGCTTTGGCACTGTACCCTGTCTGCATCCCGTTCCTGTGATGAACACCTGCACTGACGTTCCTTCTCAGCAAATAGATTTTGTTACAAATGATCCCATTATTGATTTTGTAGTAAGTTTAGTAAATCCTAAGTCTCAAATACGGTATGGTGGTTATGTTTCACAGCTCTCAGTACCTTATTGGCATTCAAGTTGTGCTAGCCCCCACTAAAATCATTCTGTTGTGGCATGAAGCACAAATACATTTTACTGTTACGCTTGCTGCAGTGCTGCCAATTATTTTAATGCTGCCACATGAGAAATAAATGAATGCTTAGATGTTTGTTTCAGCAGCTGATTTTTAAGCAAAATCATTCTCTGCATTCTTTGCAGAATGTGCTTTGATCATGACAAAATCTGGATCATGGAATCTAGCCAACTTCTTGTGAGGCAAGCCTGCCTTTTATAGACAGACACAACATAGATGCCTCTTTTTACTATTTTTGAGTAAATGTGGTATATTGTTGCCTTTAATACACAAAAATTAGCAAGGCCTGCAACAGCAGATTGCAAAACAGACCTCATCACATTTTAACCACTGCTGCCCTCTTTGTCAATAACAATCACTAGAAATAGGAGCAGGGTTTTTTTAAAATCACACATTAAAAGAATTAAACTTCCTTTCTCTGCCTTTCCCCCCACTTCCATGAAATGATTTCTTTCTGGTCCCAAAGGGTGCTTGCATTTGAATGACAGACCTTCAGTCTGTCACATGCCACTAATTCCTGTGTTCAATAGTAATGAGGCCTGTCACATTACAGTTTGCTGATAAAAAGCTAAACAAGATTGACAGGTGAATCTAAGGAAATTTGGAGGTCAAGAGGTAAGAAAACCTCCCCATGCACCTGTTGAATATCAGAGATCAACCTAACATTTTTTAAGTCACTAAATAGAGTGAAATATATCTTAGCTTCCCTAAATATATAAAAGGACATAGCTGTCAGACAGATAATCCAACGTGCTCTTTTCCCTGCCTGTGGTGGAGGTGTTGAAACTGGATGATGTTTAAGGTCCCTTTCAACCCAAACCATCCTGTCTTTCCACAATTTGAGAACACCTACTTCTTCCTGTTCCTGTAAGGGAGCCTGGGACCCAGAAAACATGCTGAATCTACTTGCTGGGCCAGACATCCTCTGCTGATGTGTGCCACCACCCCAAGATCAATGTATGAGTGCTGACCCTGCTAACTGAACTCTGTGCATTCTGTCACACAGAAAAGGACAATCAGGGAGGACTCGGAGCAAATATGACTTTATCCTTCAGCAGCAAAACTCTTGCATCTCTACCTACTCTTCCTGATTGAACCGACATGGGATTTTAAGATTGCGCTTACATATGCACAGATAAAACCGAGGAGGTTTTTATGTCAAGGTGGTGGTTGGGAGGTAGGTAGGCAGCCAGAGGCAGAAGTCGCTTTGGAGCTTGAGCTGTTTTCTCAGCAAATTACCACTCACAGAGTAAGAGAGAGAAAAGGGTGCAGACCTGTCTTTAATATGTTTATCTCATGAACATTTTGTGAAGATGGTCACAGATAATTTGTGCAGATTATATGACTAAAAAAGCAGAGACCAGGAACAGAACTCATCCCCTCTCTTTTAGACATCTGCATTGCCTATATCCCAAATATTCATTCTGAAATCCCTGTATGACTAGCGGAAGAAAACAGACATTCCTTGGGAGCACTTCACCTGACAATGACACGGGTATTCAGGACCCAAACCTTTCTGAGAAAATCCTTTGGCCACTGGCATTTGATGACTGGCACAGGGACCATAGCGCATGAAAAAGTTCTTTGGCATCAGACACAACAAAATCACACCCTGATTTGTGTCTGTTTCCTAATGGCAGAAGGCACAATGGGTAGAAAGAAACCATCCCAAAGGTGTTTTTTACCCTATATATTTCAATTCCTTCCTAGGGCAGAGTCAGCCAGAGCTGCACTTGCTGACAGCTGGTGCCATTCACTTTTGTTACACACATCTGCTGTCTTCTTTAAATGCTTTCTCCATAGTATGGATTTTTGTCCAGGATTTAGATTGCGTTTCTAGGTAGCTGGGAAAAGGGAACAGAAGATTGTTTACAGCCTGCAGAAGTGGAGAAAGGTTCTGTGCAGAAGTGAAATGAAGAAGCTTCTTGGCACAAAATCAACCTGCCACAGTGTATTGTGCTTGCCTGTCTGCCCCAGAGCCTGACTGTCAGTGTGCACTGTGCAAGTGTATGTACTTCAGAGAGCTACTTCGGTTTACTCCTGCTGAGAATTTGCCCCCCAGGCTATAAAGTACTTACCAGGCACATGATAGATATCTTTACTCACTGTTTGCTTATACGTTATGCATCCTTCTTCGTGATGTAGCATTGTTATTAAATGGCACAGTGAAAGTTTGAACAAGTAAAACCTACTATATTGTGACATCCCACCCATACATTCATCAGCAATCCTTTCTGCTAGTAAATTGGAGATAGAGAAGCCCTACAGTATTTCTGATTTGCATATTGTGCTTTGCATCAGGATTTAAAAAAAAAAAAAAAAGACAGTTAGAATTATGTAAATCCTATTCAAAGGGAAAGGAGTCTGGCAGAATGCATGCTCCATGTTGACATGTTTTTCCTGAATTACACAAGCTGATGCTTATAAAACATATCAGAACCAAAGGGACATAGCAAACTCAATCACTACCATATGACTACAAATTTAATCTATTGTTGACCCAAAGGGTAAGGTACAATTAGCTAGATAGCTTATTTTTCCTTGAAAATATGATTGATAATTCTATGTAGAAATTAAAATCAAAAGAAAAATGATCGTTTTCAAAGGCACTTAGCCCACAGGTTACTAGTTTAAGGGCTCTACAACATGCTTCTGTTGAGCCACCAGGATATGAACTATCAAGGCAATGAAGTTTAGCTTTATGGTCACAGTAGGCATTGCAACGGATGGTAAATGCATGCATTTATATCAAAATGACATTTACTGCTTAAAAACAGAGACATTTTGACACATAGATGAAAAACAAACTGTTAAAAAAAAAAAGAGACTGTTACAGATGTAACTTTAAAGATATTTGATAAACGTGGCACTAAGGGGAAATCTGTTGCTAAGCACCTAGGGGAAGAGAGCTTGACTCTCCTAAGAGCTCTCTATGAGCTAAGTGTCCAAACTTCAGCTTCAACACTACATATCTTTGGTGGCAATCACAGCTTAACTGTTTTATCCCCTCCCTCATGTCCTCCTACCGCAGGACACTCTCCTTTTGGCTGCTCTGTAACAGCAATTCATGGCATTGTGTGGTCAAATTGATAGAGCTAAAAAACCAACTTTGTTGTTGCTTACATAAACCAAAAAAATTGCTGCACAGTGACTTGAGCAAGGAAGCATGTCTTGACCTCATTGTGGGATTATGAAGTGCTAAGAGCAGGTGCAGCTTAATGTGATACTAATACAAAAGTCTTCATAGTTGTGCTGGTTATCTCTGGGGTGGAGTTAATTTTCTTTACAGTGGAGCTGTGTTTTGGATTTGTCATGAACACAATTTGATATTACAGAGGTGTTTTTGTTATTGCTGAGCAGGGCTTACAAAGCCAAAGACTTTTCTGATTTCCGCACTGCCACACTGGTGAGGAAGTTGGGAGTGCATGGGAGGCTGGGAGGAGACACAGCCAGAACAGGTGATCCCAACTGCCCAAAGGGATATTCCAGACCATATGGCATCATGCTCAGTATATAGATCTAGTATATAGTATATATAGAAAAGAAGGAGAAAGCGGGGAGGAAGTTTGAAGTGATGGTGTTTTTCTACAGAACAACCACTATGTGTGAAGGGCCCTGCTCACCTGGAGATGGCTGAACACCTGCCTGCCCTTGAGAAGGACTGAATTAATCCCTGTTTTGCTTTGCTTGTGTGTGTGGCTTTTGCTTTCTCTATTGAACTATCTTTATGTCCATACACAAGTTTTCTGGCTTTTACTCTTCCAGTTCTCTCCCCGATGCTGTTGGTGAGGGAGTGAGCAGCTGTGTGGGCCTTGGCTGCTGGCTGGTGTTAAACTAGAAGAACAGCACACTATCATAACCTAAAGCTAGTCTATCAGGGTCCTTATGGAGTCCTTTTAGATATGTGACCTGCACTCTGACTTGTCAAGATTGCCCACACAGGTGTTTTTGGAAGTGTATATATCTGACCCAAACTAGACAAATTCAGTGTAGACGTTCACACCTGAGCTCACTGGCCCAAGCTCTTCGTGTAGTCAGCAGAGGGACAGTTACATTCAAAATTAGATTCATGCGACTTTTTTTATGGCTCCTTCAGGATTAGATGAATTGAACAGTAAAATGGACAATCTGTCTTCAGTTCCTGCAGAGACAGCCTGGGGTAATTAGCTCCAATAGACTGGAGATACCTGCTTTTGCTCAAGTGAAACCCACCACTTTTGCTCTCCACACCCACTGCTGCCCCTGATTCAGGTCACAGTCTGCTGACTGAATTCAGAAAGTCACATCACTAATTGTATATATAACAGGTATGTTTTTACATAGCAAGTCAGGAGAAAGAACAAAGTGTTTGTGTGCCTGCTAGGGGATAGAGAAGAGAGCAAGGTCTTGATGAACACTGGAAAGCACATGGCAGCAGCTGGGAATCAAAGCTAACCCTGAAGAAACCTGCAATGCCCCACAAACAAGATTTTATACAAAGAGTCTGTGTCTAGGCTTGCCTGTCCCAGCACGTTTGCAGGGTATTCAGGCCCAAGATAGGACTTTGTTATACTGACTCTACTTTATGAGCACCCAAAAGAGCTATCAGATCTCAAATATATAACATTGTGAATGGTGAATGAAGTGCAGACACAGCAGAGGCAGAGGGCCAGGGGTTACCTTTCAGCGTGAGTTTTTCTTAACCACTTCAGGATACCCCAAACTGCAGTTTGTAGAGCTAGCCTGTCTCCATTAATGGGTGAGGTAGCACAGATTAACAGATTAGATTGGACGCTTAATTTTCAGACAAGTGAGATCAGATGAAACCCACCACTAAATGAGTCTCACAATTAGTTTTCTTCAAGTTCTGAGGAAATCTGTACAAGGAAGTTGCAAGATGGATTTTACCTTTACTTTACTATGATGCATTCAGATAATTTGGAATCAAGAACTGTCATTTCTTAAACCAGTACCTTCTTTTTAAAATGAAAACCTTTTGTGATGGAACTCACTCGATAAAAGATATACGTCCACACATCCACACCAAATAAGAAATCAAACTATTCAATTCATATATTTCTGCAAAATTAATAAAATCAGTCATACACACAACACTTTCTTTTTAGAAGAGCATGAATTAATTTCATTAGTGTTTCATTAACGACATAGAGGGAAATAAAAAGCTCTGTTCCTACCTTCTCTGTTCAAACAGCCACAAAAGGAATTAATCATTTTGTTGCTATTTTTTTTGCTGTAATCCCAGATGTTGTTTTTACCTGCAAGAGAAAAAAAAATTACTAGGATGTTCTTGCTGTCAAAGAAAGGCAAAAAATTCCTTTTATTTATAGAAAAAAGAATATGTTTCCTCCACAAATTTCAAAACCCTACCTGTTTTGTTCCTGATTGTTTCCACAAAAAAGGATTAGATAGGCTCCAATATACTTCAAGACTACTTCATAAAGCCATTCTAGTGTAGCTCTGAGGTTGTCACCATTTTGGGAGAGAATGATCTTGCACTTTCTGAAAGACAAGTGAAAAGTAAACCTGCCCAACATTGTGCTTATTTGCACTGTAGTTTCTTAGAAAAATATTTCTAATAGCACTTATTACTAACTATATCACACTTTTAAGAAGAAACAGGTACTATTTTCAGATATTTCATAAATACATATATGCACATTGAAGGGAGACAATGAGACAGTGTGGAATAGGACTTAATCCTTATCTTAAGTTAGTAAATACTGTACCTATGCACCCCTTTCCAGCCAGGATCGAGCTCCTAGGCAACCTTCCATCCAGCCATTCTCCAAGTCTGCTGAACAAGGAAGATATCTGAGTAAAACTCCTCATCTGTGTGAAATAGGCTTGTTTTTACCTGCTGTTCTCAGTGGTAAGGTAAGCAGAATGAGAAGATGTTGGAATTAAATTCATACAACTGTAGACATCTAAAACCAAGCAGCTAGTCTAAAATAATCTTCTAGTGTCCCTGTATATTTCATGGTTTGAGGCTAAACCAGGGTTTTCCAGGCCTGGGAAAAAAAGCCATCTAAGCACCATGACTATGCAAGTGAAACTGAGGGGAGCTCGACAGTGTTAAAAAATTAAAAGAGAAATGAGCAAAGCTGTAGTTTGTCAAATAACTCAAAAAGGTCTACAAAGGGAGTATTATCAGCTGTGCAACTTATAAAAACCATTCAGTGTATATATGTATGTATATATATATATATATATATATATACAGCATGAACTAAATGCAGTATGCTGCTTTTTGTTGGAGCCTGAGCACATGTGTCTGGTGTATAAAGAGCTGACTAAGAACTGAGTGATAACTGTGCAACAGGAAAATTAAAACCATTAGCATATACACAAAAGGGGAGGTTTGGCTCATATTCTTTGGACATGGGCTGGTGGCTTCTGGCTGCTAGCTGGTGCCAACACCACCATGTTATGCTTGTGACTTGCATGATATGTGTAAGAAACCTGTGCAAAAATCCAGCCTTGATTTCCAGTTGAATGGTGCATGGTGAGGAAAGTTCTGCAGCAGACAACGTTGCTGCTGGGTAACAAATAAATGGCCAGTCCTGGAACAAAATTAAGGCAATTTGTAGGGTGAGAGAAGAAAACTCTGAAAAGAACACAAAGTCTGTGCATGACTAGGTGGGTGAAGAGGCTGACACTGATTCTAGAGGAAGCTTGCTCGTAGGAAGTCAGAGGCATTATTAATTTTTACACAGCTGAAGTTGTGTGAGACAAATTCCACTCCAAATAAGTCTCCACAATAAGTTAATATAGGAAAATTTCCCTCCCTTTTCATAGAATAAAGAAGTACATGTTGTGCTTTTGGGAAACAATGGATGCAGAAGCAGGCAGCGCTTTTACAGCCAGTGTTGTATATTGGTATAGTATTTGTTTCCAAAAGAGACCTGCTATCAGACAAAAACACAAAAAAATAATCATTCTAAGGACAACAGGATGGACTCTGTACCACATTTCAACTCAAAATGAATATTTACAGCAACAGGTAGAAAATTGATACAAAAGCAGCCTTTCCTACAGCAATATGAATGGTGCTGCTTTAATTTTGTTTAGAATTTTGGCTGGAGGCAGTGGGAACATCAACTTTTTAATGAAAACTTAAAGCGTCCATAGCAGTGTGAAAATTCTAGCATTGTTGTATTCCCATATCACTTTTTAACAGCTTGAAGGGAGAAAAACTTTCATTTTAAATGATTCTTGGTTAATTTGCAAAGAAATTAGTAGAAGAAAACTTCTAGAAAGCAATAGAATAGCATCACTTGTGCATGTCACACAACAACAAGCCTAGAAAAGTTGCCATGAAGTACTTTTTCTTATGCCAGAATCATCCTGCTCATTTCAGAGCACTCCTCAGTGACTTGTGAATTAGGAACTGCTTCCAGGTGGACCGACATCTTCAAGTGTCATAAGGTAGTGTATGTCCTTCAACTTTGTCTCCTGAGGCTACGGCCCATATATAAGTTCCTAGAGGAAATATGCCATATGAATCAATCACCTGCTTTAAGCTGAAGCATGTATTCAGTCATTCTAATCAGCAAGAGACTGACCTCCAGAATTCCCCACAGCTAAATAAAAGAGACCAAGAGTTATTGAACTGGTTGTAAATATTTTGGAATGTGAGGAAGTTAAGGGAGAGAAATAACAGTTTATCTACTCTAAGAAGCATGGTGAAGAAATTCTTAAACTTGAAGGCTGTTGTGGTTTAACCCCCAGCTGGCAGCTCAGCCCTGTGCAGCCACTCTCTCGCTTCCCTACAGTGGGATGGGTGAGAGAATAAGAAGAGAAAGAGTGAGAAAATTCATGGGCTGTGATAAAGACTGTTTAATGGGTAAAGAAAAGCCCCTCACACAAGCAAAGCAAAATGAATATATTCACCCTTCCCATGGGCAGGCAGGTGTTCTGCTATTTCCAGGACAGCAGGCTCCATCACGCCTGTAACTTGGAAAGACAAATGCTGTCATGCCAATTGTGTCCCACTTCCTCCTTCTTCCTCCAGCTTTGCATGCTGAGTACAACACCATATTGCCTGGAATATTCCTTTGGTTAGTTCCTTGTGGTCAGCTGTTCCAGCAGTGTCCCCTCCCCAACACTGTTTTCAGCACCAATGCAAAACACAGCCTCATGACAGCTGCTATGAAGAAATTTAACTTTATACTAGCCAAAGCCAGCACGCAGAGCCAATAAATCCAATACTAGTAACAAGGGCAGTAAACCTACATGTTCAGGGCTCATTCCGTTCTCTGAGGGAATCAATTGACTGAACTGCAGGGGGACAAAATGGTAGGGAATGAATCACCCACTCTTCTCTTGATGCTTTTATAATTTATATAAATATAACTTTCTGTGGATCAGAACCTAAACCAAAGAATCTTGCTTCCAAAGTAATGTCCCTCCATCCATGTTCCCTATTTACAACTTGGCTAATTGTCCTGGTATCCAGGATAGTTCTGAGGTACCATGATCAAAGACAGAAGCTCTGGAGAAAGCAATATATCCTTTAATGAGTGAAATGGGTACCCATTTGTGCCTGATTTTGAAGCTATAGGTCAAGCCATGAAAAGTCCATTTTCTACCTGTGTTAAAATGATTTTACATTATTTTTAACTCAAACCTGCATGACCTTCTACTTGTTGTGGCATGGGAATATAGTAGCACAGTAAGGGTTAATTTTCTTTCAAGTTCATTCACAGTTTTTCCGTAAATGTATTTCCTCTACTTCCCATTTTTGCCTACAAAAACAGACACTGCCTTACTCACATTTTTAATGTGTTTGTGTTAATTTGCCAACCACACCATTTAATCTCTTCATTAAAGTGGCTAAATAAGTGTGCATCTTCAGAGGCGTGTTGTTCTGTGTGGCACAGACCTGTTCTTTTAAAGATAAACTCTCTCTACTTGAACACCGTACCTCAAGCTCACCACATTTTCTGGAAAAGAATGAAAAAAAAAAATCACAGCTGTCCTCCCCCCACCTATTTCTTTCTTATTGTAGAGGTTTCTTATTCAGTCATCTTCATGAAAGTGCCAGCATTTCAGCAGTCCACCCGCTCTTAAGACTTCCAAGGAGGATTGGAACGAGTCTCGTGGGGAAGGTTAGAAGCAGGCTAGAATACTGAATTTTGGCAGCCTCATAAAGGAGAGGAAGAAATATGTACCTACTTGAAGGTAATTTGGAGTTAAGAATAATTTGGGACCTTTGTAAACAATAGCATCTTAAATTGGTTTCCACAAAGCTCTTTCATTTTTCACTTAAAGCTTTTCAAGATCAGGTCATTTCAGTAGTGAATGCACTACAATTCCCCTCTTTTACCCCTCCCCTGTGTCTCTTAAGTGACTTTTGCTCATCAGAAATTATTTTCCTACTTTACTGTATGTTTCAAAACCCATTGTTTCTAGTCTTTGTTAGTCTTCGTCTTCTCTGATTTTTCTTTTTTTGTCTAGATATGAGCAAGAGATTCAAGATATTATATGGAAAAGGTGCCCTTTAGTGCTGAATCTCTCACCTAACTAGTTATTCAAAATAAAATTATGCTTCTCGGGCATCATGTGTTTAATTAATCATTCTACAAATTACACTATTGCAATTTTCTGGATGTAAAACAGCCTTGAATGGTGCAGAAGCAAGAAGCAAACACCAAAACCACTGATTTGTCATAGTATTTTAAGACTGCTTTTATATCTCAAAAGTTTTTTTATTAGCTTGCACCCACTACAATTTTGATGGAAGAGATAGCCAAAATAAGTTTCTCCTTTTATTCAGATGCCAGCTTTAACATTATCACAATTACATTTAATACAGTAATGAAAATGTGACCTGTCATCGGGGATTGCTAGTCAACCTTCAGTTATGGGAGAGAGATGATACTGTGACTGCTTTCTACAGATTATTAACCCAAGTTTCACAGCCAATTGCCTCAATGGCTGGAAAACAAGCCAGTGTCTGTCAGCCTTTGAAAACCAAGATCTTGATTTGAATTATTTTCTCTTGAGTGGTAGTGTTCACAGACCTGTTTCAGGAAATCTGTACACAGCCTTGGACACAGATCTTCAAAGGTGCAGCAGAGACTCAAGTCCACACAATTCAGCACAATACAGGGCTCCAAATACATTTATGGATTTGTGGTTACATACCTGAATAAAAACCTGATTCAGAGAGGCTGATGAGATCCCTGCCACTGCTATGGGATCCATTAAGCTTTGATACCTGCTTTTAAGGGTATAAAATAACTAGTGGCAAGTAAAGAGCAAAAACTTGTGCAAAATAGATAAGGGAGCAGAATTGTGTCAGTCTTCAAGAATAAGACCATTTATCCTCAGGACAACTGGCCTCCTGACCTGGTAGACAGGGACAGGGAGATGAACTGACCCCTTGTAATCCAGGAGGAAGTAGTTAGCGACCTGCTGAGACACTTAGACACTAACAAGTCTATTGGGCCAGAGGGGATTCATCCAAGGGTACTGAGGGAGCTGGTGGAAGAGCTTGCTAAGCTGCTCTCCATCATTTATCATCATTCCTGGCTAACTGGGGAGGTCCCAGATGACTGGAGATTGGCCACTGTGAAACCCATCCACAAAAAGGTCTGGAAGAGGGATTGAGGGAATTACAGGTCTTTCAGCCTGACCTTGGTGCCCAGCAACGTTATGGAGCAGATCTTCTTGAGTGCAACCACATGGCACGTACAGGACAGTCAAGGGATCAGACCCAGCCAGCATGGGTTTAGGACCAGCAGGTCTTGCCTAACCAACCTGATCTCCTTTTTTGACCAGGTGACCTGCCTGGTGCATGATGGAAAGTCTTAGGAGGTAGTTTATCTGGACTTCAGCAAAGCCTTTACACTGTGTCCCAGAGCATGCTCCTGGAACAGCTGGCAGCCTATGGCTTGGACAGGTGCACTCTCTGATGGGTTAAGAACTGGTTGAGCCCAGAAAGTGGAGGTAATTTTGTCACATCCAGCTGGGAGCCAGTCCTTAGTGGCAACCACGCGGGGATCAGGGCTGGGCCTAGTCCTGTTTAATATCTTTACTGATGATCTGGATGAGGCGGTTGAGTCCACCATTAGCAAATTCATGGAGGACACCAAGTTGCGTTCGAGTGTTGATCTTCTGGAGGGCAGGAAGACTCTGCAGAGGGACTTGGACAAGCTGGATCAGTGGTCTGGGTTAACTGTGTGAGCTTCAACAAGACCAAGTGCCAGGTCCTGTGTTTTGCCCACAATAACCCCAGGTAGTGCTACAGGTTGGGGGAAGAGTGGCTGGAAAGTGTCCCAGTGGAAAAGGCCCTGGGGGTCCTGCTCAACAGCTATCTGACCATGATCCAGCAGTGTGCCCACATGACCAAGAAGGCCAGTGGCCTCCTGGCCTATATCAGCAATAGTATGGCCAGTAGGATTTTCCCTGCTACACTTGGCACTGCTAAGGCCACACTTCGAGTGCTGTGTCCAGTTCTGGGCCCCTCAATTCAGGAAGGACATTGGGGAGCTGGAGCATGTCCCAAGAACATGAAGGGCCTGGAGCACAAGTACTACGAGGAGTAGCTGAGGGAGCTGGAGTTGTTCAGCCTGGAGGAAAGGAGGTTCAGTGGGGACCTTATCACTCTCTACAGCTGCCTGAAAGGAGGGCATAGCCAGGCATAGTCGGTCTCGTCTCTCCGGCAACCAGTGACAGGACAAGAGGACATACTCTTAAACTGTGCCAGGGGAGGTTCAGGTTAGACATTAGGAATAATTTCTTCACAGAATGGGGATTAGGTATTGGAATGGGCTGTCTGTGGAGGTGGTCCAGTCACTGTCCTTGGAGGTATTAAAGGAAAGATTGGATGTGACACTTAGTACCATGGTGTAGTTGACATGTTGGTGTTCAATCATGGGTTGGGCTTGATGATATCGGAGGTCTTTTCCAAGCTGGTTGATTCAGTAATCCTGTGATTCTGTGGAGTGAAGCAGTCAAATTTGGGATGAATTGCATAGTCACTGGATGAAATAACTGCTCACAAAGGTATTGACTGTCCTCTAACCCCTACAAAATGCAGTTCAGGCAGATCACAATGGTACATAACACACTTAATCTGCAATGAGAAAAGAGAAAAATTGACAGAGCACTGTGAACTATCAAACAGGGAATGAGCCAAAGCAGTGTAGGAGAAAGCAAACATTATTACACAGACCTTTCTTGGGCCACATCATAAGCTGGATCTTGATGCAAGTGGAAGAAGATTTAATCATTTGAGCTGGCTGAGTTTGCAAACTGTCATTTTCCCCCATGAGTCATACTTTCTCTCTTTACCTTTCTTCTTATTTTTGTTTTAAAATTACTATATTTCCTCCCCTGTGTGTCTGAAATCAGCATCTTGTCACAGCTTTCAATCACACTTATATGTGTGAATGTAAAGAAGAGCTTTGCACAGCCAAACTTGGAAATGCAAACATTTTCAAAAGAAAAAACCATAAATTTCGCTGTTATATTCCTGTGTTCTTTGCTGTTGACAGTGATATTTGTCTTACCTCTGCTAGCAGAGCTTCCCCTGAAGCGAATTCATAATTGTAAATGCCTTGGGTTTGTGCAGACAGGTTTTGGCAACGGGAGGACTACAAGGCTGGCTTCTGTAAGAAGCTGCTGGAAATTTCTCTCATGTCTGACAGAGCCAATGCCAGCCAAGACAGACCATGAGACACTGGAAAGACTGATGTCTCAAGACATTTTGGGGTGCTTGTGTGTGTGGGAAGGGGCAGATGGGGCCTTGCTCTGGGGAGTTAATGCCTTGCTCCACAGTCACTGGCACACTGGAGGCAATGCTCCACACCCTGCCTCTGGAGTGCATAACCTAGCTCCTAATTGGAAGAACGGAGGGGTGGGGCAAAATGTTTTTAAAGTTTAGGTTTTTTTCTCATTATCCAAATCTGATTTGATTGTTAATAAATTTAACTAATTTCCCAGAACTGAGTCTGTTTTACCCATGACAGTAACTGGTGAAGGATCTCACCCTATCCTTATCTTAAACCACAAGCCTTTAATGATATTTTTTCTCCTCTGTTCAGCTGAGGAAGGTCGTAATAGAGAGGCTTTGGTGGGCACCGGGCATGCAGTCAGGGTCAGTCCACTGCAGTGCATTATAGAAACAGAGATCTTGGTGATGGAGCGCAAAATTAGATAGTTCCCTTTCTTGTGAGTATTTTGTCATCTCTAGCACCAAATGACTCAAGCAACAAGGCTTCAACTGCACCCCTTGGGATACAATTCCACAGTCCAATACATCTCACTGTCAGGATATTTGCACAAAGATTCAGTGAAAAAAATCACTCTTGCAACTCCATCCCATTACTCCTAGTTACCACCCTGTCTGAAGCACTACGATATTCCTCTCACCTGCATCATGTCATTGTTGTGGTGTGTCATCCTATCACCCTCTGCCAAGACAAACTCATTTAGTTACTTGGATCCTTCTTCATAAGTCAGTCCCTCCTGACTACCTCGATCATTTTTGCTGCTCTTCCCTGAACTGCCTTCAATTTATCAGGTTTTATTTTTTTTAAAGCAGTGATGCTTAGAAACAAATGAAGCAAAGACCAAACCCTCATGCTTCACCTGTCCCACTGATGTAAATAGTACTCATTACAATCTGCTGGACAGTTGAGGCACAAAAGAACAAGTAAGTTGGACAAAAAAACCTACTAATGCTGAGTTAGTTGAAAAAGAAATGTACTGACATTTTGCTTCATTGGAACTTTTTACATCAGTGCTGGTACATAGAGGAAGAAATTGCATTTCTCCAAATTTTTGATAAAACTGTATTTTCTTTCTGCCAGATTTCTGAAATTATCTTTACCTATCCTGCCTGTAAACTAAGAAGATTCTGAAAATCCTCTTCATGGGCAAATTTTGAATTTGTGGCTTTTATTTCTAACTGAAAAGTAGGAAATCCATATGAAAAATGGATTTTTTTTATTACTCGTGTCTCAGAACAGTAAACTTGTAAAATAAACACATAAATTTAAAAATCCAGTTTGGTCTTTATCCAGCAAAGACCTTAAATAACGCTCAAATACTAATTAAATTGATACAAAGACTCTTCTGGATCCATGATTCTGTATCAACTTATATTAGACCTGATCCATTTGAGAATTAGCCACCAGCATGAAAGTCCTTTGCTAATCTTTCTACCATAACTGCCAATTCAAATTCCTTGCAACACGTGGTATGCGGCAATTCCTTAGACTGGCAGCTCCTAATTTCCCATCTTTACTGGGTGAGCAGAAGTACAGAAGAGCTACATGAAAAAGCCCAGACACCATCAATGCTGTATGGAAAAACCACACTTCTATAATCCTCAGAAGCTGTTCATTTGTGAATTCATGTAACCACAGATTTAGGAAACACAACACTTTTTTTTCAGCTGAGATTGTAGCAATTTATATGAGCTTTTCCTGGAGACAAAAGACAGTAGGAGGAAACAAGTGGAGAGATAATAGGATGCTGGCCTTCATGCATGTGACTAGAAAGCCAGAATAACTTGGTAAACATTTTTATGAGTAAAGATCAAAGCTAAGATTCTTGTGAAATTGTTGTCCAGCAATAACACTTGAAGCAGGATTTTTTTTCCCTGTCAAGTACAAATTGCAGCTTTCACTACATCAGCCCATCACAGTCACTCTTTATATTGCATCAAGCATAAAAGTTTCTTTATTTGTACAATAAATAGCACAATACAGCTTCTACTCTGCATGAAAATTCCTGAGTTAAACTAGATATTATATTTGGCTTTTTCAAAATACTTGTGTAAAACCATACAATAAACACTTAAAAATTGAAGAACATGAAGAGGAAGGATATATTGTCTTGATTTAGAAAATGCTCACAATGTACAGAGTGTGGCAATTTTTTATTTATGAGGGCCAGGCTAAATCTGTATTGAGCTGTATGTCTCACAAACTGCACATTTTGACCAACATTTTTCTTTAAAAAAAAACCAACAAAAAACCCACACAAAACAGAATAAAAACCCCTCTTTTTATCCAGGCTAGGAGTTTTCAAGTGTGATTTCACTGTGTTTCTGCAGCAAACAGCCTTCCCTTGGCAGCTGGCTGTAGATGAGGTGACATAGCTGGTTTCTTCCAGCTCTTATCTTTGATTCACTTATCTTTCAGGTATGTCATGAGCTTTTCATCATCATTTCTGAATTATCCAGCCATCAGCATTAGTTCCAAACAACCTCACACGGTCCCCAGCACTTTTCTGTACGGGCTGTATTTCTGCTTCATGTCACTCACTGACTTTATTGATTGAAGAAGACAGACACGGCACCAGCGCTTGCTCCTCTCTGTTCAGAATCCCCAGTGAAGCCCCATGAAGACCCTCTGTAACCGGCAGACATGAAAGCATTTGTCCCCATCTTGTGACAGGTACACCTCTGAGAAAAGGTGATGCTGCATATTCATTTGCCAGAGGTCAGCATGGAAGACATAAACAGAATGTATTTATATGCATAATGCCTCCGCTTTCTAAAGCATTATTTAATCTATTTCCTTCATGAGTATGTGTTGTGTTGAATATGCATGGGTCTGTATAAAGCATTTCTGGAGTTTTCTCCTCTAAGAGGTCAGGGTAGTAACCTTGCACATACATAAAACAGTAATAGCAACCACCACTCTTTATTATTGCACTTTTTAGCTTAAAAAGAGGTGAAAGAAAAAGCCAGGCTGCTGTGAAGGAGATGGGAGAGCTGAAATGAGAGTGCTGGACCAGGATTACAGAGCCAGCGTTACTCTGGGCTTCTTGGAACAGGTGACCTAATTGCAAATTTTCAAAAGCAGCCTCTAATTTTCAAATACTGGCAAGAAATAAAAAGTCTGGCTCCTAGACATTTTTATAACTCCTTTTAAGCTGAGTGGCCCTGTACTGAGAATCCCTGAAAGTCATCTAAAACATATATGAAATCTTGTGCACACTGAAAGAGATTTAAAAAACATCACATGGACACAGCTGAAAATCTGTGCATCCCTTTTTTGCATCCTTCCTTCCCCAGGAGTAAAAAGAATGACTATTCTTTACAGAAGGCATTCCATAAAGCACACTGGTAGTAGAAAACAGCTTTCTACAGTGAAGGACTGCTCACAGAAGTGCAACGTAACCATAGTTTCAAAAAGGCTTATTGTCAGCATGCTGTTTTGGCTGTCAGTGTTTCCCCACCAGCCAGGCTATGTTGCCTCATGGAAGGAGAGGTCAGCAGGAATCAGTAAAGCAGCAGAATTCATTACAATCACTCTCTCTCACAGTTTCTGGGGTATCAAGGTACGTGAGACATGACTGTTATGAGCAAGAGCCTATAATATCTGAAAAATCCTTGTGTATTGAAGCAGCAGCCTGAGCCTTTCTAATTTGGTGGAGTTTCTTTAAAGAGGTCTAAGATAGTGACTGGCCTTTCAGAACAGGTGTGACAAAAGGTATATGAGATGTTTGCTAGATATGAGGAAGAGTAAACTCTAGGCAAAAAGGCAACCATGAATGCAAGCTTGTGAGGAGAAAACTTTAACGTGGAAGATCTGGACAGGGTAACTAAATGAAGAGAAGTAAATGTTATTGATTTAAAAGCATATTGCACCAAAAGTCGCTTTTCTAATTGGAACCCAGATGTCCTGGATGTCCCACAAACACAAAAAACCCTGTATCCCAGAGAGGGTACATTCTGCAAGGTGATAACGCATTGCAAGTGTATTACAAGCAGAAGGGAATGTGGCAGCTGCTGTCAAGTTTGGTTGCTCAGTTTGCCTTGTTGTGGTTCTTTTTTGAGGAGCTTGGAACATTCACTCTTGTACAAATATTTTGTATGTTTTGTCATGATGTTGAAGACTTGAAATAAAAAGAATTCTGATTCTGATTTAAATTGAATGAAATTTTCGCATCCCATCTTCATTTTTAATCTCTCTGTCAGCAAGGAGGTAGAAATCTTAAAAGGAATGCTTGTCCTTGTCTCATTTTGATTTAACAAAACTAAGAATATAAATAATACTGTGGCAAAACTTTTTCTCAAAATGTTTGAAGATGACTGAGTATTATTTTCAAGTTGCTTTTGCCACTAGAAGATATTTGCACCACTTTCCAGCAGGCTCAGGTCTTACAAGATAGCAAAGTGACTGTCTATTAGCATTCTGAATGGACTTGAGGAGACTGACATTATGGTGTTGGAGGTCACCCCGATGGCCACTTCAAGCAATAATAAGAGACATTGGAGGTGATGGAGTTGCAAAAGCTGACAAAACAGAATGCAATCAAGAAAACTGATGAAATCAAGACAGCAGTAATGATCAGGGGTGTTAAAGCACCTGATAGGTCACAGGTCACGCTATTGGACTATGCTCTTTGATGCAGGCAGGAAGAAGCCATTAGAAATGTCAGCAATGTCACAGAAATGTCAGAAATGTCACTGTTAGTTGTGTGAAAACATTGTACAATGGAAGTGGAAAAGCGAAAATTCACATGACAGAAACAGGCAGTATATTCAGGTTGTCTGGAGGTGAGTGGAGAAAAAAATGGTGAACTGTTTGAAGAGAAACCAAGGATCAGTGATCCAAGGTAGATGCAAATTAAATGGGGACACATCCATAGAAGTAATGAGGACAAAACTCCCTTAAAACACATCAAAGGAAAGGTTGTTGGTAGAGAAAGGCACAGAGAACAGCCCCTTAGACTATAGGGCACAGATGTCCCGCAGTATGTTTTCTGTTGGCTCAAGCATGCTGGTGCAAAGAAAATAATATATGTAGTGTGTGATTTATGTAAAACATTAGTACCTATGTAACTCTAAAACTTAATTGAAAACCCTGCAATATAAGTTTGCATATGCAGCAGTGAAACTGGCCACATCTATCCTAACATTTTATTTAACTCAAGCTAAAAATAAATAAATTAGAAGGGGTTTTCTGTCAGCCCCATCTCTAAATACTTGGAAACATTTCACAGTTGCCATTTGGTCTGGTCATGAGAATTATGGTGGTGTCACCTTTCCCTGGTCTTAAAATTAAGAGAGCTAAATACAGTTAAGAGGGAAAAAGGGTTTTACCTTGGTATTTATTTAAGGATCCTCAGGTGTGCCAAAATGCAAATCGAAATGCACCCCAAAATGCAAAAATGCACACAGTGGAATGCATATACAATTATAGGCCTTGCAAATTAACATATCTATCAAAGATTCCCCAATGAGGGACCCGGGCGAGACTCCTCATGGAGGAACCTTCCCCCTGGATGGGCCTGTCTTTGTTTACAGAATGTGCTCTGGAGAGGACCTTGGTGTCTGAGGTTTCCAGAATATTTGGTCTCTTGGTTTAACGGAATACTGGGTCTAAGAGAAGTTATCAAACTTAAAGAATTATAACTATGGCTAAAAGCTCTAAGAACACATAAAAGCTATATAAAAGAGTGTATAAAAGAGTATATAAAAGGGGTATAAAAGAAAAAGCAAAAAATCATCATGGCGTCAGTGTACTAACAGAAAGAAGGCAGTGTCGGGAGCAGAAGAGGAAGAGAATGAAGGACACTCCACTAACTGGGAGAATGAGTGAGTGGTTAGAATCTCCCGGAGTTTGCTGCTGTACAAGTAACCAACTCTTACTTAGTTTCACTTAAGCAAAATAGGCTAAGAGAAGATGGATCCAGAGTCTGGTATATATCTCCTTTCCCATCACAAGAATTTGTATGCCCCTTTCAGATGGAGCTATAATCCATTCTAAAAAAAATACATTTAGAAAGACAATTTGAAAATTATTTTAGTGAAAATCTGTATTTCTGCACCACAAAATGCGGCATTTCTTTCATTCACAGTAAAAACAGCAAATAAATAGCATATATATGTGCTCCTCTGTATCGCTATTTTGAATTGGCTGTTCCTATGTAGGAAGAGTTATTTTAGAGCTCAGCTTGCTCAGAAAGAAATCTTATTTTGACAGCATACAGAGTAGCTGGCACTGATTTAGAAAATCACACCATAAAGACAAGCAGCACTTTCAACCTGATTATAGCAGCATGTGCTCTAGATTAGAATTATCTTTAACAATGATTTATGTATAAATGTTTTTGTCTTGCTTCAACACAGGATTTCTAGGATCGTACAACAAAGATTGCTGCCACTCAAAAGTTATATAATCCATGTAAAAGGCAATAGAAAACAGATAGCTATGGATAGATTAGATAGATAGATAGATAGATAGATAGATAGATAGATAGATAGATAGACAGACACAGAAGTTGTGAGAATATACAGCAAGCACAGTGGAAGGAAACGTGGACAAAGCAGCTTTAGCAGCACAAGAAAGATGATTTCTGTGGAGGGGTATGATGCAGAGGAACAAAATGCTCTGTAGTTTTTTACAGGTACAGGTATAGGTTTTCTCCCACATACAAACGAAAGCATAGGAAATAGTCAAAAAATGTTTGACTGTAATTAATGAATCAACATTCTATGGGTCAGTGACAGTAGATATCAGCCAGAGGCAGGAGTCAAAAATTTAACAGAAAAAAAGAAAAGGACTGGCCATAAAGGTTCTTTAAGATAGAGATGGCAAGAGTGCTTCCAGGTGAGCAACCATCAGGGAAACGGAAAGAGATGTGATAGTGGAGGCTTCAAGACATAGACCAAACCAATAACTTTTGTGGGGGTAGAATTCAGCATCGACATGGCTGAGGCAAGGTCATACCTCTCCGTCAGCAAAAGCATCCCACTGTAATTAATGCACAAGAGCCTGGAAGACAGTTTCAGTGGCATGCTTGAAGGCCATGGGGGAAAAGATCTGAAATATGTTGCCATATCCCAGCTGGAAGAACTTAGACATTCAAGTTGAAGCTAATGCCCAAGTCACACACCTGACTGATAGGCCATATAATGATTTAGTCCTGAGATGTCAAAACAACAGATGGAGCAGAGGAACTCTTGGACAAAATGAAAAGCTCTCTTTTGACCACACAAAACTTGCAGTTAGATATCCATAAGGAGTGTCAAAAAGATAGGTGGATCTGCTAGCTTTGACATTCTGGATAGGTCCAAGATAGGCTGACCATCCTGCACAAAGACCATTGATGCTGCCAGATGCCCAGACACAAAATACACAAAAGGAAAAACTGAAATTGAGACCAGGGTATTTGCTAAAGATGGCAGAACCATACAACTGAAGTTAGATATGATTTATATTTTTACCCTGAATGAAATTCATTTAATGCTGAAGCATATTTAAAAGTTTTCCAGTGGAGAGAGGCCAGAACTTTTGGTATCTTTCAGGATGGAGTTACTCGTTAAAACACTGTTTCAAAAGAAGTAACAAATAAAATAGCAATAAAGTGATAAAGAAATATCTCCTTGGAAACAAACTCAAATCAGATGGTTACAGCTTATATAAATATAGCATACAGTAAAGTTCTTAGCCACTGCAGGCTGCAAAGCACATTTTCTGAATCTTGAATTATGATCAGGAGCTGACAGAGCAGAAGCTGACATTTAAGCCCCTAACATTTTCTTTTCCTCATACCTCTTTATTTCCTTGTGTTGATTTTGTTTATATTCTGAAATGAAATTCTTACCTTCCTTAATTTGGCTTTTTTTCTGAAGTTTTCTTTCAAAAGAAATCTTAGCTTTCTGAGAATTACACTGCAGACTGCTGTGCATTTTTTTAACCTTCAGACCTGTTATTTTCATACTACTTTGGATGTTTCTGAATTTTTTAAGTGTCAAACTACATAAATTTCAAGTGTCCCTTTAAGGTATTTAGACACTTTTCTCATTATTGATGATGAGTTAAAATCATTTTTGGAGGGTGCACTCTATGAGTTTATCTATCTCATTTACCCTGGATGTGAGTTTGTTGCTTTCAAAATTTTATAGACAATAATGCAGCTGTGCAAGACATTTGCCAATTGTTAATGTCTTTTTTTTCTTGTCGTTTTTTTAACTGGTATGCTGAAGGCTATGAGGATTTAACACTCCTACTACTCAGTGAAATGAGAGCACTATATCTAGGGAAGGCCAGTTTCCAAAATATTACAGAAAGCTTACATCATCAAGTCAGTTCAGTTGCTTGTCTTGATTATTTGTTCTTATATCAAGATTTGGGAATTGCCTTGTATTTTTTTCCAATATGCAATGACAATTAACCAAGCTATTCTTTTACTGCCCCCCTAAAAAATCCTTTTGGGAAAAAAAAAAAAAAAAACTAAGCAAAGATGAAATTTATGGTCAAAATGAGGAGGGAATGCAAAGAACTCTTGCTGACAGCAGGAACTTCAAAAAGGATTACCTACAGCTCAGATGAGTGCCTTAATCTCCAAGCTATAAAGGGAGCTCTTCTCACATTCCCTGGCTGGAGCGCTCTCAATTTGCATAAACAGTTCAGTAACTAACAGGACAGCAGGAAAAATTAGGCAGTGCAGAAGCACCCACCAGGGTCTAATTACTGAAGTTCATTTCCTCCCTTTTTTCATTACTACATTTTAAGGCTTTCATTTCATTCTAAAAAGAATGCATTTTATGAAAGATTTTAATTTTTGACTACTTGTGACTAACATTATTCTTCAAGCTTTTTAACTCCACCTAAAGGCATAGAAAAAGAAGTATGGAGTATATTCAGAAGCATATTTAAATACTTAAACCCAAGATAGTCTTGTGCCACACTGAAGGAACGCAAAGGAACATGTACATAAATGTTTTTCTAAATTGTCATGCAAGGGATGTTAAATCTGGAATGTTTCTGAGAACAAAAGAGAATAAACAGTACCCTGGTACTCCCATTTATCCTTACTGAAGTCAAGGAAATTAGAGCTGCCAAATAGTAGAGGCTGGGATTTCTGTGGGTTGCATAAGTCGCAGCAGTAGGGCATCCAATCTTACACGGTTCTTTCCAAACCGGTACAGAGAAGCATTCATTCCAATCTGTACAGTCACAATATGGCTCTGGTAACATCTCAATAAAGCACGTACAGTTCAAACCCCAAACTTTTAAGAATGCTTGTTCACTTTGAGGTCAGTGAAGAGAGAACATCTCCAGACAGTCCTTTGAACCTAAGATGTGAATTCCTTTGTGAGGGTGCCTTCCCCGCCCCAGTGACTGCAAAAGGGCTGAGGCTTCTCGGTAAAACTGAAGACTTTAATTCACACAGTTCTATATGGTGCCAACATTCAAATAGGAAAAGCCCTAAACCTAAAAATAAATAAATAAATAAGAAACAAAATCAGATAAATAGTCCTTTTACCATTAAAACAAATTAGAACTAGAAGCACATTTTCCCAAGGATCATTCATAAATTTAATTGAGAGACCAAAGTGTTTTAGTTAAGACTTGTTTCTGTTCCTGAAGACCTAAACAGAAAAATCTTCAAATTACTCCAGTAGATATGGGATTGTGCCTCTAATGAGCCATACCTAAATTAACAAAGCATACAAGGTAATTAGTAGTAACTTATACCACTAGAAACTACAGAACATGAGAGAAGCAAAAACAAAAAGAGCATTGTTTCTTGAAAGATTCCATGATTGGACTCGCTCTGCCAAATCCAGTTTGGTACAACTCTCCCTACAACCAGTATAAAGTTTACAGTTAAATCAACAGACTCCACATCTAGTGAAAATGCTTGTGTTAAAACTCTATAATCCAGACTGAACTAATTGATTATCCTTACCAAGGCAAAGCAAGAAGCTGCAAAGCCGTAAAGCCAAAGAAAAGATGGGTCAGCATGAGTCACTGTTATTTGCATAATTGAGTTTTCCAGTACTAGAAAGTTTCTCTGAATTTTTAGAAAATAACAGTAGGCTACCAAGATGTGTTTTGTACCTACATGACTCAGAGTTGCACTGACTTGTTTTTCCTTGTGTTGTTTTTCTTTGTCTTTTTTTCTCCCCTCATGTATGAAATATGACTAAGAAAACAAAAAATATAGAAAACTCATCACCTGAAATTTTGCAGTTGTAAACAGAAATGACTTATAAAGGCCAATTAAACCACATACTGCCATTTCTATTTTTCAGCAAGATTAGAGATGCTCTCTCACTGACACATAAGTAAGCACATTTTTGGTTTTATTTCCAATAAAGACTGCAATGCACCTGTACTTCAATAATTACAATTGGCTATATTATTTTATGCTTACTGTCCAGTGGTTCACTGGGAAAAAAGACTCAGAATAAGAATCCCCACCTGTTTCAAATGCAGTAAATATAATTTGGTTTGCATATATTGACTAGCTTAATTTTCACTCATTTAGAAGCTTTCCCTTTTTCAGACACCCAGAGGAATTTCAGTAACTAAATTATCATGAATTACTGCAAGTAGGCAACAGAAAAAAACTTGGTTTACAATTTCTGAGACTAGACAAGGTGACTAAACCAAAACAGATTTTTCAAGATGCATATTTTCATAGTGAAGATTTGGTTTCCATAGCAAAAATTAATTTCTGTGTACATCATCAAAGAGAACTGTCTTATTGGTTTGGTTTAGTTTAGTTTGGCTTGGCTTTTCTTTTGGATTGGTTTCTTTTTATGAAAACAGGATCTCTGCAACATAGTGTGAGGGGTCATGGCCATCACCCTGTTCCCTGCAACCTGTCCTAAGAAATAAATATTTCAGGTCTCAAACTTTGTTATCTAGTCCAACTTAGTCATCAAGCCTTCAACCCCCATCAAAGGAAAGAAAGAGGCATGTCTGAGAGGGACTTAGCTATACAACCATTGTAGGGTGTTGGGAAGTATCCTCTGGAGATGGTTGACACACACCCTTTACTGTGGAAGCAGTACAGACACCTCAGAAAAAATAATTTGTGATTAGATAGCTAAAGGTAGGTATGATGAACCCCACTGCAAAATTTTAAATTGCTAGGTTTTTGAAAGAAGCCAAGCAGTATGAGGAAAAATATGATGGAGATAGTTCAGACAGTCTGATACTACACTGCAGAAGTACACAGACTATAATCATCCCCAAACTTTGGAAGCTGGTAAGGATCTCACCCTAAAATTAGAGCTGACATCTACTTTAGGAAGAGCTTTCACTTGAGGTAATTTCTTGAATTCATGCTTCTTCATAGTTCACAAGTCCTTTAGATTTGCACAGGTACCAGCTGGTAGAGCAGCAGCTATAATGTAATTTCTGACTTAAAACCATGTTTACTGTAAAAATTTAAGGCCATTATGATGTTGTATGCCTGACTTCTAAAGAAAATACGTGTTCAAAACTTCATAAATACTATAATTCATTCAAGTGACTCTACATAAAAGAAAAGGTACCCAAATATGTTTCTGCCTCTATTTTCTCTGGAGAGATTTGCTTTTCAGGGTTCACTATTCATTAAACTGCATCTATATATTTCCTGGAGCTCAAAGAAAATCCATGAGTGAGCTTCAGGAAATCAAAGTTGATATCAGTTGTCACCATCAGAAAATAAAACTAGCCTTTGGGACATAATTATAACATCAATAATTGTTTTAGTTACAAAAGACTCTATCAAACACTAGAAACAAGTTCTGTGGCATTTTCCTACCATAAAACACTTTCAGAGACAGTAAACCACTTCTCAGCCTTTAAATGTTAACTCCCATCAGTACCATGAGCTAAGCTGCAGGACTGACATACATAAACCTTCTTGCATTTCCTTTTGGGACGGAAAATAATTGTACGAGGAGAAAACAGGTCAGAAGAAAGGGAAAATATTCTGAACTGATCAATTTTTTGTAACCTTTCTTTCTCCCTGAAACAGAGGGAGAAAATACAAACAGGTACTTTCTGCCATGTGGGTGTTTTGATAAGAAAAAGCTGCTATCTCAGAGATAGCATGTATGAAGTATAAAGTGGTTTCCAAGGAAACTATTTTTCAAATAGTTCTCTTGCCAGAGATTCATTGTTTTTATTGGCATCCATCTCTCTCACACACACCCTCCTCCTTTAACAGGATGATAAAATCCAAATGTTTCCAGATTCAGGGTTTTGGCTTTGGCTATCACACCATCTTTAACAACTGACTGCTTACAACAACGTAGAGAAAATTGAATATCTACTCCAAATCCATTCTTAGTCAATACAACTCAGATGTCCTGATGCAAACATTTCAAATCTAAACATAAGTAACACTTTAAGTACTTAAGGAAACCCATCTCTAGACTGGCCACCAAATCATTTAGAAATGCAAAAAAAAATCTGAAGTACCTATCCAGTTCTAGCTAGATTTTCTCTCGGTTCCAGCTGGTTAAAAGGAAAAGGAAAAAGAGAAGAAAGATTTATAACAGCAATAATGGATATATGTTTCTGGTAAGGTAATAGCCAATTAGAGCTCTAATGACCTGAAGTAAAACAATGGCTTTTTACTTTTTCAAATCAGGTATAATCTGACTTGCAAAGAGCAGCAGTTAGAAAGCTGCTTGGAATGATTACATGGCAAAATGTACTTCATGGCCATCAATGGAGAAAAAGCTCCAGAACTGAGCTCTGAAAGTCAGAGGAATCTGTGTTCAGCTAAGAAATTGCTTTTATACAGAGGTTTATGACAAATGCATTCCTGAATGTTGTCAATGCAATACCATTGTCAACATATGAATAAGCCCAGCTTCCAACCCAGCAGGCAATGGCTCAGGTTTACATTCTGCAGGGCCTGGGAGACGTAATTCCATTCCATACTTGAAAAGACCCTGTAACCTTGCAAGTAAAACACTTAAGCACATGCTTAACCTCATGGGGTGACTTATACACAGCTTTCAGTGATATAACATTTGACAGAAACCAAGCAGATGGTTCTGAGCTTTGTTGGATGGAGGCCTAGATGCTTAGGAAGATGCTGGTGAAGCATTTCATGACTATCCTTAAGCAATTTTTGGCTTCAATTCTAATTCAGTATTTTTTCTTTAACCAGCAGTTTCCTTCTTCTGCATCCTCAGACTCCATCAGCATCCCTTCACTTTCATTGCTGGAAGTGCATTGCTTTGCAAATTGCACAGAAAAGTATATTAATTACCTTGTCAGCAAAATTCTTAAAATTATAAAATAATATGAAATTTTGCATAAAAAAATATTTTCTTTCTATGTTATAGTCATATCAGTAGATAGGCACAGGAGAGGGATAGATTGTATCTTTCTGCATGGCCATTATTCATAATTTGAACACAATTCTATTTGTGAATTGCAAATGACAGATTACTTCATCTATTCATTGATGAGAGGGTGCCATGCTATCAAGAGATGTCCACTGAAAAGCTGGGAATTTGCTGCTTAGAGATTAATGAAAGAATTCTAATTACAGATGTTGTTGAACATTTTACCATCACTACAAACTTTTATTTTCGAATGGAAAGTCACATAGAGTTGGGGAATAGGTAAACAAAGACACCAGCTGCAGGGGGTATGTTTGTGGTGGTACAGCCTTGGCTCACAGCCAAGCACCCACACAGCTACTTACACATTCCCCCACCTCACCCTAGCAGGATGGGGGAAGAAAATAGGAAGAACAGGAGCAAGAACACTGGTAGGTTGAAATATGGATGAAAAGATAATTTAACAGTTTCTACTACCAGCAAAACAGACTCAGCCTTGGAGAACTTAATTTATTGACAATTTAAATAATTTAGTACCAGTTTGGGTGTTGTTGAACAGCAAAAAATGGAAAAAGAGGCTTGTAGACACTTGGGAAACACCTTTCCTCCTCTTCATGCTCAGTTTTACTACAGACTCCTCTCCACCCACCTTACTGCTGTCACAGGTTATATTCAACAGCTCCAGTGAGGCAACAGGTGGTGCAGGTGGTCAGGGTCACGACGTAGCATTTTCTCTCTGTTCCTCCTTTTTTCTTACACAATTTCCACACACCAACACAGGTCCTCTATGGGTTGCAACCAGGGAAGTATCTGGTCCAGTGTGGGCTTATGTATGAGTCCTTTGTGGGGTGGTCTTTGTTCTATCGTGAAAAACATCCTTTTCACCCTCTCAGCTTGGTGTTCCTCCTGATGTTTCTTACTCTTTCATTTTTTTTCCCCTCTTCCTCTGCCTATATGGTGTGTTCTGCTCTTTCCCAAAGACATTTGCACAGAGGGGCTTCCAGCTTTGTTGATGTGCTCACCTGTGTCCTACAGTCCATTGCAGAGCCAGCTGGAACTGTATGTGTCTGGCATGAGGCAGCCCCTGGCCTTTTCCCACAGAGGCCACCTCTGCAGCCCCTATTTACCAAAACCTTGCCACATGAACCCAATTCAACATAATTTCTAGATTTCTTTGGCAAAGCTAACAAAAATCTCAGTTCCAGTGAAGCCAAAATAGCTTATGTGTATATGTGTCTCTGTGTACCTCTTTGGCCACAAGAGTGCTTCCAAAATCCTAGCTCAGGGCCATGAGGGTTCACATCTCTCCTGATTTCCCACCAGGTAAGGCTCTGGCAGAAATAAGGTACAATTGCACTCCAGTTTCCATGCAAAGGAAATTCAGGTATGGGTCCCCAGCATCCTTCTAGAGATACCCAGCTTGGATGATGTGGACCATACTCCAGCTGGGCATTTCATGTAGGCACATTCCGTGCAGCCAGGAGAACAGATTTAGAGTTCCTTTGTTGAACTTCCCCAAATTTTGTATCCAGGAACTCTTGCCATTTGGTTGCTGTTGAGCTCTCTGGCAGCTGTTCAGTATTCAAAGAACACTATTTGGAGACCATCTCAACAACCCGAAGCTCTGATTTCAAGTGGAAAGGAAAATAAGGATGGCAGATTCTCACTAGAATGGGGGTGGGGGGAGGGGGAGGTGCTTTAAGGAAGGGGCAGTTTCTTAACTCAACTTTACTATGAGAACTACAAAACCCCAGAAACTTTTCTGTACCTTCATGCAGGTGCTGAAGCCTATCAAAACAGGTAGTTCCCTTCCAGATCAGTGTCTGCTTGTGTAAGGATTTACTCTCTTTAACAGCCCACCTCAGGGGCATATAAGCTGGAGGAAACACTGTGCAAAGTTCCAGCAAATTTGGACTTCAGGGGAACAGAATGAAACTCAGGTTCAATGTCATTATAGATAAAGAGAGGATGTTATGTAAGAAATCTGCTTTTTAATCAGTCTATTGTAATGAGTTGGAAACATTTTTAAATTACCCCATAATTTATATGTTATTTGCTTAATGAGGTATTTCCTTATGAATTGCTAATGACTGTTGTCAGGAAGACAACTGAAATACAGACTCGTCTTGATCTGGCAGTATTTCTGTATATTCTTACCATGACCAAAAGAGGCAGTCCCCCTCTTGCATCTCTAACCCCGTAATCAAGTATATATTTTGTAAAGTTTTGGTTGCTTTTGTTTTCTATAAATTAACATTTTGGGAAAAGACAACAACACCCCTGAACAACCTTAAAGGTTTCTTTTAACATTATTTTCTAAAATCTTGGTAGCATATTGAAAAGGAACATATAAAGACCAGATCTGTGTGGTTTTATTTTTTTCTGGCAGTTATGACCGAAATACTTTTACAAAATCTGATCTTCAGATAAGCTCTTCCTAGGACCTGAGAACATCACTGGGACACCAGCACATGTGAAACAAAAGAACTGGTTGCATAATTACTTTGCCCTTTCTGTCTTCTTTTTGATTTCCTCTGACAATACCTATGCTGACTTTGGGCAGCTGCTCTGTCACTGCTTGGGGATTTTTCTTCATTACTTATTTTTTAAAATGACAGCTTTTTTTTTCAATAAGTAGCTGTTTCTGCAGGTTCAACTCTCAGATCATTAGGCTGATCTGTAACAGGAAAGAGGCTTTGTGTTGTATCAGGCACCAGCAGTTGAGATTTGAAATTAATTCTTCTTTTCTTATGACTTTACGTTTTCTTTGACCATACTTTTTTCCTATTGATTTATTATCTTTGACAGGCTTTTTAATGTGAGTCACAGTTAGTAACATACAGATCTTAACTGGAAAGGCTTCCCTCAACTTTGGGAAGAAAGCGCTTCCCCTGGCAGTTCACTTTCTGCTTTTCTGCTGAAAAGACTTCAAACCAGTCTGTGCTAGTTGTGTGCTTGTGCAGCACATTTGTCTTGGAAAACAGAAGTACTACAGAGGAGTAAGTTGGAAAAAATGTGTGGGGATGACCTGTTTTGCTTTTAGAAGGTATATGTACTTTTTTTCATTTGTTTCATTTATTTCTCCCTTAGTTTCTCATAATAATGGGAAGAAAAAGTTTATCTGCCCTCAAGAAAATTGCTAGAGGCTGACAGAGAAACCTTTTGCGCTGTGATCAGATGTGGTTGTGCACAAAACTTGAGTGGAATCATCAGTCCTTACTTTCTCTTTTTTTTTCATTTTTTAAACTATGTAGTTGTTGATCCTTTGGAGAGCTCTGTCACTTTTCATAAAGTCCATGCCTTTGAAGGATCTAAACATTGCAAAATCAGTGGTGGTCTTCTTTACCCCAAGTAAGTAGGCTGTACATCCAGACAAGGAATAGCATTCCCTCAGCCATTCTGCAGTGCCTTGTCTACACCATCCTTCAAGATTACAGAGGCACAAGGTAAGCCAATGGTGTGTAACCAGCTCACAGGACAAAACCGTGATGGGGTTTGTGAAATCCCATCAAATGTCCCCGAAGAAGTGGTGCATGCATCAGTTGCTACTTGGCTGCAGAGCTGGTGCAGCTCCCTCCATGTCTGTACAGCCGCGCAGGGTTCATTGCTCCAGGCTCAGCAGCAACCACATAGCAACCACCACATCCTCCCTGAAGGCATGATGAGCTTGGTGATCTGACAGAGCACAGCTGACCTGCTCCGGGATACCGACTCTCTGCATCCCCAAATTGCCTCCAAGATACAGCACAAAAATAAGTGAGCACATCCTGCTTCTGACGGGAGGTGCAAGAGTCACATGCCAAATAACAGAGCTACCTCCATCTTAGACCAGACACCCAGCTGGTTAAACCAAAAAATTGTGCATTTATTTTAACTGAGGCTTTCTTTCTGCCAAAGCTGGATTCCCTGTAGGCTGTGCAAAACTCACAGATTGCTCTTTCTCCAGGAGTCAAAAGCTTCCTTTCCCTCCCAAAGTGCCACAGCTACATTTGAGGATTCGGGCGTTTATTGCAAGATGTGTAACAGACAAAAACTGGCATGATGTATGTTGCTTCTGAGGATGCTAACCCCATTTCGAGCAATTAATGACAGGTGCTACCGCACTTAGCTACAGACCAAGCCTATGGAAATATGTCCAAGTTTAAGTGTTGGTGAAATTAAACATGATAGTATTCACATTCTTCTGCATTGGAGGGGGAAAAAGAAAAAGGAAAAAAACTCCAACCAAACGATACAAGAAACCAACCACAAAAATCCCAGAGAGTATCATCAAAACAACCCTCAGTGAACAGGAGGATGTGATTCAAATATTTACAGTTTAGCAATGGGTGTGGGTTTGCTCTCATTCATTGAACTCAATGCAAATTAACTGTCTCCTGATGCAAATATTTTGCAAGTCTTTAGAGAGAAAGGCTTAATATGTGGAACAATTACCTCTGCATTTTATGCCTGCTATATATCACTTATGTTTTGTGGAATTTGTTTCAGTTACTTACCTTTATTTCTAACCTCACAAAAGAGCCAAACAAATGTGAGAAAAGTTTCTACCTGAATCCAATGGTACTCCAGCTATATAAGAAAGGAGGATGTTTTAGTGCACTACGGAGATAAGAAAATATTTTAGGGGGGTAGAGTTATGACTTCACTGAAATGTCCATAAAAAATTTCTGTTGCCTGCTGCTGAAATATTTTCAGACTCAAATAAAGCAGATACAACAGACAGTGCAAGGACACAGGAGTTAGCTCCCATATATATAGGCATGCAGTAGCAATCAAAAGGAGCTCACAGAGCAGTTGTACCTGACAACTGGCTGGCACTGTATTTACAACACACAGAAAATTTGGAACGAGCAAGGGGACTCAAACTTTAACAGAAAGCTGACTTTTTCTGAAGTTTGGAAATTAGCAAGTCACTTAGAAAAAAAAAGAGCAATCGTGGATTCTGATGCATTTCTTATTTATAGTTAGAACTAAAGCACAAGCGACAGACCATGAAAAAGCTGCTCTTACAATACAGTCACACAGATCTGAGACAGCCAGAGGAGAAAGCTGGCGAGAAAGCTGGCAAGAAAGCATGTATATCTATCCTCCTATTACAGGGACAGCAAAATGGAGATGGTTTAGTGAGGATACATACTGCTGCTTTGCAGCCAAGAAACATAAACAGAAGAATGTCTCTAATGGGGCTACAAAATAGATAGCTAGAGAAGGATATAAGAACAGGGTAGCTACAGACTGATAATTTCCCAGAATCCTTTCCCAGGATAGAACAATTTATGGCTTGGGATTTCTCCATCTTCTTTGTGAGAGAGCAAGCTTCCCTGTAGTGCTGTGCACAGGGCATGGTGGGCACTGTCCTCACCTCCAGACTGATCCTCTATGACAGCCCACACTTTGGCTGTCTTCATGACCCAGCATCCTCCTGCATCCTTTTCCCTGGGCTTGAGTCCACTTCCATACACACAGCAGAAAGTCCTCTCCCTCTTTAGTGCTTGAGAACTTGATAAAAACATATGCATTTTTTTAGTCTCAGAGCTTCTGTGGGGGAAGGTATGAAACAGACATAAGGTTACAGACTTTGCCCTATAGCTATCAAACCATATTGACAGGAACTTGAAGCAGCAGATGCATGTACAGACCAATGGTGGATGGTGTACAGAGCTTTCACAGCCAGTTATTGTAGAGATTATTTCAGCCAAAATATCTGCAATAAGTCAGGAAGGGTCAGCCAGGCCAGAGGCTGTGATCCACCATTCTATGGAAATATTGGTTCAGCAATGAAGGCAGTTCAGAAAGAGTAGAAATTACAAGAAAAGGAACAGAGAACAAAACCCAAAATGTCATGCCAGATAGCACCCACACCTTGACACTGTTGGTTCCCATGGGTGAAAAACAAACATACAAACAAAACGTGCTTTAAAAGGCTCAGGGGAAGGCACCAATGAAATTCACGTACAGATTCACTCCCAAGGATGAGTTGGACTCTTCAGCTGGCAAAGAGACATCCTGAAGGGAGATACAGCTGAGGTTTTCAAAATTCAAAGAGCTTCCAGAAGGCCAGACAAGGATTGGACCCTCACTGTCTTCTCCAGCACAAGAACTAGCGGCCATAAGATAAAGTTAGCAGGAGACAGATAAAAGTGAAGATAAAGACTTTTTTCATGCAACATGGCAGAACTGATTGGTGGAATTCCTTGTCAAAGTATGTCATGAATGCAAAAAGCTTGGAGGTGCACTTGATCTGTTGAGTGCTACTACATCAAACTCAACAGGCTCAGGGAATCCTGGCAGGGGAGAATACCTGGAATCTGCGAACATATAAAGTGAAGGATGCTTGCCTAGTTTTTGTCCTTCCCCATATATTCTTTAAAGACAGTCTGATAAGATAAATGAAGCTTTGTTCCAAAGAAGCAAGGCCGTTCACATGATTTTGTGCTGTGACAACTTTGTTCTCCTGCACCAGCCCATTGGCAAGTAATAGGAAAGAGGAAAGGACCAAGAAAGATGGACAGGAAAAAAATTTCCCTTCCCAGTAATTCTGCTATAGGAAATGGTGACAGGAATATTTTGGAGGAAGGTAAAAGTATGTCTATGCTTTTCCATTTGGCATATCTTAGGAAGACCAAGACACAGAGAAAGGACTCTTTGGAAGTTGAATTCTCAAGTGCACATCTGCATCCAAGTTCTGAGGGGGGCAGAATCTTTCCTCTCTAATTTTGGAGGTGGCAGCTTTGTCCCAGAGTAAATACAGCTCTTTGACTAGGAAAAAAGAGGCTTTTTTTTTCCATGAACAACATGACAGTATGTTAGATCTCAGCCCTGGCAGCCCAGCCTTGCTGAAAGGACAGCAGCACATGGGGAGGCTGCCTCTTGCTGCAGACAGGAGACACTGGCACAGCTTCCCCAGCACAGCCTGGATGCCTTCCAGCCTTACAGAAACAGAGAGACTGTCGTATGCTACGGCCAAGGCTGCTGACACCATTCTCAAAGATATGGTGCTAGCAAGAGCCCCATTGATGATTTCTTTGTTCAAAATGCAATGGAAGCTCTTGTGAGCAATACTGTTTAAGCAGCAGCTTTCATAATTTAGGAATGATGCTTGAAAGGAATGTCACTGAAGTATGCACCAGTTAGATAGCTATTCCACTGGGTGATGGTGTCCTAAAATAAAATTAAAATGGGAGACAATAGGCAATAGGCGTTCTAGCTGGTGATAACAGTGTCCATAAAATCAGAAAGAAAAGAAAAAATCCCAGTGGGAAGTGGGAGGAAGGACGGGATGGAAGCTGGACAGGATTACAGCTGCATCATGGGGCAAGGAACTGTACAGCTGCAGTGTTAGAGGGGGGAGTACAGACCTCTCAGCATACCTACCCCCCATGCCTGTGTAGTTACCCCCAGTAAGTGACCTGCTGCCACCATCTAAACAAGAGCTGTTGATCCTTTCTCAGGAGAACCTTTCAGCAGAAAGGACAGTTTAATAATCAGGATAAAAATCCCACTAGGCTCTCAAAAAATATATGACTATACATATAATTTGAGGCATTGTCCCACTGCCTGACATAAAGGCTGTTGTGAATAAGATTCTTCACTGACCTCATAGAAAACACTGGCATTATTTAAAAGGCCTGTCGTGTGTCACAGTATCCCAGTAGGAAAATGTCTGAAGCAGAATGAGATCCTGCGTCATCGCAGAGCAAGAAGAGAGACCTTATCGGCAAATCTGAGCAGTGCAACTCAATCAAGAGCACAGCAAAATGAGAGAGTGGATTCCTAATCATGTTTTTAACCAGCAAGTACAGAACTAATTATATCAGAGGGTTATTATTTTTAATAAAGAACCATCCCCTGAAAAGACTTTTTCACTATCTGCACACTTGCATGATACAAAGCTACTTCCTAGCTATAACACTTACTGCACAATGATGTGTTATCCTAACCACTTACCTGTTCACTGACTGCCTGTTTAAAAACAGTTTTGAAATGTAACCAGCAAAGACAAGAAAAATATGTTTGGGTTCCTTCATGTTCCTGTATAGTGTACAAAAGCAATTGAAATAAGGCATAAAGTAATCTTCATTTTGGTGGTTTTTTTCGCTTGAAAATATCAAGTCATATATTGGCCATTGTTTGGGTTTGTCTGCTGTCAGTGGGTACTTACAGGACTTTTTTTAGTTTATGTCTTATTTTTTTACATGCTTCAAAGATTAAGCAGAGGATCATTTTCTTAGCCACAGTTAAAAAGATAGGATTGGTGAACATTTGACAAAGAAAGTTTTTCTACCAACTGTTCCAGTCAAACAGATGTTAATCGCCTACATACTTTTTTATGTCTGGTTTTCAATCCTTCCAACAGCCTTCAGAAAAGTAAGTATGAATTTCAAATGCATTTCTAATGCAGAAAATCAAAACAGGAAGAATTTGAAGTATAATTTTTAGCCATCTTCATTCATCATAAAGAAAATGGATAAAAAAGCCTTTATTCTTTCTGCCTTTTCTTTGTCAACATGAAAGAGTACTGTTTTTCTCCAGTTCTGAAGACTGCCAGGGACTGCAGTGCAACTAAAGATCTTACCAAGGAGACAGACAAAAAAAACAGAAGTCTAAGAAAACTCTAAGACAGCTTAATGATTTCTCTATCCCAGTGTTCCTGAAAATAGTCCAGCAGCTGAAACATTCCTTCATTAGAGAGCACCTTTCACCAGTCCCCCTTTGGGAGAGCTTCAGACTCTCCCGTCCTTTTGACATCCTCCATGCCCAAGCCTGCACTCCTAGGGCTGGTTAAGTCTGCACTATATTGATTTTTATTCCTCTGGTAATGTGTCCTTTTCAAAGAGTCTCCCCAAAGCTACTGAGTTTACTAGAGAGCACTTCTGAAATGGATGCAGTTTCACTGCAGTCAAAGTAATTAACTGATACTCAAAAAAAAAAAAACAAACAAGTAAAGAAATATAAAAATCCACAACTCTTATGTGTTTAAAAGCATTGACTGATGAATGCACAGCCTGGTATATATTACTTGTACCTGCTGTATGAGTCAGTCAGAGATAGCTACATTTACTGTCTGCCATAAAACATTTAGAAAATTGCAAAGCTGGATCATAACACTTTCGCCCCCCAGAAAAGTATTGCATGGTTTTTCTGCTTCATCTGGAATCTCTGATTATCTGAAGATTTATTCAGAAAAGTGGAAATAGTCTTAAGCCAGGTCAAGTTTTTAAAATTATTCAACTATTAATTCTAATGTTGGCAAAGTTGAAGAGATAGCTCCAGTTACAAAACAGATGGCTTCAAAATGGTAATAGCTATACAGAGGAGAAAAACACCACATAAAATATGCAACTTTATTTGTTTTTTCCAATTTTCTCTGATGCCTAATCCATTACACTTTCATTTATCTGCCAGCTTCACCCCCAATTTAAGTCTGAAATGAGTACTATGAAATACTGAATCATTAGTTGCAGTCACTGAAAATGACTAAGTTAAGGTGAAAATAGTTTTTCCCTTTCCCTGCTGTGGACAACCAGCAAACACCACATCTTTAAAAAAGAGCAGTAATTGACAGCAATTTGCACACTTATACATCCTTATGCATACGTGTGCACACATTTGTTGGCATAAATTTCAGAAAGCTCTGTTTTCTCTGAAAACAACTGGAATTTGGGGAAGGAGAAAGAAGCTCAGACTCCAGAGCAGTGGCATATGGTTAACTTTGATGGAAAATATTTTTTTTACTGTCTGTTTAAAAATTCCTGGTTTGTTCATTTAAAATCACACTAGACAAAGAAGGAAATTTTTTTTTCTGTGAAAAATGATCTCTCATTAGGAGAGAGGAATATAGAGAACTCTGAGAGCAACTCCAAAGAGTCATTCAGAAACCCTAGGGAAATCTCACAAGCCCAAGATTATCCTTCCTGATAGAAGAAGGTAGAATTCCACCAGGGTAGTCTTCATACACTAAAGAGTGAAGGAGGCAGTGAACAAAAATGCAAGCCAAATACAGACTTGTAATGTAGGCTGCTACCAGACTCTGAGGATTATACCAGCTTGCCATGTTTAAAAGTTGAATATTTGTCTGCCTACACTTATTTATACTAATTAAATAGCTCTTTGCCACTTTGCACTTTCAGGGTTTTCATCCCCAGAGACTCTAGCCAAAGATACCTAAGCTTGGTAGTAAGAATTACACTCTTTCCAGCTTCTTCTTAGATGTGTTCAAGAAGGCAAGCCATCACGTAAGGCTTGATGAATACAGGACAAAATCGCCATGGAGACTGCCAAACACTGTCCACTAGATGTTTAAGGTAAGAGAAGCAAAGCTCTTCTGGGAACACATCAGGAGCAGTGAATCCCTTGAAGGAAAGGGGAGGGCTTTTAGCCCTTAAAATGAGACTCTGCTCATGATGCCAGGTCATCTGCAGAGGACAGATGTTTACCAAGTGTATAGCTCAAGGCTATAGTAATCCCATACAGCAGAACATGCTTCCAAGGAGAAGCAGGCCCTTTGGCACCTACATATCTAATCCCAGCAGTGCACTCTTTCCATAAACACCACTTTGCCAAGCGCAGCATGATCTACAAGAAAGCACAGCTATCTATGAAAAATAAGTCTCTTTTGTTTCACTTGTTCAGCACAGTGTGTGTGTGCAAGCCATCTACTGTGTGTTTTACTAGGTCACTTTTCTTAGCAGCTTTTACTCCAGTAAACTGATAGCTAACTTAAGGCAACAGGCCCAGGAACAAGGCAGGAACCTGGAACAAATCTTCCTTCGCATCTCCTGTGGCACTTCAGGAGCAATGTGTGTGTCTTGAAAGACAGACCCCTAAAAGCACGATTTACTCCCAGGTGATGAATGGGAATGTGCCCAACCTGCTTGCAGTGCTGAGCCCACAGGATGACTTATTACAGAGATTCGGACACTTCTCCAACAAAATCCTACTCCAAATATACCATCCTCACCTGGTGTTTTCTAGCTGATCATGAGGGGTAAAAGCAGAAATAGATATATGGATGGATGTATATATATTTATATATTTAAGCTTACCTGCCTTTTTTTTTTTCCCAATGTTATGGACATTGCCACCTTCACAGACTGAACCTTCCTGGGAACCACAAATAGCAATGACTACCGACAAAAGAAAGGTCTTTGTTGTCAGAATTTGCCCACAGTGGAAGTCTTGATGGCCTCAGCTATTTCAGTACAGAAATAAGCTGCAATTTCTTCCACACCCTTAATATAAAAATAAACCAGAAAAAACAAAACAAATACAGCAAAACAGCACATAAAATCTTATTGCAGCTTAGCTCGCTTTGCAATAAAAAAGATTTTATTTGTAGATACCACATACCTGTTTGTGTATCCACACGGGGTTTATACTTATCTTTACAATTTAAATGTGCAAGCAAAATAAATTAGGGTTAATTAGGATTAATTAGTAGACCTTCATAGTTAAGGTCCAAATGAACATTCTGTGACTTACTGAGGAGGGGAAGGGGATACTTGGAGGTATCATTGCCTCAGCATCACCTGGTGTACTGCACAGAGCCACAAGACCAGCAGTGATTCCTGCCTTGCTCTCACTTACAACTTATAAGGTACTGAGGACCTTGCTATAAATTAGACAGCAAACTATGTTTATTAGAACTATATCAATAAACCCTGCCCTCCACAGACCACCTGTGACCACTACATATATATGGAAAACAGGGAGAGGGTAACTGAGTTTTCTTTTTGTAAGACTATCACCGCAGCTCATCCTACAGGTGTTTCTATGCTGTGACAAATGACATTTGAAATTAGCCAGTTCCCCTCTGTCAAAAGACCCTGACTAGCTGTCACCCTCCACCCCTGCTTCACCTTTCTTTAGAGGTCCTGTGCTTGGGGAGACTGTCGTGACTCCATTGCTTCAGGCAGCAGTAAAGGGTTGTCTCCAAGGAAAAGTGAGGTCAGAGATAAGGTTAGGTTCACATAAGGCTGCCAAAGGTAGGGCAGCTCCCAGCACATCCAATGCCACAATGTAATAAAGACAACAATGCTTAGGTTGTCTTTTTTTTTTTTGCCCAAATGGCCAGGGACAGCCTTACAGCTCAATTGACTGGAAAGGGCCCAAGTCAACATAAGTCTAAAAGTAAAGCCTTGTAAAACTCTGCCACTGCACCCCTAAAACACACAAAACAGTATTAACCCTCAATCATAACAAACTATATTTTGTTCCACAGTTCTGTAGTCTCATAGATTATTTTATCAGCATCATCCTGAGAAACCCTGTATTACTGTGATACAGTACTTGAGCTATTAGTTCTTGCATCAGCTCCAATGTCATTGCACAAATAATGCCCCTTTCTCCTCTTGTTTTTTGCCTTTGAGATGCAGGAAGTCTGAAGGGGTCTTTCTTCATTTCCTGCAAGGAAGAATTCTCCATTGCCTCAGAATTTATTATAAAAACGCCTCACTAATTTCCTAGCCTAAAATCTCCATACATTTTTTTTTCTTCCTCTGCAGCTCTTTTCTGTCCTTTGCAGAGTCCTGTAATTATGTCTTCTCCAGAGCTCCTTTTACAAACTGTTCTTCATCCAGGTGAATATAAAATCCCACGCACAAATCCTCCTAGAAGGTAGGGAGGAAGGAGTTTTGCTTTCCATTTATACCCCCTGACAAAAGAAATGCCATTTCTAGAAACAGTCACAAATTCCAGAGACCTCTCCAGAGACTGTATTTTCTCTTTTCCTTGGGAGAATCAGAAGGCTGCACTTGACCTGTGGGTCCTGTATGTCCAGTACATAGCCCATTATCATTTAAAACAGAGATGTGTTAGCAAAAAAACTTTGGGCAGGATTTCTGTGCCCTCTCTCTCCTCAGCACATGAAATGGTAAATAAAAAAGGACCCTCATAAAACTATCAATATTTCCAAAGTTCCCAAAATTCAGATGTCCTAACTCTGGTATAAATTAGAGCGGTGTAACTGCAGTTCTAATCATGTTCCCCAAGGAAAACACCTTTGACAGACTGGTTGGGAGAAATTATTTCCTTTCACTCTCATTTTTGTCACTGTCTGCAAAGGAGAAAATTAAAATGAATAATCCATCTCCAAACATTATTTCCAGGTTCAGCCTGACTCAAGATTTGGAGAAAATGTTCTTCTGCTTAATGAAGCTGCGCTGGCAGTTGCATACTTAATGCTACTCTCCATTCTGACAGTTAGTGGGCACTGGATTTTTTTCTTCCTCTCTTTACTTTCTGTGTGATTGATTGAGAAACCTCCTGCCTGGATGGCATCAATTCACCATAATCTCTGCTGCCTATTAGGCAGTTTAATTCCAGCATCCCATTTTTTATTTTTGAGTCATGAATGTAATCAGTCCAGCCCAGATCCTGGGTACTTGTGAGAAACAACTGTCAAAGGCACTAGCCATTTTTCTTCACATTTGACGAGTTACCAGTGGTGGCAGTACATAAAGACTTCCATCTTCTTCTATCCCTAAGTACCTGACAAATGCACAGTGTTTCTGAGGACAGAGCAGAGAGGCTTTGTAGTCATTAGAGTTTTGCTGTTTCTTTTTTTCTTTTTTAACACACTGATCTTTATTAGATCTTTGCTAGCGTTGCCATACTTGACTAAACCTTTGTCAGCCTTGCTCCCACAAAGGATCTCCTGGGAATGGCTCTGGTTTTTATTCATCCCAGGACTGAGATAATTAGGCAATCTATCAACTGTGAGGCTAGCTGGGTTGTGATGTTTTCTCGTTATCTTGACCTTAATGTTTTGAATGCTCTAAGCCATGACAGATATGCCAACCATAACCATTCCCTCAAGGTTATGGGCAGTTTTGTGCTCTCAAGACAAGAACAACAGAAACATTTACACTCTTCAAATTACCCAGTCCTCTACCATCTATCTGCAGTTCATCTACAGAACCCTGGTTTACACTGCTATTTCACCTGCTGCATCAAGTACCAAAGCAGCAAGAGAAGAAATGTCTGTCTCAAAGTCCTCTTCTCCAGCTCCTTTGGTTGATTTTACCCACTTCCCAGATTATCAGAATCAGTATTGAGATATCAGTATTGGGAGCTCAGATGCTGAGAAGAAATACAGGCTCTCTAGTGTCAGTGATGGGTACTTGTTACAGAACTCTCTCACACTTATGCCTTTCTACCATAAAGGAGCCCTTTTAACTCCTCAGTGTATGAACGTGAAAGACAATAAAATACATTTCTAAATGGAAGCAGACTTCAGAAGACTCAGTATCTTAGCTCAGAGCTAAGAGTGGAGACAGGAGCTCTTCTTCACCAGTGCATTTTCTGCAGCAATAGTGATCTCAGCGCAGCTGGAAACCCAGTTTTCATGGGAAGTGACTTTCCTTTCACAATGGGAGAGCAGAGTTTGCTTAAACAGCACAAAGATTGGTGCCACTTTAGCATTAATGATTTGCAGGCTGTTGCAGGTGTGTAAGTTTTTCTCTACCCTACTAACAGTGGATGGGCAGGCTGTCAGAACTAATTAAGTTCTGCACAAGGAAAAACATCCCAGCATGTTCTGAAACTAAAATGACCACATTGACAGCCCAGGGGATTATGTTGCATGATGAGAAATAGCTGTTAGAAATATCCCTGGATCCAGGAATATCCCTGTATGAAGGGGTAGGATGCACCCTCAGCAAGTTTGCTGGTGACTCTGAACTGACAGGAGTGGCTGGTACACCTGAAGGCTGTGCTGCCATTCAGTGGGACCTTGATCGGCTGGAAAGTTGGGCAGAGAGAAACATGATGAGGTTCAACAAGTGCAAGTGTAGGGTCCTGCACCTGGGGAGGATAACTCCAAGTACCAGCACAGGCTGGGGGCTGGCCTTCTAGAGCTGCCAGTGTGCTCTTGCAGCCAGGAGGGCCAGTAGCATCCTGGAGTGCCTTGGGAAGAGTGCGGCCAGCAGGACCAGGGAGGTGATCCTGTCCCTCTGCTTGGCCCTAGTGAGGCCACATCCAGAGTGCTGTGTCCCTCAGTACAAGAGAGACAAGGAGCTCCTGGAGAGGGTCCAGCAGAGGGCAGCAAAGATGATGAGGGGTCTGGAGCATCTCTTAAGGGCAGAGACTGAGGGAGCTGGCCCTGGAGAAGACTGAGAGGGGATCTCATCAATACATATAAATATCTCGAAGGCAGGTGCCAAGAGGATGGTGCCAGGCTCTTTTCAGTGATGCCCAGAGACAGGATGAGGAGCAGTGGCCATAAACTAAAACACAGGAAGTTTCACCTCCACGTGAGGAAGAACTTCTTTACACTGAGGGTGGCAGAGCACTGGAACAGGCTGCCCAGGGAGGTGGTGGGGTCTCTCTCCGGAGATGCTCAGAATGCACCTGGACGCATTCCTGTGTCACCCACTCAAGGTGACTCTGCCTCAGGAGGGGGATTGGACAGTTTATCTGCACAGGTCCCTTCCAACCCAACTCTTCTCTGATTCTTTGAAGTTCTGCAGACCAATAGATCCCATGGAAATTAATATCAAATGCAAGTGCTCTGTTGTGTGGGGAATCAGAGCCCAAAAGCCTGGTTCTCAAGTCTGGATTTTGTATCAGAACAATAGCACAAGTTCAGTTTACAACAGAATATTTTCTCCTTCAAACTGGGACAAGACTCAACTTACAAAAGTAGTTGAATTCATCCCCGCTTCTCTCTGTCGGTACAATCTCACCAACAGCACTAGAAGGACATGTTTTATTGCTGGTAGAAACCAGACATATAAAAATGCACCAAAATAAGAAAGTGAAGTAGAAGCTGCTTTAAGCATGCTTAACAAGCTATTCCATCATGTCGTCTCTCTGAATTTAAGCCTCTCTCATATTTAAACTCATCAGTTTGAACATCCTGTTTATGGAGTTTGCTCAAGACAGTCTGGTTTTCCCCATGCTCTTACATTTCTGGGAAACTCGCAATGGCTTTGTGAATTACTGCTGTCATATACGATATATTGTATATTTTATGAATTGCTTAGTACAGTCTGAGCATACTTAATATGGGTAATAAAAGTAATGCTGTCTTTTTTGTGTAACTTATCAAATAATTCATAAATAAATAAATCATGTAAAAGCAAATACAATTTTTTGAGCTATCATTAAATGTTCTATATTTAAAACAAATGCTGGGAAAAAATATTAAAAGCTTAGCTCTAGAAATTGAAGAGGCACCATGAAAATGAAAATCTCATTTCTCCCTGAAAATCTAGTGTCTGTTATAGTTACAAGCAACTCCTAAAATTACTATAGGTGAAAGAAGAATGTCCTCTATTTCCTGCAGTTTGTTACATTGTGTATTTGACAGCACATTGTGTGTAGTCATTTATTACATCAATTTCTACTCTGCTGAGAATATTCTTATCAATGCCAAGAAAAGAATGAAACAAAACAAAAAAGTATATGTTTTTTGAAAATGAAGTTTGTAAATAATTTCCAAGACTTGCTAGCCACTGCTAATCAAGAGAAACTACTGGATCTGTATTGATTATTCTATCAGTCTGGTCTACGTTTAATAAATGGTGTTATTAAAATCTTATTATATCAGAAGGTGTATTTTCAGTACTGTAACATCCCTTTAGTGTTTGCCTGTTATTTGGCAAGCTGAGTGGTACAGAAGAATAAAACCAGGGGAAGATGTAGAAGGTAAGTACCGGCACATGTTGCATTTTCCTTTAGCCACTGTCTCTGGTTTCTGGAAGGTCCTTTGCAGATGACAGAGGCAGGGACTGGGACAATGAAGAAGCGCCTGCTGTAGGAGATGATCAGGACCTCTGCCTTGTGCCTTCTGCTCTCTTGAGGACTCTGGGATATCATTCATGGTCTCCAGCTGATATTCAAGGCGGCGTGTCCCACAGGGTGTATGTCCTATCAACCATCCATGCAGGGCTGTCTCAGACACTGCAGAAACATACTGAAGCCCCTAAACTGAGGTGCCTGCATCTGGAGCCAGGTTTCAATTCTTGCCACATGCTCAAAATGATAAAACCTGTAAGGCAGCCCACAAGAGCCACTGGTGGGTAGTACACTACCCACAATAGGACACTGCACTCCTTTCATTTTCCAGAGAAAGGAAAATGAATTTATATTTCCTCCCTGGCTTTGTCTCCTTCTTTTTAAAGTTTCCTATAACTTTTGTCTTGCACCTTCCACACGTTTTCATGTATCAATGCTTCCCACAGCTAGGTTATGACATGAGAGGTGTGTTATCATCCCTAAGGACCCAACTTATATGGAGCTCCTTCTAAAGTTCAGCCGTATCGACGATATTGTCCGAGACAGTCACTGCTCTAATTCTGATTTAACGAAAAAACCCCCACACCACTCAATAGTGAGCGAATAAACCTTATCGAGAGGACACTATTTCAATGTGACACTGTAGCTGCAGGAACATATTTCCCAGCTCACTATTGAAATTCTATAATCTGAATAGGAGAGGTACAAATGAGTTGGAAGGAAAAACAAATCTTTTCAATTGCACTTCATTTTTCACTTCAAAAGTATAATGGTTGACTGTGATCCATGACAGACAGATCATTACCCCAAAGTGTAATATATCTTCAGCTCTCAAGTCAAAGTACTTACAGTGCAGAAGCTCATGTTGTGGCTTATCCCCAGCCAGCAACTCAGTACCACACAGCTTTTTGCTTTCTTCCTGTCCCCAGGTGAGATAGAGGGAACAAAATTGGAACGGTAAAAGTAAGTAAGCTCATAGGTTGAGACAAGAAGAATTTAACTGAAATAAATAACCCCCAGAGAGTGGTCTCTGGCCAACCCCCTCCCTAGCTTCTTGGTGAGCATGATGCTGGATGGTATTGAATATCCCTTGGGTCAGTTGGGATCTGCTGTCTCAGCTCTGTCCCCTCCCAAGTCCTTGTGCACCCCCAATCCCTTCTCTGGGACAGGTAGTAGTCAAAGGCAATTTCTTACAAATATTCTGTGTGTGAGGCTTTTTCTGTATGTCCTCGTTTGACACTGGCCTGATGCCAGGCACCCATGAGAGCCGCTCGCTCACCCTCTCCTGCCACAGCTGGGCAGAGGAGAGAGGGGGGAAAAGAATTAACAAAGGCTTCATTAGTTGATATAAGAAACAGGAGAAAACACTTCAAGGGCAAAACAGGCTTAACTTAAAGTTACAAAGTGAATTTATTGCTAACAGAATCAGAGGAAGATAATGAGAAGTAAAATAAGCCCTCAAAACACCTTTTTCCCCAAAGTCTCTCCCTCCTTCCCACCGACAACACAGGGAGGCAGGGCAGGGGGGTTTTTGGGTCAGTTCATCACCAAGACTTTCTTCCACTGCTCTGGGAGAAGAGTCCTTCCCCTGTGAGACTGANCACCACGGCCCTTAGAGGAATCTCGGCTCCGGCGCCTGGAGCACCTCCTCCCCCTCCTTCTCCACTGACCTTGGTGTCACCATGTTGTTCCCTCACATATTCTCACCTCCTCCTCTTCTCTGGCTAGAAGCAAAGCCTTGTGACTTTGATTTTCTTCTTAAATATGTCATCATAGAGGCATTGCCAGCCTCTCTCACAGGCCCAGCTCTGGCCAGCAGCATGTCCATCTTCAGAGCCATCAGCCATTGGCTCTGCCAGACATGGTGGAAAACTTCCAGGACGTTCTCACAGAAGTCACCTCTGTGGCCCCCCTGCTACCAAAAACCAGGCTGGGCAAAACCCATGTATTATCATGAGCCCTAAGTGTCTATATCACTGTGATTACTAGGAATGTTTGCTGAATTTTGATTATTCGGTTATGATATATATTAAACTAACAGTAATTTTTTTCCATATGTAGAGAATATGCTCCCTATAGATCCCAAGCCAAATTCTCATTAGAACAGCAGGAATGGAAACAAAGTTTAGAAGGACCAGAGGAACATCATATATTGACAGGATTTCTGAATTGACCATAAAGCAGTTGCTGAGGCTGACTGGCTGGATCATCCCAGCAGGCAAAGCTCAGCAGCATTTACTGTGCTGAAGAACTGCCTGCAGGCACAGTGCTTCAAGGAAGAGGCATGGGGAGAGCCACCCAGTCAGGGAAGCTCTCAGGAAGGGAGGAGCTGCCCAGGTTTCTCCAGCAGTGGATCAGAAAGGAAGGACGGGACAGAGTTTGGGTAGGGAACAGGGAGATCACAAATTTTCTTTGCAGTTCCCTGTACAAGTCACTGAGAGTGGCAAAGCCCTGAGAAAGTCTTTCTGGGCATGAACTTTTCCATCATCTCTGTGCAAAGCCACTCCATTCCCTGGAGAGCCCTCTAACATAAATGCTTTGGCTGACACTCCGCAAGAATTCTTCCTCCTTTTTTATCAGTATTTCCTTTAATAAAGTTTCAGTTACCAGTGTATAAATCAAACACATAGGGAATATTACTCCCGTCCTTATAAAGAACAATTTACCGTAATCTGTTTTTCTGAAAGTTTCGTTCATGATGGTTTGTTGCCTGTTCCTGTGCAAATAATGCAGTAAATCACCCAACTGAGCAGCAGTTTCTCAGCACTGTCTTCATATTTTACCTGTGCTGGAGCAGGGCTTTTTCACTCACAATATTGTTTTCAGCCCTGCAGAATGAATACTGGAGCCTGCGTCCACAGTAAGTTCTGCTAAACCCCTCTCTGCACTACTTCTCTGATGGGAAGGACAAGTTACTCTCCTTTGTAAGAACACAAGGGCCCGCCACACCGACAGAGACTTTCTAAACACTTGCCAATTGTGGCGTAAAAATCTTCACAGGTTTATCCCGTGGCCATCTGCCTCTCCCGTTGCAACACAAAGCCATGGTTCTTTTCACTCACATTGGCAGGATTCTCCTGCATTGAGCTCTGACAACTTTTAGAAATAAGAGAAAACAGCCTGAAGGACCCCTGCAGCATGCTTAGTGCCCTCAGCTCAGTGTTCCTCCAGGGGCTTCACAAAATAAATAAGATCTATGGGGTCCTGAGTCCAGGAGACATTTGTTTGCTGTAGGCTCGTACAGCTAATGCAGTGAAGAAGGTGAAGGACTACAGTAGAGTAATTTGGTTTTGGTGAGAAAGAGGGAGATCCCTTACTCTTTTATTCATTAATAAACAGGCAAATAACTTTAAAATAGAGATGACCAATTTTTTAAGGGTCTGTGGTGGTTGCCCTTTTTTTTCCTGTAACACTGGTAACATAAACAGAGCTATGAGAGAGAGATCCGTCTAGAAATATGTGTTTGACCGATCTATTGGCTTAAAACAGCACATAATTTACACTTTACCAAACTACCCAGAGTCTTCAGCAGCCAAACTATATTACCACAGAGGAAAACAGAATGTTTCCATCCTTTCTTCTTATTTTAAACCTCTATTCCTTCTGGAAAGTGCATACTGTATTTCATTGTAACTCAACTCTACTCACCCCTGCACCAAATGCTGGTTTTCCATTTTATCATATAACTTGCTCCATAGTATGTTTTAGCTTTCTTATATAAAGTTATTTTAAGGCCCCATGAAAAACTTATGCATGCAAAAACTACATGATTGAGGTTTTGCATTGTGGATGTTATAAACTTTTTAAGTGCCTGCTCAAGTCTGAGGACAAAAAATAATGGTAGAGGGAAGGGACTGTATAAAAAATGTTATTTGGAGCTAGGCTATGTGTCCATCTCAGTTTCTCTTCGGTCCATAACACACCACCCCACTAGAAATTACTGGAAACAAACTTTTTCCATATAGCTACTTCCTAGACACCAATCTTTGGTTTAAATTATATTAACAAACACCTTCATACCTGCATCCTCCCTCTCTTTTATTTCCAATACTATATCACATTGAGCGGTGGGAAGGAGAAAAATAGCAGAAGAAAAACATTTGGAAGAATAAACAGGGACAAGACACCCAGATAAAGGCACCGTGGTGTCCTCAAATGTCCATCACTACCACCTCTTACCTGGCAGCAAAGAAATAAAACATTTAACAGTAGGTGGGTGATGCAGTAGGCAGAACCAAAACCTGTGGTGAAAATTGAGAGAAATAATTCAATGGTGTATTTCTAAAAGGTTTGCTAAAGAGAAGGAACTGTCAGCACCAGTCAGAAGACAGCTAGTAAGCAAGCCAACAGAAACGAAATGAGGATGTGGTAACTTAGTGTCATCCCATTGTCACTGAAATTCTCAAGAGCTTCTCTTCGAAAGCACCATGTTCCCTGCCTGGCTGCTACCAGACTATAAATAAATTCTAAAAGGTCAATAAAGCGTAGAAATCAGAACCTAGAAAGACCTGCCCATCATCTTTTCTGCAGATAAAGTATCATGTCTGATCCTCTTAGCAGATACTAACAACCTCAGTCAGTATCCAAGTTTTGCTGTTTCCTTACTAACATACACCCCTTTTAACAGCCCAAGCAGCTGAAAACTGCTCTAAGTAACATTGTCAGTCAACTAAATCAGTGTCACAAATCATTCTGCTTAGTGATCTTCCACTGCCAACAGAAATTTTACGTCTGTGGTGTGTCAGTGCTCCACAACCTAACAGCATTGTGAGGAGAAGCCAGCCAAAGTAAAGTGACTGCCCTGCTCTGCTCTGCCCTGGGGCAGCCTCTCCTCAAGTCCTGTGTGTTGTGTTGGCTGCCACAGCATAAGACATAAAGCTATTAGGGAGGAGGGTCATCCAGATAGTGAAGGGTCTGCAGGGGAAGTCGTGCAAGAAGCAGCTGAGCTCACTTGGTTTGTTTAGCCAGTAAAAGAGAAGATTACACATCACAGTCTACAGCTTCTTCATGAGGGGAAGAGGAGGGGCAGGCACTGATCTCTTCTCTGTGGTGACCTGTGGCAGGATCCAAGGGAATGGCATGAAGTTTTGTCACGGGAGGTTTAGGTTGGATATTAGAAAAAGTTTCTTCACCCAGAGGGTGTTTGGGCACTGGAACAACTCCCCAGGAAGTGGTCACAGCACCAAGCCTGACAGACTTCCAGAAGTGTTTGGACAACACTCTCAGGCAGAGGTCTGATTTTTGGGGTGGTCCTGGGAAAACTCAGGAGTTGGACTCAGTGATCCTTGTGTGCCCCTTCCAACTCAGTATATCCTGTGAGTCAGGGATTATATGGCTCTGAAAGAGCAAACGACATTCTGAATGTGTCACTCAAATGCAAAATTCAACACTGGCTTCTTATCAGGAAACCTTAATCAAACTAGGTGTAGATATTAAATTAACTACTTTCAATTAAGTCTTCAGCACTGATCCACTTCTGAACACACGTGCAATCCTTCTCGACACCCTCAGATCCAGGGCTGTTTGTTACACGCTGGACTTAATTTGCAATTAGTTTTGGTCACAAGATCCTTTTCAGGATCGTTGGATCCAGATTCATTCACAGAGGGACATATTCAACTCGCAACTGAGAAAAAGCCTGCATTTCATCATACCAAACTAGGAACAACATAACACCTTGCCAGAAGAAGGCAGTGCCATCAGTGACAAGAAACAAGCTGCTGATCACTAATCCTACCACCTGCCCTGCTGGTTTTGACTTTTTACACTGCCACAACCTGCTCCTGGATTGATCCATGACATCATGCTGCCATCTTTCATGGGCTGCAACATGTTAACCCACCCTGCAGCTCTGATACACAAATGCAGCAACTGTTGTTTGGCTTGGCAAGTCTTGCTGAGAAACCATGAAATTATTTAGGTAACAAATATCAAACTGAATTCAGTGAGACTCAGAGGGCTGAAGAATCACATGGAATTAGAACTTAGTGCTGTGTCCTGTTTATGTATCTTGTTAGGCTTTCTTCCGGCTCTTGATCTGCCCATCGACTCTTCATTTTAGTTCCCTCTTAACACCATTTGCTTTCAGTCCTTCAGATTTATACCTGTCCAACTTGAGCCCTGCAAAGTCTCCCCTTGCTAGATGAAATATCTGGGTCCTTTAACAACATGTTAAAAATGTCTTCAGTTCTCTAATCATTTTTGGTTTTCATCTAAAAACAAGCCCAAATTCATCAGGATCTATCTGGCAGTTATGTGTTCCAGATTGAACACAATGTGCTGGCTGAGGTTATACTACAGTGATAGAAAGAAGAAATATAACCACACTGCTCTGAAACATGCCACCTCTGAACATGAAACTCTAAATAACTCTGGCCTTTTTTTCCTGGCTTATTATATTGTGAAATTACCTGCAAACACCTTCCAGCATGATCAGTCTCTTCTGCTTCATCTTGCCAGTGAGCCAAGCTGTTTCAAACTATTCTTCCTGCAATATAGTCTTGCAAGTTTTCAAATTGTGATTGGTAATCTGACTTTTTGATCCTGCAGAGGTGTAAAGAATCTCAGAATATATATACTCTCATAAACCTATTGGCTTAAGTGGTGCTATGACAGTTCAAGCTTGCTGAGAATCTATTCTAAAATATAGTAGTGCATGCTCCTGATGTCAATCAAGATAAAGATTGCCATGGGGATAAATAATTTTTCATGTGCTTTTCTGAAAAGAAAACTTCACTCCAGCAGCAGAAGTTCCCAGCACAAAGAATTTGTAGTGAGATTTCTCCTTAGTCATCATTTCTTTCTCTGAGATAAAAAAAAAGTCTGTTTATGTATTTATGCATATTTTTCTCTTTATATATATTTTGTAGTAGTCATTCCATTCTGCAATAAATGAAATTCACAGATCTGAGAGTCCTGTCAGAATTCCACCCTGTACTTTACAAGCACACACTGCTTATCAGTACACGTCCATGAGCAAGCCATTTGGTGTGAGTGATTATGTCTAATCTTTGATATTAATATAATCATATTCCCAGAAAAAAAAAACATGTATAGAACCAACTGTGTTATGCTTTAACCCATACCCAGCTCATGTGTTCTCCCATGTCCCTGCATTTTTCCTACTGTGTACTATTTTTAGAAATTTGCTTTCCTGGCTATAGGAACAAATATTCCACAAATCCAGAACCACAGAGACCACTTCTATTTTTCTGTTCAGAACGGAGTTTATGAAACAGACTTCGATGGAATTGCATTTATCTTTCCTACAGTCAGCTTTGGGCAGCTCCAGTTTTCCCCATGCCTGAGGCTTTGCCAATGAATCTCTCCTTTCAAGGCATTTGCAAATATAACATATGTAATCAGAACAACACACCTGCCTTTGGGGAAACTGAAACAAAGATATGCCCAAGATGACAAAAAACTATTGGTAGAACAGTAACAAAAAAATTCTCTTTTTCTTGAAAGTTGCTTGGTTTCTCAAGTACTCCATACTGTGTGGAAATATCCTCAAGTGCTTAGTTCTAGGTGTGGGTTACACTTCAACAGAGAGGGCTCAACTTTTGCTGAAAAACCAGTATGACTTATGGAACACCACCCTAGACTCCTTTGTAGCCACTTGGCATTTTCTTCAGCATCTGCCTTGAGCTAGAGAAAAAAACCCACTTTTCTGCATCCTGGTCTTCCTTCTGTAAAAACTGGGGCAATGGTCCACAAACTACCCACAAGAAGAACAGGTTTGGCAGTGTAGCTCCCAATGCCCTGTTTTACATTGATCTGACAGTGCTGTGGGATCCTAAGATGCTGTAAATGTAGCCTTAGAGCTCTGTCAGACTACCTTAATGAGTAACAGACCAGCCAAGATTCTCTTCCTACAGGGTATTAAGTGTTCCCGGGAGTAGGGCTAGAGAGGAGAGGAGTTATACAGTCATTGAAGTCTTGTTGCTATAAAGGTACTCTTTCTTTAAAGTTGGCACATCAAAACCAGCCCTCTTCTTCCTTACTTTGTTTAATGTCAGTAGTAAGACTGCAGACTTTCACCCTAAGTGGAATAGTTTCAGTCCAAGGAAAAGTAAAAATCAATTAATGACAACTAATTAGCATTCTGTACAGTCCATAGCACAGGAACTCATGCCTCTTGCAATATATCTTACAGCAGCTTAGAAGAATTATAGGACATAAGATCAGCATCTGGGAAATGTCACAGAGTAATTTTAAGAAACTCTCAAATTTATTCAGTGATAACTCATGTCAGGACATATCTAGCTATCTTTTATTGTTATGATTCACGTTACTGACTCTTAGAAGTACCTTAATCCTGTAGACAGACCAGCTGAGTTCGATGAGATGTTAATTAGTTGATGTAAAAGCGCTACAACCCAAGCCCTACTCTGATGTCACTGGGGTACACTTTAGTGTATGTTATTTTGTTCTTTTCAGAAGACTTATCCATTATGAAATCAATTCCATTTCCCCAGTGTCTGGCATAGTGCATTCTGGAAAAAATAATATACAAATACTATTAAAAGAATCCTAGTTCAGGAAGCTAAATTCTGAACAATTTTTAACTTAAAAGAAGAATCCATAAACTCAAATTTCCAAAGTAGTCAGAGTAAAGATTAATGAAACATTAAAAATACTCAAAACATCTTGCATTTTGAAGCTATGACCATTTGATTCTAAGGCAAACACCCCACAATCAATACAACCTTCATGAATATATTAAACTACTGTTCCAGTGCAATTTAATAAGCTCCCAAAACATTTTATTCCATAAATTGAAGTAATTTCAGCAATAACTCCACAAGCATTTATCACATTTATTAGATATTAATTCGAAGTTTAGAGAGTAGGTTTTAAATATGTGGACAATTCCTGTTTTTATAAACACAAACTACTGGAAATATAACACAACCTTCATTCTTCATTGCTCAGAGACTGAACAGGGCTCTGAGCAAGCTGACCTAATTGAAGATGACTCCACTCATGGCAGATGGGCTGGACTAGATGATCTTTAAGGTCCCTTCCAACACAAATTCTTCTATGATTCTGTGATTTCAAAGCCACCCTGTACGCCATGCTGCATACAGCCCTCTGCTTATTCAAGAGTATCTTACCTTTCTTCTGCACCGTGAGGCTGGTGTAGGAGATCCCCGCAGGATCATCCCACACGCTGGACTGCAGGAAGGAGGTAGTTGCTGGGATCAGCCTGACCACACTTCTCTACCACAGAGCTACATTTATCCTTCAAGGCAGAGGCAGAAGAAGGTGACCAACATCACCATCATCATCTCCCCACTGTGCTCTGCTCCTCACAGTCATCTCCCTTTGGTTCTGTCATGTGGTTGTGACCTTTTAGCTTTCACACCTGGCAACTTGTCTGTGTGTCTCATGGCCCAAGAAAGTCCTATTGTCTTTTCTAAGTGAATGAATGAGACGGCATATTGCAATTGCATACAGGTTCATTTCTGGATTTATATTCCATCTGTAAATTGTGTCAGACCATATAAGCTAAATTTGAGACTACTGGGACAGGGAGAACTGATATCTCCCACAGTCACACTGATTAATACTGACCACTGTCTGTCATGTCCTGCAGTTGATTTCTGTCCTAAAACCTAATCTAACATAATCAGTAAGAATTCTCTATTATTCCATTTCCAGCAGAGAGTCTATTTTTCCATCTACCCTCAGTTTGGCAGCAGGACTGCATCCCAGTAAGATTAAGAATCTGGAAAAGCTCCCAGATATCTGTGGATCTTTGTAAACCTGAGAGAAAAGTTGATGCAGGCAAGAAATTTTGTCTCTGAGATCTTGCCATGCTCACTGTTATCATGAACTGTTCAATGTATCCTGACAATCAACTTAATATGGTTTATCTGATGCTTCTTCCATGTTTAGTAATAATATAAAGAATGTGACTGCTGTAGCAGAAAGTTTATGCTATAGCTCTCTACCTATTTTTCTTCATGTATTTTATTTTGCTTTAAGGGTGAGAGTATCACACTGAACTAATGATAGATTTGTTTATCCCATAAGACATTCATGTCTGATTACACTGAAGTATCAGACTTTTCCAGACCAAATTTTATGACCTCAAAATATCAAATAAAAACTCTACTGTTAGATGAAAATGTAGTTCTAGTGAATCTGAAAACTTCTTCTGTCACTGCTCAGATCAGTGACGGCACTTTGTTTAAAGCATGGTAATATTTTTTTAGACGAAATAATTGTTTAGCAGTCTTTAACAGAACACAAACAATAGTTACCTTAGAAGTTTCCTAATCTTAGTCTGATGCTTTTAAAATATATGTATCTTTTATACATTATATGACTTTTATGTATAAGGCTACAAATTGCCTGTCAAGCAATCCTATTGTGTACAGATTTATGTAACTCATTTTTATGATACATATATTAAGAATTTGCTTGGCTTTTGTATGATGTTACTTTGTTTTATAGTAATAAAAACACAGATCTTGAATTACTTTTAGTGAATTTCTATCATACAGAAATATAGGAGCCCAAGGTTTGTGTTGATCAGGCCCTTCCTTCTACATGTATTTCTTTGTTGGATTTTTAAAGTATTATTTTCAGGGTTGGACTTTTTTACTAAAATCAGATGATACTCCAGTCATTCAGCTATAGAGCTAAAGCTTTCCTTCCTGTAAAAGCAAACCTGGGGACATGTATCCAGTCAATCTGACCCTTTAACTTTTGGAAGAGTATTTTTTCTGACATCACTTGCATTTAGCATGACATAGAAAGAGATACATGGTGAAAGCACCAAATGTGCCTGGCACTGGCGATTTATAATAAGAAGAGCAGAGACAATTGTGACCCTGCAGTGGAGGAGCATGGCATGTTATCTGTACCACCAAACCAATCCACTAGCAAGGGAATGACTGAGAGCCACAGATCCAGTTCTTGTATTTCCTGTCCCATTTTATTTTCCTCTGCATTGGAGATCCTGTGATTCTGCTGAGGAACCGTCTCAGAATGCAAGTTTTAATCCAGGTTTGTGCTTACCCAACAGCTGAGAAGGAACTCCAAACTTTTCCTCTCTCCCACTATGCAAGTCAGTGAGAGCTTAGCCCTAAAGGGATGTCTTCTCCAGCAGAGCACTGCAAAACTAGCACCAAACAGCTTTAAATGAGCTATTTTAGGCACCTGGAGAAGATTATTTCTACCCAAAGTGCCTCCCAGTGTGAACTAACCTATGCTTTGGACTGCTCCCAGCCCCAACATCTCTAATTTAAAGCAAGTCTGAATGTTTCTCTACTGCATAATAATTTCTTTCATAGCTGTGAGATGAAAATCCTTTGAGCAATAGGTATACCAAGGATCAAGAACTTTCACACCCTAAATGACAGTGCACAAACTAAGCCATCTCTCACCAAAGAGAATTTATATATCATCTGTTCAACAGAGCCCATCATTCTTACCTGTGTCAGTGTGCAAATGACAACTAGCAAAGATTCAGAAAACAATATTTTTACTGTCTTATTTTGAAACATTCAAAACCCAATGCTTTAAACTGCTGTTGGATAGCAAAAGCTCCATATACATATCCATCATTATCATCAGCTTATTGAGAACTACCGTGACTTCAGCCTCCACTTTACACAGTGAAAACAACTCTTACCAGTACTGAAGTTTCCTTTTTCTCACACTCCTATTCCAAACAAGAGCTCTCTGCACCATCATTTTGCAAGCCCTTGTACAGTTGCTCAGGCAGTAATCCTGGAGTGGGATGGGGGGTTGAGGGGATGAAAATGTGTTACACAGAACTGAAAAGACCATCAGATTCATTTTTTGGCAATCACAGGCAGCCATGGTCTGCAAATGCCTCACATGACAGGGCCTTTCTGCAGCAGTGTTCACCCAATGAATCTTGGTTAGTGGAAGCCCAAAGACTTCCAATGACCTTTGGTAGCCAAGGTGCAGCACTCAGTGTTTTTTACATGTACAGGGTTAGTAGAGGGTATGAAGAAGAGTGTAGCTAAAAAATTCATTTGCTTGCTTGAGTTGGACACAACTAATGACAATGTTCGGCTCAAAGCCACAATGACAACTGGCTTTACAGCTCAAATTTGAATTAAAGGAGGTCAGACTGTCTCTTCCTCTATAAACAACTGCAAATAATTTCAAGATTATTCACTATGTGGTGAGCCTACATATTCTGGGAGTGGTGTTGGTCAAAAATGTCTCATATATCAGGTTTGGGACATTAAGTCCCTCTTCAAAGTTTAGGTCCTGATAATGGCAAGGTTCCTTGGCATCATTGCTGTCCTTGCAGCTCTATATATTTCTGCCATACAACTGGAACACTAAGGGGTTAACACCCAAGAAGGCTGAGATGAACTCTGGTATTTACATTTCACAATTTTTTTATTCCTACCTAGAATAACTCCTGATGATCTGCAACTCCTCCTGGCACAATTATGTCGAAAAGATATAGGTGTAAATTACACTTTTTGGTCTTGCATGGTCCTGAGAGCACTCTGATGCCTCCAAGCTTGACATCACATTTATGCTTCTCTCATCCAGAGTCCTGGCTGAACTTCATGGTGTTTATCCACTTTATCTGCTCATATGATAGATGAATCTAATCTATCCAGCTCCAGGAAAGGTCTTGGGCCACCCTTTCTGCCTGATGTCAGTGTTATGTCATGGAGTTGGTGGAAAGCTAAACGTAGACAGCCACTGACCATCTCCACGATACCTATAGCCTTCCATCTCCATGATACCTATAGCCTTCCTTCTTTTTCCCGGGAGAAGAGACTACTGATCTGCCCTAGACCAGCTTCAAAGCCCCTCTGGTAGATCGTCTGCATTAAAATGGCCAGCCTGGATGCTGTTCCTGCCCAGTAGATTACATGTCACTGTGAAGTTCCTGCTCAGGAGAGGTTGGTGAATTATCATAAGCTCAAGGAACCACACAATGCACTTCACTCTGCTTCCAGCAAGCTCTTCCAACAAGCACTGACCAGTGGAGTGAATTCCCTAACTGTTTCACAGTTCAATGACTGGGAGCAGCCATCTGCTGCAGGGAGTTCCTGAAGTAGCTAGGAGTTCCAAAGATGGGCAAATGTAAAACATTGGATGCTTGCCCAAACCCCTACAATGCTCTGGGCAATCTCTGCTTAGCTGGTGCATGCTCAGCTTGTTTGCCTGAGCCTTTTCCATTAATCCCTTTCACAGTTTGGAGAATCTCTGCTATATCAGCACAAAATCTTATCTCAGTCACTAAAAACATGCCAGTTCCTCAGGCAAATGCCTTTGAGACCGAATCTGGCTGCTCCCTATTGCACTTCCATGGGCACTTAGATCTTTTCTTAGGTGTGATGTTCAGTGTTGTTTATAGTGCTCTAGGTGCAGTCTAACTACTTTATCTACAGTAATACTATCTTTTCTGATTTATATTGTACTCCTGGCAATTCTGGTTGCCTTCTCCAATACAGAAACACAGTGGGTTGAAGGCCATGGGGAGTATCTCCATAATAACTCCCCAGATTTATTACAAACTCCTAGTAACATGCTGCAGTGACATTCTGTTTGTTACCTCATTGGATTCTTTACTATTTTACATCGTCTCTTAGAAAAAGGCATTTAAATGATTTAAGTCCTCTGTGTTGAGCTTCATTGTTCTTCGTTATTTGCTGTATTTCCTGCATTAGTATCATATCCACACCTGAAAATTCAATTCTCAATAGTATTAGGTAAACCATTAAAAATAACAGAAAGCTGAGGAAGATGCATTGATTCTAGTGATCCTTTATGCTTTCCATTTGCAGTAAATCTGTCCCATCCTTTCCTGCAGAGGACTTTTATTTTGTTGAGCAAATGTTCTTTCTTCTTCCAAGGCTTAGGCATTACAAGAATTTCTTCTGTTCTTGCCTGTAGCTATGTTTTTTTTCTCCATGGCAGAATTCTTTTTTCTACTGCAAGACAGAGGCAATGGTTTAAGCAGAGTTCATCCAAATATGTATTTGCAACATGCTTTAGCCACTCAGTGATACTGGGACAGTGAGGCTTTTAATCCATCTATTTTTAAAAAAATATTTAAGAGATTTACTATAATGGTGGAATATTTTGCATAACATTATGATTTATTTTAAACAATATATCCCCATAAGTTGCTGCAGAATATTAACTAGAGCTGAAAAGATTTCAAAAATTAAACCTCAAACTTTAAAGCAAAATGTAATAAAAATTTTGCAAGCTAGTGAAGCAGGCATGTGTTTGGAGACAGAGTGATTCTCATGCAGGATGGTTTCTCAACTAATGCCACTACTTGCCATGACCATTATGGTAGAAAACTTAGGAGAGATAAGCTGAAAGGAAGATAATAGATGTCACAATCAAAGACAAACTTTTCAGAAAAATAAAATGCTTTTTAAATGTGTCTTAACAGAAATATGAGCCAATACATTTTCCACCAATATATTAACTTTTTAAAATGTCACTGAAATTCTGAATCTGGTCTCCCCTAGCAGAACAGCAAAAAATGCAGTTTTCAACATATACTTCACTGTAGTCTATTCCTTCCTGCCTTTATGCATTTGTGGGAGTCAGACTGTAATTCAGGATATTAGGGACTGAATGAACAGGACCCCACTTGTGGATGTGGCTGTCTCTCCTCCCTGTGGACAGTACACCACTAACAAGCCAGGTTCCTCTCCAGGACGTGCTACTCGTTTGCTACCAATGTCAAAGACATTTGCCTTGATCTTCAGAACAACTAAAAATCAAGCCAAATTACATTAAAGCTGAAATTAATATGTTAGAATTACTGCAGTATTTGCACTGTGCAGGTAATGATGCAGATCTGAGTACCCAACATGAATTATGCAAGTGCTAGCCAGATCAGCCCCATGATAAGCTTTTAGTGGGAAAGAAATAAACCTGGTGTGCCTTGCTTTAGTAATGGTTACAGAACATGAACCTTCAGGAGAGGTGTTTTCACAAATAAACCTTCTAGCAGAAAAATGCCAATGCCCTCTTCCCATCCCACAATTAAAAGGGAAATTGACTAAATCTAAACCAAAATTTTATTCCAAGCGGGTTTTGTATTGAGAAAATATGTAATAGGTTTTCACACGGCATTAATGCTATATTATCCTTAAAAATATCTGAGACAAGTAGAGACTAAATTACATATTTTCAACATGGCAGGGATTGAATCTTGACTTCTTTAGGCCAATACCAAAGCCCTAACCACAACCTAACCCAAAACCCTAACCCTAATTTCTTCTGTTCTTCAAGTAATTTCAATTTATTCCCTCTAAATAGGTAACTGGATCATTTCATTACTCAAGTAAATGCATGAAATTGTTACCTTGCCCTTCTATTCTACAAGACCCTTCCATTATAAAGTCATTCCAATGAATGCAACATAGAATGAACAAAAAGATTTGCCACTTTATCTTCAAATTTCACAAAAAACCACATTCCTTTTCATATATTAAATATTCACAACTGCAGACAAAAATGTTCTTAATCCTGAATCAAATTCTACTGACACTCATGGAATGAAATACTTAGCAATTTATCATTTAGGTATGAAGTATTTTATTTGAATGTGCAACAAGGCCTTGATCCCGAGTCAGGTTGAGACAGTGCCATTTTAATTTATATTGGAGCATGGACAAAATCAAACCTAATTATAAGTGAAAGTCAAACACTGACAAAAAAAAAGAGATTGAAAATGAGGAGGCATGGCACATCATCCCAAAACAAGCAGCATGTAAAGGAAAATTGTTAGATTGTGATGATGTGTAATTAACCTCAAAAATGGACAGTTGCATTTCTGCTCAAACAAAAAGCCAAAAACAAAATCCCACACCTAAATAAGAGTCTAAAGTTTTATTATCTAGTGTACTCAAACAGAAAAAGTGGTAAATTTATCAAAAGGTAGCACCTATCTTTTATTTTAAGAGTTGCCACATTCAATCAACCTCAACGTGTCTAACCCAGAGTCCCCCCCAGTGTGAGAGCAGCTGTTTTGGAGTGGTCACCTTGGACATTGCTAGATTTCTGGAAGTGAAATCTGCTCTCTTCAGGAGCAGAGGTCCTTGTGACTTTGAATGAAGGCATGAACTGACTTTTGTGTATTTCTCCTGCAAACCTGTAGGACTGCAAATTACCATGGGGAGAATATCTGTGACTTTTCCTTTCCTTGCTTTTAAACAGTCAGTCTTTACAGACAGTTGTGTTGTTTGTCTGAATTCACTTCTGAACAGAGATCTAGTCTGAGACCAAGGTTTCAATTTCAGTAGCTAAAGATTCAAAATTAATCAGGAATCTAAGTCAGGATTTCCTCTAACAGGGTCAAAGCACTGTTCTCTGTTTTGTTTTAGATGTTGCAGTGTAACACTGTGATATTCAGGGCTCGGTTTCATTCAGTCCCAGCTCTATACCCTCCCATCATCTGTCTCCAGAACTGCCACACAATCTAATCAGTAAGGAAATACAGAGCAAAGCCTCTCAGATGATATTTTAGGCCTGGTAAATCTGGACCAGTTTATTCTGAGGGCCATGACAGAATGATCACCCTGCTAACTCTGCTACTATATGTTCCTGGAAAAAAGACCAACTTGCTGTTCCACATCTGCTATTCCTTTTCCCTTTTGTGGAACTTGCTCATTCAGTCTATTCTGGAAAATGAATGTTATCAAGAATAAAAGGGAGACAGGTAGTACAGTTAATGATCAGGCAAATACTATATACAATGTCTGGAGGAAAACCAACATAGAGAGCTGTCATTTGTAAACACTAGGGAAATGATTCAGCATAGGAATAAAATTGGTGAAAAAATATATCCTGCCAAACTGACACAAAAAGTAACTTACAGCATGATATTAATTTGCAGATGTATAGGAGTGAAAATGCTGTTTTCTGCTTTTTCTCTTATAAAAGCATCTTTCTTTTCATATTTATTCACACTCCTGCAGAGAGACCTATGTTCATAAGGGCTGATTTGGAGAGATTTTGATAACACCTATTTAGCCCACGAGAGTTTGCCCTCTCAATACCCATTTGACCCAAGGTGAGGTTTTAAGCCGAAAGTGACAGAATCTGCTAGGAGGTCTCTGCTGGGATTAATACAGAGCTGCATCTCACAACCTGACTGGAGCATGGGCAGCAGCCAGCAAATTGCCTTCACTTTACTGAGAGGTAGGTTTGCCACCTCTGATGACCAGTTCTATCTTTCTTCTCAGTTATGCCCAGTGACAGGAATAACAAACATCCATAAAATGCAATACAGTAAATTTCCATCTTAACATAAGAAAAAACTTTTTTCATGGTGAGGGTGGTTAGCCACTGAAATAAATTCCCCAGAGAGGCTGTGCCATCTCCCTCCTTGGAGATATTCAAAACCTGACTGGATATGGCCCTGAGCAACCTGCTCTAGGTGACCCTGCTTTGAGCAGGGGGTTGGCCTGGATGATTCCTGGAGGTGCCTTTCCAACTCACTCTGTGATTCTGTGAAAATTAAAAGCAGCCAGGGACCGTAATCAGGGACCATAACCTGGACTTTGGTGGGGGATGATTAAAGTTAGACAACTTCCGGTTCAAGGAATTCAGCAGCTGGAGGATTAACCAGTTCTGGGAACTAAGTGAGTTGGATTGCTGTACAAGAATAAAAGGTAGGTTCCATCATGATGTGCTGAGTAGCAGTTGTAAAGCTGAGAAAATCCTTCAGAAACATTTTCCCACTGACTGTACAAGTAGCCACAGCCCCGCAAGTAACAACAATCCTGAAACCTTCAGCGGGCTGTGAGCATGCTTCCACACACCCTGTATAAGATTGAGACAAAATATGGCCTTGCCGTGTTTCCATAATACATATTTAACAGCTGTCACTGTTATTTTGCCTAAATTATGTGAAGATTTCAGCCCCTGGCTCTTTATACAAATTTTATTCTGCAGGGCAAGAATAGCCAGCCACATCTTTCTGACTGATACAGCAGCTATGATAGCAGGTGCAATCTTTGGCATAAAAGCAGCAGGGGTAGAGGGAAGAGAGATTATTATTATGACACGTAGAATTAATGAGACCTTTTCTGGAAACCTTTGCTAAGCCTTATACTTTGTAAAGAGAGGCAGAAAAACTTGAAAGATTAAAAAAAAAAAGAAAAAAAGACAGAAGATGGAACTGAGCAACATAAAATTAAAAAAAGTCACATTAAAGTATAAAAAAGCAAAGACAATTTATTTAATTTCTCAAAACACAGACTACACCATCACTTGATCACAGCCTACACATAACACACAGGAAAAGACTTCAAAGAACAGGGGAATACTATTAGTAGATAAAGGTATATAATAATCTGTTATCTGAAATTTGAAACTAGACAAATTGGGGGTAAGAAATAAAGTGTCAATCTTCAAATGACAACAGTGCCCAGTGAGACAATTTAATGACTGACACGATGGATTTTCCAACACCTGAATTTAGCACATCAGTATTTGATGAAAATAGCATTACCAAATATATCCAACAAAGGCGATTGCTGAAAGAAGGATGTGAGTTGGCAGACCTCATAGACACCTGTTTTAAACACTTGATTGATACATTTGATTCTGAATCTGAGAGGCTGATTTTTTGAGTGGTGGTAATTATCTTATCAATTAATGGGCTATTAGTAAGACTCTAATGATTGGTTTATACACAAGATGTTTCACATAAGCAGTAGTTGTTCTGCAAACAGATAAATCTCTTTCTATGTTAATGTGTATAATAATGAAGAGTCTTTTATTTTCCCAATCCATTTTTGTATATTTTCCCCCCTCCTCTTGACATCACGTTGTTACTAAGGAAAAGAGACAAAGCTAATACTTAAGACTAAAATGTCCCAAAATGCCAATTACTAAGCCCAAATGCTAATAAGACAAATACAAGATGACCTTGTACCCTATAAATAATACATTCAAGTTAATAAAGAGAGAGAGAGCAATACATGGATGTCAGCTGGCTGTGAGCTGTCAAATACAGTTGGAATACGTGGGATGAAGGCTACGCAAAGAGCAAGGTGCGTGCAAGTGGACTGTACTGTTCAAGCCACCCTAACCAATTTTGTTTCTGTCCCTGCTTCCAGAAGGCAATACCTGCTTGGTAATCTGCCATCTTTGAAAGGCTAGGAAGGTGAGGGGCTGTGCCTGACCACTGGGGGAAGGAAAATGTTGCATCCACTTTCAATAAAAGGCGAGATAAATATCCGGAGAATTAAATATTGAACAGTGTCACTTCAGTCCCAGGGAAAACCATGGAGTAAGTGCTCTTGGAGAAGGTTTCTGCACACAGGAAGTAGAATCATGTGGTTGGGAATATGCAGCATGTGTTTACAAAGGCTAAATCAATGCTGACCAATTTAAATTCTTTCTAAAATAAAATGACTAGATTTCTAAATGAAGGAAGAGTGTCGCAATGACCTCTTAGCCTGCCCGGATGGCCAGAGGGCGACAGTGAATACCAGTTGAAAAGCGTGGGTCGCTGGGGATGTAGCCAGTCAGCNAAAAGGCGAGATAAATATCCGGAGAATTAAATATTGAACAGTGTCACTTCAGTCCCAGGGAAAACCATGGAGTAAGTGCTCTTGGAGAAGGTTTCTGCACACAGGAAGTAGAATCATGTGGTTGGGAATATGCAGCATGTGTTTACAAAGGCTAAATCAATGCTGACCAATTTAAATTCTTTCTAAAATAAAATGACTAGATTTCTAAATGAAGGAAGAGCAGTAATTAATCTCATTTTCAGAAACACTTTCAATGTATTTGAAATATCCAAGTTCTTGTATCTTTCTTCCAGGTTGGGATGTCATGGTTTAGATAGGTGGATCAAACCAAGATATAACACTCCAGTCACATGATCATGCTAAGGGGCCAGTCCTGCAACATGATCAGCATCTTTATCAATGACCTGGAGCAGGTGACAGAGTGTACTCTCGTCAGATTTGGACATGACACCAAACTGAGTGACAGTGGACTGAAACAGAAGAATTTGGGACTGGACATAAGGAGAAACATTTTCATCATGAGAACAATCAGGCGGCATCACAGATTATCCAGGGGGAATGTTCAGCCTTCATCCTTGGAGATTTTCAAGATTTAGCCATATAAACACTGTAGCAAGCTAGTCAGATAGTCAGACCGCGTGGTTCTAAGGGTAAGTTCACATCTGATAGCTTAGAAATACAGTTTGCTGCCCACAGAATCACAGAGAAAGTTTAGAGCTGGAGATCATGAAAGGTGAGCTTGGGCATTTGGGGAATAAAATCATACTGGGAATAATGTAGGCGTATTAGAAGATATTGCTCATTGATCATGATCAGTCAGATAGGAGTTGCTTGTAACAGACATGAGGGAATTAAAGAAAGTTGTGGTATGAGTAAAGTCTTGGGAAATGAAGCATCCTGTATAGCTGGCATAGTGAAAAGTTAATTTTTTTCTGCATCAGAGGAAATGAATAAAGCCATGTGAGATGTGCTCACTATATTAAACACATTTGGTAGCTGATCGTTACCCAGTAAACAGAATCACTGCAAAACCACCAAGATATCTATAAATGTTTCCATTCCTTCTCTCCATCAGCAACAGTGTTTCTACAGTGCCACCATTCCTCATGTTGCAATTTCAAGCTCAACAAGAAGTAGGTTCATGAGCATTTCTGCACAGTTACTGTCAAGTGGAATTAACTTTATTAAATGCTAGATGCCTATAAAAGTGATGCCTCCTTTTGAACTTCTTGTCCCAGCCACTTTCAGGTCTGATTTTCAACATCTCACTTAAGATGAGATTAACTAAACCCTAAATGTGCCTACAACACTCCAGGTGAATTGCTCAGCAGTAAATACCTGCCTTACACATGATTTCACACATTCACATGAGTCTTGTTTTAGGTGGTTTTCCTACCAGCTGGAAAGTTTTGTGAAGGTTGTGGGGTCGGATGGAGGTGGGAGAAGGTGAAATAGTAACACTCCACTAAACACGGGTGGGGTTATATGTACCCAAAGGAAAGGTTGTTGCATCTTGACAGTGGGGTGCAGACACCTCCCCCCAAACACAAGCGCTAAGTGATAGAGCTGAAGTTGGAAGGCAGAGTAGTTCAGCTTGACTCAGCACCAAGCAAACGCATTCACAAAGCTTCTTGATCCAAATCAGTATCTCCAGATGTCACAGAGCTGTTCTGTGGTAGCTCAGAGCTTCAGGCAATACTGAACTGTGCAACAGAGAAAGAACTCTGTTTCCATCCTCCACTCTCTGCTAGAACAAATGTCTACAAAAATGGTGCCTGCCCCAACACCTTGTGTGAACACATTTACCAGGAAATAGTGGATTTTCAGAGTTAAAGCACATTTTTCAAAGTTTATGCACCTCTACACCAAAAGCACAAGTGATTTTTTGCCAGAGAATAATTTCAATGAAAGCGGATGTGTCATCATGGCCCCCTGAAACCAGCCCTGGCAGTGATGTGTAAATTCCCAGTTCACACTAAACAATACATACTTCCTACTCTACTTGCATTCTGGTCATCCCCTGGACCCCTGACCATAACCTCTGGGGTTAGCACACCCAAGCCCTTCCTTATCCAGATCAGGATGTAGCAGAAATATGCTCCGACTCCTTTCTACCCACAGACCCTATTTTCCTTCCCAATGAAAAAAGCACTGTGGGGAGATGTGGCTTTTGCTCAAGTCCCATCTTGGCACAGAGGCTGAATATGGTGAATGGGGGATATGTGATGCTCCAGCTGCACCTGGGAGCTGGAAAGTCTCCCAGTGTCTCATAGTGCAGCACGTGCAGGGCAACTTTGTACAGGCAGCTTGGCATGGAGCTCACATGCAATGAAAAGGTAAATGCCAATTCTTGTTCCTTCTAGCGAGACAAACACACAACTCTGATATTTTTGAAGCAAGACTGTAAGAAGAAAATTATTAAGTGCATTAAGTCACTACTGGAAATCCTTGACTTGCTGGTTCTTGGAGTATCTTTCGAGTTGTCCCTCAGTTGTATAAATGCAGGAAAAATTCCCACATGGAAGTAGATGTGAAGTCACCAATAGGGTTAGCTAACTTGGCTCCATTGTATATTGGTTCTGCTGCTAAATTAGAATCTTATATTTTTTCAAACATGGAAGTTTTGAAATAATTCACAGGTTCAGCCTTTACCACAGAACACAAAATTTAGGAAGTATGTATCTTAAAAATATACCTCACATCCATATATTGTTAAGATAATTATGTTCTTGATGTACACAAAATGTAACTATGCCACCCAACCAACAGAAAACAGATTATCCCTGCTCCCATAATTCATTCCTTTCTGTCATTTGCAACACCATGGTTTTATAGGGAAAATATTTATCAGGTTTTAGCAGAAAATCAGAATTTTAGAATCAAGATTGACTATGACAGAAAAGTCATTTTGTACAACAAAACCAAAGCCTTTTATGAAGCCACAAGATGTATCACATTGGCATAATTCTGTAGTCATTTCTTACACTTTCCTAGAACATAGATACAATCTGAAAATTTTTTAATACATTGAAATCAAACAAGAAAAGAAACAGAAATAGTAGAAGTAATTACAACTTTGAGGTTTGATAAAATGTGGCTTAGAAAATGTTTAGAAACCACTGAGAATCCTATAATTAAGGAACAAACTGAGTGTCACTGCATTCAATCTTGCTCATATCAAAACAGATAAAAGGGTATTACACATTATTGTTGTTTAGAGGTGTAAAATGTGGCTTTTTATAAAGTAAAAGGAAGGTTGTAAAAAAAAAAGTCCTGTGTTGAAGTTGGAAAAAAGAGATGAAGTATGAAATAACAAGCAGAATCCAGTTAAATGAATAATTAAGAAAGCAAATAGACATACTGAAGAATGAATTCCCAAATATTCTTTGACCTACAATTAAGGCTGTTCCAAAAGATGTTTTCTAGAGTTATTCACAGCAAATGGTGGGGGCCAATTAAGGAAATGATGCACTCATTATAAGGAGCTGCCTTAGCTTTGCATTGCGCATGAAAGAGTGGGAGGGGCAATCACAAAACCATGGGCAGTGAAAGCAGTAAAAGAAGAGATCAGGAGCAGAGATGGCAAGCCTGTTTCTGTAGGTGATGCTGCAAAAACTGGATGCTAAATGTTGTTCTCATGCAAAGTCCTGAAGCACTTTTGTAGAAGAGTTTATTGACCTTTCACTAGTCCCAAAGGCAAGGTAAAATATTGGCCAGCTCTGTCTCTGCCGAAATGAAACAAACACACTTCAGGTTTGGACAATTTATGGTCTTCCATCATCAGTCGACAGCAAAAAGAAACTTTATAATCACACAGCTAAATTAAATAAGAACAGAACAACAATTTATGGTCAACAATTTTTGCACTGGGGTGGCAATCATATTTGGCTTCTCTCAGTTCACTGCCATAACACTTCAGCTTGACAAGTCCCGCTGCTCTCGGAGTCAGTGGAGTTAACACCACAGTAAAACTGGAGAGGCACAAAGAAGACTCCAGCCCACTGAGTGCTGTGGAAACTTAAAATAACTGTTATCAAAAAATCCTTCTCTCCCTGTTGCACGTATGAACTGCTGTCAGGATGAAAGCATAAGAAAATCTGGTTTTAAATTGAGGTTTTTTCTGTGAAGTCTACAAGTGATTCAACAAGACAGACATTCAAATTACACTAGTCAAGCATGTTCTTACCCAAATCCCCATCCTGTCCACTTCCCATTTCTGTGCTAACACCTTCACTATCCCCAGTAAAATCAATGGCAAAATTTCCATTCATGGAAAAGACCTAAGCCGCTTGTCAAAGAAGTCCTTCTCTTTCTCTGTCCTAATTTCCATATCCTTTTTCTGGCTTCTGGGCTTTTGAGAGCTGTGACAGGTCCTGTAGAGCCTGTTCCAAAAAGACCTTCATGAAGTGAAACCATCCAGTTTTTCAGATTCCTTCTGCCATCCCAAAACATACATCTTGCCTCCTTTCCTGGTTGTGCTCATGGCAGAAACATACAGGCTCAAACACTGCCCAGGAGTGAGCACCCATGGGCACAAATCATTCCAGAGTTCTGTGGCCTTGAGCTGATATCTGTAATGGAGCAGTCTGAGATATCTTCAGTCTGAAAGATTTGCTGGGGATGATTTAGCCTCATCAACTGTCTGGAAAAGGAGAGTAATTCTGTCGCCTAAGGACTGACCAGCAAATGGTATGAGAAATCCAGTCAAATCAAAACTCAAGGTTGAGCCCAAAACTGGGTACAAAATCATCAGCTCAGTGAAATAATTGTGTAAGCAACAAAGCAGAAATTGCTTGTCACAAAAAATTTAAAAATCAGTTTTTTGCCAATAAGATTAGTGAGCAGCATCTGAAAGATCATAGAATAGTTTGGGTTTGAAGGGATCTTCAAGGTCCTCTACTTTCAACCCCCCTACTCTTGGCAGGGATGCCTTCCACTAGACAAGGTCACTCAAAGCCCTGTGCAGCCAGGTCTTGAACATTTCCAGGGTTGGGGAAAAGATAGGTTTATCATCTCTTTGGAGACCTGCAGGATGTAGACCTTGACATCACATCAGATCTGTACAGGTTTGCAGCTGACGTTCATACACAGGTGTGTATGTCACGTGCTGTTCTGGGGCTCTTACAAGGGTGGCTCTACTACCTGTGTGTGCACATTAATTCGTGGCTACCTTTTTAGACCAAACACAAGTCTGCAGCCATTTTATCACATTTATTGGTTTATTTCGATAATATTTTTTTCCTCTGTAATAAAGATTTCAGAATTTATTTTTTTTTAATAAAGAAGCAAGTACTCACTGTATATAAGAAAGACATAATCTCTGTAATGCTATATGTTGTTCTCAGTTTTTATTAGTACAGAGAAATATAATAACTTGCTAGTGATTCTGTAAGTTTGAATTACCTGTTAGTGTTGGTTCCACCAGCTGTACAAAATTTTTGCCTTAGCAGAAGTCAGTGAAGGTTGGGGCTGGATTTTATCTCTGATAAAGAAGGAAGAATAGGGTTTGGGGCTGGGATTTTTTGGGCAATTTTTTGTTCATTTTATTGGTAGAAAGGGGCACACGGGATCTTTCTCTCTTGGTACTAAACAGGTTCTTGTAATTTTTGTTCTTTCAGTGGCAAAAATAAATCCATAAGCCGCTTTACAGTGTTCTTGTGAATAAGCAGCAGCCTTCTGAAATGACTGACTCTGTATTGCTTATTGTGTCCCTGAAAAATGACCCTGCAGTGCTGCCTTTGAAGCCCATGGTATAAATTCAGGTGCAGAAGATAGTGACTTACAGAGTAAGAATGGAGTTTGTTTTATCCCATTTCAGTTATCTCAAAGTGCAAAGTCATTATCTAGAGCCATCCTAGGGGTCTGCATGGTCACTATAATCGATAGCAAAAGACACTTGAGGGGTTGCTCTCACCATGTTCAAGAGCTTCTTTATGAAAGGCCACATCACCCTGCAGAGCTGCGACGCCTCTGTAACAATCAAAGCAAGGAATGGGTTCAGCCATGTCAAAGTGCCTCTTAAAATTAATGAATGGGCCATTTCACATCTCTGATGCAGAAAACTACTGAAAACTATACCAAGGACAAATGGTTTTATTGACCCTTTTGCTTTTTGGCCCAATATACTTTTTTTCTTCCCTTTTGGAAAACCAGTAGGAGCTAAAAGGTAGAAAAAAATAGAAGAAAAGAATAGCAAAACATGAGAGGCTTTCTGATGGGAGTATTGCCTGCACCAGAACTGGCTGGACCCTTAGGAAGTCCTCCAAATGCCGCCAAGATCTCCATTGCATATAGATCTATGAAATAAACTTCTAGATATGGAAACCAGCAATAGTAAAAGCAGAGTGGAATTAGTCAGATATCCCCAGGTTCTCCTGCAGATTCATATATCTCGCCTATCAGCCCACATCTGGGGGCAGTCGTGTGGCATGGCTCTAAACAAAGGGACAAACAGAAGCCCTGCCAAACCCACGCTGCCATTCCAAGGCCATGCATTCACTGAGCCTTTTGCATCCATTGTTTGCTCCTGGGTCAGTGCATGGCATGGCACACTCCCTGAGAGGAGCTGGGATAAGACCCTGCCATTCTTTTGCCTTGGCCTCTTCTTCAGAATCTCATTAAGAACCTGAAGAGCTTGGCTAACGGAGTTTACAGTGACAGAGTCTTTTATAGTGCAGTAAAGGCTTTTAAGATGTACTTCAGGGGCTTCTAATTCTCTCAGCAACACAGTAAATATAATGAACGTAAAAATTATCCTTGCAGATGTTGTGGTGTCAGTAACAATAACAAAATCTCAGCACGGCACAGGACCAAAATAGCATCTGGGATTTTGATTCACTCAATTTAATCACACAGTGTTTGAGCATTTATGGTTTTACAGTTTTTGTTTATTGATTTACAGTATTTTAATGGGGTTACTCTGAAAACATATATGCTGAATTGGTGCTTATATGGGACATATACCAATGCCCATCACTTCCCTCATTGCTTTCTACAGAGGGCTAATTTGCAGCCCTCTGGAGCTCACAGGAGGATTTAGCATTAAACAGTCTGCTGCCTAGCATGAGAGTAAGGAGACGACTAATAACCGTTTCCTAAGCCCATCAAAAGACCATGAAACCTTCTAAGACTTTACAATAATGGAAAATAAAAAATACAGAATGAAGCCATTTATATTTCTCGTGATTTAAAACCAAGTGGGGAAGTATTAACAAAGCAACACACTTACCTATCAGTCACTGCTCAGGTGATTTCCAAAGCATCCTGCGTATAAAAGTCATTTGTTGCTTTGTGGCCTACACAAAAGTGCCAATAATTTCAAATTTGTGAGCAAGAGACCACAGAGGAGCAAATCTTCCCATATCCATGCACTGGGCACGTATACACATGCAGCAAGGGACTTGTCATGTGAAAGTTTTTCCTTCTAAAAGTGAGGTATCTCAGCTTGGCAGCTGCCCGTGCTGGGGAGCAGTTCACACATCAGTGACTTCCATGTCAGGTGATGATTCACGCTGCCTACGAAAATACCCCCCAAACCTCACACAGAGGTACTCCTGTCTCTCTTTTGTTCCCTCCCTCCCCTTTAGCACCTCCACGGGGTCCAGCAGGGGCTCAGCCATTGCCTGAGGCTATTCTTCGCTTTTGGATATCTAAAATAAGGGGAAATGAATCCACACTTAGGACATTAAAGAGGCATGAGCAGATATGAAGAATAAAACACTCTATAGACTTTTCTGAAAATGTACTCCCTTCACTCAGTGAGCAGTGGGGTAAGCAGCACAGGTACCCATTTTCTGCAAGTGAACAGGTCTGGCCTTAGGAGATGCCATGCGGCCACCTCTCCTGAAAGCCACCTTTAGCAATGCAGGATTTCCCCCAGGATTCTATGAAATAAGTGCTCAGGGTGGTCTGTGGCCCTGCTTAGTGCAGGGCACCACTGCCAGGGCTCTGCTCACCACCAGCATCACTGCTGTTCCTAATGCCTGTCAAAAAAACCTCTCGTGAATGATTCCATCAAAGACGGGAAGAAAAAAGGTTGCTGGGGAGATTATTTCATTTGTGAGTTTGTCTACTTCACCCAAGGGAGTATTTTTTTTGCCTGGAGTCTCAGACACCTCTCACTGCAGAAAGGACACAGTGAAAGCCAAGGTTTTGCAGAAGACTTGACAGTCTTTGCCCCGTGATATTCTAGAGCACAGCAAGTCCTGTCCTCTCAGCAGTTCCCATAACACGAGCCATGAACCCCTCCTCACACCAGTGGCAAGGCTGACCCCCAGGTGCTGTCACTCAGTGTAACCCCCTGGCACGTACAGCGATTGCTGCCAGCTGGACAAGTGGCCAGACCCACACTGTGCTTGGGAAAGGCAGGGAACACACGGGAGCAAAGAAGGACTTTGGCATTAATTTTTGAGCAATTTTTGTTCCTTACATTGCTGGAAATATTTGCTTTCTCTCCTCCAGCATGCTTGGCCAGACAGCAGCTCTGAGTCAGACTTCTCCTTATACACCGTTGTCCTTTACATCTTTCAGGTGACCCAGAATGTATTAACACGGCAGGCTGAAATTTCCCTGCCACTGCTTGATCTGGCACTCATTCAGCTGCTCAGGGGCTGGAGGCATAGCCTCTCTCAGCTTTGTAATGTTAATGCACACTTTGTGCTCTGGCCTCAGAGTTTGCTCTGTGTAGTTGGCAATATTAGACTAAATCAAGTTTCCTCCCTCTCCAATGAATATGTATTTGGAGCAGTATTTTTTTTTCTTGTGCTGGTTCAGAATAATCAACAGCAGGAGTAAAGCACTTTTTACTCCTTCCCAGAATAAATCTACAGGCTTTCTTTAGTTCCACTTTCTAAGGGAGGTTTGCTAGCAGTATCAGCCGATCCAGTTTGGCATTGCTTGATGATTCAAGAACATCACTATTAACACCCCAGCTGCCAGAGAAACAGAATATAACTTTGTATGCCCTCCTCTGGGGCTTTAATCCATTCAGAAAGCAACTCTTTAGTTGGTAATTCACTAGTGTCAGACTTTTCACTTTAAAGGCAATGATTCACTCTAACATTTTCTTTCTTTCTGTCATGTAACAACACTTCATTTGTATGCTGCTCTGTGTAGGTAACATAACTAAACAACCACTTTGGTGAGAAGAGAAAGCAGGCATGTCAAGGAATACAAGGAATTGGTGATTATTTAGATTTTTCATCATTCTTTTTTTTATGTTTAAGAATGTCAATTCCTTTAGTGTAAAAAGGGAAACAAAAGGAAATGTCAGCTATTACTGTGAACACAGGATAATTTACTGCAACCATGAGTTTCAGTATTATTTCTTAGTCAGATCATCCCATGAACAACAAATTTCAGTATCTACTGGCATTAGCAATAAAGGCCACCCCAGGAGGAGCATTTATTTCAGTCAAATATTATGTATTCTTAAGATGCCAAACAGGAGATCTGTCAGAAAAAGAAGCTGGGACATTAATGACAGCTACATACTGATATATCACAATAAGCATCTCAAGAAAAAAAATTAATTTATTTCAAAATAATTGAAATTGTTATTATGCTGAGTGGGCCTTGCATTTTCCTGGAATAGCTCTTATGTTGAAAGTTCTTACAATTCAGCAGAGGAAATGGGTTAGTGGATGCAAACAGCTGGGTCCTTTGTATTAAAAGACTCCTGAGGAGTTTAATACCTGAAAGAAAATAGCAAGAAAACTACTTTTTAACACTTTTTTTGGGGGGGTGGGGTTTTACATACACAAATATTTAGCCTCCCACATACCATTTCTAAATACATACTTGCTTTGATGTCTCAGTGCTGGAACCTAAATTCTTTGCTGATTCATAGCCTGTCAAATCAATGCAGCAGTTGCATGTAAACTATTACATTTCAAAGGCTTGTCTATCCGAGTAGTGCAAGCTCAGCTCTATGTTAATGTAAGAAAATTATTTTGTACCCTCGTTAGTCTCTCACTTAGTCTAAACTATCTCACCCATGTTCCCCAAGGCTGGGGGACATATTCCCACTCACCGTTGTGCTCCTTGGGGTGGAGGAAGCACTAGATAGGACTTTTTAAGCCTTGTTGGTGAAATTACACAATTATTACTGATGGATTGATATGGTGGGAGAATCCCTACTTATTTTGTTTTCATTGGGCCAAAATTGTCATTACTTTTTGATACTTCCTTGAAAATCCATTTGCAACTCCCAGGACAGAAGGAAGAGGTTGTTTACAATACCTATAGTTCATCAAGTCACATCAGAAGATGCAAAGAAAGTGCTGGTTCTTCAAAAGTAGCATTTCACCCAGTAATACATGAAGCTCTGCTTAAATTTCACTGTGAGAGGTTTCTTAGCTCTGGGAGAATACTCTTTCCCTATGTTAGAGCTGTTTCAGACTGTACATATAATCAAATATTCATTCTCTGAGAGAGACAGAAATACAGTGACTGGGGGAGAGGGAAAGAGGCTGCCCCCAAAGCCCGATGGCTAAAGCTGTCATCTCAGATGCTGAAAAACCTAATCCCACAGGCCAACTCCAGTTCTGTCAGAGAGCTTGCTGCAGACGTCACATGTAAGGGAAAATGGTGTATTGTATCCAGCAAAGTGCACTTCAGAAGATTTTATTTCCTCCCTTAACATGTCACTCAAACATTCTACCTTGACCTAAATCCAGCACTAAGTTACCCATCTCTTTTAATGGTGTGTGGTGCTCTGGGAGTAGTTAGCTTAAAAATCAATTTTTTTTTTGGTAGGATATCTATGGAGAAAATATACCATCTACAGATATTTTTAGCCAAATGCTGGTACTTGGTTCACCTATTTAATCATGATATGGATAGATTTTAGAATCTTAAAATATTTATGAGGAAAACAGAGCTGGCCACTGTGAAATATATTTTGTTTACTGTCTGAGAAGCACTCACATGTTCTTAGGTACTCCATGTTATTGACAAATTTATAGATAACTGTCATTTTAACATGCCAGGTTAAAGAAATGCTACAGCTATTATTACACACATTTATAATGTTTCTGGGGAGCACAATTGACCCATCAGGATAATTATGGGCCTCATTTTCCCTTCTCCCTGGCTGCCAGCAGTAACTAGTGGGTTGTTTCAACATCTTTTTGGTTTATTGCCCAGAACAATGAAACAGTTAAATACTATTGCTGGACTCCAGTGTGAAGCAGAAATGAACCTTTACCAGTGACCAAAGGATGAGGACAGGGGGAAGAACCACCCTCCTTCCAGCAAGAGAAGAAAAAGCATCATTCCTTCTGCTCCTCATGAAAATTTGGGTCTATCCAGAAATATTCCTGTGCACACAGGGTGAAAGAAAATTGGGCAGAAGTGAAAGCAGGTGGAGGAGCCACCACTGAGTCTGATAAAGCCTCTGGGCTCAGCTCGGGTCGCTGATACCAGTGTCCAGCCCTGTCAGTGGTCATGGAGATACTGACCTCCGTTCTTCTGGTTACCCAAGTGTCATCTCCAGTGTCTCCCTTAAATGGTTCCCATTCTTCAGACTTTGCTTAAAGAGTTAGTTCCCTCTAATTAGATGCATTTTTTGTATATATGAAGGATGACTACTCACACATATATACTCATCCTTACTCAAATATGTGTATATGCAAACGTGTATATAGGCACATATATATATCCACAATTAAAATAAATTGACACACATATGTAGCCTCTTGCTATCAGCTGAAAGAGGGAAGAACATGAAACTCAAAACCCACTGGCCCTGTGTTTTCGCTCTGAAGTCTCTGGCATCAGGTGTTCCCACAGAAACGCATGTGCTCTAAAAACTAGTGTAGTACTAAAACACGAGACCACATGAGCCCTTTATTCAGTAGATAGCAACCTAATATCTGATTTCTGAATATGTGGTTTAATTTCCCCATTTGGTAAAGCAGCCTTTAACTTTTGCTCTCCTTAGTAATATACATGATCTCAACATGATTATAAGTGGGAAATCCTTTTTTTTTCAAACTGAAAACATGAAACCAGAAAAAATCTTTGCATGTGAAATACCATGAATTATTGTGATTCACTATCTTGAAATAAAAAAAACTAAAAACATGAAAGACTGAAGCAGAAGGAGAATAATAGCACTGTATATGCATTCATTATAAAAGTATAAGTTGGGTCTTTGAATCTCTCCATATAGTTTACACAACACACCCTGTACCCTGTGTACCTCAGAGGAATTTAATTGTATTCCATTTCCATGTTACAAAATAGGAAGTTGAAGACAAGATTATTATTCTGTAAAGTAGGGACCTTTTCTTTGGCGTACGTTAAATAACCCAGTGATGAGCAATATGATTTTACTCTTCTGAACATGGTATTAAACAGACCAAAATATACAATGTGATAGACAAAAAAAAATTAAAATACAACAACAACACTGTTCTAAAGCACATAGAGTTCATGTGCATGTGGCCAACATGAGCAATGAAGCAGAAAGTTAAATCACTTAACAATACCTGATTTATGCTCTTTCACCCGTAGGTCGTCACCTAACCATCACTACAAGTACTTCTTTCAACAGACCACAAACTGCTCCACATAAATCTATGCACAACTCTGGGCTGTCTGCAGCCAAGGAAGGGCGCAAATGGTACAATTTTGGGAGGACCTAAATTAATTCACAGAAAGATAGAGCTTCCTTTGTCATGTGCACTTATGTATACCACTCATATATCTGCAGAACGATAAATGTGTTTGCAAAAGAAAAACCCCAGTGACATTTTCCATACTCTTTTGCTTATTAATGTCTTTGAAAAAGCACCTAATATCCATAAAAAAATAATTTAAATGCATGTTGCACATTATTGTATCCTGAGTTTAGTCAGGATATTCCAGTCTGTCAATTTTTGTGTAATGGCTTCACATTCTTAAGAGAAATTAATCAACAAAGAAAGGTGAACATATGAAATAGTATCAAGGGGAGATCCAAATTTCAAACCACTTTTCTAGTAGAAAATCATGAATAGAGATGAAAATTGCACGAAAAATTCAAAGGCCCTGGAAGCTGGGCCTGTCTGGAATTTCATACAGTCAAACTATAAAGAAGCAGAAATCCTGCCCTATTTTAAACACATTTTAGCTCTCCAGCAGAGAGAGGTTATCAGCATAGGACGGTAAAAAAGGTATCCCCCCAAAAAAAGCAAACCCGTATCTATTCCTGTTATCTATGATCTACTGTCTATGTGCTATGATCTATTTTCCCTTATAATGTACTCTTTTTCCCTTATAATGTACTTACAACTGTGTCATGGAGGATACTAAAAATGCTACATATAATATTATATATTATTACATGAGAAGAAGTAAGGAAGAATCCCTTGTGAGTTGCTTAAGAATTTCCTTTTTTTCCTTTTATCTCCCAGTCTAGTTTATTCCGGACTAAAATACTTCCAGCTTGTTTGCTCTGATAGAACCAGCTGAGGTCTTGGCAGAACTGGAGAATAGTGGGAGATTTTAGGCTAAGAGACTAACAGATAACCTAGAGGGACTAAAAATGCTACTGAGATTTTGTGGAATCCCATTAAAAAAAGACAGGGTTTTATTTTTCTTGTAGACAGACTTTAATAGATTTGGTATCAGTGGGAAGCATGTGCCATCTCTCCAACTGTCTAAGTCATTATACAGAGCTATTAAGATGCTAAATATTTCAGCATTTGGAGAGAAGAAGTTGAACTGTTCCTTTTCATTGTGAAAAGTCATTGGAAGGAAAGGAATGTGAGGTATCACTTACCATCTTGGCAGAGATGGCTAACTAACAGATGGCCCAGTGCAGGAGATGTGAAAAACACACGGAATTACTTACTCAAGCTGAAGAAGGAACCTTTCATAAGAGCAAGACACTGATCCTGGACTTTGCTATGTCATGACCTTATCCTCCATCCTCACTCCATAAAATCTTTGCATCTCCTGTGGCGATCAAAATCAATGTGTTTATTCCTAAAATTTTGCATTTCTTACATAGCTTTCTTACTGCACCAGGGATCTAGGTATGATGGTTTAACCTTGAGGGAAATGCTGAGTGTTCTGTTACTGCATAGTAAGTTGCCACAAAATAATCTCAGTGCTGGATCTCATCTTGTTGCCTCGATGAAGGCACAGAAAGGAAAACAGATGTTGGGACTCTGGTGCTGGACTACCATCCAAAACACTCCTGATGAAACGCCAGATATTTCATCTGTCTTTGTGGTTCTGGCAAGCCAGATAATTCCTCTGTGTCTTAGTCATTCATGTACTACATAGAAATCTGTTTAAGTGTGCTTCTATGAGGATGGAGACCATGTCTCTTCCACACTCAGATGCCCTAAATTTCATCCACATCCATTCACCCACCTGCGCTGTGTTCCCTATCAGCAAGTGATGCCAAGCCCATGGGATGCATCAGACTCGGGTGGAGGTAAGGCTGTCTGTAGTGTGCAGAATGCCTCACACAGTGGATTTACAAGTACCTCTTGAGCTGCTACTCATCTACTTCAATACAAGCACAAAAGAGAATTTCACTTTTACACAGCTGTGTCGCATGTGTATATATTTGGGCACAGATGAATCGTGAAATCTGAAATCCAGAAAGCAGTCATTTTCTCTTCACAGCAATGCTCTATATAGGAAAAAAATAAATATGTTGTTTTGCATCAAACATGGTCCTTTCCCAAAGACATAAGACCCTGGTTGTATTTTCTTGAGTTGCCCTCTGTTTCCTCAGTTTCCTTTCTATAACAGTGATCCAAATTATTCTGTCAGAGTAATCACACTAACCTAGTTAGTGGTCAGCACTTTCTTTTCAGTTCTTCTGCGAGCTGCAAAATGAGCAGTTTGTCAAAATGTGGAGTATTTCACATTCAGGTGGCAGAGGAAGCCAAGCCTTAATTTTTCATGTACATTTAAATGGGCATTCAAGCAGTGACATGGAAATCAGTAAAGCAGCTATTAATGATCTGGTTCCATTAACAAATGTTCATTTGGATCATAAGTGACCTGAGACAGAGAGGAAATGCAATTTTGGCTGCCAATACAATAAAAAATAACTGCTATTAGTGCCATATAAGAGTCAGGATCAATTGCACCTTTTATTTGCTCAATTCAGCTACACTGTAACCAATTAAATCTTTGTTTTGAATAAAGAAAGGGGTATAGTGGGTTTTACAAAATGGCCTCATGTACAGTTCCTCTGACCTATGCTATTAACATCACCTGGAATGATGTTATTGGAATGATGGAGCTTATTCCTGACATGCTGTTTTTAGCTTTTGCCTTATTAGCCTAGTTTTCCAAAACACTTTTACCAGGAGAGGAAGTATCTCTCTTCCGGACATCAGATTAAACCCAGCTCACATCACACAACACAATCACTTCAGCCAGTGACTAGAACATAACCTGATTCTGCCATCTTACTTTATGCTGAGTAGTAACTTATTCCATGAAGAGTAATCTACCACCATATATATATGGTTACAATTATCTATTATGAAATTTATTATGATTTTTTTTTAGTAACAGCTCTTAACCAAAGTTTTTAAGCTCATTATTCCATACAGTACAGAATTTTTTTTTAATTATCCATTTTTTTAATTATCCATTTTTTTAATTATTCATTCCCTCAAATTGTCTTAAAGAAAAGTGACCACAGAGAAGATTATTATCTCTATCACAGCATTACCCCTTTGTCCCCTTTTGGACACCAGTGTTAGAGAGGACAGATCCTGCCCGCTAGACAAACCTCTTGAAATCAGCTGAAAACTGCGTTAAGAAGACAAAGTATATTTGGCTCCAAGTTTAAACAAGAAGAGTTTACAAATAACATTTAATTCCCAGCCCCAATCTGTTCTTCAGATCTCACTGACAGAACTAAAAGCAGAGTCTGATTTTAAGCAAAAACTGAATTCTTTATTTCTAGATGGTTTTGGAACTGTACTAGTCCTGATCCCTATGCTTTTCAATCACATCCAAAGAGATGGATATTTTATTGTGTCTTTTGCAGCAGCAAATCTTTTTATACCTATAGCCCAAAGGAACAAAGGGAGATGGTGAGTGTAATTAGAAAATAATTCATAAAGACTAAGGGATGGGAAACTGAGGAGCAGGCAGTGGAGTGGAGTGTGTTGAGGGGATTGAGGAGGATGGCTGAAAGCAGAGGCATTCAGAAGCAGGAAAGTGGGACTGGAGATGGGAGGACAGTGAGCATGGGAAAACCAGTAAAGAGGTTTAATCACAGGCTTTGAAGCAAGATACAGAGTTGAGGCTGAGTGGACCTACAAGCAAATCAAAGAACCTTTCCCTCCCATGGTCTTCTCTACTTGAACTTTTGAAGGTCTGAGCATTTTAGAAGCATGGGTGAGTGCAGTGAAAGCAGGAGAAGGCCGCAAGACTAAGACCAGGTCCCCTTGAAGGCCTGTCCTTGTAGGTCCATCCACCTTGGTGAGAGTGCTAAAGCTGATGCAGGTCTCTGCTTTTCCCTGACATGAAGTCACGACATGATCTACCAGGTGACATTGAATGTACAAAGGCTTTGAACGGTAAAACTTTCAATTACTGCCCCAACACAGGCTGATGAGCACGAAGAAGAAACAACAACCCTGTATCACCTGCACACCCAGCAGGCTCAGCAGGCTTTGGACCAAACGTTTGGGAGGAGCCACTCTGTCCTTACTGTCATCAACTAGCCAACAGTCAGTGTCTTTTCACGTCTCCCTTTCTTACTAGTAAAGGCACTTCTCTTTAAATATTTTATTCAAGACCAATTCCTGGAAGGACCTCAGATTCCAACATTTGAGGAGACTGACAGCTGAATGTCTCACTACAGTCCCACTTTGAAGAAAGCTTAGCCATAGTCAAAAGTCTGTACATTCATAGGTACTCTCACTGGGATAAATTTCCATCTACAGTATTATTCCCACACATCTTTGTCATAGTTTCTATGGATTGGGAGTCAGCCACTCAAAAATAAAATTATCTATTAAAAATATTTTCCTACCCTGTAACTCCTCCTGGCTAAGTAAGCACAAGCTAAAAGACTCAAGCTACATTTCCTTCCTGAGCTCAATTTGATTTTCAGTACTCACCACTAATGAAATATCTAGAAGTGATTTATTGGAACATACCAGCTATATTTAAGCAGCAGCCAAAACAATTACATTTAATTAAAATTAAGGTCAAAGAAAAACAACAAACTAATGTGACACCTCAGACATCAGCATGGAATAGGTGCTTTGTTGGTCGGTTATCAATTATGTACAGTAAACACAGTAAACGTGTTCAGCAGCAAAATTCTCAGTGAAATCATTTCAGGCAAGCAAATAAAAGCTGTGCCTGAAAATTTTCTTGCTTTCTCTGGATTCAAAATCATCCTGCACACTGTACTGTTTTTTCCATCTTTAATCTACTTCAGTGATTTATTCTTTTTCCTTGAGGAAAAAGTATTCTGCCAGAAGCTCTCACTGGAGAGCTAGAGAAATGTGTAATTGTGGGGGAAGGGTTTTGTTTGTATTGTGTTGTTTCATCTCTTCACCTTGAAAGCACAAAAAGTGTCCTCATCACAAGCCTTAGGCTAATTGGGCAGTGATGGGTATTTGAGAATCTTCTACATGGCTGCATATCAGCAAGCTTGGAAAAAGGGTTTACTATGAAAGGGTTAGTTGTTTAGTCCTTTGAGTAGCAAAGATTGCACAATTGTGATTTTCTTTGTGTTTGCTCTCAGCATAAGCCATTGCTTACAAAGGTATCTTTAAAAACTGAGCACTTTCACTCTGTATATTTATTTAACAAGACAAATACCTTAAGGCTTGATGTCAGTTTTCTCCCAAACTCCTTGATGATCAGAAGGAAAGGGTACTGTATGAATAAACACTGCTCTGAGTGTCTCCTGACAATGGGGATTCAGTCATGTCCAGAATTTCTTCAAGTTCCTCACATCTGAAGCCAAGATGGTGATCTGGCAGTGCTGTAAATGGCTGCAGGATCTGACCTTCAGTTTCCCAGGATGCTTTGATTCCCATGGCTCAAAACAAAGCAACAAACAGAAACCCTGCCAAATATGTCTTTTTTTTTTCCCACTTATAAAAATAAGTGTGGAAGTAATACCGAAATAGGTTCCCCTGCAGCCTCTGCCCATCAGGCAGGGCCAGCAAGCACATCCAGATCACCCAGCAGAGCACACTGCAGAGACCCTCAAGCTCACAGTGCGTTGTCTGGGTGCACCCACACAGAACAGCACACACACTGTGTAGGGATAGTAGCTGATATGACAAGACCATTGTTCCTACTCAGTTGAAATCTGCCCCCCAGCTCACCAATTTCCACTGCAGCTTCTAGCCCAGATACAAGAGTGCTCATCCAGCACAACTGAGAGTGATGCTGTTCTGGGGATCTCCATGCAGCCATCAGTCACACACGCAGCCCCAACACAGCGGTTTTTTGATCTCTGCTGGGGCCCCCTGGTGATGCCGCAGTCTAAACAGCAATGTGGAAATTTCTCTCTGAAGCCTCAGACTCTTAGGAATGCTGCATGAGGTTTTACAGACAAACACAAATAGAAAACCAAAGCTTAGCAGAAGACCACAGGGGAAAGGATGACTTATCCATTTAGTACATTCACGGGGACAACACATTCTTCGGGGACATGCCGGACCTGAACTGAATACAAATCAGAAAGCATCAGCATTGGAGCTGGGGCTGTGGAAAGCCTAGCTAAAGTGCAACAGGGTCATTGCTAAGTATGTAGAGAGGAGAGAAGTCACCAGTAAAGCAGGAAAAGGACAGAGAGAAAATCACCCTAACTGGGCAGTTTCTGTGTTGGTGACTTTTTAGCTCTTCCTGTAAGAAAAAGATACTAAAGAACCTAAATGGGCTTCAGAAAAACAGCAACCCTTACTTAACAGAGGTAAAAGGATCAGAACTTGAACACCCTCCTGACACAGTCCTTGCTTGTCCTGATCAACGCAAAACATCATGATGAAATAAATCCCAAACCAATGATAAAATCTCTTGAAGCTTCAGCTAGGACAGGCTTATGATCTTCTGCTTTCTTCTGAAGATGGAAACAAGACGATCATGTCTGCAGGCAGATCCAGACTGGGCCTTGGTCCTTCAGACTTCTTTGGCTGCTTCCATGTAGCTCTCAAAATGTCAGAAGAAGGCAGTGACTAAGAGATGCAGGTTTACCTTTTGCTGAACCTGGTAGCGTTTGGATTAGGTATCTGTCCTTTCAGCAGACTCACGTTATTCACTCCTCCGAGCCTTCATACACAATGTTGCAAAAACTCTTTGTGATTCTCAAATGTCTAAGAAAAAAAAGATGAGAGACCAGAGAGTCTGGAAGGGATCTGTAGAGATTATCTGACCCAATCATGTTCAAAGCACATCCAGTTTCAGTGTTACACTGGGTTTTTCAGGCATGTGTCCACCTGGGTCTTAACCACCTCTGAAGATGGAGGCTTTGCAGCCTTTATGGGCACCATCACATTTTCTGACTTCCCTCACTATTAAATGTTCTCCTGCTGTACACTCATGTTCCCTGTGTTGTAGTTGTGTTTGTTGCTTCTAATCACCCAATACCTCTAATTAAACTTTTGCAGAAAGCTGTTAGGTTCCCCCAAAGCCAACCCTGCTCCAGCCTGACCAAGCCCAGATCCCCCAGAATCTCCTTACAGGGCAACTGCTTCAGTCCCACTGTCTTGGGGACTTCCCCTGAACTCCCTCCAGCTTATAAATACTTTTCCTGCACTGCAGACCAAAACTGGGTACAGCTGTGATCTCAGAAGTTCCAAAAAGAGGGGAGGAATCATGTGCCTCGGCTTGGCAGCTTGAAAAGCAGGACCGTGACTGAGTTTTACAAACTCTCTAAGACTGTGGGTAAGCCGAATGCTGAACAGTTGTTTATTAAATCCTGAAATGCAAGAGGTATTTGCTGAAACTAGTTTTAAAAACATTGGTTTAAAACAGTCAAAAGAAAGTATTTCTACACACAGCAGGTAGTGAATTCGCAAACATTGCTGCCACAGGAGTCTGAGGAGACAGCATCAGCAGGATCACAAAGTGATCAGATAAATTCATGAACAGAAGATGCTAGAAGTGCTGGGCAGGGATGTACACACTGCTGCTGTTCCAGCTTCAATACTTGTAGATGCTGGGAAAGACAAAGAGACGTGGGAGAGCAGTGGAGCTTTCACACCATCCCTGAATGGCCTCTCCTCTGGTCACTGTCGGAGCCAGATGGACCTCTGGCCACTTCTTGTTCTCTTGCTCATCTGAGCCCTGTGGGAGGCTACTGAGTTGACACTAATTAAATAAGAGACACAGGGACAGTAACTGATGTTCTCTTATGTGAGAGATCGATCTTGCCATGCTGAGAATCATCAGAAGTTACAAAAAACCGTATCCAAAATTGATCACCCATAGAAGTTAGACCAGAAAACCATAAGGTCCACTTCAGGAGAGGATTTATTGCTAATGATTTCCATGGGCTGCTGGAGGCTGACAGCTCTGAGGATGTGGTCCTAGAGGCAGGGATGGTAAACCAAGCATAAACAATTGTCCATCATCTCCAAAAAACAAATAAAAATCAGTAGCACAAGAATTGAAAACTAACTGAGACACACCAGAATATTAAGCCATTTCAGCACATTTAAATATGCAGACACGAAGGGGTTTTACATAGAAAGTTTTGATAACATATTTGATAACATATCTTACTTATGTATGTTTTCCTTTTATTTTCTGTTGTCAAACAATTCAAAAACCTTTTTTGTAACCAAAATCATTAAAATGTGGGGTGTGGTATTTACAAATTGCAATCCTCTGTGGGTTTAAAAAAATAAAATTAAAATTCCCATTAAAAAAACTCAACAAATTTGTTATGCTATCTGTACCCCAGAAATTTTTTTTTTTATTTATTTGCTGCTATTAAAGTAATTGTTTGTTCTTTGAATAGGTAGTCATGTGTTTTTAACCTTCATTTGCAAAATTCAGACACTTTAGGACGTAGGCTATATATATATAAAAGAAGAGAGAATTGCAATAGGAAAAAGTCCATACAGGACAGAAGAATCTGAAAGTTTCCTCTTCACTAGTTATTCCTACAGAAATAAACACAAAGAACTGCTTTGTTAGGTTGGTCTAAACAAACTGTGTTCAGTAAGTAAAATCTGAGAATGCTCTAAAGGGCAAATCTTTCTTTAATAGCAATGCAAAGCTCCACTTCCATGATGTATAGCTCAGGTGAGGAGCTTTTTATAAAGGACTGTGTCAAAATATGTCAAGGACACAGAATGAAGGTGAAAGAAAATAAGTTGGAGTTTGCCTCTGAGAAAGACACTGGATAAGGAATTATAAAAATGTAATTTTTCTGAATGTACTTTGGCATTAAGATAATGGATACAATTCAGTGGAGTTATAACTTACTGAAAGCAATTCTATGTTTTGTGGGGATCTGGTGTAACCTAGGAATTTGCCAGTCATAAAACTGAAGAATTTCCTGGTGTAGGAGCTACTAGTGAATTGTGCTTTCTGGTAGAGCTAAACCAGTCTCTAAACATGAACAAGATCGTGCTTTTTTGCTAGTTCAAATATACCTGTGAAAATGTTTTGGCCTTCATTAAAAAAAAGAAGTAAACTCAAAAACCACAGGCAAATCAAAAATACCTTTTCTTCTCATTAAATTAAAAAAAAAAGAAAAAGCAACAACTCAAAAATTCCAGATACTAAACAAGGTTGCTATGCTTGGAAGAATATTTAATACAACTCTATCTAAGTTTCATTCATCCCTTTCCAGGCACTATGATGAAAGTAGAGTTGATCACAGCAATTATGTTAAAAAGCATTAAGAAATTACTGATTTATGCTGCAGGAAGTGGCCACCGTTTGGCATTTCAGCTCACCCTGACAGCAAAAAGGTTCACCTAAACTGCCTATTTAGATTCTAATACGTGCTGACCGCTGCAGAAGTGGTTTAAAGTCCCTCACTCAGCCAAAGCCAGCTGAGAACAGGCATCCGAGCAGTTACCATTTATCAGCTTGAGAAACACTAAATGAGCAGCTTGCAGTGACATAAACATAAATAAAGAATTAGAATTAAAGAGAAGGTGGAATTACAACCCATAAGAAAGAAATGAGAAAGCACCACAAAGTCACAGTTCTCCAGGGCAGATGGGGTGGCCTGTCAAAGCTTCAGTTCTGACAGTGCTTTGCAACCATCAATTACATGCTGCTGTGACAAGCTCTTAGCACTCTTATCTGTTGACTAAACACCCTTCTTAAAATAAAATGAGCCATCAGTTTGAGAAATTTCCCTAGTTATAGCTGTGTCAGCCTGCTTAAGCTGACCTTTACAGAATTCACATGAGAATAAAGGACATCTTATCATTCAGAGTGCATTTTTGTGAAGCGGGGGCTGCCGGTCTTAGACAAAGGCTCGAGATTTCCTCCTAAGAGAACCTCTGAGGATTTGCAAGAATCATGCTCTTGAGTAGTTTATAATCTGACATCTGAAAACAGCTGGGAGAAAATTAATCCCTGGCATTACTTCATTTTTGTACAATCAGGTAAAATTTGGCCCATTTGAGTGTTTCTACTGGACAGTGCAGGGCAGGAATGCAGGAGTGGGGAGAGTAATTTGGTAAAAGCAAGGGAAACTGGTGGTGTTTTGGGGTATGAATTTGTTGTGTGTACACAGGCCAAATAGTCCTAAACACAGAGCTTTATAACAATCAAAACAGCCTTTTATTCTGTAATTTCAAATTAGTTTTCCAAGCTTAATGTGCTGAGTCACCATAGCTGGCTGCATGGGGAAAATTAGCACCATCTATTCCCACTGGATAAAGCTCATGAACATGCTCTGGGCTTTGGGAGGAGAATGTAGGGTCCCAGGTTCCCACTACAGCACTTGGCTGGAGCATGGTAGGAGGTAAAAGGTAAAAAAAAGGTGACCACATCGGGTAAGGATTTTTGCATACCTCGCCTGGCACCAGAGAACTTATGAAAAACTAGCTTTTCATGCAAAGTGCCCTCCTGAAAAACTAACTGTCTCACTGAAGGTATAAGGACATCCCTTGGACCATGTGATTTTCTTTACCCAGCTGAACGAAAAGATCTCATTGTACTGATTATGACTAATGCAAGTGAACCACATGAACCCTGGAATGGTGACAAGAGCGTAATGGGAAGTGATCGAAGAACATTCAAGCATTGCATCTTGAATAGGCACTGACTTGGTTTGGATTGCATAGTAAAGGGAAGGCAAATGAGAAGGAGGAGAAGGAAATAGGGAAGATAAGCTTTCTCATGGAGTGTGTTTCCAACCCTGATTTTCTCTGACATTTGTTAAACTAAAATAAGCAATTTTTTTTTAGTTACATGTAATTTTCAGATCCTTACTATGAAAGGGGGTTAGCTGACACTTGACACTGTTAATTTTCTAATTTTCCCTAAACTAGGCAAGGAGGAAAAAAAAAGGGGAGGAGGGGGAGGGCAGGAGAGGAGGGGAATTCTATAGAACAGGAAGAGCAAAACAAAGTAATTATACCATTATTGCATTATTTCAGTGTCTATACTTAAGGCATCTACAGTACATCAGCCGTCATTTAAGGGGCAGAGAAATGCACTCTACATTATTGTTATAATGAATAGTAATGGATAATGATAAGACTATGGGAGTCTTCTCTCTGTACAGTGCCATTACAGGCATGAGTGCATAAATAGATTTTGATTGAGATAGTCCCTGGTAAATCAGGACTGATTTTTTTTCTTTGCCATTTGAAATAGCTTCAGAGTCTGTTTTTATCTTCAACCCATTATTTTGCAGTTTCTCAGCTTCCATACTTCCCAGAGGGTCACTGCCTCCTTTGGACATCCCTGCTCTTACATGGGATCCTCCAGGGGCTGCAGGTGGATCTCTGCTCCACCATGGACCTCTGTGGGCTGCAGGGGCACAGCTGCCTCACCATGGGCTGCACCAGGGGCTGCAGGGGAATCTCAGCTCTGGCACCTGGAGCACCTCCTGCCCCTCCTTCTGCACTGACCTTGGGGTCAGCAGGGCTGTTCCTGGCACATATTCTCACCCTTCTCTCTGGCTGCATTTTCACAGGTGTTTTTGCTTTTCTCATTTTAAATCTGTTATCCCTGAGGCACTACCACCCTTGCTGGTGAGGTCAGCCTGAGTCAGCAGTGAGTTCGCATCCCAGAGCATCGGCTCTGCCGGACATGGGGGAAGTTTCTGGAAGCTTCTCACAGTCACCCCTCTAACTCAGTCACTACCAAAATCTTGCCACTCAAACCTAATACAGTGTCAGAAACTGTTTCAAGGTCCAGTAGAAGATAGAAAGGAATGAGCAGAATTTGGTCTGCCTTCACATTTCAGTTTCACCAGTGACCTATTTACTAACAGGAAAATATATGTCAAAGAAGACAATGCTCTGGGAAACTTTATGTCATTAAAAACCCAGCACAGAAAATGCAGCTTGCTCTCAGTTGCAGGTTTGAGGTGACTTGCATTTCCTGAAATCAGTGCTTTGGGAAGAGACATATCTGGATAGAGACTGAGTCACAAGACAAAAGTCAAAGTGAACAAGAAAGGCTGGTTGCAGACACAGGGTGATAAACTCGGAAGAAAGCAGAAAAGCCTGTTTGCTTCCTGGAAATGTAACATGTGAGACAGATGCTTTGCCATGTGGTGTGTTTTCCACTTTGTCCAGAGGTATACTTGTGTGTAGGCATCCATGAAGCACAGAAAGCAGATTCATACCTTCTGGGTAGTGAGAGGTTCCTTCCTCATTAACATCTGCTATCCTAAAGAAGTAGATTGGAGTTTCATCAGCAGAGAAAAAAGTGGGATGAACTGGGGGCTTTGGGACCCCACAAAGCGCAGGAGTCCTGAGGTGGAACTGCCTCCTGTGCCTAAATCAAAGCTGTCCATATGTGCAGCACAGAGCACAGATGTGCCCTTCAGTGACAGCTCTTGCCCTCCTTGCTACTAGGGTAAGGCAGTGATGTTCTCTTCACATGAATCAGGAATAGCACAAAACACAGCCCAGAAAGACAGGGATCTTCTAGGCTTGGCAGACCTTCAGTAAACTCAACTTAGGAAAAACAGAATGAAGACTTGAGAAAGGAAAAGTGTAAAAAACCAGCAAAGCTCAGAAAATCCACCAGTGCACTGATGCTGTTCAAGCACAGTTCAGCACGTCTTCCAGCTTTAGGTCCGCTTTGAATGAGGAAGTTGAGGCTGTGATAGTTTCTACTTCTAATGATACATTCACTTAAATACAAAAGTTTCGTCAGCAGAATCACATCTCTGAACATGATGAGTCAGCTGAAAGTTGCAATTCAACCTCTACTGCTATTTCAGATGTAATTCAAACACAGTCTGATGATTCTAAAAAGAAGAAAGAGACATTGATGAGCTGATTAATAGATTTCTTGGGACATCTGTGCACTCAAAAGTAGACTTTCTGAAAAATTTAAGGCACAATTCATCTAACCAAACGTGTGAGTCAGTAATGCATTTACACCTAGCCCAGTCATCTAGATTTCCTTTATAGTCAGGAAAGAGAAATAAGCTCCTTTAAGTCACTACCACCTCACTGAAACAGATTTTTAAGCAGGTGGCCAAACAATGGCAATTTCTTCTGGAATAACTCCATCATTAGTGACTAAAATTAGGCAGCATCAATCCTGCCCTTTCTCACCAAATACCTAGAAGACATGAATGGTAATTGAGCTTCTGAGGTCTTCCAGTCACTGAAGCTGAAAATCACCAGGTGCCATGCTCTGAGACACTGTCCCTTGCCTAAAACGTGCCTGTCCACAGTGGGTCTCCCGTGGACAGCACCCAGGTTCAGAGGGACCATTTCTATGGCAAGACAGTAAAGTGTTTGTCACACAAAACTTACCATCTTGGGTACCATCTATGGCTACATCATTTACTGATTAAATTAATCAGCTCAGCCCAGATAATTGACCTAACGATGTACTGTGCACTGTGTTTCTGTGCCCAGGAGATCTAGTTTCCCTAGAAAGCTTTCCTCAAAACCTATCATTAATGTATTGCTTCCTGGGGCAACCCTGAGATGGGAGTGAGAGAAAGGTTGCAGCCTTTATGTATAAAGAGAAACATAGGACAAGTATTAAAAACAGTCAGGAGTTTGTCCAATTCCACCCCGAGTTAAAAAAAAAGAAATAGTAATGCTAGTGGGGATTGCAATACCATATACAAACCCTGTGCAGAGAGGAAGGCTACCAGCTGTTACTCATTCAGATCAGAGACCTGGCAAACCTTGCTTGCCAGGCACAGTATAGTCTGACAAGCACAAACAGGACTTACTCTTTTGATTTAACTTTATCAAAAGATAAGAAAACCTCTCCTTTTTTCGTCTCATTTTCCTATCCTGTCAATCTTCCTATCACCTTGAGCACATCACCCTAAAGCCATTATCCAAGGCAGCACAGCACCTAGATGGAATTAGGGTCACTGAAAGCAAGGAACTGACTTGGTAAGCAATATATTTCTCAAAATGTCATTTCCTTTTTTTCAAGGGTGAGGAGAAAGGAAGTAATGTTGCCTTTCTTATGTCTTTTCTTGAACTCTCTAGATAACTATATCCATTCTTTTTATGACATCTGCTTACATGACTTCTACATGTTTTTGCATATAATAAAATATTCTAATAAAAGTCCTTCACTTTCTTGATTAAAATAAATGAGGATGGGCATGTTCCTTGAAAACTTGTGGAATAATTGAAAAAGGGTTGTTTGGAATAGTCCTTAACATCCGAGATTCCCTGATATTGCCATGCAAAAGTCAACTGATTATTTCTGAGTGATGTATGCTATGCTGTTAGTCTAATTGCCAGCAGTGGCACTGCTCAGCCATAAAGAAGTTCACTGCATCAACAAAACTTAATTGGGGCACCTCAATATCCTGGCATTTTCTTGCAGAGCTAGTTAAAATGAATACAGAAACTGCTATGCACAAGGACTGAAGTGTACTTTCTTCACTCGAACCAGAGAAATTCACAGAAAAACTAATTTCGCAACAGCATGCTGTGATTCTGCTTCCTGTTCTTTGCTCCAGCAATCATTAGCTGAACGCACACACACAATAAAAAAGTCTCATTTACTCTATCATGTGACACTTTGGGATTATTTAACTGACCAGGCTTTACTCTCATGCAAAAATTCTAGACAAGAAAAGAAAAAGCAACAACAAATAAAAGGGGCAGGGGAACTTGTAGAGTCATTTTACCCAAATTTTGTTTCATTTTGTACCAGTCAGTCTAGTACTGATAACGACATATGTATTACCATACTGTTGTTTCCTAATGCACAGAAGTGCTTGTAACAACAACAACAACAACAAAATTTTTAAAAGAATAATTTGACATTAAATCTTAAAACCCCAGCCATTCAAGGCACTAAAGTGGTTCTATTTTTATTACTCACATCCTCCTTGGTAGGCAGATTCATTAAGATAAGGAAGAAGTCTAAAATATCCACTGACATTAAAGTGACCGACAGGCAAAAAAGTAAACAGTAACATTGAAGAAGGAGAAAACTTAATTCTTTCTCTGTGAGTCTTTGGGAGAAAATGAGTTCACCAGTTTAAGTGAGTAATAAGGCAGGTTTCTGAAGTGGCATATGAAAGCATTTGTTGTAATGCTGAACTTTACCTTCTCTCATTAAGTTGATTCATTGTGTAGGTAACAAGGGAAAAGCTGGCAAGTGCTGACTGCTGTGCAAGGCTCCACACTGAACACATCCATCATTCAAAACTTTGAATTCCAAACCTGATGGCTATGCTTCTTTTGATGCAGCACAAGTTTGGTTTTCTGGACCTGTGAGTACACATTGCTGGCTCATGTCCAGGTTTTCATCCATCAGTAACCTCAAACCCTTCTTCCCATAGCTGTTCTCAGCGCGTTCATCACCCAGTCTTTACTGGTACTGGTGGCTGCACCAGATGCAAGGTCCTGTGTCTGGGCCAACACAATCACCCCTATCAGTGCAGCCTGAGTGACGAATGGATTGAGAGAAGATCCTTGAAGGGCCAGACTCACACATACCATTGTACACAATGGAAATACTCTCTTGGGCTTCAAGACTCTCAAGCACTTAAAAAGAGCATCTTCATCTAGAAACTGTCTCAAATGGAGTGCAAATCAGGCCTGAAATCCGCTTGGTATAACTGTTGCTCAGAGGGACTTATTTCAGAAATGGATACTTGGCACCGATTAATCAAAAGTAGAGGTGATGTCTTTTTGTTGAGTGGGATGCATTGAGGGTCAGGGGACTATTGATTGTTCTGATTAATACACTGCACTCCCACATCTGGGAAATGACAACTCAAATTGGAAGGCCCCTTTTCTGCCCTGCTTTCATGGGCACAATTCCCCTCTGAAATCAATGTCCCAGAGAAAAAAGAGAATCAATGCTTCCAGGCGTTAGTGAAGGTCAGAGTGCAAGGTATAGAGGGCAAATCATTGGCCACTGTAAATCATGGTCACTCTCTTAACTCAGTGGATCTATTGCATTTTAGTCAGGAATTTGACCCTGAGAGCAATCTGTTTTTTCCTTCATATCTATTGTTTCCTTATATGATTTTGATGGCTATTTGGTTTTACAATCAGAGCTATTCAAAATGGATTACAGACAGCGTTCTATTAATTTCTATGATTCATAAATATTTTGAGAACAATAGGTTGGTATTTTCTATGCCTTTAGTCTTTTTATGATTTCTTGGTATGTATTCCCTACCTCTCACTGCTCAAAGAATACCTCTGATCTAGGAAGATACTGGGAACCTAAAGAAAGATGTGAGTACTATAATTTCATATTGAAATGTGGAGGATACTCAGCATCCTGAAGATATGCACTTCATTTGTTTATTCCTACTGGGTATTTATTTTACCTTTTTTTTTTTTACTTTTACTTCCCTTTCTCAAACAAACAAACAAGCAAACAAAAATACAGTATATGTCCTAAGAAATTTAATATTCACCTAAATTCTGCTATTACAAAATTCAGCAATTTCTCTACAAAAGAATCCTATTTTTTTTCTCTTTGTGCCATGGTTTAACACCAGGCTGTAACTAAGCACCACAGCTGCTGGCTCACTTCACTGCCACAGTGGGATGGGGAGAGAACCAGAGAAAGGTAAAGCTCATGTGCTGAGATAAGAACAGTTTGATAATTGAACAATAAGACTAATAATAACAAAAAAAAAGGCAAAAAGAGAAAGAGGAATAATACCCAAGAAACACAAATAAAGCACAATTCAATTATTCACCACCCTCTGGCCTATGCCCAGCCCATCCCTTAAGCAGTGATCAGCTCTTCCCAGCCAACTTCCCCCAGTTTATACACGGAGCGTGATGCTCTGTGATATGGAATATTGCTCTGGCCAGTTCAGTCAGCTGTTCCAACCATTCTCCCTCTCTCCACTTCTTGTACACCTGTCCACTGATGCTGAAAAGTTCTTGACTCGGGGTAGGCACTGCTCAGCAGCAACCAGCACATCAGTGTGTTGCCAAAATTATTCTCATACCAAGCCCAAAACACAGCACTGTGCCTGCTCCTAGGGAAGAAAATTAACTCTATTCCAGCTAAAACCAGGACACTTTTACATCTCAGATGAAAAGCAATCGTTAATATTTCTCCAAGAAGAAAAACTCTCCTAGGAATAAAATATCACTTCTAAAAAGATATACCTAAGTAAGGTGCAGGGGTTGGGTTTGTGGAGTTTTATTCGCTGTTGTTTCTTTTACTAGTTGTGGATTTTTTAAGTATGAACTTATTAAAATATCCTAAGCCTGAACTAACAGTGTAAGCATAAAGGAAAAGAAAGTTTGTTTGATACGCTCATCCTAAATTTGCAGCGTCAGAAAACTGAGATAGTTCAGAAAAAACTTAACCACCAATTGAGCTGACTTTTGATAACTGGAGATTCACTTCTGGAGTAAGATAACTTTTTAAGCATTTCCAGTGCTGTCTTTTAGCAGGAAGACTAGAGGAAGCTTCTGCTAGATACTTCTCAGAAACAAATCCAAATTCTGCCAGTGTGATTTTCAAAGGGTTCTGAAAACCCAGTAGCTCATCTCCCACAAAAAGTCAGCCTATGGTCACAAGTAATGCTTCCAGCTGCCTTTGGAACTTCCAACAAAAACTCCCCTAGCTCCGTTATCCATTACCCCTGTATAAGGAATAGGATAGAGAATGAAATACAAATAGATGTGGATGGATGAGAATCTAATTTAATAACTACTCAATATAACTGCCCACTGCCTGATGCATTGCTGCCTAAGATGCTATTGATTTGAGGAAAAAGATTATATGACAGCTGGGAGAAAATGTCTGGCGGTGTTTCTCCCAAGATTTATTGTTTCTGATAACCAGTAAATACATTTTATGCATGAAAATTTAGCAAGGCTTTTTCCAACCACCTTAATTTTGTCAGCTTCACGGACAAAACCCCTTATAACTTCAGGGATAGTGCGCATGCAGATAAAATATCTGCATATACTCAGTCACTCAGGGAAGGCTCCCATGAAGTGCAAGTAATAGCAGATAGGAGAGGCTGACAAGGATCCCTTCATGCACTAATTTTCTCATGGTAGGTATTCTCCTGTTTTCTATAAGCAGCATAGAGGTTTTTGATTTTCCCTTTGTGTCGGGATTAAATCCCGTGTTAAACAAGGCACTAATTATCTGGCATGGCCAGGTATCAGTAACTCCCAGGCTAGGTATTCCTCAAAGAAAAATGCACTCTGTTTCAGGACTTGTTCTGCCTTCTAAGGTCTGTCAGGATCAAAAAAACTCACTTATGGCAATGAGGGGTAACTCACATTAGAGAGATAATAGGTCTACCAAAACCCTTCATTTTCATCTTCATTGTCCTATTTGAGGTTCTTCTTTGTCTACTCTTCCTCTCTATCTTTTATTTTTAGATTCTATCTTTATCTGAAAATCATCCTGGGTAACTTCCTGACTCATAACATAGCTGAATGTGGCATTGCTTCCAGCTCTTTGGGCAATTCTGCAAGAAGCTGGCTTGTGAAAGAGCTTCTAAGTTACTATTTTCCCTAAGAAAAATTGTCCTTGGGATGGCCCTGTCAGACAGAAGACTTTAGCATTCTTTATTACTTTACGCTTAAATTGCTGCCACCTCTTAGCTGATCCTATTTTCACCTGAGTAACTTAGGTTCAGCATCTTGGATTTAGAAGATACTGAGCTAATGATTTTTTCTGCCACAGTGTTAGAATTGAAACATTTAGAAGAATATGTCACTGAATTAACAGATTTCTATTACTGATTCCTACATGCACTAAGTGGATTAGAATAAGTGGGAAGTGGAAAAAGAGCTGAGATTTATCCCCCATCCCCATGACATTCCAGACACCCATATGGGGCAATACCACTATATTCTGAAAGGCACAACTCTTGCAGTTGTGTTAAAATTACACCTACAATAATTAGGGAAGTGTGCCCACTGCTGGGAAAATACAGATGCCTCAACTCACCTGTGCAATGCCTTTCTTTGGAACACATATTATCTTTTACATACTTATATATCTGTGTAAACAGAGATCTAACTATAGATATAGATAGACATAGATGTAGATGTAGATAATCCATGTATATGTGTATGTTTAAGAATGAGAACAGGCTGAGCCCCAAATTTCATAAAGTTCAATATCTTTATAAAATATTTTCACTTGTGAAACACTGAAACGGGAAAGCCTGTCAAAATAATTAAGAAGGTACTTGAACACTGAGTAAAGTAAGCTGAGAGCCATTAGCAATT